>OU426980.1:98089321-99289321 GCA_911387785.2 Aelia acuminata
CCCAAGATCAATTATATCGCGTAAGTTGTAATTAATCGATACCCAACGGCGAATCTTAAAATCGATGTCATTTTCATACTCAGCACCTTAGATAACCTTAAAGTCGACCCCAAGATCAATTATATCTCGTAAAATATAATAAATTGATACCTTACGGCGGAATCTAAAGATTTGATCCATTTTGATATTCAGAACCTTAGATAACACTAAAGGCGACCTCAAGAACAATTATATCGCGTAAGTTGTAATTAATCGATACCCGACGACGAAATCTCAAAATCGATATCATTTTCATATGCAGCACCTTAGATAACCTTAAAGTCGTCCCCAAGATCAATTATATCGCTTAGGTTGTAATAAATCGATACCTGATGGAGAAATCTCAAAATCGGTGTCATTTTCATATTCAGCTCCTCAGATAACCTTAAAGTCAATCCCAAGATCAATAATATAGACTAGGTTGTTATAAATCGTTAACTAAAGACGGAATCTTAAAATCGATATTATTTTCATATTCAGCGCCTTAGATAACCCTAAAGTCGACCCCAAGATCAATTATATCGCGTAAGTTGTAATTAATCGATACCCAACGGCGAATCTTAAAATCGATGTCATTTTCATACTCAGCACCTTAGATAACCTTAAAGTCGACCCCAAGATCAATTATATCTCGTAAAATATAATAAATTGATACCTTACGGCGGAATCTAAAGATTTGATCCATTTTGATATTCAGAACCTTAGATAACACTAAAGGCGACCTCAAGATCAATTATATCGCGTAAGTTGTAATTAATCGATACCCGACGACGAAATCTCAAAATCGATATCATTTTCATATGCAGCACCTTAGATAACCTTAAAGTCGTCCCCAAGATCAATTATATCGCGTAAAATATAATAAATTGATACCTTACGGCGGAATCTAAAGATTGGATCCATTTTCATATTCAGAACCTTAGATAACACTAAAGGCGACCTCAAGATCAATCATATCGCCTAGGTTGTTATAAATCGTTAACTGAAGACGGAATCTTAAAACTCGATCTCGATATTATTTTCATATTCAGCACCTTAGATAACCCTAAAGTCGACCTTAAGATCAATTTTATCGCTTAGGTTGTAATAAATCGATACCTGATGGCGAAATCTCAAAGTAGATATCATTTCCATATTCAGCACCTCAGATACCCCTAAAGTTGACCTCAAGATCAATTATATCGCCTAGGTTGTAATAAATTGATACCTGACGGCGGAATCTAAAAATCGACATCATTTCCATATTCAGCACCTTAGATAACCTTAAAGTCGTCCCCAAGATCAATTATATCGCTTAGGTTGTAATAAATTTATACCTGATGGAGAAATCTCAAAATCGATGTCATTTTCATATTCAGCTACTCAGATAACCTTAAAGTCAATCCCAAGATCAATCATATAGACTAGGTTGTTATAAATCGTTAACTAAAGACGGAATCTCAAAATCGATATTATTTTCATATTCAGCGCCTTAGATAACCCTAAAGTCGACCCCAAGATCAATTATATCGCGTAAGTTGTAATAAATCGATACCTAACGGCGGAATCTCAAAATCGATGTCATTTTCATACTCAGCACCTTAGATAACCTTAAAGTCGACCCCAAGATCAATTATATCTCGTAAAATATAATAAATTGATACCTTACGGCGGAATCTAAAGATTGGATCCATTTTCATATTCAGAACCTTAGATAACACTAAAGGCGACCTCAAGATCAATTATATCGCGTAAGTTGTAATAAATCGGTACCTGACGGCGGAATTTTAAAATCGATGTCATTTCATACTCAGCACCTTAGATAACCTTGAAGTCGACCCCAAGATCAATTATATCTCGTAAAATATAATAAATTGATACCTTACGGCGGAATCTAAAGATTGGATCCATTTTCATATTCAGAACCTTAGATAACCCTAAAGTCGACCACAAGATCAATTATATCTCGTAAAATATAATAAATTGATACCTTACGGCGGAATCTTAAGATTGATACCATTTTCATATTCAGAACCTTAGATAACACTAAAGGCGACCTCAAGATCAATTATATCGCGTAAGTTGTAATAAATCGATACCCGACGGCGGAATCTCAAAATCGATACCATTTCCATAATCAGCACCTTAGATAACCTTAAAGTCGTCCCCAAGATCAATTATATCGCGTAAGTTATGATAAATCGATACCTGATATCGGACTCTCGAAATCGATGTCATTTTTATATCCAGCACCTTAGATAACACTATAGTCGACCCCAAGATCAATTATATTACGTAAGTTGTAATTAATCGATACCCAACGGCGAATCTTAAAATCGATGACATTTTCATACTCAGCACCTTAGATAACCTTAAAGTCGACCCCAAGATCAATTATATCTCGTAAAATATAATAAATTGATACCTTACGGCGGAATCTAAAGATTTGATCCATTTTGATATTCAGAACCTTAGATAACACTAAAGGCGACCTCAAGATCAATTATATCGCGTAAGTTGTAATTAATCGATACCCGACGACGAAATCTCAAATCGATATCATTTTCATATGCAGCACCTTAGATAACCTTAAAGTCGTCCCCAAGATCAATTATATCGCGTAAAATATAATAAATTGATACCTTACGGCGGAATCTAAAGATTGGATCCATTTTCATATTCAGAACCTTAGATAACACTAAAGGCGACCTCAAGATCAATCATATCGCCTAGGTTGTTATAAATCGTTAACTGAAGACGGAATCTTAAAACTCGATCTCGATATTATTTTCATATTCAGCACCTTAGATAACCCTAAAGTCGACCTTAAGATCAATTTTATCGCTTAGGTTGTAATAAATCGATACCTGATGGCGAAATCTCAAAGTAGATATCATTTCCATATTCAGCACCTCAGATACCCCTAAAGTTGACCTCAAGATCAATTATATCGCCTAGGTTGTAATAAATTGATACCTGACGGCGGAATCTAAAAATCGACATCATTTCCATATTCAGCACCTTAGATAACCTTAAAGTCGTCCCCAAGATCAATTATATCGCTTAGGTTGTAATAAATTTATACCTGATGGAGAAATCTCAAAATCGATGTCATTTTCATATTCAGCTACTCAGATAACCTTAAAGTCAATCCCAAGATCAATCATATAGACTAGGTTGTTATAAATCGTTAACTAAAGACGGAATCTCAAAATCGATATTATTTTCATATTCAGCGCCTTAGATAACCCTAAAGTCGACCCCAAGATCAATTATATCGCGTTAGTTGTAATTAATCGATACCCAACGGCGGAATCTCAAAATCGATGTCATTTTCATACTCAGCACCTTAGATAACCTTAAAGTCGACCCCAAGATCAATTATATCTCGTAAAATATAATAAATTGATACCTTACGGCGGAATCTAAAGATTGGATCCATTTTCATATTCAGAACCTTAGATAACACTAAAGGCGACCTCAAGATCAATTATATCGCGTAAGTTGTAATAAATCGGTACCTGACGGCGGAATTTTAAAATCGATGTCATTTTCATACTCAGCACCTTAGATAACCTTAAAGTCGACCCCAAGATCAATTATATCTCGTAAAATATAATAAATTGATACCTTACGGCGGAATCTAAAGATTGGATCCATTTTCATATTCAGAACCTTAGATAACCCTAAAGTCGACCACAAGATCAATTATATCTCGTAAAATATAATAAATTGATACCTTACGGCGGAATCTTAAGATTGATACCATTTTCATATTCAGAACCTTAGATAACACTAAAGGCGACCTCAAGATCAATTATATCGCGTAAGTTGTAATAAATCGATACCCGACGGCGGAATCTCAAAATCGATACCATTTCCATAATCAGCACCTTAGATAACCTTAAAGTCGTCCCCAAGATCAATTATATCGCGTAAGTTATGATAAATCGATACCTGATATCGGACTCTCGAAATCGATGTCATTTTTATATCCAGCACCTTAGATAACACTAAAGTCGACCCCAAGATCAATTATATTACGTAAGTTGTAATTAATCGATACTAGATGGCGGAATCTCAAAATCAATATCATTTCCATATTCAGCACATCAGATAACCCTTATGTCGACCCCAAGGTCAATTATAACGCGTAAGTTGTAATAAATCGATACCTGATAGCGAAATCTCAAAATCCATATCATTTTCATATTCAGCACTTTAAATGACCCTAAAGTCAACCATAAGATCGATTATATCGCGTAAGTTGTAATAAATCGATACCCGAAGGCTGAATATCTAAATCGATATCATTTTCATATTCAGCACCTCAGATAACCCTTATGTCGACCCCAAGGTCAATTATAACGCGTAAGTTGTAGTAAATCGATACCTAATAGCGGAATCTAAAAAATCGATATCATTTTCATATTCAGCACCTCAGATAACCATTATGTCTACCCTAATGTCAATGATAACACGTAAGTTGTAATTTATCGATACCTTACGGCGGAATCTCAAAATCGACATCATTTCCAAATTCAGCACCTTCGATAATCCTAAAGTCGACCCCAAGATCATATATATCGCGTAAGTTATAATAAATCGATACCTTTCGGCGGAATCACAAAATCGATATCATTTTCTTATTCAGCACCTTATATAACCTTAAAGTCGTCCCCAAGATCAATTATATCGCGTAAGTTGTAGTCAATCGATACCCGACGGCGGAAACTCAAAATCGAAGTCATTTTCATAGTCAGCTCCTCAGATAACCCTTATGTCGATACCAAAGTCAATTATAACGCGTAAGTTGTAATTAATCGATACCCGACGACGAAATCTCAAAATCGATATCATTTTCATATGCAGCACCTTAGATAACCTTAAAGTCAATCCCAAGATCAATCATATCGCCATAATCATAATCTTAAAACTCGATCTCGATATTATTTTCATATTCAGCACCTTAGATAACCCTAATGTCGACCTTTAGATCAATTTTATCGCTTAGGTTGTAATAAATCGATTCCTGATGGCGGAAACTCAAAATCGATGTCATTTTCATAGTCAGCTCCTTAGATAACACTTATGTCGACACCAAAGTCAATTATAACGCGTAAGTTGTAGTAAATAGATACCTAATAGCGGAATCTAAAAAATCGATATCATTTTATATTCAGCACCTCATATAACCATTATGTCTACCCTAAGGTCAATTATAACACGTAAGTTGTAATAAATCGATACCTGACGGCGGAATCTCAAAATCGATACCATTTCCATATTCAGCACCTGAGATAACCTTAAAGTCGTCCCCAAGATCAATTATATCGCGTAAGTTATGATAAATCGATACCTGATATCGGACTCTCGAAATCGATGTCATTTTTATATCCAGCACCTTAGATAACACTAAAGTCGACCCCAAGATCAATTATATTGCGTAAGTTGTAATTAATCGATACTAGATGGCGGAATCTCGAAATCGATATCATTTCCATATTCAGCACATCAGATAACCCTTATGTCGACCCCAAGGTCAATTATAACGCGTAAATTGTAATAAATCGATACCTGATAGCGAAATCTCAAAATCCATATCATTTTCATATTCAGCACTTTAAATAACCCTAAAGTCAACCATAAAATCGATTATATCGCGTAAGTTGTAATAAGTCGATACCTGAAGGCTGAATATCTAAATCGATATCATTTTCATATTTAGCACCTCAGATAACACTTATGTCGACCCAAAGGTCAATTATAACGCGTAAGTTGTAGTAAATCGATACCTAATAGCGGAATCTAAAAAATCGATATCATTTTCATATTCAGCACCTCAGATAACCATTATGTCTACCCTAAGGTCAATTATAACACGTAAGTTGTAATTTATCGATACCTTACGGCGGAATCTCAAAATCGACATCATTTCCAAATTCAGCTCCTCAGATAACCTTAAAGTCAATCCCAAGATCAATAATATAGACTAGGTTGTTATAAATCGTTAACTAAAGACGGAATCTTAAAATCGATATTATTTTCATATTCAGCGCCTTAGATAACCCTAAAGTCGACCCCAAGATCAATTATATCGCGTAAGTTGTAATTAATCGATACCCAACGGCGAATCTTAAAATCGATGTCATTTTCATACTCAGCACCTTAGATAACCTTAAAGTCGACCCCAAGATCAATTATATCTCGTAAAATATAATAAATTGATACCTTACGGCGGAATCTAAAGATTTGATCCATTTTGATATTCAGAACCTTAGACAACACTAAAGGCGACCTCAAGATCAATTATATCGCGTAAGTTGTAATTAATCGATACCCGACGACGAAATCTCAAAATCGATATCATTTTCATATGCAGCACCTTAGATAACCTTAAAGTCGTCCCCAAGATCAATTATATCGCGTAAAATATAATAAATTGATACCTTACGGCGGAATCTAAAGATTGGATCCATTTTCATATTCAGAACCTTAGATAACACTAAAGGCGACCTCAAGATCAATCATATCGCCTAGGTTGTTATAAATCGTTAACTGAAGACGGAATCTTAAAACTCGATCTCGATATTATTTTCATATTCAGCACCTTAGATAACCCTAAAGTCGACCTTAAGATCAATTTTATCGCTTAGGTTGTAATAAATCGATACCTGATGGCGAAATCTCAAAGTAGATATCATTTCCATATTCAGCACCTCAGATACCCCTAAAGTTGACCTCAAGATCAATTATATCGCCTAGGTTGTAATAAATCGATACCCGACGGCGGAATCTCAAAATCGATACCATTTCCATAATCAGCACCTTAGATAACCTTAAAGTCGTCCCCAAGATCAATTATATCGCTTAGGTTGTAATAAATCGATACCTGATGGAGAAATCTCAAAATCGATGTCATTTTCATATTCAGCTACTCAGATAACCTTAAAGTCAATCCCAAGATCAATCATATCGACTAGGTTGTTATAAATCGTTAACTGAAGAAGGAATCTCAAAATCGATATTATTTTCATATTCAGCGCCTTAGATAACCCTAAAGTCGACCCCAAGATCAATTATATCGCGTTAGTTGTAATTAATCGATACCCAACGGCGGAATCTCAAAATCGATGTCATTTTCATACTCAGCACCTTAGATAACCTTAAAGTCGACCCCAAGATCAATTATATCTCGTAAAATATAATAAATTGATACCTTACGGCGGAATCTAAAGATTGGATCCATTTTCATATTCAGAACCTTAGATAACACTAAAGGCGACCTCAAGATCAATTATATCGCGTAAGTTGTAATAAATCGGTACCTGACGGCGGAATTTTAAAATCGATGTCATTTTCATACTCAGCACCTTAGATAACCTTGAAGTCGACCCCAAGATCAATTATATCTCGTAAAATATAATAAATTGATACCTTACGGCGGAATCTAAAGATTGGATCCATTTTCATATTCAGAACCTTAGATAACCCTAAAGTCGACCACAAGATCAATTATGTCTCGTAAAATATAATAAATTGATACCTTACGGCGGAATCTTAAGATTGATACCATTTTCATATTCAGAACCTTAGATAACACTAAAGGCGACCTCAAGATCAATTATATCGCGTAAGTTGTAATAAATCGATACCCGACGGCGGAATCTCAAAATCGATACCATTTCCATATTCAGCACCTTAGATAACCTTAAAGTCGTCCCCAAGATCAATTATATCGCGTAAGTTATGATAAATCGATACCTGATATCGGACTCTCGAAATCGATGTCATTTTTATATCCAGCACCTTAGATAACACTATAGTCGACCCCAAGATCAATTATATTACGTAAGTTGTAATTAATCGATACTAGATGGCGGAATCTCAAAATCAATATCATTTCCATATTCAGCACATCAGATAACCCTTATGTCGACCCCAAGGTCAATTATAACGCGTAAGTTGTAATAAATCGATACCTGATAGCGAAATCTCAAAATCCATATCATTTTCATATTCAGCACTTTAAATGACCCTAAAGTCAACCATAAGATCGATTATATCGCGTAAGTTGTAATAAATAGATACCCGAAGGCTGAATATCTAAATCGATATCATTTTCATATTCAGCACCTCAGATAACCCTTATGTCGACCCCAAGGTCAATTATAACGCGTAAGTTGTAGTAAATCGATACCTAATAGCGGAATCTAAAAAATCGATATCATTTTCATATTCAGCACCTCAGATAACCATTATGTCTACCCTAATGTCAATGATAACACGTAAGTTGTAATTTATCGATACCTTACGGCGGAATCTCAAAATCGACATCATTTCCAAATTCAGCACCTTAGATAATCCTAAAGTCGACCCCAAGATCAATTATAACGCGTAAGTTGTAGTAAATCGATACCTAATAGCGGAATCTAAAAAATCGATATCATTTTCATATTCAGCACCTCAGATAACCATTATGTCTACCCTAATGTCAATTATAACACGTAAGTTGTAATTTATCGATACCTTACGGCGGAATCTCAAAATCGACATCATTTCCAAATTCAGCACCTTAGATAACCCTAAAGTCGACCCCAAGATCAATTATATCGTGTAAGGTATAATTAATCGATACCTGAGGGCGGATTCTAAAAATCGAAACCATTTTCATATTCAGCACTTTAAATAACCCTAAAGTCGACCCCAAGATCATATATATCGCGTAAAATATAATAAATTGATACCTTACGGCGGAATCTTAAGATTGATACCATTTTCATATTCAGAACCTTAGATAACACTAAAGGCGACCTCAAGGTAAGTTGTAATAAATCGATACCTGACGGCGGAATCTCAAATCGATACCATTTCCATTTTCAGCACCTTAGATGAACTTAAAGTCGTCCCCAAGATCAATTATATCGCGTAAGTTATGATAAATCAATACCTGATATCGGACTCTCGAAATCGATGTCATTTTTATATCCAGCACCTTAAATAACACTAAAGGCGACCTCACGATCAATTATATCGCGTAAGTTGTAATAAATCGATACCTGTCGGCGGAATCTCAAAATCGATACCATTTCCATATTCAGCACCTTAGATAACCTTAAAGTCGTCCCCAAGATCAATTATATCGCGTAAGTTGTAGTCAATCGATACCCGACGGCGGAAACTCAAAATCGATTTCATTTTCATAGTCAGCTCCTTAGATAACACTTATGTCGACACCAAAGTCAATTATAACGCGTAAGTTGTAGTAAATAGATACCTAATAGCGGAATCTAAAAAATCGATATCATTTTATATTCAGCACCTCAGATAACCATTATGTCTACCCTAAGGTCAATTATAACACGTAAGTTGTAATAAATCGATACCTGACGGCGGAATCTCAAAATCGATACCATTTCCATATTCAGCACCTGAGATAACCTTAAAGTCGTCCCCAAGATCAATTATATCGCTTAGGTTGTAATAAATCGATACCTGATGGAGAAATCTCAAAATCGGTGTCATTTTCATATTCAGCTCCTCAGATAACCTTAAAGTCAATCCCAAGATCAATAATATAGACTAGGTTGTTATAAATCGTTAACTAAAGACGGAATCTTAAAATCGATATTATTTTCATATTCAGCGCCTTAGATAACCCTAAAGTCGACCCCAAGATCAATTATATCGCGTAAGTTGTAATTAATCGATACCCAACGGCGAATCTTAAAATCGATGTCATTTTCATACTCAGCACCTTAGATAACCTTAAAGTCGACCCCAAGATCAATTATATCTCGTAAAATATAATAAATTGATACCTTACGGTGGAATCTAAAGATTTGATCCATTTTGATATTCAGAACCTTAGACAACACTAAAGGCGACCTCAAGATCAATTATATCGCGTAAGTTGTAATTAATCGATACCCGACGACGAAATCTCAAAATCGATATCATTTTCATATGCAGCACCTTAGATAACCTTAAAGTCGTCCCCAAGATCAATTATATCGCGTAAAATATAATAAATTGATACCTTACGGCGGAATCTAAAGATTGGATCCATTTTCATATTCAGAACCTTAGATAACACTAAAGGCGACCTCAAGATCAATCATATCGCCTAGGTTGTTATAAATCGTTAACTGAAGACGGAATCTTAAAACTCGATCTCGATATTATTTTCATATTCAGCACCTTAGATAACCCTAAAGTCGACCTTAAGATCAATTTTATCGCTTAGGTTGTAATAAATCGATACCTGATGGCGAAATCTCAAAGTAGATATCATTTCCATATTCAGCACCTCAGATACCCCTAAAGTTGACCTCAAGATCAATTATATCGCCTAGGTTGTAATAAATCGATACCCGACGGCGGAATCTCAAAATCGATACCATTTCCATAATCAGCACCTTAGATAACCTTAAAGTCGTCCCCAAGATCAATTATATCGCTTAGGTTGTAATAAATCGATACCTGATGGAGAAATCTCAAAATCGATGTCATTTTCATATTCAGCTACTCAGATAACCTTAAAGTCAATCCCAAGATCAATCATATCGACTAGGTTGTTATAAATCGTTAACTAAAGACGGAATCTCAAAATCGATATTATTTTCATATTCAGCGCCTTAGATAACCCTAAAGTCGACCCCAAGATCAATTATATCGCGTTAGTTGTAATTAATCGATACCCAACGGCGGAATCTCAAAATCGATGTCATTTTCATACTCAGCACCTTAGATAACCTTAAAGTCGACCCCAAGATCAATTATATCTCGTAAAATATAATAAATTGATACCTTACGGCGGAATCTAAAGATTGGATCCATTTTCATATTCAGAACCTTAGATAACACTAAAGGCGACCTCAAGATCAATTATATCGCGTAAGTTGTAATAAATCGGTACCTGACGGCGGAATTTTAAAATCGATGTCATTTTCATACTCAGCACCTTAGATAACCTTGAAGTCGACCCCAAGATCAATTATATCTCGTAAAATATAATAAATTGATACCTTACGGCGGAATCTAAAGATTGGATCCATTTTCATATTCAGAACCTTAGATAACCCTAAAGTCGACCACAAGATCAATTATGTCTCGTAAAATATAATAAATTGATACCTTACGGCGGAATCTTAAGATTGATACCATTTTCATATTCAGAACCTTAGATAACACTAAAGGCGACCTCAAGATCAATTATATCGCGTAAGTTGTAATAAATCGATACCCGACGGCGGAATCTCAAAATCGATACCATTTCCATAATCAGCACCTTAGATAACCTTAAAGTCGTCCCCAAGATCAATTATATCGCGTAAGTTATGATAAATCGATACCTGATATCGGACTCTCGAAATCGATGTCATTTTTATATCCAGCACCTTAGATAACACTATAGTCGACCCCAAGATCAATTATATTACGTAAGTTGTAATTAATCGATACTAGATGGCGGAATCTCAAAACCAATATTATTTCCATATTCAGCACATCAGATAACCCTTATGTCGACCCCAAGGTCAATTATAACGCGTAAGTTGTAATAAATCGATACCTGATAGCGAAATCTCAAAATCCATATCATTTTCATATTCAGCACTTTAAATGACCCTAAAGTCAACCATAAGATCGATTATATCGCGTAAGTTGTAATAAATAGATACCCGAAGGCTGAATATCTAAATCGATATCATTTTCATATTCAGCACCTCAGATAACCCTTATGTCGACCCCAAGGTCAATTATAACGCGTAAGTTGTAGTAAATCGATACCTAATAGCGGAATCTAAAAAGTCGATATCATTTTCATATTCAGCACCTCAGATAACCATTATGTCTACCCTAATGTCAATGATAACACGTAAGTTGTAATTTATCGATACCTTACGGCGGAATCTCAAAATCGACATCATTTCCAAATTCAGCACCTTAGATAATCCTAAAGTCGACCCCAAGATCAATTATAACGCGTAAGTTGTAGTAAATCGATACCTAATAGCGGAATCTAAAAAATCGATATCATTTTCATATTCAGCACCTCAGATAACCATTATGTCTACCCTAATGTCAATTATAACACGTAAGTTGTAATTTATCGATACCTTACGGCGGAATCTCAAAATCGACATCATTTCCAAATTCAGCACCTTAGATAACCCTAAAGTCGACCCCAAGATCAATTATATCGTGTAAGGTATAATTAATCGATACCTGAGGGCGGATTCTAAAAATCGAAACCATTTTCATATTCAGCACTTTAAATAACCCTAAAGTCGACCCCAAGATCATATATATCGCGTAAAATATAATAAATTGATACCTTACGGCGGAATCTTAAGATTGATACCATTTTCATATTCAGAACCTTAGATAACACTAAAGGCGACCTCAAGGTAAGTTGTAATAAATCGATACCTGACGGCGGAATCTCAAAATCGATACCATTTCCATTTTCAGCACCTTAGATGAACTTAAAGTCGTCCCCAAGATCAATTATATCGCGTAAGTTATGATAAATCAATACCTGATATCGGACTCTCGAAATCGATGTCATTTTTATATCCAGCACCTTAAATAACACTAAAGGCGACCTCACGATCAATTATATCGCGTAAGTTGTAATAAATCGATACCTGTCGGCGGAATCTCAAAATCGATACCATTTCCATATTCAGCACCTTAGATAACCTTAAAGTCGTCCCCAAGATCAATTATATCGCGTAAGTTGTAGTCAATCGATACCCGACGGCGGAAACTCAAAATCGATGTCATTTTCATAGTCAGCTCCTTAGATAACACTTATGTCGACACCAAAGTCAATTATAACGCGTAAGTTGTAGTAAATAGATACCTAATAGCGGAATCTAAAAAATCGATATCATTTTATATTCAGCACCTCAGATAACCATTATGTCTACCCTAAGGTCAATTATAACACGTAAGTTGTAATAAATCGATACCTGACGGCGGAATCTCAAAATCGATACCATTTCCATATTCAGCACCTGAGATAACCTTAAAGTCGTCCCCAAGATCAATTATATCGCGTAAGTTATGATAAATCGATACCTGATATCGGACTCTCGAAATCGATGTCATTTTTATATCCAGCACCTTAGATAACACTAAAGTCGACCCCAAGATCAATTATATTGCGTAAGTTGTAATTAATCGATACTAGATGGCGGAATCTCGAAATCGATATCATTTCCATATTCAGCACATCAGATAACCCTTATGTCGACCCCAAGGTCAATTATAACGCGTAAATTGTAATAAATCGATACCTGATAGCGAAATCTCAAAATCCATATCATTTTCATATTCAGCACTTTAAATAACCCTAAAGTCAACCATAAAATCGATTATATCGCGTAAGTTGTAATAAGTCGATACCTGAAGGCTGAATATCTAAATCGATATCATTTTCATATTTAGCACCTCAGATAACACTTATGTCGACCCAAAGGTCAATTATAACGCGTAAGTTGTAGTAAATCGATACCTAATAGCGGAATCTAAAAAATCGATATCATTTTCATATTCAGCACCTCAGATAACCATTATGTCTACCCTAAGGTCAATTATAACACGTAAGTTGTAATTTATCGATACCTTACGGCGGAATCTCAAAATCGACATCATTTCCAAATTCAGCTCCTCAGATAACCTTAAAGTCAATCCCAAGATCAATAATATAGACTAGGTTGTTATAAATCGTTAACTAAAGACGGAATCTTAAAATCGATATTATTTTCATATTCAGCGCCTTAGATAACCCTAAAGTCGACCCCAAGATCAATTATATCGCGTAAGTTGTAATTAATCGATACCCAACGGCGAATCTTAAAATCGATGTCATTTTCATACTCAGCACCTTAGATAACCTTAAAGTCGACCCCAAGATCAATTATATCTCGTAAAATATAATAAATTGATACCTTACGGCGGAATCTAAAGATTTGATCCATTTTGATATTCAGAACCTTAGATAACACTAAAGGCGACCTCAAGATCAATTATATCGCGTAAGTTGTAATTAATTGATACCCGACGACGAAATCTCAAAATCGATATCATTTTCATATGGAGCACCTTAGATAACCTTAAAGTCGTCCCCAAGATCAATTATATCGCGTAAAATATAATAAATTGATACCTTACGGCGGAATCTAAAGATTGGATCCATTTTCATATTCAGAACCTTAGATAACACTAAAGGCGACCTCAAGATCAATCATATCGCCTAGGTTGTTATAAATCGTTAACTGAAGACGGAATCTTAAAACTCGATCTCGATATTATTTTCATATTCAGCACCTTAGATAACCCTAAAGTCGACCTTAAGATCAATTTTATCGCTTAGGTTGTAATAAATCGATACCTGATGGCGAAATCTCAAAGTAGATATCATTTCCATATTCAGCACCTCAGATACCCCTAAAGTTGACCTCAAGATCAATTATATCGCCTAGGTTGTAATAAATTGATACCTGACGGCGGAATCTAAAAATCGACATCATTTCCATATTCAGCACCTTAGATAACCTTAAAGTCGTCCCCAAGATCAATTATATCGCTTAGGTTGTAATAAATTTATACCTGATGGAGAAATCTCAAAATCGATGTCATTTTCATATTCAGCTCCTCAGATAACCTTAAAGTCAATCCCAAGATCAATCATATCGACTAGGTTGTTATAAATCGTTAACTAAAGACGGAATCTCAAAATCGATATTATTTTCATATTCAGCGCCTTAGATAACCCTAAAGTCGACCCCAAGATCAATTATATCGCGTTAGTTGTAATTAATCGATACCCAACGGCGGAATCTCAAAATCGATGTCATTTTCATACTCAGCACCTTAGATAACCTTAAAGTCGACCCCAAGATCAATTATATCTCGTAAAATATAATAAATTGATACCTTACGGCGGAATCTAAAGATTGGATCCATTTTCATATTCAGAACCTTAGATAACACTAAAGGCGACCTCAAGATCAATTATATCGCGTAAGTTGTAATAAATCGGTACCTGACGGCGGAATTTTAAAATCGATGTCATTTTCATACTCAGCACCTTAGATAACCTTGAAGTCGACCCCAAGATCAATTATATCTCGTAAAATATAATAAATTGATACCTTACGGCGGAATCTAAAGATTGGATCCATTTTCATATTCAGAACCTTAGATAACCCTAAAGTCGACCACAAGATCAATTATATCGCGTAAAATATAATAAATTGATACCTTACGGCGGAATCTTAAGATTGATACCATTTTCATATTCAGAACCTTAGATAACACTAAAGGCGACCTCAAGATCAATTATATCGCGTAAGTTGTAATAAATCGATACCCGACGGCGGAATCTCAAAATCGATACCAATTCCATAATCAGCACCTTAGATAACCTTAAAGTCGTCCCCAAGATCAATTATATCGCGTAAGTTATGATAAATCGATACCTGATATCGGACTCTCGAAATCGATGTCATTTTTATATCCAGCACCTTAGATAACACTATAGTCGACCCCAAGATCAATTATATTACGTAAGTTGTAATTAATCGATACTAGATGGCGGAATCTCAAAATCAATATCATTTCCATATTCAGCACATCAGATAACCCTTATGTCGACCCCAAGGTCAATTATAACGCGTAAGTTGTAATAAATCGATACCTGATAGCGAAATCTCAAAATCCATATCATTTTCATATTCAGCACTTTAAATGACCCTAAAGTCAACCATAAGATCGATTATATCGCGTAAGTTGTAATAAATCGATACCCGAAGGCTGAATATCTAAATCGATATCATTTTCATATTCAGCACCTCAGATAACCCTTATGTCGACCCCAAGGTCAATTATAACGCGTAAGTTGTAGTAAATCGATACCTAATAGCGGAATCTAAAAAATCGATATCATTTTCATATTCAGCACCTCAGATAACCATTATGTCTACCCTAATGTCAATGATAACACGTAAGTTGTAATTTATCGATACCTTACGGCGGAATCTCAAAATCGACATCATTTCCAAATTCAGCACCTTCGATAATCCTAAAGTCGACCCCAAGATCAATTATATCGTGTAAGGTATAATTAATCGATACCTGAGGGCGGATTCTAAAAATCGATACCATTTTCATATTCAGCACTTTAGATAATCCTAAAGTCGACCCCAAGATCATATATATCGCGTAAGTTATAATAAATCGATACCTTTCGGCGGAATCACAAAATCGATATCATTTTCTTATTCAGCACCTTATATAACCTTAAAGTCGTCCCCAAGATCAATTATATCGCGTAAGTTGTAGTCAATCGATACCCGACGGCGGAAACTCAAAATCGAAGTCATTTTCATAGTCAGCTCCTCAGATAACCCTTATGTCGATACCAAAGTCAATTATAACGCGTAAGTTGTAATTAATCGATACCCGACGACGAAATCTCAAAATCGATATCATTTTCATATGCAGCACCTTAGATAACCTTAAAGTCAATCCCAAGATCAATCATATCGCCATAATCATAATCTTAAAACTCGATCTCGATATTATTTTCATATTCAGCACCTTAGATAACCCTAATGTCGACCTTTAGATCAATTTTATCGCTTAGGTTGTAATAAATCGATTCCTGATGGCGAAATCTCAAAGTCGATATCATTTTCATATTCAGCACCTCAGATACCCCTAAAGTTGACCTAAAGATCAATTATATCGCTTAGGTTGTAATAAATTGATACCTGACGGCGGAATCTCAAAATCGACATCATTTCCATATTCAGCACCTTAGATAACCTTAAAGTCGTCCCCAACATCAATTATATCGCTTAGGTTGTAATAAATCGATACCTGATGGAGAAATCTCAAAAGCGATGTCATTTTCATATTCAGCTCCTCAGATAACCTTAAAGTCAATCCCAAGATCAATCATATCGACTAGGTTGTTATAAATCGTTAACTAAAGACGGAATCTCAAAATCGATATTATTTTCATATTGAGCGCCTTAGATAACTCTAAAGTCGACCACAAGATCAATTATATCGCGTAAGTTGTAATTAATCGATACTAGAAGGCGGAATCTCAAAATCAAAATCATTTTCATATTGAGCACTTTAGATAATCCTAAAGTCGACCCCAAGATCAATTATATCGCGTAAGTTGTAATTAATCAATACTAGAAGGCGGAATCTCAAAATCAAAACCATTTTCATATTGAGCACTTTAGATAACCCTAAAGTCAACCATAAGATCGATTATATCGCGTAAGTTGTAATAAATCGATACCCGAAGGCAGAATCTCAAAATCGATATCATTTTCATATTCAGCACCTCAAATAACCGTTAAGTCGATCCCTACTTCAATCACATCGCTTAGGTTGTAATAAATCGTTACCTTGCGGCAGAATCTCAAAATCGATATCATTTCCATATTCAGTACCTCAAATAACCCTTAAGTCGATCCCTACTTCAATCACATCGCTTAGGTTGTAATAAATCGTTACCTTACGGCGGAATCTCAAAATCGATATCATTTTCATATTCAGCACCTTAGATAACCCTAAAGTCGACCCCAAGATCAATTATATCGCGTATGTTGTAATTAATCGATACCTGACAGTGGAATTTCAAAATCGAAATCATTTCCACTTTCAGCACCTCAGATAACCCTTATGTCGACCCCAAGGTCGTATTTATATTACTTTGAGGAGAACTCCTAATTCCTAAACGAAAATGGCGGTGGGATTAAGGAAATTTTTTTATAATTTTATATATATATAAAATTTATATGTATGTTGTAATAAATTTTTTAGTTCTTTTTTGTGAGATGAAAGCGAGAGTATGAGGAAATCCCTATGTGTGCGCTTGATTTTTATTTATTTATTTTAATACCAATCTTCCTTCTTCCTGTCTTTTTGGAATTTTTCAGAAAAAATGCCTGTAGATTTTAACTTTGAAAGTATACTTTTAACTTAAAACCTTCATTAAGGTTTCGGGATCTCATTACTTCTTCATCTACAAGGTTGTAGTCTACAGAAAGGAATGCGTCGCAATGAGTTACAAGCAGATCTGATCAACTGCAATTGGCTCCGAGGTCTTTAGACTCTTCCTACCACCTAATTATGTAATTGATCATTAAAGTAGATTGTTGTCCATAGCGTTATATACGCTTTTGTTAACAATCGCAAATGAAAGAGCAACTGTCTCGAGTACAAGTTATCCGCAATGATTGCTGAGAATTGATATTTAATATTAGAACTATGTATTTTACTTTCAAATGCTGCAATTAAACCGGAACATGATTTTCCGAGACATTAGAAAAATACATGATGCAATATACACACACACACATATATATATATATATATATATAGATAGACAGATAGATAGATAGATAAATGTGCTTTATTTACAAAATTTCTTTTTAAAATTTTACATTTTATACAAAACACTAAATTCTGGCACGGATATGCCGTCTGCCAGGGAATCAGCTTGATGGCCAAAAATAGTACTTACAATAATCTTTTCCTTTATTTTATTATTTTTTTTTTTTTATTGTTTTGGTCTATCAAATTAAAGTAGCAAACCTTTGATTTTAATATATTATAAACAAATAATAACAAATAAAATTACCTTTTATATAACATACAAAATTTTCACATAAAAAAAGCCAAAATTTTAATAATCATAATGTAATTAACACTACAGAGTATACAAAAACCATAATAAATTCAATATTAATCATTATAATTAAATTCGTTTATCAGAAATTGTCTATAAATTAAAGATTCCTTTATATAGAAAAATAACGCCCTCAAACATTTCCCATTTAAAATTTCTATAACCTCTTCTTCTGTTAAGATACTTTTTCCTAAATACTTTTTCCTGAATGAGTTTAGAATCGGACATCTGCCAAGAAAATGTAACATGGTTTCATCCTCCTTACTATTGCACATGGAGCAGGTGTATACTATATCTTTCAGTCATGGTTTGCAGTTTAAATTGAAAAGCTCCCCTCTACCCTTGAACACCGTCTTTATTAGTTCTATGGAGTTATCATCGTTTACATAATTAACGTTTGAATCAAGTTTTTTATACATTAGATGATACTCTGCCCCCATCGTAGATATCAGTAATTTCTGCATGAAATTTCCTTTTGCTTCATTTATAACCTTATTCATTTGTCTTTCCCATCTTTCTACCGATTTAAAATCCTTGTCCATTTCACAGCCTAGAAGATCCGCTAATTTTACCCATTCTTTAAACCAGCTATTGCTTTTTGTTTTTATGCCCTCCAACGCTATTATTTTAGGTAAACGGTGATTTTATTTTAGGATCCTTAAAATATACTCAATATGCATTGCGAAGTTGGAAAAAAACAATAGGTCTCTCTTGGTTTCAAGATATAGCATATAATTGGGCGTGTTTCTAGGCAGCTTAAATAGTTTCTTAATGAACAGTCTGTGTATATATTCCGGTTGTTGATAGTTATAATAACCCCAGAATTGTGCTCCATAGCTCATAACGGATTCCACCACTGAATTAAAAACCCTATACTTTGCTGATAATGGTACAAACTTGCTTTCAAAAACGTTATTCCAGACGCTATTTAAACCCAACTTTCCTGTCTGAACTTTCCCTTTAAAATGTTCATGTAACGATAAGTTATCAGCAATCGTTATTCCTAAATATTTGTACTTCTTTACTACCTCTATCTCCTCCCCTTTATACATCCATTTGTACTTATTTTTGTTTTTTCTCCCATTTGATTGTTTAAAAATCATTATTTGAGATTTTGAAACATTAAGCTCTAGTTTCCACTTGTCTAAATAGTTTTCCAATTCAATGAGTATTTCTCTTAGCTTTATTGGTGAGTCAGTGAGGGCAACGATGTCATCCGCGAAAAGCAAAGAATTAATTTTAGTTGATCCCACCGTGATCCCTTCACCCAAAACTTTGGTAATATCATTAATAAATAGCGAAAAGAGAGTGGGACTTAGAGGGCAACCCTGCCTCAATCCTCTTTCTATAATGAATTCGCCAGAGGTACCTTCTTTTGTCCATACTACTGCATTTGTTTGCGAATAACATTTTTTTAACGCATTTATAAATTTCTGTGACACTCCTAAATTGCTCAAATCATGAAAAAGCAGCTGGCGATCTACTGTGTCAAACGCGGATTTCAAATCAATAAAGAGACAAAAGATTTTCCCTCCTTTTATCCTTATTCGTTGTTCTATCAAATTATATAACACAAAAATATTGTCGATCGTACTATAACACTTTCTAAACCCAGCTTGTCTTTCATTAATTATATTATTCATTTCCGCCCAGTTCGTAAGTCTGTATGTAAGAAGTCCGGTATATAATTTTTCAACTGTATTTATGAAGGATATTGCACGGTAATTATTTGGGTCACTTATACAACCTTTTCTATGGTGGGGTATATTATTATTTTTCCGAAACTTGGAGGCAGCTCTCCTGTGTTAAAGTAATTATTAAAAAGACCTAATAAGATTTTTAGAAAATTATCCGGTGCTTCCTTGTAGAATTCACTTGCTATTCTATCCATTCCTGGTGCCTTATCTTTCTTAGCTTTTCGTATAACAACCATTAATTCCGAAAAATTAAATTCACTATCTAGGGTCAGGTCCGCTATATTAGGTTCTAAATAGCTAAAAGCTGGTAATGGGCTCGGCGTATTGTACTAAGTTCGGAAGTGTTCCACCCACCTTCCCATCGCTATGTCAGCACTTATGATATTTTTTGAGCACTTTAATTTATTTACGAAGGACCAAAACTGTTTCGAGTCTGAAGTTTGTTCCAACTTCTTTGTCAAGTTCAACGCATGTTCTTTCTTTTTCTTCAAACAAGTAACTTTATAATCTTTTGATATCTCCAAATATTTATTCTTTATTACTTTAGCGTCGGTTTTCCTAAACAAATTCATGAGAGTGAACGTTTGCTCCCTTAGTTTAGCACATTCGCGATCAAACCATCCCTGCTTTTTATTTGCTGAAGAGCTTTTGTGGTTATCATTTAAATATAATTTGTTTGCGCATCTAGTTATCAGATCTTTTATTACTTTTAAGTCTATGTTAATTTCTGCTTTTAATATTTCGTTACTATTACACTCTAATATGGTTTTATAATCATTTTTCCGGGCTTCATTCCATCTTATTTTTGGCAACAACGGCAGAATAAATTCCTCATTTACAACCGTTCCCAAAGCTAGTGACAATTTTATAGGTAAATGTTGTGTAAAAGGACTAGTTAACACCTTGAAATCTAAGACTTTCTCCAATACTAGTATATTTATCACACAGAGACCGATTACTGAACAACCCCCGTGACCAATAAACGTAAACTCACCATCTCCGTCTCCCTCTGTAAGCCCATTAGTAGGGAGGAATTGCCGGTTCTGGGACCTCAATTTGCGGGGTCAAATTGGACTTTGGACCCTAGGCTTTCCCAGCCTTAACCACCAAATGGTCGAGGAGCAAACCAACCTTAACCACCACGTGGTCTTAATCCCTAATCCCTAATTAATCCTTAATCCCCTAATTAATCCCTAATCCTTAATTAATCCCTAATCCCTAACATATATTATTTTGAAACTTTTTCGGACATCTTTGAACATGTCGAGTGTATGTCGGAACTTGTCGAACATATATATTTATTTTATCAAAATATTCAAATGCCACAGCCATCTTGATAATTTTTCGAAATATATTTTCGAATAAGCACTGCCATCTATATAATTTATCGAAATATTTTCGAATAAGCACAACCATCTTGATAATTTTTCGAGATATATTTTCGAATAAGCACTACCATCTATATAATTTATCGAAATATTTTCGAATAAGCACAACCATCTTGATAATTTTTCGAAATATATATAACATATGATCGACATAACCTTACACAATAACCACATCAGCTGTTACCATATAATAGAAATATATTTTAGAATAAGCATAGCCATCTATATAATTTATCGAAATATATTTTCGAATAAGCACTACCATCTATATAATTTATCGAAATATTTTCGAATAAGCACAACCATCTTGATAATTTTTCGAAATATATATAACATATGATCGACATAACCTTACACAATAACCACATCAGCTGTTACCATATAATCGAAATATATTTTCGAATAAGCATAGCCATCTATATAATTTATCGAAATATATTTTCGAATAGTTACTGCCATCTTGATAATTTTCGAAATATATTTTCAAATAGTTACTGCCATCATTTTTCGAAATACAAACCTAACATATGATCGATATAACCTTACACAATATGTTACCAACTGTTTATACTATACCTTGGGAGGTCGGTATAGGGGGATGGCTAGCGCGCTCGACTTGTAAAGTAAAGATCATGAGATCGAATACCGACCTCGTTATTATTTTTTTTTTTTACATTAACTTTTCTATATGAGGTTAGGGAGGTTGTGAATAATATTTTTCAATCATTCAGTCAATTTTAAATTTAAAAAAATGATTTTTCTACCGACATATATAATAAATATGGCAAGTGCGGGTTTATATACTTCATTAATAATTCACAGAATTGCATACCCCTCTTTTTTTTTACTTAAGCCTCCTTACCACGTCAAGGTGAGGGTATATCAAGGAGGTTTTTTTTTTTTTTTTTTTTTTTTTTTTTCAATTTTAAAAACATACAAAATGGTTTACGGGTAAATCAATACCACGCCTGTGACCAGCAAACACACATTGGTTTACGGGTAAATCAATACCACGCCAGTGACCATAGCACACATTCGCTATGCAGAAAAAAAATAAAATTGCCTCCAATAACATATTTAAATTTTTATAAGAATTTTTATATTTTTCTAACATTTTTGTATCTTTTTTAAGCTAACCTACATAAATTTAGAAATCAAATCATGATTCGAATACACCCACTCTGCTAATAAATGAGAGCGATAATGTGTACACATTAATTTTAAATCTTTATGAATAATACATGGAGCTATTTGTAGACTAGGCAGTTTATCGACTTGAGGACATTGAAAATCCTCAAGGTTGAATACAACGCAAGAGCGTAAAAATTTTAACAAAATTTTTTTTTTTTGAAGACCTTTAACAAAAACATAATTATAATTTGAATCCAAGTTTATCAAAATCGATGATAAACTGTGGTAAGAAACGTCTCCGTCCTCCCAATGTAAACAATGATAATTTCTCGCTAGCCAGCGATTCGTGATTAAGTTTTTATAATTGTTTACTCCTGGATAAGTAGGCGGCTTGAAAATCCAATGACTAGTCGCATAATATTTTAAATCGAAAATTGATAATTCTTTAACAATATAATTATTGGAATCGTCTATGAAGCATTGAAATTCTACAACCGCACTGCTCGATGACATTGTGAAGACTGGAGGAATAGAAACAATAAAAGTCTATTTATATCCTTTTTCTAAGAATACTTGTTAGTGGATTATATTCCACCACATTGTCATGTATTATGAGGCAGAATGCAGTTCTTTCAGCCGGAAACGCTTTAGATGCGTCGAATTCCAATCTGACATCGACCGGTCCTGATTTTATAGATTCCGATTGTTTAGAACAATCGATTACTATAATCGGCGCTTTTTCTTTAAAATTTTTGAGTGAGAGGAGTGGCTGAGTCGGATTTCCCCCAGGATAGTAGGATTTTTGAAAATTTCAATACATGTAGTAGAGTACCGCGAATCGATTCCTGTCGAAATCGATATTTAAATCATCATAAGGATATGATTATGAATTCAAATACAGTTTAACGTTAGATATATTACAATGATCGAATTGACTAGCATCCTTTTCGGCTTTGTTTATACGATCTGTTGAAAATGCTAGTACTATGTATCTCGGTTTTTCCATTTGATTAGAAGTTTTTACCGCCCAAACTTGTCTCCCTGTGGATGGTAGAAGTGGGTAAACGAACAATCCCAGCTTCTGAACTCTACCGAAACGACCTTTTCCGACTTGAGTCTACGTAACAGTGTTAATCGTGTAAATTCGTTTACTGATACATAAGGTAATTTCCAACATAGCTTCGTTAATTCAATTTTGGCTTTCTCTCCCGCAGCCGTATGCCTAGATATGTAACTATTGTCATCATTCCGACATCTTATGAGAATTAGCTCTTGTTTAACATTAAAAATAATTTTTTGATAATCTTCAGCGAATCCTAGTAATTGTGATAAGGGGATACACATGTTGAAATAATCGTCATTCGACACATCGAGTGTATCGGATGCCGGACAGCCCCAACCGAGATGCTCCACAGAGGATCCACCCGGTAAAGACAACATCCCTTTTATGGTGCTAGTAATCCCCAAGTTTCGAACTCTATCTATTTCAACTCCACATAATTCATATCATATTTCATCGAATAAATATACTATAGCATTATTCGTTAATTTAGCCGATGCGGGTACAGCTCTACCATCCTCTGTTAAAAACCGCCCCTCGAAATAAAGAAAACTTCTAGATGGTAGAGTCATAATATCCTGATGCTGGACTAATATTCTAATTTCATTACCTCGAAGTAGTTTAGTCGATGCGTAAGGGAAATGGGAATGATATTCTATCTCCTCGATAGAATCGGTAAAAGCAGCGGTTGAGCCTAGATCAGTTATTTCCTCCATATTACACGATAACCTGCCAACTTGAGAAACTCAATATTTTCTTTTGTTAGAGATGTTACTCCTTTGAAGTCGGATGGGGGAATGAGCTTTATTCCTGAATTATATTTCCTTTTATACACTCTCCGAAAGTCTAGCCCCATTTTTTTTAGATAAAGATAAAGAAACACAAGTGCCCACAAATGTTTGTATCGGGATCTTGATATCTTTTACTAACGAAACTTATCCGACAATCCTTGAGATATTTGACTAGCTCTGAAGGAGGTCCTCTGTTACCGGAGCTATCAAAGAATTTTACATATTTACCGCTTTTGTTATAGCATACCCAGTGCGTTCCTCGGCCCTTTATACTACCCAGATTCAAAATGGCGCGCTCACGCAGCCACGGCTTCGATGGCAAGTTATCTCTTGCAAAGACACCGCGGAAATGAGTGATCTTATGTTTTTTAGCCAAAGATATAAGATCCGTATTACTCAAACTCATTTTCGGTAAGGTCCTCAACATCTGATTAGCTTTATCGCTGAAGGCCCCACCGATTTGTTTCGGAGGACGAATAACACGAACGTTCTTTTTTTCTTTAGTTTTAGCCATACCGATGTTATCTGTCGAAGCGTCGGTGGGCGACTGAGAAGGATAGACCCCTACATATTCATTTTCGATGATATTTCTTGTGATAAACAAGATAGAGTGAGATCTTACTTTTGCATGGGTAGACATAGTAGCGTCGACAGTTTTTATCTCTGTCAGAGCTATACTCGTGTACCGAAACTATTGATTCGGGATAACGCCAACTTTCTTATACTATTCAGACAAGATAATCTCAGTTCTAAAAGGATATACGAAGACCATGTTAATTCTGATATGACGTTTCCTGAATTCAAAAAATTATGTTTGGAATGTTGGAAGACCAAATACGGGTTCATGGTAATTGACAAAGATCGCGATTTGAACAATGGTCGATATCGTAAGGGACTCGATACATATATAATCGTCTAGGAGCTTCAGTAAGCTTCTGGCCATGGATGAAGCAGCATCTTATGTGCTAGCTAAAGAGACCGAGGAAATTCGTAATGTCATTCGTGAAAAATGTAAGAATTTGAAATGTAAGAGGGAGGAGAGGGAAGAGTACTTGAAGGAGAAATATAAGCCTTTGATACAACCGCTTCAGTCTATCGTATTACCTCGAGAACCGGCCCATGAACTACCAAACATAAAAAAAGAAGAAGAGACTCTGACCATACTCCCCAAGGAGTCGATCGAGACTCCTCCCAAGTTTTCCACACCTATCCCTATTACCACATCTTCCAGACTCAGACCCAATGTTTTGGATATTTTTTCAACATCTGCCACCTATGAGAGTACTTCACCTTTAGAAGAAATAAGTCAACATGCGTCAACACCTCAAGGAGTAGAAACAGTTTATAGCTATTTAGACCAGATTGGTAAAGAGGCTACGAAATATATAATCAAATTTACTACGAATCAAACGGAGGAACTGGATCAAATTTACGGAATATGTTATAACGGGGAAAATTTCACTCTCGGTGACTCGGTTATAACCATTAGTGACTGTTGCGGCCACAGGTAATTTTACCAAGTTTCGAACTCTATCTATTTCAACTCCACATAATTCATATCGAATTTCATCGAATAAATATACTATAGCATTATTCGTTAATTTAGCCGATGCGGGTACAGCTCTACCATCCTCTGTTAAAAACCGCCCCTCGAAATAAAGAAAACTTCTAGATGGTAGAGTCATAATATCCTGATGCTGGACTAATATTCTAATTTCATCACCTCGAAGTAGTTTAGTCGATGCGTAAGGGAAATGGGAATGATATTCTATCTCCTCGATAGAATCGGTAAAAGCAGCGGTTGAGCCTAGATCAGTTATTTCCTCCATATTACACGATAACCTGCCAACTTGAGAAACTCAATATTTTCTTTTGTTAGAGATGTTACTCCTTTGAAGTCGGATGGGGGAATGAGCTTTATTCCTGAATTATATTTCCTTTTATACACTCTCCGAAAGTCTAGCCCCATTTTTTTTAGATAAAGATAAAGAAACACAAGTGCCCACAAATGTTTGTATCGGGATCTTGATATCTTTTACTAACGAAACTTATCCGACAATCCTTGAGATATTTGACTAGCTCTGAAGGAGGTCCTCTGTTACCGGAGCTATCAAAGAATTTTACATATTTACCGCTTTTGTTATAGCATACCCAGTGCGTTCCTCGGCCCTTTATACTATCCAGATTCAAAATGGCGCGCTCACGCAGCCACGGCTTCGATGGCAAGTTATCTCTTGCAAAGACACCGCGGAAATGAGGGATCTTATGTTTTTTTAGCCAAAGATATAAGATCCGTATTACTCAAACTCATTTTCGGTAAGGTCCTCAACATTGAACTAAAACCTTATCACCTCTCCTTTTCAAAAATTTTTCAACTAAATAAACGTTTGGATACTTTACTTTTTGAATTTCTTGCTCATAAAACCCACCAGCAATTTTTTGATTCGATGTATCTTTAAGAAGATAGGTTATAGCAACGGTTTTCCTCACTTGATCGACTTTGAAGATTTCAGTCGACCAGGAGGGGCGATACCCTTTAGTGAAATCGGCTTTATGTTTTGAAATTCTAACAAAATCACCGACTTGATACTTGGGCTTCTTTAGGATCGGTGATGGCTTACATTTATAAACCTTATTTAGTAAATGATCTTCAATTTTTTTACCCTTAACTGAAGACGGTTTCATCATGATCGTTCGATGTTTTGTATTGTTATATCTTTTAACTAAGTATTGGTATATCGTTATCCATTTATATGATCCTTGGAGACTAAATTGCTTCCACATTTTGTTTTTTATAGTTGTTATAAATCGTTCTACGATACAGGCTTTCATATTACTAAAAGTAGAGTAATGATTTATTCGGTTGGATTTCATTAGTTTTTGGAAAAATGTATTGTAAAATTCTTTTCCTCGATCAGATTGTAGATTACAAGGTTTTCTACCACTGAGAGTCAAAATAGTTTCAAACGCTGATGCTAATTCTTTACCGGACTTCGATTTCAATGGTATTAACCATGCGAATTTGGAAAAACAGTCAATCACCGCTAAAATGTATTTATATCCTTTATTTTCTTTTATTTTTAAGAATAATAGCTGGGAAAGCCCTGGAGTACTTTTGTGTAGCGAGCCATCCACATCAAGCCAATCGTCACTGTTAAGGCAGCTTGGAAATTCTGAATTTAGAATTTCCTCAAACTAAACCTTATTTAAATATAAATCTCTGGTAATTGCAGAATTAAATATGATTTTAATTTTAAATACAATATATTTATTGTAACACAACTTTAAATGAATTAATATTTACAAATAATTTCCCTTTTATCGAAAACAAAAAAATAAATAAGAAAATGTTAATGCAATTTGGAAGGTTCTGAAAGTAAGGATTATGTTCTGAATTTCTGAGTGAAGTTTAGGACCTGTTAAAAGATGACTATTTAAGGAACCCTTAGGAGTTGGCATTGATGCATCAAAAACAATGCGCAGTTTTGTTGAGCTACTGTTTTTGATCACTCCATGATGCGGTAAAAAATTTGCCTTTTCCGATTGTTTTGCAGTGAGGAAATTTTGTTCTAGATATTCATTTATAACCAGAGAGTATTCTTTTTGATGTGTTGGAGTTTTGAGTAGACGCGCTTCCATTTTATAAAAACGATTTAATGCTGACTTTCTTGAACTTTCAAAGTCAGGCCTCTCAAGATTTTTGAAGGGTAAGCGTATCATAAATCTACCTGAAGTAGTTCTAGAATGTGTTTTCTGAAAGTGCTCTTCACAATACTTATCTTCAGGGCTTTTGGGAATTGATGAATGGATTTCTTCCACCCTCCAAAATTTGTCCATTAAATCGTTCAAAGAGGCATAACGGCCAATAGTGCATTTGAGTTCTCTGAAACGTTGTTGAATGGACTACAGCTATCAACTAACCCACAGATAATCCAGCCGAATACTGATTCCAAAGCATTCGGGAATCCTTTTGGAGTAATCGTGGACCTTCCTATAATCACTTCGCTGAACAAGTCTGCTCCTAGTAAAAAATCGATTTCGCCGGTTTTCCAAAAGTGAGGATCTGCTAGGTTGAAGTCCTTAAAATAATTTATCACATGTTGAGGCAATATGGAATTTGGCATGTGAGTCGTTATTTCCTTGACAATTACGGCTTCTGTTTGTAGCTGTGGATGAAGACTATCACGAGGGACCAAGATGCATGTTACTTGATGTTTGCCTTCTGTAATAGGATTGTTACCTAATCCGCAGAAAACCTGGTTATTCTTTCTCGGACGTAAGGCTAGACGTTTCACACATGATTCTGTGATAAAAGAGCGCTGAGCTCCACAATCCAAAAGCAGACGGATTGTTTGATAATCCCCATTAAGATCTTTTATCCTGGCTGATGCTGTTCCTAGTAGTACGAAAGATTCTCCTTTTGTGATTCCGGAAAGTATGGCACCTTCCCTTGACTCTTCACTGCTAATTGCGGTGGAAAATGAAGCAATTCCCGTTGAAGTCCTTGTATTGTCATCTTTAGTATTTTGTGGCATTGTTATGGCTCTTTTTCCTTCCAGTTCCGATGAATCCACATTAAGCCAGCTGTGATGACGGCGATTGCAAATTCGGCAGTTTTTTGTAGATGTGCAGCGGTTTTTGTGATGTCTTGTTGAAAAACAATTAGTGCAACCGCTCCAATTTCTTAAATAATTAATGCGCGCCTGTGCAGTTGCAACTTTGAATGTATTACAATGATATAATGAATGCGACGATTTACAAACAGGACAAGCCTCCTTGCTTCCTTTAATTTCCCTATCATGCCCCTTACTATATCTTGGTCGATCACTTGTTTCTTTGCCTCCTTCCGAAAATAGTAAACACCGTTTAGGCTCAGGAAAGGGATATCTTTTTACAATGTTGGTGCCCTTTTGATCGAAGTCTTCAAAAGTCAACCCCAAAGATCTAAGTTCCGATCTGATGAAATCCTTGAGATTTTCATAAGAGGGAAAATCCAAATGGGAGTATTTGTTTTCAAAGTCTCTTCTTGTCTGGGGATCTAGGCAACGAAGCACCAAGAAAAAGAGAATAAAAATTTCGGGATCTTGAAGTTCTAGATTTTGAAAAGAGGCTATGCTTTCGATCACCGTTGTTTGAAAGTGTTTCAAACTGCTAGCTGTGGGTTTAGATCGGAAGGGTGTGAAATTAAGTACTGATTTTAAATAAGAACTAGCCAGGCGCCGCTTATCATTATATGTATCTGTCAGTAGCTTCCAAGCCTGGTCATAATTTCCTTCTAAAAACTGAATTCCCTTTATTAATGTGCGGGCTGGGCCTCTTAGGCATGAAATAAGAAAATGAAATTTTTCTATTTTTGAAAGAGAAATCTCATCATGGACAAGCGATTTATAAGTGTCATGAAATATAAGCCAATCAGATTGAGTTCCATCAAATAATGGTAAATTAATTTGCGGAAGACGCGCCCTAACAATGCGCGAATCATTTAGTGAAACAGAATTAGTATTGAGAGCAGCAGTGTTGGTGACGCTAGCCATATTTAAAGATGGCGGAGTTGGATTCATGTGCTCTTCATATATTGCACACGACTCATAATAATATTTTTCTGCAGCTTGTTGAAGTTTTTTATCATTTTCAGATGGAAAATACGCCCCTAACTCAGCTATAAAAAATAATTCCGATAATTTATCATATGTTTCGTTAAATGTACAAAAATATGGCCTCAACTCCTTATACATGCCTTTGAATAAAAAGAGAGCTTCTGGTTTTGTAGCAATTTGTCGACCTTGTTCTGCAATATCTTTTATTTTATGTGCTAAGTTATTAAGTTCAGACCGTAAACTACTAATTTGGGCGGTTTCTTTAGCACTAAGTTTCTCCATATTGAATTAATATTAAAAGAAAATAATTAGAAAAAACGAAAAATTATTTAATAGATATAAAGAAAGGCTTGCGGAATGTGCTTACAGACGGGCCACTGAAAAGACAACAATTTTTTTTTCCAAGTAATATAAAGTATTATACTGAAAAGAAAAAAATTTAAATATGTGTTTATAGCGTTAGAATAATTATATATGGTAATATATTAATTATAGAATAATATAATGAATATAGAATGAGAATAAAAAATGAAAATATTAGTGCTGAAAACTATAAAAATAATATACTGAAAAGAAAACACTGTAAATACTCGTATGTGAACGTAACGATAGAACAATTATATAATAGAATAAAAATGAAATAATAATAGAATAATAACTAAGCAATTTATATTTATAGTTGTATAATAGATAATTCTGCAAAGCGGAGGACCTAACGAAATAGTATTAACATTAAATGTAATGTAAATATGCTAGTATATATCCGGCCCGGAGGACCAAATGTTAAGGCAGCTTGGAAATTCTGAATTTAGAATTTCCTCAAACTAAACCTTATTTAAATATAAATCTCTGGTAATTGCAGAATTAAATATGATTTTAATTTTAAATACAATATATTTATAGTAACACAAATTTAAATGAATTAATATTTACAAATAATTTCCCTTTTATTGAAAACAAAAAAATAAATAAGATCCTTGTCAACATTTAATAAAAAAGAAAGAAAAATCCTGAATAAAAAAAAATAAAATAAATACATATGCCTCTGGTTACAATAAAAACAATTAAAAAAAAGAAAGAAAAAAACTAAATTAATATCTCTTAGAACTTCCACTCGAAATATATACAAAAAATGAATATTAATGTCCTCTACCGTCTTTGTGGAATCAACTGGTCTGCCTGGACCAACTTTCTGTGCTCCTGGAGCAGTTTTGAGCCTGGCTCGATCAATTTCCTTAGGTAGCTGCTACCTCACCTGTCTCTCTTACGGCAAACGTAAGGCTACACTGGCCCGGCTTATGCTTGGTATTGGCTAATACCTAACGTAGCTACTGGGCCGCTATAAACAATTTGTTTATACTGGCTATAAACAATTAATTTTGTCTAACAATTATTTTTAGTTATTTAATAAAATTACCTGTGGCCGCAACAGTCACTAATGGTTATAACCGAGTCACCGAGAGTGAAATTTTCCCCGTTATAACATATTCCGTAAATTTGATCCAGTTCCTCCGTTTGATTCGTAGTAAATTTGATTATATATTTCGTAGCCTCTTTACCAATCTGGTCTAAATAGCTATAAACTGTTTCTACTCCTTGAGGTGTTGACGCATGTTGACTTATTTCTTCTAAAGGTGAAGTACTCTCATAGGTGGCAGATGTTGAAAAAATATCCAAAACATTGGGTCTGAGTCTGGAAGATGTGGTAATAGGGATAGGTGTGGAAAACTTGGGAGGAGTCTCGATCGACTCCTTGGGGAGTATGGTCAGAGTCTCTTCTTCTTTTTTTATGTTTGGTAGTTCATGGGCCGGTTCTCGAGGTAATACGATAGACTGAAGCGGTTGTATCAAAGGCTTATATTTCTCCTTCAAGTACTCTTCCCTCTCCTCCCTCTTACATTTCAAATTCTTACATTTTTCACGAATGACATTACGAATTTCCTCGGTCTCTTTAGCTAGCACATAAGATGCTGCTTCATCCATGGCCAGAAGCTTACTGAAGCTCCTAGACGATTATATATGTATCGAGTCCCTTACGATATCGACCATTGTTCAAATCGCGATCTTTGTCAATTACCATGAACCCGTATTTGGTCTTCCAACATTCCAAACATAATTTTTTGAATTCAGGAAACGTCATATCAGAATTAACATGGTCTTCGTATATCCTTTTAGAACTGAGATTATCTTGTCTGAATAGTATAAGAAAGTTGGCGTTATCCCGAATCAATAGTTTCGGTACACGAGTATAGCTCTGACAGAGATAAAAACTGTCGACGCTACTATGTCTACCCATGCAAAAGTAAGATCTCACTCTATCTTGTTTATCACAAGAAATATCATCGAAAATGAATATGTAGGGGTCTATCCTTCTCAGTCGCCCACCGACGCTTCGACAGATAACATCGGTATGGCTAAAACTAAAGAAAAAAAGAACGTTCGTGTTATTCGTCCTCCGAAACAAATCGGTGGGGCCTTCAGCGATAAAGCTAATCAGATGTTGAGGACCTTACCGAAAATGAGTTTGAGTAATACGGATCTTATATCTTTGGCTAAAAAACATAAGATCACTCATTTCCGCGGTGTCTTTGCAAGAGATAACTTGCCATCGAAGCCGTGGCTGCGTGAGCGCGCCATTTTGAATCTGGATAGTATAAAGGGCCGAGGAACGCACTGGGTATGCTATAACAAAAGCGGTAAATATGTAAAATTCTTTGATAGCTCCGGTAACAGAGGACCTCCTTCAGAGCTAGTCAAATATCTCAAGGATTGTCGGATAAGTTTCGTTAGTAAAAGATATCAAGATCCCGATACAAACATTTGTGGGCACTTGTGTTTCTTTATCTTTATCTAAAAAAAATGGGGCTAGACTTTCGGAGAGTGTATAAAAGGAAATATAATTCAGGAATAAAGCTCATTCCCCCATCCGACTTCAAAGGAGTAACATCTCTAACAAAAGAAAATATTGAGTTTCTCAAGTTGGCAGGTTATCGTGTAATATGGAGGAAATAACTGATCTAGGCTCAACCGCTGCTTTTACCGATTCTATCGAGGAGATAGAATATCATTCCCATTTCCCTTACGCATCGACTAAACTACTTCGAGGTGATGAAATTAGAATATTAGTCCAGCATCAGGATATTATGACTCTACCATCTAGAAGTTTTCTTTATTTCGAGGGGCGGTTTTTAACAGAGGATGGTAGAGCTGTACCCGCATCGGCTAAATTAACGAATAATGCTATAGTATATTTATTCGATGAAATTCGATATGAATTATGTGGAGTTGAAATAGATAGAGTTCGAAACTTGGGGATTACTAGCACCATAAAAGGGATGTTGTCTTTACCGGGTGGATCCTCTGTGGAGCATCTCGGTTGGGGCTGTCCGGCATCCGATACACTCGATGTGTCGAATGACGATTATTTCAACATGTGTATCCCCTTATCACAATTACTAGGATTCGCTGAAGATTATCAAAAAATTATTGTTAATGTTAAACAAGAACTAATTCTCATAAGATGTCGGAATGATGACAATAGTTACATATCTAGGCATACGGCTGCGGGAGAGAAAGCCAAAATTGAATTAACGAAGCTATGTTGGAAATTACCTTATGTATCAGTAAACGAATTTACACGATTAACACTGTTACGTAAACTCAAGTCGGAAAAGGTCGTTTCGGTAGAGTTCAGAAGCTGGGAATTGTTCGTTTACCCACTTCTACCATCCACAGGGAGACAAGTTTGGGCGGTAAAAACTTCTAATCAAATGGAAAAACCGAGATACATAGTACTAGCATTTTCAACAGATCGTATAAACAAAGCCGAAAAGGATGCTAGTCAATTCGATCATTGTAATATATCTAACGTTAAACTGTATTTGAATTCAAAATCATATCCTTATGATGATTTAAATATCGATTTCGACAGGAATCGATTCGCGGTACTCTACTACATGTATTGCAATTTTCAAAAATCCTACTATCCTGGGGGAAATCCGACTCAGCCACTCCTCTCACTCAAAAATTTTAAAGAAAAAGCGCCGATTATAGTAATCGATTGTTCTAAACAATCGGAATCTATAAAATCAGGACCGGTCGATGTCAGATTGGAATTCGACGCATCTAAAGCGTTTCCGGCTGAAAGAACTGCATTCTGCCTCATAATACATGACAATGTGGTGGAATATAATCCACTAACAAGTATTCTTAGAAAAAGGATATAAATAGACTTTTATTGTTTCTATTCCTCCAGTCTTCACAATGTCATCGAGCAGTGCGGTTGTAGAATTTCAATGCTTCATAGACGATTCCAATAATTATATTGTTAAAGAATTATCAATTTTCGATTTAAAATATTATGCGACTAGTCATTGGATTTTCAAGCCGCCTACTTATCCAGGAGTAAACAATTATAAAAACTTAATCACGAATCGCTGGCTAGCGAGAAATTATCATTGTTTACATTGGGAGGACGGAGACGTTTCTTACCACAGTTTATCATCGATTTTGATAAACTTGGATTCAAATTATAATTATGTTTTTGTTAAAGGTCTTCAAAAAAAAAAAAATTTTGTTAAAATTTTTACGCTCTTGCGTTGTATTCAACCTTGAGGATTTTCAATGTCCTCAAGTCGATAAACTGCCTAGTCTACAAATAGCTCCATGTATTATTCATAAAGATTTAAAATTAATGTGTACACATTATCGCTCTCATTTATTAGCAGAGTGGGTGTATTCGAATCATGATTTGATTTCTAAATTTATGTAGGTTAGCTTAAAAAAGATACAAAAATGTTAGAAAAATATAAAAATTCTTATAAAAATTTAAATATGTTATTGGAGGCAATTTTATTTTTTTTCTGCATAGCGAATGTGTGCTATGGTCACTGGCGTGGTATTGATTTACCCGTAAACCAATGTGTGTTTGCTGGTCACAGGCGTGGTATTGATTTACCCGTAAACCATTTTGTATGTTTTTAAAATTGAAAAAAAAAAAAAAAAAAAAAAAAAAAAAACCTCCTTGATATACCCTCACCTTGACGTGGTAAGGAGGCTTAAGTAAAAAAAAAGAGGGGTATGCAATTCTGTGAATTATTAATGAAGTATATAAACCCGCACTTGCCATATTTATTATATATGTCGGTAGAAAAATCATTTTTTTAAATTTAAAATTGACTGAATGATTGAAAAATATTATTCACAACCTCCCTAACCTCATATAGAAAAGTTAATGTAAAAAAAAAAAATAATAACGAGGTCGGTATTCGATCTCATGATCTTTACAAGTCGAGCGCGCTAGCCATCCCCCTATACCGACCTCCCAAGGTATAGTATAAACAGTTGGTAACATATGATGTTTTCTTAAAGAAATTATGCATGGTATGGTCACGTGTTATAGATTTATTGTCTTTACAACAGGTTTTGACAGGTTTCGGACAAGTTCTGACAAGTTTTGGACATGTTCCGACATGTAGAGTACGGTTCTATCGATGATATCAGCTGATGTGGTTATTGTGTAAGGTTATATCGATCGTATGTTAGGTTTATATTTCGAAAAATGATGGCAGTAACTATTTGAAAATATATTTCGAAAATTATCAAGATGGCAGTAACTATTCGAAAATATATTTCGATAAATTATATAGATGGCTATGCTTATTCGAAAATATATTTCGATTATATGGTAACAGCTGATGTGGTTATTGTGTAAGGTTATGTCGATCATATGTTATATATATTTCGAAAAATTATCAAGATGGTTGTGCTTATTCGAAAATATTTCGATAAATTATATAGATGGTAGTGCTTATTCGAAAATATATTTCGATAAATTATATAGATGGCTATGCTTATTCTAAAATATATTTCTATTATATGGTAACAGCTGATGTGGTTATTGTGTAAGGTTATGTCGATCATATGTTATATATATTTCGAAAAATTATCAAGATGGTTGTGCTTATTCGAAAATATTTCGATAAATTATATAGATGGTAGTGCTTATTCGAAAATATATCTCGAAAAATTATCAAGATGGTTGTGCTTATTCGAAAATATTTCGATAAATTATATAGATGGTAGTGCTTATTCGAAAATATATCTCGAAAAATTATCAAGATGGTTGTGCTTATTCGAAAATATTTCGATAAATTATATAGATGGCAGTGCTTATTCGAAAATATATTTCGAAAAATTATCAAGATGGCTGTGGCATTTGAATATTTTGATAAAATAAATATATATGTTCGACAAGTTCCGACATACACTCGACATGTTCAAAGATGTCCGAAAAAGTTTCAAAATAATATATTTTAGGGATTAGGGATTAATTAGGGATTATGGATTAATTAGGGGATTAAGGATTAATAAGGGGATTAGGGATTAAGACCACGTGGTGGTTAAGGTTGGTTTGCTCCTCGACCATTTGGTGGTTAAGGCTGGGCAAGCCTAGGGTCCAAAGTCCAATTTGACCCCGCAAATTGAGGTCCCAGAACCGGCAATTCCTCCCTACTCCCATTTAGTAATATCATGCCGTTATTCTCACAGAATTCTAGGATTTTAATTCCCTCGCCATTACATTTTTTATCCTTTGATCTTCTTTTCTCGTGTAAAGTTTTGTAACTTCTATTGTTAATTAGTGGATTAGTTTGTTTTTCTCCTGCTACAGTCTCCTAATATTATAAATTTTGAGCTGTCTATGTTTGTAAAAAAATTATCCAATTCTTTAAAATCCTTATCTCAGTGATTACAATTTAGGTAAAGTGGAAGTAAATAGATTAATTCGTCGTGTGTTTTTATCTTAATAATATCCCTATTATTTCGAACTATGAATTCAAAATGACCACCTGCCATTAAATCTTTCCTACATGCTAACACTGCCCCCCCCCCCACTGCCTCTACCAAACTTAGAGCTTTTTATCGCAGGTTTCCATACAATTTTGAAATCAGAAAAATATTGAACAAAAAAAGGTATAGTACTCTCTGTAACAAAAGTTTCAAATAAACAAAATATATGATGTTTTTTAAGAAAATTCATAAAATCAAAATCTTTTATCTTAGACTTAAGGCCAGCTATATTATAAGCAATAATATCTATATATTTACAATTTGTATTGACCTCAGTGACCTCCTGACAGACTTGCTGGCTTCATAACTTGGACTGCCGAAAATCCTGCGAAGGGTGCTGTGATGCGGCGGCCGCAGCACCTGGTAGGGTCAGCCAGACCCTCTAAAAAGGGTTCCATATTTATCCCTAGTAATCCAGAGAGAAAATCTGCTGCATTTTTCCATCGTTTGTTACAAGACCGTTGTTCTTCCATACTAACTTTTTATCCTTGCACCACATATAGTCGTACCTCACTGTCACTCGTATATTTTTGTTGATTTTTAATATTTCTTTTCGTATTTGAAGAAGTTTGTTTCTCGCTGTCCTCCCCTGTTCCCGGTGCTAGATCCCGGTCTACTGAAATTTTAGTGCCTTTTAATTTCACTGTATTCCTCAATATATCTACAACATGCTGTTCTGAAGAAAAGGAAACCCCTATAACGGAACTGCCTTTGTCCTTTCTTTCCCATTTTGTTACTTTTTCAATTTTTAATGTTCTTTACCTGTAACACTTTTGTACACAGTTCTTCGACTGCTTTACTCGGGTCATCGCTTGATGAACCCATCCCTTTAAAAATTAAATTTTTTCTCTTTGAGTAATTTTCCAAAATGTCAAGCCTTCTCTCTTGTATTTCTGCCTTTTCTTTTAATATCATAATTTCCTGTTTTAATAGTTTATTTTCCTTCTTCATTTCATTTAACTCTTCACCAAGCTGTTATAGGTCATTTTTAGTAGTTACTTGTTTTTTGTCCAGAACTTCCCCTAATAAATTCACCATCTCTCCTACTGTCATCGTTCCCACCTGACGTTCCATTTTTTAGTTATCTTGAAAACGTTTAATTGTTGGTGGACTCAAATCAGGTGAGCTACGTGTTCTTTTCAATGGTTTATTTTTTATTTCCGTATGAAAATATCTATCAAGTATGGTAGATTTTCGATTCAGATGACTTTACTTGTTTATTCTTAACGCAAAGTAGTTGAAAAATTGAAAGAAATGTTTAAATTAGTTATGATATATACTGAAAGCTATGCTATATAATAAGAAATATCGAGATTAATTTGTTTATAACCTGTGTTGTTATTGTTGGATGATCGTGGAGCCAGCTGACTTGATGAAGCGGTGGGGGTTGGCCGGTTTCTTCCTGAGAATTGATAACTCACTTGCACAGTTCACTTATTCTATTATACATTTTACTAAAAAAAGCAATTCACACTTGATCAATAATCACCAAATTTCACAATATTGTTAAATGACACTTGATCTTTGTCTATGCAAAATATCTTTAAAAACTGTTTAAAAATACTATTTAAATAAACAAATAACGAGGACCCGATCTACCTCTGTCAACGGCCACAAGCCGACTCCTATATATATGTATATATATATGTATATATATATATATATATATATATATATATATATATATATATGCATTTTTTTTTGATCGATTAAATCAAAGTTATTTCTGAATAGCTTATTGTAAATATTTTATTTTATTGATTAATATTATAAGGCACGACTACAAAGGATATTTGTATATAATTGTTCATTCACCGTATTTACAATACATATTAACATATAAAACGCGAGATAATACGTGTAATATAAAAAAGAAAGAAAAAAAATCAAATGTGAAATAAAATAGAGTTAAAGAACGTTATGCACACAGACAGTGGAGGGGAAAACAAGACTTAACGGAAATCACAGTTGTGTATTTTTTCCGAATCTTTTGTCAATTAAAAGGTTAGTTTGTTTTATTAAGTGGTCAGTATATCGGATTGTTTTTTTTTATTTTTTAGTCTTTTACGTGGGTGCCATGTTGGTTTTATTATTGTGAATAAAAAATAAAACCTTTAATTTTCTTTGGCTCTTAATTTCGAAAGATATTATGTTTCCATGTTAAAATAATCTCATGTTAATGTTTTAAAAAATCTCGTTATAATCCTGGTTTTAATAAAGAAGATATAATTTATTAATATGTAGTTTATCTTACGTAAGTTTTAGGAGATTAGGGATGTTAAAAATCCTTACAGCGACGTAAAAGTTGGAACGGAATTGTTAAGTATTGTAAAAAGATTGTAAGTAATTGTATTTGTAAAAAGATTGTTAAGTATTAAACATGGTATTTAATATTTTAATTTAATAATTTTTATTAACAGTTAGTATGTTTTCGTACTAATCAAAATAAAATTATCCATTTTAATACATTTTTCCGCTTTTCATACGATTTTCAATTTTGCTGCGTATTCATAAGAAGGTAATTATTTCATACTTTTCAGTGCATTTATTTTTACTGGTTCCTAGTTTTCGAAGTCGGTTTAATTTTTTTTATAAAATGTTTTTTTTTACTCATTGGGGGCATATGTAAAATACACTCGCGGCCAAAAAAACCGGCGCACCTAGATTTTTGCACTTATCTTTTTGTTGGACTGAGATAAACTTCCCAATTTTTTTCTGAGCAAAGTGTATACTATATGCTTCTAAGACGCACAAGGAAAATGAAGAAAAAACGACATATAAAAAAGAAATAAAATTTATTATAAAATAAACGAAATATCTCTAAAAATAAAAATTGACTTTTTACATTTTTAACTTTGATTAAACAAAAAAAAAAGCGTCCTCAGTACCGGGTATTCCCTCCTCTGGTTCTGATGACTGCTTCAACCCTCCTCGGCATACTTTGGATGAGGATAGCTACCCGTTCCTGGGGTACAGCCTCCCACTCTTCCACTAGCGCTGTCCTGAGGTCCTGTACAGTAATGGGAGGGTTTGGCCGCCGTCGGACACACCTCCTATAGCTGTTCTATAAGGTTCAGATCAGGCCTTCGAGCTAGCCATGGCCAGCCATGGAAGAGTACGAATGCCGACCTTATCCAGATACTCTTGCACGACATGTGCTGTGTATGGCCGGGCATTATCTTGCATAAGGCGAAAATTATTGTCAAAGAAAGACTTAAAATGCATCATATGTTCTTCTAGAATCTCCGTGATATACGAGGTTTCATTGAGGGAGGGTCTGTTGAACACGTGGAGGTCTGTCCTCGCTTGTGATCTGATGTCTCTCCACACCCTATCAGACCTACCTTCGAAATTCACCGTTTCAGCGATGTTGCACTGGCTATACCTCTCTCCCCTTCTTCTCCATGCTCTTACTCTGCCATCCTGAGTATACAGATTAAACCTTGACTCGTCGTTGTACATAACGGAGGCCCAATCAGGTTCCGTCCAGTTAGCATGTTCTCGGCAAAATTGAAGACGTGCATTTCGGTGAGCTGCCGTCAACTGAGGACCTGTTACTGGGGCCCTGGAGTGCAAGTTCACTTCGGCGAGCCTTCTACTTATTGTTCCTAAACTCACATTCACCTGTCGAGCAATTCTCAGCCGACAAGCGGTTTCTACTGCAGTCTGTGTGCGGTTTCTTAACGTTTGCATCATGATGGAACGGTCATCTGCTGGCTCAGTCGTTCTGGGGCTCCCTGATCCTGGCCTCCTCGTATAGAGTCCCGTCTCCTACTACCTCTGAACCGCCCTTTGAACCGTTATTTCTGGTTGGCCTAACGTCCTGGCCACCTAACGTTGATTCCTACCTTTTTCTACTAACGCAATTATTCTCGCAACTGTCATAGCTTCTAAAACCATTTTATTAAAAGAAAAAGATTAAGTAACAACCACAAACACAAAAAAACGAAAGAAAATTAAAAAGAAAAGCACTTTAAGCAGGAAAACGTATAGCATTGAAGTCGCATATACGTACTGATGCAGTATTGTTTCGAATTCTAATCTGTTGATTGTTTACTATGGAGGATTATTGACATAATATTGAAGGGACATGTGCTTATTTTAGATAAGAAATAAAAAATCGATGGTAGGACGCGTTATACCTACGTTAAGATACATTTATTACTAAAAATGAAGGTGCGCCGGTTATTTTGGCCGCGAGTGTATGTTCTTGAGTCAATAAATGGCTGAAAGATGCTATAACTTTATAAAAAATTCGGTAATTTTTAGCGAAATTAGGGATTTTTCACCATTTGTTTAAGACTATGTGTAACTAATTTTCATTTGCCAACAAACTGCTAATTATTTTCTGCAATGTGATATTCTTTTATGTATTTTGAATAAAATAGAAAAAAAATTTAATTAGGAACAATTCCCTTAAGAATATTGCACATGCTCAGAAAAAAAAAAAATGTATTTATACATCTTTTCGGTCTATCTAGCGTCAACTCCTGAAGATCCGAAACTTCTGAGCTAACTGATATGTTATTTCCTGTCAAATTATGCTATTATATTTATACCTTTAGTTCTATAATTTTTACATTATAAATGCTATTTATGTTACATATTTTATTTAATTTTGTTCACCGGCCATTTTAAAAAGCAATCAGACGTTTATTCTGAGGCTCATTCCATTGTACGTAAGCATAAGAACGAGGAAATTAAATAATCTGAGGATTGCACTGTAATTTATCAACGAAATACTGTCAAGTTTAACTAATAAAGAAGATTAGAACAACCTTCAGGAGGATTGTTACCTTAGGATGCTATATCTAAAGGTCTTGTCAATATCCCAAGTTAATTATGATTGCAGGGAGCATTGAGACGCTGAGAGGGCTTTTCTTGTACTGTTTACTACAAAAAAAAAACATATAAATAAACAATTTTATGTAGCTCTATACTATATGTGATTCTTTAAAAAAAAATGTTCTATTGTCTTTCTAGCGATAATGTGTGTGTGTGTGTGTGTGTTTGTGTGTGTGTGTGTGTGTGTGTGTGTGTGTGTGTGTGTGTGTGTGTGTGTGTGTGTGTGTGTGTGTGTGTGTGTGTGTGTGTGTGTGTGTGTGTGTGTGTGTGTGTGTGTGTGTGTGTGTGTGTGTGTGTGTGTGTGTGTGTGTGTGTGTGTGTGTGTGTGTGTGTGTGTGTGTGTGTGTGTGTGTGTGTGTGTGTGTGTGTGTGTGTGTGTGTGTGTGTGTGTGTGTGTGTGTGTGTGTGTAAATCGGCAGTTAAATACCCAATTATTTAATCAAAGTGAAGCTTTACTGTGAGACAAAGCTGTTGGAGGACACGAAAAAAAAAAAAAAAAGACCAAGGTAGAAAAACTAAATGGATATCGCTCCTGCAATGGACACTTTAAAGTTTAAACTACAAAAATAGGACTAATTGTACCTATTCACTGCTATTGATACAAATATAGTATTGTTTTTTACAAAGAAAAAAACGATCACTCTATTGAGGGGCAATTCCGCTGCCATCTTCATTAAGTAATTAGGATTTCTCCTCAAATTAATAGTTTTTTCAGGAAAAATAATTAAATAAATTATTATTTTAGCGTTCTCTATTTCAGATGGGATGAGTTGTATTTAATTAATTGCCCTTTTTCACATTTTGTTCGTAATTTGCCTTTAACATGTTTGTTTTTATAATTTGTCGAATTAATCGAACTAATGTTCATTTAATTGCACTATTTGTAAAATGAGTTGTTAGTTACAATATAATTGAGGTTGAGGTGTTTTTCTGAGAGAGCTTACAAAAATAAAGAATGCAGGTTCACTTAAAAATTTTTCATATAGCTAATAGAGAGAAAATAAATATTGAACATAATAATTTCGCTGAAATGAGGAATCGCATTCTGTTATACACTCATTTAGATATATTAGAATTTAAAAGTGTATTTTCGAAATTTCAGAATCGTCAATACCGATAAATTAGCCTAAGTTACATGACCCGTGTGTACATATGTTTTGTTGTTGTCAGTTCGCCTGAGGACATGATTTCACATGAAGTACTTGCCTGCCTAGAGGATTACAACTTGACGTTTCAATGCCTGGTGCATTGTTCTGTCAACTAAGCAATATCGTTCTGCTCGTCATCATCATGGTCGGAGGAAGGAAATTTGGCAGGGCACAAGCGATCAACATTCTTAGCAACCTTGAAATTTCCTTCAGGTAGAAGGTGTTTCCAAATTCGTATGATTATATGAATATAAAGGAATGGTTTTTCTTTCTGAATGTATTAGTCTTTCTTAATCGTTTGGTGACAAGCCCGTGAAATTCTGAGCATCGGAAGTTTGCTAAATAATATTTTGTAGTTCAGCGTTTGAAATAATTTTGACAAAAATCTCCACACACCTAGATCGAAACTTAGCTAAATCAAACTACATTAATTTTTTAAAACCAAAATGCTCCTGGAGCGTTGATTGTACCCGCTACATTTTGTATAATGCAAAATCGCATTTCCTGGAAAGTTGTTTTTTTTTAAAAACTGGAAAGTTGTGTCCCTTTTCTCGGAATCTCCTCATCGTATAGGTTTGATTATTTTTGCTCCTCTGAATTCGCATAAAAATGTATGGTGCCTTCTCATACATTTACTGCAATTGTTTCGCTCCCTACACCTTGAAACTAGATGTTTCAATTTTAAACATAAATAGCATGCTCTTTTCCCTTGTATAATTTTTCTACGGTGTTTAACACACATCTCTCTAACTAATTTGCAGTTGGATCTTTATGATCACCCTCACAAAAGGTTCAATGAAACAGTGTAGCACTTCCCGTAAGTAAGGCAGCAGCTGTAGATCTTTCCTCTTATCTGAAAGAACCTTTTTTATAACTTAAACTAGGACAAATCCCTAAACCATCTCTAGCTAATTTTAGTTGCAGCTCACTCTGAACTTCTTCCCTCAAGAATACCATCAATTTATCTAGCCTAGCTCTATGCTTATCTATCCTACGCTGCCAAATCTTTAAAACCTATGTCGGAGGGACGGACAAAATCATTGGCATCAAAATAGCAGCACAACTCTCTTGGCAACGCCTAATGTTTCTAGTGCTCTAATTCGGCATTCCAATTCTTCATATAAAGATGCTAAATTACATGCCTTATGTTCATTTGCCATATTGTGCAAAATTTTAAGCGCTCCCTAATATAAACATTAACTAATAAGTCATTATTACCATACCTTGCTCTAAGAGTCTCAATAGCCTTTTCATAATTCATAAAAAAAAAAAAAAAAAGTAGCCATCATATTTTCATTCAAAAAACAACCTTTTTCCCTTGTCTTTGTTCATATTTTTTTTTCACATTTATAATTAGCCATTTAAAATTATGAGGCATAATCAGAGACTGTCTTTGGACAAAATCGATGTATAGAAAGAATAATTTTCTTCGTCATTTAAGCCATATCAGAACATTGACAACAACGACAAAAATATAAGTCACTTCCTGAAATTTATTCTATTAGAGAGAGAAAAAAGGAGTTAAATCTGAACTTTTGTAATCAGTGATTACCATAAAATACAACTAAGATTAGGATTAGGATCAGGTTATGGGGCGATCAACTGTCAAGCTTATTACGCCCTATATAACAATATATAATAATACAACTAAGATCTCAGACATTTGCTAAAAAAGTAAGAACTAAACTAGGTACTTCTAGTCACTAACGGTGGTGGAAGAAAAGGGAGAAAAATAATATATTTCAAAATAAAGTTCTATTCAATATTATAAAATTTAAATTGAACAAGAATTCTATAACTTCGATGGTTAGATATTCATAATCATATTTTTAAAAATGACAACAAACTTGATACAGAGAAAAGCGTGTAGGGATAATGTGCACTAGTTAACACATATATGTTACTAACACATATTACTCATCTAAAATAAAATGCAGAAAAGTATGGACAAAAGAAATCAATTTTATTTTTAAAAAAATCGTTAATGATTTAACTGAAATTTAAATCTTCTTCTTCTTCTTCTTGTTACTTTGAATTTAAATCTTCTTATTCACACTGTTCATTCGCCCTGAATCATGGATGAAATGGTTCGTCTTCATCGTCAGTATCTTCAGTGCTGCTGTCACTGCTACCATCCATGCCCGGCTTTGTAGATTCCACTTCATAGTGGTCCTCATCAGCAACTTGCGTGGAAGCATTATCTTGATCTTCGTTCCCAGCTGCGAGGGCCAATAAAAATGGAAGTACAAACCAGGAGAAACTCATTTGAACTCTCTGCGCAATCGCTAGATCAGGATCCAACTGGGAATAACTTGGCGTTCTTGGTTGCTTTCCACTGGTATCTGAATTTTAGTCCATAGTTCCTTCTGATTCGGAGTTGCCCAGTTCGGTAGTAAAGTGTATGGTCTCGGTAGTATAGGGTATAGCCTCGGTAGTATATGGTATAATCTCGTGATCCAGGGAGTTGTCTGCAAACGTAATCTCTGCCGATGGTGTAATAAATGCGGATGGAATTTTACTAGTTGAAGCTATGCGCAAGATATCATCACAGCTACCATATTCAGGTGTTCGAGGTTTGCATTTTTCACGTATATTAAAAGCCATTGAATCTTTAAGAGTTGTATCTATGCCTAAAAAATCGTGACAAGAATCATATTCGTGCGTTTCTGGTAGATTTGTTTCTTGCTGATTATAGGCAATCATACTCCTGAGTACGGTATCAGTTTTCCTTGATTTTCTGTGCTTGGCAAAGAGTTTTTTTTCTGGATACTCTTTTAATTTAAATTCCGTTTGGTACAGTCCCTGAAAATATAACGTAGCAATGAAATGGCAATTGTTTGTTACATTCACATATTTCTACATATCAGGCAATCGTCTTAAAATATTCATTACTTAAAATTCATATTGTTGCGAATTAATCAGCTAAGCAAAAATCATTAACTATTACTATTTCTGTTACTAATATTGGATACAAAAAAAAAGAAAAAAAAAAAAGAACCCACGGTTTTACTTTATAACTGTAACCATACCATTTCAGGTGATCCGATTATTGTGACCTTCTTCTGGAATTCGTCTTTTGTTAAGCCTTTTTCTAATGAGTTGGAGAATGTGTTGATTAGCGAGCACGATCGCGAACCAAGGAAGTGTATACCAACAACTCTCTCTCCCTGAAAAAATAATTATGTTTAGAAATTATACGTCTTAGTAAAATAAAAACAAAAAAAAATACGTATCACACATCATATTTTCAATATTACAAGAAACTTCTTCATTGTTAATTTATTACAGAAGGATGCAATTGATTCAACACGATTCATTATTGCATCGTCTAAGTCAATTCCATAGTAAAATCCAATCAAAAATAGATAATAATATATATATAATGACTTTTTATTTTTATTTTTTATAAAATTTATAATAATATGATATATATTGCGAATATAATAAATTAATAAGTAGTAATATTTCAAATTGATTGGTGAATATTAGTAGGGTGAAAAAGAGGCTTCTGGGACACTTTTTTGCGCGCCCGTCTACTCCGTAAGTACCATGTGCACCATTCCTAACTATACTTCCATCACGTGACCCCTTGTTGGGTTCTACTATACCTTGACCACCTAATTTTAATGACCTGCAGTATTTTAACCCCCCCCCACACCCCCCCCCCCTTCCTAAGGTCAGATACCTATAGAATATTGTTATCTCAACATATACGTTTCTCTTGCTTATCCCCCCCCCCCCCTACATAGTAATCAGGAACTTGTCCGCCATTTTGTTTTTCCTTATCCGCCATTTTGTTTTTCTGGCCTCTCTGAGACTATATAAGGAGAGCGCGATCTCACTCTTCCTCATTCTGTTAAGTGTTGCCTTAGAGTGAACATCGACTAGTCTCATTAACGGCTTTTTGTAAAAAATCGTTTCTTCTATTTATTTTTGCGAAGTTAAATTATTTTGCTTCTTGTTATTTTATTTTTTTTTCACTTTATTATAATTTATTTCGCATTTTCTTTTTCTGGTGTAGATTCAAATTATTTATATAGCGGTTGCTTTTTTTTTTTTCTTAGAAGTAATTTACAATTTTTTTCTTTTCTTTGTTTTAATATCTTCGAAAGTTATTTGATTTATTAATTAATTATTTCGTGAGTTTAAAAATATATATTTTTTTTAATCATGGAATGCAAATTTTGGTGGAAAAGTATTCAGTCGAGGAACGTGACGTTAGTGGTAGGCATTTAGCCATATGTCAGGGCAACGTGAGCAAACAGCGTAAATGCTCAAATTGCGGGTGAAAAGTTTACATCAAAAAAGACGCTCATTGCCCATAATCCGTCGCTGCGGTTATGAAATATCCACCATGGCAAAGAGGGCCCGTATCGATGCTCTAGGGGGCATCTCTATGAGGTGGAAACTTCCCACGGGGGTATCCTGAAAACGTTCTTTCTTCCATCCCCTGAAAGTACAGATGCAATAGAATTCCTGAATTCCCAGACGGAGACTATACAAACCTTGCTTAAAAATTATATGGAAGAAACTATTTCCCCCGTCAAATACAATTTGGTTCTGGAGGCAACTTTCGAAAATATTGTGGGTGAAACTTGTGACAGAGCATTTAAAACAAAGAACATAATATTATATGAAGACTCATCTATTTTGGGTAGCTTGAACTCCAGCTACAACAAGATAAAAACTGAGATGGAGGAATCTACTTTGAAGGGAAGCGGTTGGACTCTTAAAAACATTGACGGTGTTCCTACTCCGTATTAACCGGGTTTAAGCCGATAGGAGGATCTAGTTTCATCCCTTTACCCCCACTTATAGCAAATAGGGGAAAGCCATAATTAATGTAAATAACAACGATGACCGATGCTTCATGTATTCCGTACTATCTCCCCTTGTGGAAATTACACCCAGAAACGAGTGAGCAAATATAAAATCTTGAGCACAGGTATGACTTTTAGCTGCATTTCTTTCCCCACTCCTCTCCACGAAGTGAAAAAATTTGAACAACGTAATAATATAAGTAATTAATGTCTTTGGTCTTGGAGAGAAGGAGGAAGTTTATCCCCTAAAAGTCGTTAGGCAGGAAAAGGACGACCATAGAGACCTCCTTTTACTGACAAATGATTGACGGCCGTAGTCACTACGCATATATAAAAAGATTTTTAATAAACTAGGTTTATAGCTCTAATCACCAAACAAAAAAGAAGGGTACCACGTTTGTAAGCGATGCCTTCCAGCATTTTAGGATCAAATCGAGAAGGGTATTAGCGAATGGGTAAAAGAGCACATGGATACTGTGGAGAAAACAGACCGACTCGCATCATATTGCCTGAACCTAGTGAGGACGGGAGACCACCAACTGTTTCTTTTTACGAATGTACAAAAATCAGATGAGGATTCCCATCGTCATCTATGCAGATTTTGAGTGTGTGTTAAAGAAAATAGATAATAACAATCCCATACATTCCCATACAACTCCCTACCAACGCCACCTTCCCTATGAGCTTCTGCACTTACATTAAGGTTGCAGAAGACATTCCTCGTCACTGCCTACCCACTGACTTCCCTATGGAGCCCTACATTTATACAGGCGAGGATGCAGCAGAAAAATTTATGAAAACATATAAAGTCCGTAGCTGAAAAGGTTTCAAACGTGGAATTCGATGAAAAAAAACCTATGCTACCACTTACACCATCTCAACAAGAAAATTTTTCAAAATCTCAGAATTGCTATCTTTGCTGCAAACCTTTTGTTCCCTCCAACAAAAAAGTGGCAGACCATGATCACATCACTGGTCTTTATCGTGGGTGCAGCTCACACGCAGTGTAATATTCTATACCGGTCTCCCCGATTTCTCCCTGTCTTTCTCCACAATCTGAGTGGTTACGATTCACATTTTATAGTTCGAGAATTGGGCTATGATAACAGTCGTATTAACGTCATACCTAACAGTGAAGAAAAAATATATTTCCTTTAGTAAACAGGTTGGGCCGCTAATGGTTAGATTCGTGGATTACATTCTAGGTTCATGGCATCTAGCCTAGATAAATTATCGAAAAACCTTCCAAGCCATAAGTTTCGTCGACACAGCTAAATTCTTCCCTGCTGACAAAATGGATCTAGTAATACGTAAAGGAGTGTATCCCTACGATTATACAGATTTCATTTGAGAAACTAAAGGAAACCGTTCTACCACCTAAGGAGGCATTCTATAGTACCCTTAACGAATGTGATATCTTCAGATGAAGATTACCATCATGCCCAGTCAGTCTGGAATGCATTTGAAGTTAGAACCCTAGGCGAGTAACAGTGAGCTCTACCTTAAAGTAGATGTTATGCTCCTATGCGACATATTTGAAAATTTCAGAGATGTTTGTATGGGAGCATATCTTTAGACCCTGCTTGGTACTTCACGGTCCTGGCCTAGCATGGGATGCCAGCTCAAGTATACTGGTATACATCTTGATCTCTTGACTGATTATGATCAGTTACTTATGATCGAACGCGGAATCAGGGGAGGTATATGCCAATGTAGTCAACGTTATAGCAAAGCTGATAACAGGAATCTTAACCCAAACCATGAGCCTCATAGTGAATCGAAGTACATCGCCTACCTTGATGCGAATAATTTATACGGATGGGCAATGTCAAATCCCCTTCCTTATGGCAGTTTTGAATGGATTGAAGATCCCAATGCTCTAAAATGGGAAAATATACGAGAAGACGGTCCATACGGCTACATTGTTGAAGCGGACATTGACTATCCCGAAGAGTTACATCATGTTCACAATGATTTCCCTCTTCTTCCAGAGAATAGGGTCCCTCCGAAAGGTACCAATAAGAAATTATTAGCTCCTTTGTCTAAAAGGGAAAAATATGTCGTACACTTTGCCAACTTAAAACAAGCGATGAGCCTTGGTCTCCGATTAGTACATGTACATCGAGCACTACGGTTCAGGCAGTCCCGTTGGCTAAGTTCATATATCGAACTCAACACCCGAATGAGACAGCAATCGACCAACGATTTCGATAAAGATTTTTTCAAACTTATGAATAACGCCGTATTCGGAAAATTTATGGAAGATGTAAGAAAACGTATAAAAATAGAACTGGTTACTGACGATAAGAGATTACAAAAACTAATTGCCAAACCCACTTTTAAGGACAGGACAATATATAGTGAAACTTTAGTAGCTGTACATCTCGACTATGAACAGATCACAATGAACAAACCTATTTATGTAGGAATGGCCATTCTCGATCTGTCCAAAGTCAGGATGTATGAGTTCCACTATAAGACAATGTTAGAAAAGTACGGACCTGACAAACTGAAATTACTGTATACCGACACAGACAGTTTCATTTATGAGATAAAAACTGGCGACTTTTACATGGACCTGACCACTATGTTGGACGAATTGGACACATCCGATTATCCCAAAACCCACCCTTGCTACAGCAATAGAAACAAAAAAGTGTTGGGGAAATTCAAAGATGAAACCAGCGGCGAACCCATCTCTGAATTTGCAGGCCTCCGAGCCAAAATGTATGCTTTACGGGTTAGAGGACAAGATATGAAACGAGCAAAAGGGATAAAGAGGACAGCCGTTGAGAAAAAAATAACTTTTGATGATTATGTGACTGCCCTGTTTGATAAAAAAGAATTTATCACATCTTTTCGAACGATCTTGTCTAAAGAGCATAAAATATTTTCTGTTGAACAGAAAAAAGTTTCGCTTTCACCGTACGACGACAAACGCCATCTTGTAGATCATGTACATACGCTTGCTCATGGTCATTATTCCATACAGGATGTATAGATGAGTTGTGGGAATTAATTTCTCCTTCTGAAATCTTTCTCCCAATACTATGAAAGACTTATAACATAAATATTTTTTTTGTTTTTGTTTTATAAGGTTGTATATAAAATTAGTTTTTATATTACAAGTTAGTTTTTTCATTAACACATATGGAAAAAAAAAAGAATATTTCAGTTATAATATTGCAATGTTTATTATTCAAAGCGCCTTTCTGAATCTACACTATGAAGAACATTGTAAAGTGAAAAAAAATTGATTTTTCGATTCAAAATGTTAATTTTTAAAAGTACTTTTTTTTCTTTTGTTGATATATTATTGTTGTAATGAATGTGTGCAATGGTCACTGGCGAGGTATTAGTTTACCCGTAAACCGATTATGTGTGTATGTGTATGGTCACTGGCGAGGTATTGATTTACCCGTAAACCGATTATGTGTATGTGTATGGTCACTGGCGAGGTATTGATTTACCCGTAAACCAATTATGTGTATGTGTATGTTCACTGGCGAGGTATTAGTTTACCCGTAAACCAAAGTGTGTTGGAAAATAAAAAATATTAACAACAGTATTATATCAACTGACCTTCCCGATGCACTCACACCTTGACGCGGTGGGAAGGCTTATTTCTAAATATTATTTAGAAAGAAAACTAAGATGAGTGCAATAAATAATTCCAGAGCCTTAGTACTTTTATTTCTTTCTTTGGTGATTTACAACTGTTATTATTCAAGTAAATAACGTATAGACAGAAGCTGCACGTATAGTATCAACATATTTCTTACTTCATCATTCTTATTTTAATTTCATGTTTCTGTTGTCATTTTATAAGATTTTAAACATACTTAGGATGTATTCTCCTGCTTTTTGTTAATTTTTTTCAACTTTTATAACAAATGAGGACGTTTATAACAACTAAACATATCATTTCTTACATTTCTTACTTCTTCGTACCGTTGTGTTTCTTTTAATTTCGCATTTTTCCAGTCATTTTGTTAGATTTTAACAATTTTCGTTCAAATTCTAATGCATTTTTTCAACATTTTTACAGATTTTATATAAATTTAACAAAGTTTATAACAAACGATCTTACATTTTCTTACTTCTTCGAACCAATATTTTTCTTGGTTTACATATCTTTTCTTATAATTTTATAAGATTTTAACAATTTTCGTACAAATGCTTATGCATTTTTTCAATATTTTTACAGATAATATATAAATTTAACAAAGTTTATAACAAATGACCATATATTTTCTTACTTCTTCGATCCAATGTTTTTCTTGGTTCATATCTTTTCTTATGATTTTATAAGATTTTAACAATTTTCGTACAAATGCTTATGCATTTTCACTATTTTTACAGTTTTTTATATAAATTTAACAGAGTTTATAACAAACGATCATATATTTTCTTACTTCTTCGATCCAATATTTTTCTTGGCTTTCGTATTTTTCCAGCTATTTTGTTAGATTTTAACAATTTTCGTATAAATTATAATGGATTTTCAACATTTTTACATATTTCATATAAATTTAACAAAGTTTATAACAAACGATCATATATTTTCTTACTTCTTCGATCCAATATTTTTCTTGGCTTTAGTATTTTTCCAGTTATTTTGTTAAATTTTAGCAATTTTCGTACAAATTATAATGCATTTTCACTATTTTTACAGTTTTTTATATAAATTTAAAAAAATTTTATAACAAACGATCATATATTTTCTTACTTCTTCGATCCAATATTTTTTCTTGGCTTTTGTATTTTTTTCAGTTATTTTGTTAGATTTTAGCAATTTTCGTACAAATTATAATGCATTTTCACTATTTTTACAGTTTTTTTTATAAATTTAACATAGTTTATAACAAACGATCATATATTTTCTTACTTCTTCGATCCAATATTTTTTTTTTACTTCTTCGATCCAATGTTTTTCTTGGTTTACATATCTTTACTTATGATTTTATAAGATTTTAACAATTTTCGTACAAATTATAATGCATTTTCACTATTTTTACAGTTTTTTATATAAATTTAACAAAGTTTATAACAAACGACCATATATTTTCTTACTTCTTCGATCCAATATTTTTCTTGGCTTTCGTATTTTTCCAGCTATTTTGTTAGATTTTAGCAATTTTCGTATAAATTATAATGGATTTTCAACATTTTTACATAGTTTATATAAATTTAACAAAGTTTATAACAAACGATCATATATTTTCTTACTTCTTCAATCCAATATTTTTCTTGGCTTTAGTATTTTTCCAGTTATTTTGTTAGATTTTAGCAATTTTCGTACAAATTATAATGCATTTTCACTATTTTTACAGTTTTTTATATAAATTTAACAAAGTTTATAACAAACGACCATATATTTTCATACTTCTTCGATCCAATATTTTTCTTGGTTTTCATATCTTTTCTTATAATTTTATAAGATTTTAATAATTTTCTTGCAAATTCTTATGCATCACCTACATTTATTACAAATTTTTTAACATTTTCATCGAATTTCATGAATTTTGGTACTTGAAGCATTATTTCGAAGATTTCCCTTTCCCCCAATACCGAAAACTATCGATTTTATTCGATTATGTAAATTGAAAAAAAAAAAATCTCTGCATTTATGGAAATCGTACAATTACTTACAAACTTATAGCGTTTTTAATTTTTTTTTTTGTGTAGGTACATTGAGTAAAATAATCATCTCCATAATAGTATTATTATTCTCATGTTAGATAACTGTTTAATACTGCGTGCGAAATATTTTCACGGAACAACTAATACATACGTCCACAAGATAGTCATTTTAGTAAATTTATTTTTCATTTCAATGATAGATGATATCAGATAAGTTCATATCAAACATGTTTTAATATTGTATACGATATGCTATAAACACACACACTCACACACACACACACACACACACACACACACACACACACACACACACACACACACACACACACGCCAGTGAACATACTACATAATAGTAAAAATGCATTATAATTTGTACGAAAATTGCTAAAATTTAACAAAATAACTGGAAAAATACTAAAGCCAAGAAAAATATTGGATCGAAGAAGTAAGAAAATATATGATCGTTTGTTATAAACTTTGTTAAATTTATATGAAATATGTAAAAATGTTGAAAATCCATTATAATTTATACGAAAATTGTTAAAATCTAACAAAATAGCTGGAAAAATACGAAAACCAAGAAAAATATTGGATCGAAGAAGTAAGAAAATATATGATCGTTTGTTATAAACTCTGTTAAATTTATATAAAAAACTGTAAAAATAGTGAAAATGCATAAGCATTTGTACGAAAATTGTTAAAATCTTATAAAATCATAAGAAAAGATATGAACCAAGAAAAACATTGGATCGAAGAAGTAAGAAAATATATGGTCATTTGTTATAAACTTTGTTAAATTTATATATTATCTGTAAAAATATTGAAAAAATGCATAAGCATTTGTACGAAAATTGTTAAAATCTTATAAAATTATAAGAAAAGATATGTAAACCAAGAAAAATATTGGTTCGAAGAAGTAAGAAAATGTAAGATCGTTTGTTATAAACTTTGTTAAATTTATATAAAATCTGTAAAAATGTTGAAAAAATGCATTAGAATTTGAACGAAAATTGTTAAAATCTAACAAAATGACTGGAAAAATGCGAAATTAAAAGAAACACAACGGTACGAAGAAGTAAGAAATGTAAGAAATGATATGTTTAGTTGTTATAAACGTCCTCATTTGTTATAAAAGTTGAAAAAAATTAACAAAAAGCAGGAGAATACATCCTAAGTATGTTTAAAATCTTATAAAATGACAACAGAAACATGAAATTAAAATAAGAATGATGAAGTAAGAAATATGTTGATACTATACGTGCAGCTTCTGTCTATACGTTATTTACTTGAATAATAACAGTTGTAAATCACCAAAGAAAGAAATAAAAGTACTAAGGCTCTGGAATTATTTATTGCACTCATCTTAGTTTTCTTTCTAAATATTATTTAGAAATAAGCCTTCCCACCGCGTCAAGGTGTGAGTGCATCGGGAAGGTCAGTTGATATAATACTGTTGTTAATATTTTTTTTTTTCCAACACACTTTGGTTTACGGGTAAACTAATACCTCGCCAGTGAACATACACATACACATAATTGGTTTACGGGTAAATCAATACCTCGCCAGTGACCATACACATACACATAATCGGTTTACGGGTAAATCAATACCTCGCCAGTGACCATACACATACACACATAATCGGTTTACGGGTAAACTAATACCTCGCCAGTGACCATTGCACACATTCATTACAACAATAATATATCAACAAAAGAAAAAAAAGTACTTTTAAAAATTAACATTTTGAATCGAACAATCAATTTTTTTTCACTTTATAATGTTCTTCATAGTGTAGATTCAGAAAGGCGCTTTGAATAATAAACATTGCAATATTATAACTGAAATATTCTTTTTTTTTCCATATGTGTTAATGAAAAAACTAACTTGTAATATAAAAACTAATTTTATATACAACCTTATAAAACAAAAACAAAAAAAATTCATTGTGTGTGTGTGTGTGTGTGTGTGTGTGTGTGTGTGTATGTGTGTGTGTGTGTGTGTGTGTGTGTGTGTGTGTGTGTGTGTGTGTGTGTGTGTGTGTGTGTGTGTGTGTGTGTGTGTGTGTGTGTGTGTGTGTGTGTGTGTGTGTGTGTGAGTGTGTGTGTTTATAGCATATCGTATACAATATTAAAACATGTTTGATATGAACTTATCTGATATCATCTATCATTGAAATGAAAAATAAATTTACTAAAATGACTATCTTGTGGACGTATGTATTAGTTGTTCCGTGAAAATATTTCGCACGCAGTATTAAACAGTTATCTAACATGAGAATAATAATACTATTATGGAGATGATTATTTTACTCAATGTACCTACACAAAAAAAAAATTAAAAACGCTATAAGTTTGTAAGTAATTGTACGATTTCCATAAATGCAGAGATTTTTTTTTTTTCAATTTACATAATCGAATAAAATCGATAGTTTTTCGGTATTGGGGGAAAGGGAAATCTTCGAAATAATGCTTCAAGTACCAAAATTCATGAAATTCGATGAAAATGTTAAAAAATTTGTAATAAATGTAGGTGATGCATAAGAATTTGCAAGAAAATTATTAAAATCTTATAAAATTATAAGAAAAGATATGAAAACCAAGAAAAATATTGGATCGAAGAAGTATGAAAATATATGGTCGTTTGTTATAAACTTTGTTAAATTTATATAAAAAACTGTAAAAATAGTGAAAATGCATTATAATTTGTACGAAAATTGCTAAAATCTTATAAAATCATAAGTAAAGATATGTAAACCCAGAAAAACATTGGATCGAAGAAGTAAAAAAAAAATATTGGATCGAAGAAGTAAGAAAATATATGATCGTTTGTTATAAACTATGTTAAATTTATATAAAAAACTGTAAAAATAGTGAAAATGCATTATAATTTGTACGATAATTGCTAAAATCTAACAAAATAACTGAAAAAAATACAAAAGCCAAGAAAAAATATTGGATCGAAGAAGTAAGAAAATATATGATCGTTTGTTATAAAATTTTTTTAAATTTATATAAAAAACTGTAAAAATAGTGAAAATGCATTATAATTTGTACGAAAATTGCTAAAATTTAACAAAATAACTGGAAAAATACTAAAGCCAAGAAAAATATTGGATCGAAGAAGTAAGAAAATATATGATCGTTTGTTATAAACTTTGTTAAATTTATATGAAATATGTAAAAATGTTGAAAATCCATTATAATTTATACGAAAATTGTTAAAATCTAACAAAATAGCTGGAAAAATACGAAAGCCAAGAAAAATATTGGATCGAAGAAGTAAGAAAATATATGATCGTTTGTTATAAACTCTGTTAAATTTATATAAAAAACTGTAAAAATAGTGAAAATGCATAAGCATTTGTACGAAAATTGTTAAAATCTTATAAAATCATAAGAAAAGATATGAACCAAGAAAAACATTGGATCGAAGAAGTAAGAAAATATATGGTCATTTGTTATAAACTTTGTTAAATTTATATATTATCTGTAAAAATATTGAAAAAATGCATAAGCATTTGTACGAAAATTGTTAAAATCTTATAAAATTATAAGAAAAGATATGTAAACCAAGAAAAATATTGGTTCGAAGAAGTAAGAAAATGTAAGATCGTTTGTTATAAACTTTGTTAAATTTATATAAAATCTGTAAAAATGTTGAAAAAATGCATTAGAATTTGAACGAAAATTGTTAAAATCTAACAAAATGACTGGAAAAATGCGAAATTAAAAGAAACACAACGGTACGAAGAAGTAAGAAATGTAAGAAATGATATGTTTAGTTGTTATAAACGTCCTCATTTGTTATAAAAGTTGAAAAAAATTAACAAAAAGCAGGAGAATACATCCTAAGTATGTTTAAAATCTTATAAAATGACAACAGAAACATGAAATTAAAATAAGAATGATGAAGTAAGAAATATGTTGATACTATACGTGCAGCTTCTGTCTATACGTTATTTACTTGAATAATAACAGTTGTAAATCACCAAAGAAAGAAATAAAAGTACTAAGGCTCTGGAATTATTTATTGCACTCATCTTAGTTTTCTTTCTAAATATTATTTAGAAATAAGCCTTCCCACCGCGTCAAGGTGTGAGTGCATCGGGAAGGTCAGTTGATATAATACTGTTGTTAATATTTTTTTTTTTCCAACACACTTTGGTTTACGGGTAAACTAATACCTCGCCAGTGAACATACACATACACATAATTGGTTTACGGGTAAATCAATACCTCGCCAGTGACCATACACATACACATAATCGGTTTACGGGTAAATCAATACCTCGCCAGTGACCATACACATACACACATAATCGGTTTACGGGTAAACTAATACCTCGCCAGTGACCATTGCACACATTCATTACAACAATAATATATCAACAAAAGAAAAAAAAGTACTTTTAAAAATTAACATTTTGAATCGAAAAATCAATTTTTTTTCACTTTACAATGTTCTTCATAGTGTAGATTCAGAAAGGCGCTTTGAATAATAAACATTGCAATATTATAACTGAAATATTCTTTTTTTTTCCATATGTGTTAATGAAAAAACTAACTTGTAATATAAAAACTAATTTTATATACAACCTTATAAAACAAAAACAAAAAAAATATTTATGTTATAAGTCTTTCATAGTATTGGGAGAAAGATTTCAGAAGGAGAAATTAATTCCCACAACTCATCTATACATCCTGTATGGAATAATGACCATGAGCAAGCGTATGTACATGATCTACAAGATGGCGTTTGTCGTCGTACGGTGAAAGCGAAACTTTTTTCTGTTCAACAGAAAATATTTTATGCTCTTTAGACAAGATCGTTCGAAAAGATGTGATAAATTCTTTTTTATCAAACAGGGCAGTCACATAATCATCAAAAGTTATTTTTTTCTCAACGGCTGTCCTCTTTATCCCTTTTGCTCGTTTCATATCTTGTCCTCTAACCCGTAAAGCATACATTTTGGCTCGGAGGCCTGCAAATTCAGAGATGGGTTCGCCGCTGGTTTCATCTTTGAATTTCCCCAACACTTTTTTGTTTCTATTGCTGTAGCAAGGGTGGGTTTTGGGATAATCGGATGTGTCCAATTCGTCCAACATAGTGGTCAGGTCCATGTAAAAGTCGCCAGTTTTTATCTCATAAATGAAACTGTCTGTGTCGGTATACAGTAATTTCAGTTTGTCAGGTCCGTACTTTTCTAACATTGTCTTATAGTGGAACTCATACATCCTGACTTTGGACAGATCGAGAATGGCCATTCCTACATAAATAGGTTTGTTCATTGTGATCTGTTCATAGTCGAGATGTACAGCTACTAAAGTTTCACTATATATTGTCCTGTCCTTAAAAGTGGGTTTGGCAATTAGTTTTTGTAATCTCTTATCGTCAGTAACCAGTTCTATTTTTATACGTTTTCTTACATCTTCCATAAATTTTCCGAATACGGCGTTATTCATAAGTTTGAAAAAATCTTTATCGAAATCGTTGGTCGATTGCTGTCTCATTCGGGTGTTGAGTTCGATATATGAACTTAGCCAACGGGACTGCCTGAACCGTAGTGCTCGATGTACATGTACTAATCGGAGACCAAGGCTCATCGCTTGTTTTAAGTTGGCAAAGTGTACGACATATTTTTCCCTTTTAGACAAAGGAGCTAATAATTTCTTATTGGTACCTTTCGGAGGGACCCTATTCTCTGGAAGAAGAGGGAAATCATTGTGAACATGATGTAACTCTTCGGGATAGTCAATGTCCGCTTCAACAATGTAGCCGTATGGACCGTCTTCTCGTATATTTTCCCATTTTAGAGCATTGGGATCTTCAATCCATTCAAAACTGCCATAAGGAAGGGGATTTGACATTGCCCATCCGTATAAATTATTCGCATCAAGGTAGGCGATGTACTTCGATTCACTATGAGGCTCATGGTTTGGGTTAAGATTCCTGTTATCAGCTTTGCTATAACGTTGACTACATTGGCATATACCTCCCCTGATTCCGCGTTCGATCATAAGTAACTGATCATAATCAGTCAAGAGATCAAGATGTATACCAGTATACTTGAGCATGGCATCCCATGCTAGGCCAGGAGCCGTGAAGTACCAAGCAGGGTCTAAAGAATATGCTCCCATACAAACATCTCTGAAATTTTCAAATATGTCGCATAGGAGCATAACATCTACTTTAAGGTAGAGCTCACTGTACTCGCCTAGGGTTCTAACTTCAAATGCATTCCAGACTGACTGGGCATGATGGTAATCTTCATCTGAGATATCACATTCGTTAAGGGTACTATAGAATGCCTCCTTAGGTGGTAGAACGGTTTCCTTTAGTTTCTCAAATGAATCTGTATAATCGTAGGGATACACTCCTTTACGTATTACTAGATCCATTTTGTCAGCAGGGAAGAATTTAGCTGTGTCGACGAACTTATGGCTTGGAAGGTTTTTCGATAATTTATCTAGGCTAGATGCCATGAACCTAAATGTATCCACGAATCTAACCATTAGCGGCCCAACCTGTTTACTAAAGGAAATATATTTTTCTTCACTGTTAGGTATGACGTTAATACGACTGTTATCATAGCCCAATTCTCGAACTATAAAATGTGAATCGTAACCACTCAGATTGTGGAGAAAGACAGGGAGAAATCGGGGAGACCGGTATAGAATATTACACTGCGTGTGAGCTGCACCACGATAAAGACCAGTGATGTGATCATGGTCTGCCACTTTTTTGTTGGAGGGAACAAAAGGTTTGCAGCAAAGATAGCAATTCTGAGATTTTGAAAAATTTTCTTGTTGAGATGGTGTAAGTGGTAGCATAGGTTTTTTCATCGAATACACGTTTGAAACCTTTTCAGCTACGGACTTTATATGTTTCATAAATTTTTCTGCTGCATCCTCGCCTGTATAAATGTAGGGCTCCATAGGGAAGTCAGTGGGTAGGCAGTGACGAGGAATGTCTTCTGCAACCTTAATGTAAGTGCAGAAGCTCATAGGGAGGTGGCGTTGGTAGGGAGTTGTATGGGAATGTATGGGATTGTTATTATCTATTTTCTTTAACACACACTCAAAATCTGCATAGATGACGATGGGAATCCTCATCTGATTTTGTACTTTCGTAAAAGAAACAGTTGGTGGTCTCCCGTCCTCACTAGGTTCAGGCAATATGATGCGAGTCGGTCTGTTTTCTCCACAGTATTCCATGTGCTCTTTTACCCATTCGCTAATACCTTCTCGATTTGATCTAAAATGCTGGAAGCATCGCTTACAAACGTGTACCCTTCTTTTTTGTTTGGTGATTTGAGCATAAACTAGTTTATTAAAATCTTTTATATATGCGTAGTGACTACGGCCGTCATCATTTGTCAGTAAAAGGAGGTCTCTATGGTCGTCCTTTTCCTGCCTAACGACTTTTAGGGGATAAACTTCCTCCTTCTCTCCAAGACCAAAGACATTAATACTTATATTATTACGTTGTTCAAATTTTTTCACTTCGTGGAGAGGAGTGGGGAAAGAAATGCAGCTAAAGTCATACCTGTGCTCAAGATTTTTATATTTGCTCACTCGTTCTGGGTGTATTTCCACAAGGGGAGATAGTACGGAATACATGAAGCATCGGTCATCGTTGTTATTTACATTAATTATGGCTTTCCTATTTGCTATAAGTGGGGGTAAAGGGATGAAACTAGATCCTCCTATCGGCTTAAACCGGTTAATACGGAGTAGGACACCGTCAATGTTTTTAAGAGTCCAACCGCTTCCCTTCAAAGTAGATTCCTCCATCTCAGTTTTTATCTTGTTGTAGCTGGAGTTCAAGCTACCCAAAATAGATGAGTCTTCATATAATATTATGTTCTTTGTTTTAAATGCTCTGTCACAAGTTTCACCCACAATATTTTCGAAAGTTGCCTCCAGAACCAAATTGTATTTGACGGGGGAAATAGTTTCTTCCATATAATTTTTAAGCAAGGTTTGTATAGTCTCCGTCTGGGAATTCAGGAATTCTATTGCATCTGTACTTTCAGGGGATGGAAGAAAGAACGTTTTCAGGATACCCCCGTGGGAAGTTTCCACCTCATAGAGATGCCCCCTAGCAGCATCGATACGGGCCCTCTTTGCCATGGTGGATATTTCATAACCGCAGCGACGGATATGGGCAATGAGCGTCTTTTTTGATGTAAACTTTTCACCGCAATTTGAGCATTTACGCTGTTGCTCACGTGCCTGACATATGGCTAAATGCCTACCACTAACGTCACGTTCTCGACTGAATACTTTTCCACAAAATTTGCATTCCATGATTAAAAAAATATATATTTTTAAACTCACGAAATAATTAATTAATAAATCAAATAACTTTCGAAGATATTAAAACAAAGAAAAGAAAAAAATTGTAAATTACTTCTAAGAAAAAAAAAAAAGCAACCGCTAATATAAATAATTTGAATCTACACCAGAAAAAGAAAATGCGAAATAAATATAATAAAGTGAAAAAAAATAAAATAACAAGAAGCAAAATAATTTAACTTCGCAAAAATAAATAGAAGAAACGATTTTTTACAAAAAGCCGTTAAGGAGACTAGTCGATGTTCACTCTAGCGCAGCACTTAACAGAATGAGGAAGAGTGAGATCGCGCTCTCCTTATATAGTCTCAGAGAGGCCAGAAAAACAAAATGGCGGATAAGGAAAAACAAAATGGCGGACAAGTTCCTGATTACTATGTAGGGGGGGGGGGATAAGCAAGAGAAACGTATATGTTGAGATAACAATATTCTATAGGTATCTGACCTTAGGAAGGGGGGGGAGGAGTGGGGGGGGGTTAAAATACTGCAGGTCATTCAAATTAGGTGGTCAAGGTATAGTAGAACCCAACAAGGGGTCACGTGATGGAAGTATAGTTAGGAATGGTGCACATGGTACTTACGGAGTAGACGGGCGCGCAAAGAAGTGTCCCAGAAGCCTCTTTTTCACCCTACTAATATTGCATACTTTTTATCGTAATATGTTTACGTATCATTAATTTAATTACATCAGATTAATTTGCCGGAAAAAAACAGGAAACTTGAAAGAAATGCATATGATGGTTTAAGAGTTGTATTTCAAAACGAAATTAATCTTATCTTTTGTTAAAATAGTTCCATTAAAAGCCGCACCATATAAGAAAGAATGAGCATTTTTGTTAAAAATCATAAAACAATATCGAAAAAATAACGCTTTTACTTCAAAAAATGGTCCGAAAATCAAAGATGCCAATGTATCTCCATGCCAATGTACCAATGTGTATCTCATCGAGAATCGTGGTGTGGTTTTCCAGGATGTCAGTAACCGCCCGGAGGTTTGGTTCAGGGACGGTATGCTTCAGGGAAAGAAATATAGGTCCTCGGGGCCTGCTGACTCTGAGCTACCATAATCCTTGGACCTAGACCAGTTTGTCACTGTCCTTGAACCCGAGAGTGCTGACGCCATCGGTGGGAAGGACACTGCCAAATTGGCCCCAATGGGATTGGTTATGGAGCTATGGGCAGTCTGGCGCTGTACCATGGTGACCATGGCTTGCAGCAATGTGAGGTTTGGGCTACCCCCTCCAGGCTGTCTGTACTCCCGCAAGCAAAACAAATGTCTGTAAGAAGACCACACTGCGCGGCCAAAGGTCTCATTAGGCCTAATGCGCCAACCGGTAAAAAAAAAAATTATAAAATTTAGATAATCAGCTTGTTTCATGGAGAAAAAAATTACAAATATATTAATAAGAGAACAATTTATTATAAATATCGCAAAAAAATTACAATTGATCAATAATTGATTCTCAAAACGTTCATTAGGTATATTAATGAGATTTAGAATCATGGAAGATCGTTAAATTCGGGAACTATATAAACAACTTGAACAATAGGGGAGAGCGGGGTTGGTTGGCATAGGGGGTAGGTTGGCCACTGGCTTATAGTTCCGTCACACCTGTTGTGAAGGCCCTACCATTGTGCCGTGTGATCCGCTCTACCTCGGGAATCTTGTCCTGAGTTTTCAATCCTATGCTAACAGTGTAGATAAGAGTGTGCTTCATTGATTGATTTTACAACATGTAAGTAAATTTTTATATTTTCAGTAAATTTGGTTTAAAACCATGGTAAAACATTAGACTCCGATTCTGTTCAAATAGCCCCAAACTCCTTAGAAAAACCTAACCTTTCGACTAACCAGTTTCTTGTGTAATTGTTCTCCCCTGTCCTGGCAGTCATCTTTCATATTATCTCTCCCGTGGGGTTAGTTGGCTTTCTTCAACTGGGGTTTTTGGCGCAGTAGCAATTCACAAAAGCAAGGTAAACATAATCAAAGGTGAAACTACCGATTGTCTTTAGTTCCAGCGAGGAAGATGAGAGCAATTTTTCTTATGCAGAAAGTGACGACAGTCTAAACTTCTATCTTCTTCTATTGTCATTCTATTTTCCCTTAAAAGCTGTTAAAAACCGATTCAAAATTATTATACCATTATAGTGCAGCTTTTAATAACAATAATATGTGTCAGGCAGTACTTGAATGAGATGGCTAAACAACACCACCTTCTGGCCAACCTGCCCATACTTTGGATTGGACGAATTCTTCAATTTTCTGTGATCATAATATTAGATATTATGTTCTGAAAAAAATACTTGAAATACTCTACTTGGAGTTTACAGTGGTATCAGCCCCATTGGGATTATATTAATAGGAACGACTCAACGATCAAAAAAGTGAAAACTGTTGGCAATCAACCCCGCTCTCCCCTACTATTTATAACCCCGACTGTATTTATGAGGGTAGCACCAAATAGTGGGGAATTAGAAAGTAAGAATGGTAATTTACAACCTTATTACGATCAATAATTTTAAAAAAAGAAGGAAACAGCTGGATTATATCTGTCATCTCAGTGAATCAGAGGTTAAGTCGGATTTAGACCTAAATGGTTAAAGCGGCTAAAAAGTTGTTTTATGATAAATTATGAATGGTTCAAGATGAAAAAATGTTAAAATTTTTTTTCCATGTTACCTTAGGATCCAATCTTTGTCAGAAATGCGTTAAACATTATTTTATGCATCATGTGTTACCGCGAGAAGCCATTTTCCAAAAAAAATTAAATTTGTTTCACTGTGCCCCAGTCCCGGGGTAAAATGAAAAAGCGCAAGTTGAAGTATGAAGCAACTGAAAAAAAAGAAAGCATAATTAACGAAAAAACTTTATTCGGCTTCCGGCCGGTTTTTAGTTCTCCTGCTTTAGGATAGCCACGAAATTCTTCAAGAGAGAGGAAAGTTTAACTTGATTGTCAGAGAGGAAAGTTGTCATAAATTAATAGAGTTTTTTTGTTGCTCCGCTCTCGATTTCACACCATTCTGTAAGAAGAAAAAAAAAAAATAAAAACGGCTCCTTATTGTACATTGAAAAACACTTGGGGCACGATAAAGCACTCTATGAAATATTTCTTCGCCCCTGTTTCAAGGAATGCCATACCAGCCATTTTGATGTCTTTCACTTCCTACGATGAACGTGAAGAGGTAGGAAAGCTAAAGTCAGGCAAAATCTTAAGAGAAACATGCATAATAAAATGTTGCAAGAGCAGATTCAATAAAATAATTAATCTTACCTAGAAATCTGTTCGACGAAAATTTTTAGTTTAGCCACACAAAACCGCACTTCAGCACATGGGGTCAGTCACGCAACAAATCGAAAGGGGACAATAAGCTGACTTTGTTTGGAGTCACCCTTACCGCTCGCTGTCTGAATTTGGTTGCAGTAGACCTTTTAGTTCGCCCAGTGCAATGACTGTTTCATTGTGCGCAACTCTCCCCATATATATTATATATATATATATATTTTTTTTTTCATTACAATTTGCATGAAATCTGTTGTAATCGGTCATTGAGCAATTAGTCCAATTACTGAAAAGATATATTCAGTTGGTTTAATGAACGTAATAAGAAGCCAATATTTGTGTATTTTCAACGAAATTACAACACTTAATAATAAAATCTAATTTTATACAAAGAAAATTCAAAATTTAAATGTCGTGATCTGAAAATTAAGGAAATCTGACTTGAATATTAATTCACTGGGATGACAGATATAAGTGATATTGAGGAACAATAGCTAAACCAAAAAAATTTTCATCTTTTTGCATTTAGCAATTTAGATAGTATCAGTATATCAGTTCATAAAAAAATGTAATTTCTACATGTATACCCTTTCCGTGGTGTTGTTAGTATTTTATCTGTTTTTCCGTAAAAACCTACTAAAATTCGGAAACTTTTGATTTCATTTCAATGCGAATTGATATGTCCCGTGTTTCCATTAAAAGAAACTAAATATTAATTCGATTTTTTTTTTTTTTTTATTCTCGCTCACTCTCGTCACTCCGGCGTAAAAACTCATTTGTAAGGCAGCGAATCTTGTTTTCCTTTTGTTATACAATAATTACTAGCCTGGCGTCTATTCCTACTCCTTTACTTGCCAAGCTTAGTAGCCTGAACTTTCTCGCTAGTTGACCTCTGAATAAGTCGTTCTGTCAAGCCTTAGGTTTTTCGTCAGATATTTGCAGCTCATTGATCATCTAGTTGTGAAATATATATGCTGCACAGTTTTTACTCAATTCAGTGTCAACGATTCAACCATAATTAATTCGTTCACTACTTTACATGTAGGTCAAATTCAATGACTGAGAGGTATTTTCACAAGCTGAGTAGACTGAATATTTTTCAAGCTGCCGATTTGCTTATTTTCTTTCTCTTTGCCAACATCTCTTCTTCATTAAGAATATATTTCACATTATGTCCCAAGTCTATTTTTTTCTTTTCTCTATTGCTCCTTTCTACAGCTTGTTAAAATGGCTATACAAAAGAAATGAATCATGTAGGCATTTAAACATAACAATAACAACACTTCCCCAGAATGTTTTTTCCGTCACGAGTGTTACGTAACACTCGTGACATTTTCACAAAAAATCTCTATCCTTAGCTAAACCAAGTGTCGGACATATATGAGAGGATGAACTCGAATAAATGTCCCTAACCAACATCTTTTGCCGGTATCATTCGGATTTTTCAATGAACGCTGATACATACAATTAACGTAACACTCGTGACAACTACTTTTTGTGATATACATTATTTTGCATTGGATATCAAATAACTGCCTCTTAGATACTTTCTTCACGAAGTTTGCACGTCGACAGATAGCCGGTATCAACAAAGGTTATCATGGCCATTCCCAACATTTTCAAAGGACAGTGTTGCCCAGAACAGCCGACAAAACTCGCCTTGAATTTGTCTACTAACCTTGGGGACAGATGCATTTTCCTGATTTACATTCGAAGTATTACAGAGCGAAATAGGATTTGTCAACAAATCTTGGTGCCAAAAAAAAAAAAAAAAAAAAAAAAAAAAAAAAAAAAAAAAAAAAAAAAGTATTACAGAAAACTAAACATATCACTCACACCTTGAAACACCACCGTATTACAATGAAATACCTCATTGTTCAAATTTAATCAATTATCAGGGGTTCATTTCTGGATGTGGTGAACTAAGCATAACCAGCTTGGGGACTGTAACACTCGTGACATTTTCAAACTTCACATTGAGATATTTTGTTTTTTATGAGGCCTAGATTCATTTAAATGTTACCATCGTATTGCTATAACAGCAAACTATAAAATAAATAGCCAACAATATTTTTTGGATATGAAAAACGAATGTTAAGACCGGAGACACTAAATGGTCAATTAATTTGAGAATCACCCATATACCGTTTATAATAACTGCTAAAGCAACAAAGAAATATTTTAGCCTTGTTACCGTTATAAACTAAATATAAATTAAGTGTACGTAAAGAACATGGACGAGTTGAAGTAGTGGGGAGCATCAGTTCGACATCAGCTTAATCCCTACTGCCCCCGTCACAACAAACAGGTTTGTTTTATTTTTATTACTTCGCTCGCTCTCTATACATTTCTAATTACATTGTTGTTGCATGGTTAATTGCAAAGTGTGTAATAAATATGTGAGCCGAGAGGAATGAACAAAAGTGGTTTGCACCGTTTGTCAAAATATTTTTCATCTGAAATGCGTTAAAATCGATATTGCGGATCCAGAAGGGTTAAAAGAAACCTGTAAAAAATGGAGCTGCTCGGAACGCGAAGAGCCTATGCAGGCGGCACCTGCTTCCGAGACAAGTTCTATGATAAGCCTATTTAGGGCGCTCACCACGGAGGTTAAGGAAATGAAGGGAAAGCTTCAAGGCATTGAAGAGTTAAAAGATATAAAAGAAACTCAACAGAAGCAATCTGAACTATCATTTGAAAATATGGACAGATTATTAAAAATAGAAACTCTTCTGGAAGAGCAGAAGAATTATGTCGAGAAATTATCGCTCGAAAATAGCACTTTAAAGGCTAAAATTGTCGAATTAGAAACTCGATTAAACCATACTGAGCAGCACCAACTAAAAATACGGTGGAAATAAGAGGTGTTCCGGAGAGGCCGGGAGACACCGTGACGGGCAGTGTACTCAGCGTCGGAGCGGGTCTGGGCGTTAAGCTGTCTCCGGAGGATATCGACCACGCAGTGAGACTCAGGCCTAAGCAGGATGGGGCTCCAGGACCTATAATTGCTAGATTTGTCCGCCAGGCAGTTAGAGACGAGCTAGTGCAACAAAGGAAAGTAAAGAGGGACTTCTCTTCACGACATCTGGGCTGGGGTGACAACGAAGTGTTCCGGATATACGTGAGCGATGCCATTAAGCCCGCCAACAAACACCTATATTGGCTAGCCAGACAAAAGAAGGCAACCGCCAAGATCAAGTATGTCTGGTTTAGCGGAGGTAGAGTTAGCTGCAGGCAGTCGGATGGACATCCAGAGGTGGTTATTGGTAAACCAGGTGACTTGGACATTTTTAGTTGAAAGACGTGGAAAAGTTTCATTTTGATTTTGACCTTTTTAATTTTTACTAACGATATCTTAGTTTATTTACTTCTAATTTACCACAGGAGTTTCATTTTGGTTTTGATCTTTTTAATTTTTACTAACTACATCTCAGTTTTTTTACCTCTAATTTACTACAGGATTATTTTTTTTATTTTTCTTGAGCTTGAATTCTATATATTTATTTGTGTCTTATACAGTTTTTATTTTTATTATAAAGTTCATATATTTTGATAATTCACGGAATGAAGACATATTTCGAACACTTTTAATTCAACTTTCTCATTATGTCCAACTTAGACGTCTTTCACAAACAGAATATCATAAAAAAAGTTTAGAAATGTCTCTAACTATACTCCACCAACTTCCCTATTTCTTGCCCTTCCTCCACCCCTCAAACTACCAGTTATGACCAATATCCTAAGCTCCTGTCACGTCAATGCTCAATCCCTTACAGCTCATTTCGATGAATTCCGAAAATACTTTCTTAAAAATGTCTACCACATAATCGCGATATCTGCAACATGGCTCAAACCTTTCACCCCTTCCGCCCAAATTTCCCTCTCAAACTATTCCTTCCTACGCCATGACAGATCTGGGCGCACGGGAGGTGTTGTTGGTCTATATATTCATGAAAGCCTCAAGGCCAAAGTCCTCCTACAGTCTCCTTCTCATAACCTTCCTCACATAGAATACATGTTCACCGAAATCTCATCCATTACTTCTCCCTTATTATTCGCTGTGGTCTACAGACCTCCTCACGTCCCATTTGACAACCTCTTCGATCCTCCTCGTCATTTTGGTCTCCCAATATTCCAATGTCATTATCACAGGTGATTTAAACGTAAACATGTTATCAGAATCCACTGAGAAATCCTATCTAACTGACCTACTGTATTCCTTCAACCTTTATCTAGTTCCTTATTCTCCAACACATCACACGCAATATTCCGATACATGGCTGGACCTCTGTATTACCGATTCTCCTATCAAAATCACCACTTCTTCGCAATCCCCAATTCCTTTTCTCTCATCACACGACCTTATCCAGATCTCCTACGACATGCCCACCACTCGTTTTGCTCCTAAGGTTATATCATTTCGCAATCTAGACCTCCTCTCCTATGAATCCCTTGAACCCGATTTTGTCTCCGTCCAATGGAACACCATATATTCCAATGATTCTATTGATTCCATGGTCCATATCCTCACCTCAGCCTTAAAAACCATTTTAGACACCCACTCTCCTTTAAAAACCCGAACCCTACTTCGCCCCGCTGCACCTTGGCTGACAACTGAAATAAAGGATCTGATAAAAAGAAGGGAAGCTGCAAGACGCAAATTTCGGCGAACCCGTTTGGCAGTCGACTATGCGTCTTTCAAAAAACTCAGAAACCTGACCCAATCCAAAGTCCGACATGCTAAATCCCGCCACTTTCACAATGCTCTCTCCAATGCCCACGATCCTAAATACTCCGCCAATTATCCCTACCTGGTTCCAACAACCCTAGTTCCCTTCAATTTACACCAGACGGTCTCAATAAACATTTCTCATCCTTTCCGCTTCATTCTCCTCAAGTTACCGAGATGAGAAGCCACAATTTTAACTCAGAGAACTTTTTTTTTCCCACATTACTTACGACGATCTACTTACAGCAATCCTAAAATCCCACACCAACGACTATGGTCCTGACGATAACCCAGTAAAGTTAATAAAGTCATGTCTCCCTGCCCTTATTCCCGTTCTTTATCATATTTATAACTACTCCTTACAAAACTCGACATTACCCTCTTCCTGGAAGACCGCTCTCGTCCGACCTTTAAAGATTAGATTACAATTTTTGCGGGCGATCAACATCTAGGTCATTACGCCCTATCCGTGCTAAGCTTACTGTTTGTATATATTCAAGGTGATATTTACTTTCCAGTATATTTTAAAACTATGATCATTGGTTAACAATAGTCTAGAGGATTAATCTTATCTTAAAGCTATTTTGTGTTTATTTACAAATATTTAAACTCCAATAATTAATGATAATTTTTTTTTTAAAGCTTTATTTAATCTAATTTTTTTTCTTTTCTTTGTTTTTTATTGAGCTTAATTTAAACTTTTTTTTTTTTTTTTTTTTTTTTTTTTTTTTTTTTTTTTTTTTTTTTTTTTAAAGCAACATATCTTACATAGTATTTACATTATACACATTATATTAATTGGGATATCATTTACAATTTGTATTATATTATTTACAGTTGGAATCTTATTTACAGTTTTATCACTTACTATTAAGAGATGTGAACGCACATCTCACCTATAAAGAAAATTATTACATTATATTTTATGGTATAATTGAGTATCTTTCAATATTTGTATGATTTTATCAGTCGATTCTTCTGAGTCTCCCAGTACTAGTTCTCTATTACGGGGTAATTTTTTGTTTTCGAATGCTGGGCGTAGTGATATGCTATCCTCTATTATGTGTTGGACGGTTAGTGGAGCCTTGCAGTTTTCGCAGTTCTTTTGTAATTAAATGCACCTGAGTAAGGTTGGTATGACCTATCCTCAACCTCGTCATCACTACTTCTTCTCTTCTGTTTTTTCTCGCAGCGCTTACCCACTTCTTTGTCGTTTTCTTTATATTTCTTAATTTGTTCGTTATTGGGATTTCTGCCCACATTGATTCCCAGTTTTTCCTGACTTTCTGCCTTAGGTATTTTTTAACATCATTAGGCTCGTAAATCTGGAGAGCTGGAATATTCAAGTGAGCTGCATCTTTCGCTGCTTTGTCGGCTGCTTCATTTCCTGGTATCCCGGAATGTCCTGGAGTACAGAGGAAAGTTACACTTTTATTGAGGCTATTTAATATATCTATATAATTGTGGATTCTATTCAGTGTTGGTCCAGTTTTATTAAAATTTGGTATACTTTGAATAGCAGAAAACGAGTCAGAACATATTAGTATTTTGGAGTGGTCACTGTTTATAGATAAATAGAGTGCTGTAGAAATCGCCTGTAGTTCTGCAGTATATATTGAAGAATATGAGGGTAATTTGTACTTTTTGGCAATCCCGTTCTTTATTACTGCGAAACCGACATACTCATTTTGCTTTGATCCATCCGTGAATATGATTTCATATCCTGAATATTTATTTTCTATATTGTAGTGTTTGTAGTTATATAAGCCTGGAATCATTTTTTTAAAGGTTAAATCTATTGTAAACGGTTGGTATTTCCAGGGAGGAGATTGAAGGATGGGTTCAGCCGGATCTCTGACCATGTCATAAATTTCTCTTATTACTTCTTTTTGCCTGATGCCTAGAGGAGCAGGTGTTATTTGGTTTCTTTCATATTTTCTAACGTTATGGGGCTGGAATATATGAGGAAAAGCCGGATTTGTAGGTTGGAGCTTTAGTTTTGCTATGTAATTATTTGCTAGTTCCTGTCTTCTGAAGAGGAGTGGAGCCATGGAGCCTGATCCCAGCGTGGTGAATTGAGTCCAAGAGTAAGATGTAATTTCTTTTGGCGGAGGAATATACCACACTACCGTAATCTATCTTGGATCTTATAAAACTGTTGTAGATCATCAACATTGACTTTCGATCAGCTCCCCAGGTAGTTCTTGCCAGTACTTTCATTAATCTTAGACGCTTAAAACATTCCTCTCGCAAGTGCTTTATATGGTTTAACCAGGTTAACTTACGGCCTAAAACCAGGCCGAGGAATTTAACATCTTCACAAAATGTTAAGGTGTTGCCATACATGTGAAGTTGGGGTACTTGGCTCGGGGTTCTTATTTTTGAGAATATTATACCTCTGGTTTTTTCAGTTGACAAGCGGAGGTTATTGTTTTGAGACCAGGCTTGTAGCTTGTTGAGTGCTGTTTTTAGGGTTCTATTCATCCACTCATAACTGCTGAATCTGAGAAAAATCTTCAGGTTGTCAACGTAGAGAAACGCTTTTATTGTTCCAGGGATTACTTTGATTATCGAGTTAATAGCAATAGCGAATAGAGTACAACTCAAGACACTTCCCTGTGGGATGCCATTTATAGTTTCTTTACGACTGGAAAGCGATTCGCCTATTCTCACTCTAACAAATCTTTTTTGTAGAAAGCTCTGTATAAACTGGGGCATTGAACCTCTGAAGCCCCATTCATATAATGCTTCTAAAATTATTTTTCGGTCAACAGTGTCGTATGCCTTTTCGAAGTCAAAAAATATACCGACTGCTTCTTTTTGCTCTACAAAAGTGTTCAGAATTTCTGCTTCCATTGTCACGAGTTGGTCCGTTGTTGATCTACTTTTTCTAAAACCACTTTGTATAGGCGATAAAAGGTTATATTTGTCAATCATACATACCAGACGTCTGTTGACCATTTTCTCAAATAATTTAGATAAACAGGTGGTGAGTGATATTGGTCGGTATAATTTATTTTTCCCTGGTTTCAGTACTGGGATAACTATCGATTCTCGCCAAGCTTGGGGATATGTGGAGGTTTCCCATATTTTATTGAATATTTCGAAAAGTTTTCTATTAATTTCATAGGGAAAATTTTTGATCATATTATTGTGCACTTCATCTTTTCCGGGGGAAGAGCACTTTAACTCGTCAATTGCCGTTAGCAACTCCCATTTTGTAAATGGACGATTATAGTCATCCAAAAATATGCTGTCTTTGTTTTTTGTATGTGCGAAATCTATTTCTTGAGGGTTTTCGTATGGGTGAGGTCTGTTGACAGTGTTTGATATTGCTGCAAAATGATGAACTAGATTTTCCGCTATTGTTTTTGGATCAGTTACAATGTCGTTTTGGATTTTTAGCATAAGGGTCTCTGTGTTGTAATTTTCAGCTATACTATGAATTTTTCGCCATATTTTTTTTTATCGGGGTATTCATGTTTATTGATTCAACGTACGAAATCCAGGAACTTTTTTTTTTATTTTTCACAAGATGTCTTACAGTTGATTTCAGCTTTTTATAGTTTATTAAGTTTCTCTGCGTAGGGTTTCGCTAAAACTCTTTAAGTGCTTTGTTTTTTATAACAATGGTTTTTCGGCATTCCTCGTCGAACCATGGTGGATGGCCTGTTTTGGGATTTCCTTTTGTTTTTGGGATCTTTAGTAGTGCGGAATTTATTATATTCTGGGTAAATATTTATATTGTTTCATTTATGTTTTCAGAGCGATAGTCTACTGGTTGTTTAATAATTTCTTTGAATTCATCCCAATTAGCTTTTTCAAGGATCCATCTTGGGTGTCTTTTTACCTTGGTAATTTCGGTGGTGAAACGTAGCATTGTAGGGAAATGATCACTTCCATATTGGTTGTCACAGACACTCCAGGTAACCTGGGTGTACAGGCTTGGCGAGATGAATGATAAGTTCAGTGCTGACATAGATCTGGTTCGGAGACAAATATATGTAGCTTCTCCAGTATTCATAATGAGTGAATCGGTGGAATCTATAACTCTCCTAATTATATTTCCTCTTGTATTAGGTGTAGTTGAGCCCCATGTTTGGTGGGCCCCATTTAGGTCTCCCACTACGATATAAGGGCTAGGAAGGCCATTAATTAGTCGAATGAATGCTGCTTCATTTATTCTCTCGGTCGGTGGCAGATATATGTTACATATTGTTACGGTGATTCGAGTTTTACTTTTGTAATTATTGCTTGAAAGGGGGTCTCCACGTCCAGTTGTTCGGAGTATAAGTCTTTTCTTACTGCGGTTACAACTCCTCCGTGTGATCTACCTTCTTCTCCTATTTCTTTATCTTTTCTATGTATTAAGTAATCTTTTATCTGTAAGCTTTTTTGGGGGTTTAGTTTTGTTTCTTGTAAACATAAAATGGTTGGCTTTGAGTCTTCTATAAGGATCTTCATTTCTTCGTATTGTGTGCTAATTCCGTTACAGTTCCAACTAACTATTATCATGGTGTTTGGTAAGTTATGGGATAACAATTATAGTTTGGTGACTAAAAATTTTTTTTTCTTTTTTTCTAAACTCTATTTAAATATGCATTTAATGTGTATTTGTTTTAAGTGTATATGTACACTGTATATACATAAAGTGTATTTGCTTGGAATTATATTGTTTATAGTCTTGAAATATACAGAAGTATATTATGATTGGGCAGCCTGGAAAAATCGTAAATTCTATTTTCATTTGATATCGTGTAGAAATTAGTGCTGATGCTATTTTTAAGAGGGGTTTAATTTTTCCGGTTTTGGAAAATTTTGTAATTATTATTTTAATTATTACTGTTTTATTGATCTTTTTGGGTAAAAGTAGGGGAGAGCGGGGTTGGTTGGCATAGGGGGTAGGTTGGCCACTGGCTTATAGTTCCGTCACACCTGTTGTGAAGGCCCTACCATTGTGCCGTGTGATCCGCTCTACCTCGGGAATCTTGTCCTGAGTTTTCAATCCGATGCTAACAGTGTAGATAAGAGTGTGCTTCATTGATTGATTTTACAACATGTAAGTAAATGTTTATATTTTCAGTAAAGTTGGTTTAAAGGCATTAATTAAAAACATTTGACTCCGATTCTGTTCACACAGCCCCAAACTCCTTTGAAAAACCTAACCTTTCGACTAACCAGTTTCTTGTGTAATTGTTCTCCCCTGTCCTGGCAGTCATCTTTCATATTATCTCTCCTGTGGGGTTAGTTGGCTCTCTTAAACTTTTTTTTTTGGCGCAGCAGCAATTCACAAAAGCAAGGTAAACATAATCAAAGGTGAAACTACCAATTGTCTTTAGTTCCAGCGAGGAAGATGAGAGCAATTTTTCTTATGCAGATAGTGACGACAACCGAAACTTCTATCTTCTTCTATTTTCATTCTATTTTCCCTTAAAAGCTGTTAAAAACCGATTCAATATTATTATACCATTATAGTGCAGCTTTTAATAACAATAATGCGTGTCAGGCAGTACTTAAATGAGATGGCTAAACAACCCCACCTCCTAGGCCAACCTGCCCCACTTAGGGGGTTAATTGGCATACTCTGGATTGACTAATTCTTCAATTTCCTATGATCTTAGTATTAAATATTATGTTGTGGAAAAAATACTTGAAGTACTCTAATACTTGGAGTTTACAGTGGTATCAGCCCCATTGGGATTATATTAACAGGAACGAATCAACAATCAAAAGAGTGAAAACTGTTGCCAACCAACCCCGCTCTCCCCTATTATTTTTTGCAGTATATAATATTTTTTATGGTATGAAATAAGTAAGATTATATATTGGAGATCTGTTTCTTGATGTTTTCTGTCTTTTAACGTTTTTAAGCGAGTTAATTTGGGTTTGATATATATCATTAGTTAGAATTAATTTTAACTATTTTCCATTTCGTTTCCTTCATTACCTTTAGATGGATCTCTTTTATTTTTCGTGTTATTGCTTAATTTTTGTTGACTTTTGCGCGCAGTATCCCGCTGTTGGAGCGGAGGGGCTTTAAACACTTCCGAGTTCTCGTTTTTCGGCGATACTCGGTTAGTTTCGGTTCGGCTCTCCGAAGCCGACCGAGATCTCCCGACGGACCTATCACGGAGACGAAGATGAAGGCGGAGTCGAGGTAGAGGTGGGAGGATGGGGGGTAGGCGGGAGGGATGGAGGGAGGGGGTATGAGGGAGTTGGGGCCTTGGTTTTATCAGTGGCTGATGTGGAAGCTCCTGCATTGGAAGGAGCACTAATATTATTTGATACATTAAATTTTTCAAACTCTTCAGTTTGGCTTCCTACGTCTATTCCTACTTTCCTATTAGTTTTAGCTGCTTCAGCATAATTTAAGTTTTCTTTTATATGGTGTGTTTCCTTATATTTTTTCCTAGCCTCATTATAAGGTATTTTTTCTTTAAACTGTATAGTTTTAATTTATTTTTCCTCTAACAGCTTAGGGCATTTTAGATCAAGACTGAAATGGTGGTTTCCACAATTCACACAATTTGGGACTATTGAGTCACAGGGTACTCCATTATGTTCAGCTTTTGAACAGTATGCACATATTGGAGTTTTTGTGCATTTGTCGGCAAAGTGCCCGAATTTCAAACAGGTTCTACATCTAATTGGGTTGGGGATGTACATTTTAACGTTAATTTTTTGGAATCCGACACGGATAGATTCTGGTAAAGTACATACAAATGTGTTTTCCTTTCTATACCCGCTTTCCTACTTACTATTCTTTTGATTTCTTTTACAAAATGTTCCCCCTAATTCTTCTAAAATTTCGTTTTCTTCTACTCCATCCAAATCTGGACAGAATATTACTCCCTTGCTAATATTTAGTTTTTGGTGCGGAGTTACTTTAAAATTTATCAATGAACCGAAATTATTCAGTTTTAGAAGTTTTTCGGGTTGCTCCCTAGAAATTGTTTCAACTATAATAGTTCCATTTCTTAGTTTTTTAATATTTTTCGGCTCACCACAATTATTTTTTATCACTTTATAAATTAAGAACGGCGAAACTTTTTTAAGATCACCTTCTTCATCCCTTTCTATTACTAAAAATTTATTATTATTTTTTAGTTCAAGTGTTTCATTTTCTTCTGGTTCGTAGACGTTTTTCCAGCTACTTCTTAATCCTTTTTTTATTCGGGGATCGGATATCGGGAGGTTTATTCATTTTTCCGTTGCTATTTGTGGATAGATATTAAATGACTAAATTCAATAGTTTAGAAAATTAAAATACGTGAGAGAGAGAGAAATAAAAGGTATATTTTCAAATAAAATAAATACTATGAAGACACAACTGCTGTCTTCCAATATAAAATAATAAAAGAAAAATGAAATAAAATAAAATCCTGTATATATAAGTATGAAAAATAACTATGCTAATTAAAAAGAAAAAAAAATGATAATATTTAAATTAAATATATTATTTCTACGACTTAGCTGGACGGGCAAGTTGTGCTTTGCCCGCTGTTAATCCGTAGGAGCTCACTTGTTGCTTCGTCCGCTGCTAATAATCAACTCCCCCGACCTTTAAATAAAACTTCAAATCCCTCCTCAATGAATAACTTCCGACCTATTTCCAGCCTCTAAAAACAGTTAGAACGCTTTGTTCAAAGTCAACTCTCCAACTTCCTAGAAGAACGTCCCCTCATTAACCTCCTTCAATCGGGCTTCCGATGTGGCTACTCAACACAAGCCGCTCTCCTAAAAATTACTAATGACCTCTACAGCTCCATTGAACACCGAAAAGTAACTGTTCTCATCCTCCTTGATTTCTCAAAAGCTTTCGACACAGTTGACCATAACATCCTTCTTACCAAACTACAAAACCTTCATTTATCTACCAGCGCCTTACGATGGTTCAAATCTTTTCTCTTAGATCGGTCACAGTTTGTAGTCATTCCTGGACAACCTCCATCCAAGACGCTTCCCCTCACCTGTGGAGTCCCACAGGGATCATCTCTATCCCCCACCCTGTTTGCTATTTATATTAACGACCCCCCTTCCCTGATTCAGCACTCCCAATATCACATCTATGCAGATGATTTCCAAATATACCTGTCCTTCCCACCCTCCGAGTTAGAGTCAGCAACTAAAAAGCTTCAGGACGATCTAAACCGAATCAGCCTCTGGGCAAAGACTAACAAGCTGAAGCCAAATACTGAGAAAACGAAAGCAATTTTAATAGGCTCCACTCACCTCCTTAAAACCATCTCTAATATCCCTACCCTGCTCCTAATTAATGATCCTATCAAATTCTATCCTACTGTCAAAAACCTCGGTGTAACCTTCGACCAAACCCTTTCTTGGAAAAACCACATCTCTAATATCTCCCGTCGTACCTTTTCTACCTTGAAGCAATTGAATCATCTCCGTAACCTTCCACTTGAAATCCGTAGACTTCTCGTTACTTCCCTGATATTTCCCCACTTTGACTATTGCTGTACGGTATATGGGGGTATCTCCGGGGATCTCGAAGCTAAAATAAAACGTCTGATTAATTTTTTCGTACGATTCATCTTTGGGATCCCAAGAGACGTCTCCAACTCACCTTTTTACGAAAAGTTAAAGTGGCTATACCCATCCTACCGTCGCAATCACCTCCTGGCATTATTTCTTTACCAAGCTATTAAATCTCGCCGTCCTTCATATACGCTCGAACTCCTTCAGCCCAAATCCTCAGTTCATTCGCACAATACCCGGTCCAGGCTTTCAGATATATGTATACCGGCCCACCGGACGTCAGCATTCGAAAGATCTTTCATATTCAGGTCCTCATCCGTATGGAATTCTATTCCCCCTTTTATTCGTCATTCCAACACCCTCCCTACCTTCAAATCCCGCCTGTACAATCACTTCCTATCAATCCAGTTTACCGAAAAATTGTAAACTTGTAAAAAACTTCCAATTCGGAATCCAAATTTTTAAACTTTAATTATTTTTCAATTTAAGCTCTGTTTATTTTATTTATATTTATGTATATACGTGAACATTTAAGTAGTGCAATGCCAGTTATGTTTGCCAATTATTTTTATGTATTATTATGTTTGATCTTAGCACAAGAAGTTTTATTTATAATTTATGTTTATATTATTCCTCCAATTTGTTTTATTTTAATCTTGATCTAAGGCTCTTAAGCCCATAAAATGTATAATATAATTTTGTCCCGAAGGGACATGTCCCGGAACAATCTAATAAAGAATTTATTTATTTATATATATATTTATTTATTTATTTATTTATTTATCACTTTCAGTATAATGTCATATAAATCATTAGACGTTTTTGACAAATAAATGATTAAAGGATATAATACTGCTTGCAACCTTTTCGCCAATCTTCCAAAAGATCTTCGTATATGTTATGTAATGTAATTCGTATATGTAAGGTAATGTATATTACCTTAAACCTATACATAATTTCCTACCGAACTGCCTCCTTTACAAAATCATTTATCATCCGTAGTGCCTCCTTTTGGAACTCCTTACCCGTTTCCATCCGTAAAAATTCATCCCTCACTTCTTTTAAAACCCTATTATTTCTCCATCTCCTTAATCTTCAAACTACCGCAACTATGTAAAATAGTGAAATCTGTTATAATTTATAATACTTATCTGTGTTTGTGGATATAAAATTCTGTTTTTCTTTAATTGCTTTACGTTCAAATGGTTGGAAACCAGTCAACTTATATTCTTATCTCTTTTTTGCTGTTTGTTTTATTTATGAGGCTTGCTTTTATTTTATTTTAGTTCTTTAATTTCTATACCAACCTTGTTCTAAACTAGCCAGACAAAGGACTCTGGATCTATACATATATTGTTATTCTTAGACAAGATGTCCCAGAATAAAAATACTTTCTTCCATTCTTATGTTACCGAGAGGCCGATTAATTTCGACTTAGACCTAATACACCAGTACAACTGCGCTAGTTGCTCGGAGTCAGTTGTGTGAGTTATGACCTGACCAACCGTTTTTATATGATAAAATGACGCCTTCAGTAACTAGTTAGGAATTGAAAACAATAGCCTTTTCCAATTACATACAGTAGCATGGCTTGAGAAAATTAAAATCGTTTCGTCATAACAATTTCAACAATTTTTACTTTTTTAGCAGAAAAATGAATTACGCTCATACTCCTAACACCTGCAATTCGAGGGATACTCCAGATGAAAAATGTTCCAAACAGAAGGTGTAAAACGAGCCCATAATTTTAAAAGTAGCTTACTTCTGTGTATAGCAGCTAATTAAAACGTGAAAGTATTTGTCGGGCTTAGTGGCATAAAACTTGCTACATTTTTGGAATGTTTTCGGTTTCTTGTAAAGTACGGATCACAATGTATTGCATTTTATTTTTAAAAAAATGGGTGGGGGGAAACTATAACAAATAAAATGATATAATTGAAATATCAATATTAATTTAATCATTTTTCGTGGGTAACCACCTTACTTTAATTTTCTATATTTTTTAAATATTTTATTTTTGAATAGAAAAGATTGGGCTTGGCCAGGAGTCAAACCCGGGTCTCCCGTGTCATGCACGGTAGGCTAACCACTGCGCCACCGAGCTCGCTTCCAAGAGGAAATTGGTGGTTAGCGTACCGTGCATGTCACACGGGAGACCCGGGTTCGACTCCCCGCCGAGCTCAATCATTTCTCTTCAAAAATGAAATATTTGAAATAATAATAACTTTAAGTTATTATTATTCAAAGTTTACGAAGTTGTACTTGTGCTTGTCAAAAATGTTCGTAAACTAGCGGGGGGAGTTACGTATAGGAGTGATACATCATTACCTTAATTTTACGAGTATTTTAACAACCACATATGTGATAGATATAACATTGTTGAGATAATAAAAGTTCAGTGTTCAGTTTAGTCTATGCTTATATAATTTCAATTCCATTGTCATCTTTGATTATCCAAAACCAAGTTTGAATTACGAATACAAAAGATGTGTTGTATATATATATATATATATATATAATTAAATATTTATATGCATATACATGACTCACTTCTATTGTGTCAATTCCGGTAAAGACTACTGATCCTTTGAAGTAGTCAATATTATTAGTCACAAGTTTGCTTCGAAATCTCTTATTTGCTACAGATATATACTCGTCCATCATGTATTCGGTATAATTCCAGGTTTCTTGAACGTCTGAAATAGAAAAAAAAACTTTTTTATAATTCAGTACCGTTATCCTTGTGTGAGTAATTTATGCTTTAGATTTATATTATTCGTGTGCTTTAGGTGTACGTTTTTCTTCTTTCTAATGATGAATTAAAAGAATAATCAATATAAGGGAAAATTTTGTTTTCATATAAAATACAAATATATGTTGTTATCTAGAAAGTCGTCTTACCAACCAGCAGAATATTTCATACATATTTCAATAAAAGGCTTTGGTGTCTATTATGTAAAGCAATAATAGACGCCAATGCCTAATCCTATAGGATAGCACTATATCATGAGGTTCTTGTCTGAGAAGCTAACCTGAGGTTTATTTTTTCTTTATAACCCTTTTCATTTAATATTCATTTTGCCGTTAATTATATTCTATATTAATATATTGTGATATTTACATTTGCTAAACTTAAAAATACAATAACAATTCTTAACATATAACATTCACACAAGTTTATGTCGGAGATAATCAAATTCCTCAGACGGACTTAGTTCGCTACATGGGACTGATATTCAACAGAAGGCTGTCTTGGGACCCACGTGTCAAAATGAAAAGGTAGACTCTTAAGAAATTACTAAAAATACTGTTTTCTCTTTTTTCAAATTCCTCAAAATTGAAAATCAAATAGAAACTGAATACATGCACTCACTTCAACCCTTTTGGGCATAAAGACATATTTTTCGCCCAATGAAGAAAACGCACTACCAAAAATAACCAAAATTTCAATATTGAATTTTAAGACTAGCTACAGACTTATCTCTTAATTTTTCGGACCTTTTAATTAACGCTTTCGTGTTAAATTAACCGCGCATAAAAACAGACTAATTATCAACATGGACACGGCTGACAAGTCCGTTAGAGGGTGGCTAAAAAGAAGCTAGATAAAAGGCCTCCTCTCCTAAAATAGTTTTCTTCCCGTCATATTCGCTGATTGTCGCGTTTCGCCGACAGGTTTGATTAAAACAATAAAGATTAAAAATCTGGTGCGATGTGCGCAACACACAACTTTCACTTACCAACTTACTTTGATTAGAATTGAGGTGTTTTGTTAAATGCCATTTCTCAAAGTCACACCATTTTCCACATTCATTTACTTATTTTTGTTTGTATTCGCTCTTTAAAGTACACTAATTTTTGTTATTATTAAATAAAAGTTTTTATTTGTGATAGTTCGGTAATGCAAGTATAATACTCCAAGTCGTCTGATTTTATAATTCTCTATGTATTTGTTAAAAACTTCATTTAGTTACCGTGGAAACATATAATGTCCATTGAATATCGATATTCCAAAACACCTTGACAACTTTTTGCATGAGCAGAACGCCTTTCCTTAGACAATGGTGTCATTAAAGGCTGCACTGCGCATGCATGGGCTCAACGGGTTTTATGAGTTGTCGGAATATTTTTCTTTTTTCCCCTGTATCTGTTTACTCGATTTTTTTCATATTTCATATTTAGCCATTTCTTAGTTTTAGGCGAAACGAGAGGCGGATAATTTCTCCATATAAACAAAAACAAAGGTACCTTATAGGAAAACAAAAAGGGTCCTTCCTCATTTTTGCCCCCTCAGAACATTTTAATAATGATAAAACTTACCTGATATTAAAGAATACTTGATTCTCATTAAACATGACGAGTTAAATAAAAGTCGTTAAAACTATTTTTGAGAAAATCGAAAAAAACCTAAACATGGGAAAAAAAGTTATGAAATGAAGTGCCCCCTCCGGTTCATCAATTTTAATGAAATATTTGTAGTTATATCTCGGGCATATAAATACACCAAATACTGAGTTTTGTCAACATCGTTAGAGCCGTTTTTGAGGTAATCGAAAAAAAAACCCTAAAAAGATAGTGAATAAAGTACCCCCTCCGTTTGACCAATTTTGATGAATTTTTCGCTGTCACATCACGGGCATATACATATACCAAATACCCAATTCCTCTTCGTATATAGATTACAGTTTTTGAGACACAGACAGATACTACCACACACACACACACACACACACACACACACACACACACACACACACACACACACACACACACTTGGTGATTTGGACTCAGGGGACCCCAAAATTTGTAATTTAATCAAAATAAAAACTGGAAGCCGAAATTTTTCACGATCGCAATACTTTCCCTTACCATATATTTCATATATAGGTAAGTGAAAGTAAAAAGAGACCTCATCAGAGCAAAATGAGAAAAAAGACAGAAAACAACCAGTAAGAGAAAATATATAAAGAAATGTATTTGATATTTCTTTATGTATATATATATATATATATATATATATATATATATATATCCTTATATATATATATATATATATATATATATAAAAATCTCGTGTCCCGATGTTTGTCTTTCTATTTCTCAGAAACTACTCAACCGATTTTAATGAAATTTGGCTCAATGTATATAGTTTTTGCCAACTTAATAGATAGGATAGTTTTTAACTTGATTAGTGATCAAAATAATTCTTATGTAGCGAATTATTGCAAATACAGTAGGTCGTATTTCGATTTATTAACATGGCGTCATATGTCGATTTCATAACGTTTTTGTTTATAAGCATGCTATTGTAATACAGGTTATCATTATTATAATTTTGAATTGTGTTAGGTGAATGCAGTTATTTGTTCCTATATTATTATTAGTAATACAAATCTTTGTATTTATTGTTAATTTTCATTAAAGAATAAATAAATCAAGAAAAGGTTACAATAAATTCTCAAAAATGTAGGTACTTTTTCTTCCTTTTCCTTTTGTATTTGTATTTAAATTAAATTACTAGCTAAGCGCTGAAACGCTTTGCTGTGGCCCACCCTGATATCAACTTTTAGTAAAGTAAATACATTTTAATAATTTAAATTAGGCTATTATTTGAAATAACACTCTATAAATGTTGTAACAGAACCTACTGTCACAGGTGTAACCTAATAGAAACCTGACTTTGGGAGTCAATGTTGCCAAAAATTAGTGAAAATTAGTGGGTTGGCTACTCTGCGGGTAACCAGTCATAAAAACTCCCTGAGTGTGTTTTGATTAGGTGTTGTGGGATACTTTGTGATTTGCTAAAGAACTGCATAATTAAGACTTTAATATTATATTTTCAGTTGATTTATTTAACAGAAGTTTCTTTATTTTCATTATTCGTTTTGTTATTATTATTTAAATACAGTGTTTTTTTATTTTACCGAACCTTTTTATTATTTTTATCCTGTGCTCTAAACTGTAAAACTTAAAAAATGTCAGTGAAGATTTGTAATTCCTCCTTTACCAAGAATAATTTAAAGTTGAGAAAATTTAATCCCAATCGAACAGAGGCTGTTACTTCCTGTTCAGCAGAGTTGTAATTATCTTTATATGTAAAATTTAAGAATCGTCAGCGAAGATTTTAATCCTTTCTTTAATTTAAAGTAGGCTATTATTGGGAATGATATTTCGTTGTTAATTTCACCAGAATACAATTTTTTATTTATCTTTAAATGATTGTTGATTAAGAAAGGATTACAAATCGCGGCATTTTTTAAATTTTACATATAATGATTATTACACCGCTACTGAACAGGAATAATTGTTATTTGGGTTACGGCAAGTTTCAGATTTATCCACCATTAATATGAGAGTACTACTGCAAAATGATCCATCGGCAGATATATTTTCTAAACAATTGTTGTATATTGGAAACGGTGGAATAGAGTGGCATCGAAATTCAAAATTTATCAAATTACCAGAAAATTTCTGAACTGTTGTAGAGACGAAAAATGAACTGTCTACGAAATATAAAGTGTCTTTCCTGATATTTTGAACAATTATTTGGACTATAATTGGCTGGGTAGTCGTGCTATTTTGGCAGCAAAAAATGTTGATTTAGATGAAATAAACGTCCAAAATCAATTGACAATGTTCTAGATGTAAACGAAGCCGTAAATTTCCCATCTGAATTTTTTATTTCCTTGGATATACACCCAAACAATCTCCAGTTGAAGATTAGCTCACCGATCATTCTTCTTCGTAACTTAAATCCACCTCAATTGTGCAACGGTACACGTTTGGTCATTAAAAGGATCACAGGAAATGTTATTGAAGCAAAAATGTTACCTGGAAGGTTTATAGGAGATATCGCTCTGTTGCCACCTATTGCACCACCTATTGCCCTGGAACCGTCAGAATTTTCAATAAAATTTAAAAGGCTTCAATATCCTATTCGTTTGGCTTTTGCCATGACCATAAACAAATCCCAAGGGCAAACAATGTCCACTTGAACTTTGAAAACCCGTGTTTTTCCCATGGGCAATGGCATAACTCACGTGGGAAACGGGCATCGCCTGCTCACGTGTGTGGAAACCATCAAATCTTTGGTTTGTGTTAAAAAAACAAAACAGGTTAACCCAAAACATTTAGAACAAATTAGTACTTGAATAAATAAAAATTCTTAATTGTATTATGTAAAAACCTCTTTAAGAAGAAATTTCTTATCACTCAAATATATTGCTAAATTAAAAGCTTCAACACACCACCCTCCTACCAAACACTTATTTGCCGAAGGGTCGGGAAATCGAGGTCTCAAAGAAATTGAGAAAAACGCCTATCAAAAGGACATATATGACGCGTTTACCAAGATTGGCATAACCCTGAGCAAAATTAAACCCGTTGTTAAACTAACAATACCAAGTTGAAATAGTGTTAAGCCAATAATCAATAGATCAATGGCTGAGGTTACCAAAACTTACTTCAGTCATCCTTTTTAAAATTAGTGGAAAATACAGCCATTTCGAGTTAGTTTATACCGATCCATCAAAAAAGGGCGAGAGTGTTGGAAGCTCTGTGAGTCGTAAACACAATCAGCTCCTTTTTAATCAAACTACATTGAAATATGAGATGTAAAAAATAAAAACTTTAACTTTCCTATATTCTTTACCAAATACTTTTAAATGGTGTAATGCTCTATTCTCAATCACGTTGGATTTTGATTAGCTGAAAGGTATTCATCTTTATCAATGAATATTGGTATCACTGTATTTTTAAAAATATAAGGATATAACTACTGAGCCACAGCAACGCGCGCAACCTTTAAAATACGATATTCTTTTTAAATTTCGAATGGGGGAGCCCAAAAAAATTAATAATTCAAGTTTTTCAGATTTTATCGGTTTGAGGCTGGATTCCAATATAATTGGGGGTGGGTACCTTTAAAATACGATATTCTTTTTAAATTTCGAGTGGGGGGGGGGGCAAAAAAATTAATAATTCAAGTTTTTCAGATTTTATTGGTTTGATGGTGGATTCCAAAATAATTGGGATGGTACCTTTAAAATACGATATTCTTTTTTAATTTCGAGTGGGGGGCCCAAAAAAGTTAATAATATAGAATGCAAGGCCTCAAAGTCTCGTATAATTTCAATAATTCACTTAATCATGCAGATTACGTGCCGAATTTTCGCCTATTCAGGCATCTTCAGGGCTACAACAGTTTCATATGCAAGCTAGAAACAGACTGAAGCTTCCCATATGGAAGGAGGGCTAACAGGGAAATATACAGTGTTGCCAACATTCAAACGAATTTATATAACAGAAATAATAACTCAATAAGGTCTAAAGAAATTAAACACAATATTAAAGTTGAAAAGGTTCAAATAAAGTAATTTAAATTTACATCTATACATATATATATACACACTCACACACATAACATCATGCACTAGAATTATAAATATATTAGTATATAAAAAGTTTATACAATACAATACAAAAATAAAAATAAAGGAATAAAAGAACCTAAAACTGCCCTAGCTAAACACACTTCCGAGCTTAAGCATAGCTTCGATTATGACAAAACTATAATTTTGCATAAAGAAAATTCTGAGCAAAAATTGAAATATCTTGAAGCACTATATATATAGCTGCAAACATTAATAAGGTTGTCAATTTTAAAACTGATGCAAGAAATCTTAACAATTTTTTTTTGCTGAAACTATAAACATTTTAAACCAACAGTGAATTATTTATTCTAGATTTGCCTTTACTTTTCATATACTAATATATTTATAATTCTAGTGCATGATGTTATGTGTGTGAGTGTGTATATATATATGTATAGATGTAAATTTAAATTACTTTATTTGAACCTTTTCAACTTAATAATATTTCTGTTATATAAATTCGTTTTGAATGTTGGCAACACTGTATATTTCCCCGTTAGCCCTCCTTCCATATGGGAAGGTTCAGTCTGTTTCTAGCTTGCATATGAAACTGTTGTAGACTTGAAGATGCCTGAATAGGCGAAAATTCGGCACGTAATCTGCATGATTAAGTGAATTATTGAAATTATACGAGACTTTGAGGCCTTGCATTCTATATCTATAATCCAATAGTCTCTTCCTAAAAACTTGTTTACTAAATTATTGTGGAGATGGCCCATGAACTCCAACTTCTAAAAGCATCATCTATTAAAGACTTAAATTACAAACTTCTTTACGAAATTCAAACTGTTGTCACTTCGGATAATTGAAGTAATAGAGATATTTGGAACATTATTAATTCATTTACTAAATACGTAAACTCCATTGGAAAAGGTATGTACTTGCGAAAGCATAAATCGAATAACACATTACCCAAGCATTTACTAGATGGCCTTATTAATATAGAGAATTCGTTTAATAACTTCGAATGGGGGGGCCCAAAAGAATTAAAAATTCAAGTTTTTCAAATTTTATCGGTTTGATGGTGGATTCCAAAATAATTGGGGTGGTACCTTTAAAATACGATATTCTTTTTAAATTTCGAATGGGGGGGGGGCCCAAAAAAATTAATAATTCAAGTTTTTCAGATTCTATCGGTTTGATGGTGGATTCCAAAATAATTGGGGTGGTACCTTTAAAATACGATATTCTTTTTAAATTTCGAGTGGGGGAGCCCAAAAAAATTAATAATTCAAGTTTTTCAGATTTTATCGGTTTGAGGGTGGATTCCAAAATAATTGGGGTGGTACCTTTAAAATACGATATTCTTTTTAAATTTCGAATGGGGGGGCCCAAAAAAATTAATAATTCAAGTTTTTCAGATTTTATCGGTTTGAGGGTGGATTCCAACAAAATTGGGGTGGTACCTTTAAAATACGATATTCTTTTTAAATTTCGAGTGGGGGGGGGGGCCAAAAAAATTAATAATTCAAGTTTTTCAGATTCTATCGGTTTGATGGTGGATTCCAAAATAATTGGGGTGGTACCTTTAAAATACGATATTCTTTTTAAATTTCGAGTGGCGGGCCCCAAAAAAATTAATAATTCAATTTTTTCAGATTTTATCGGTTTGAGGCTGGATTCCAATACAATTGGGGTGGTACCTTTAAAATACGATATTCTTTTTAAATTTCGAGTGGGGGGGGCAAAAAAATTAATAATTCAAGTTTTTCAGATTTTATCGGTTTGAGGCTGGATTCCAATATAAATTGGGGTGGTACCTTTAAAATACGATATTCTTTTTAAATTTCGAGTGGGGGGGGGGGCCAAAAAAGTTAATAATTCAAGTTTTTCAGATTTTACTGGTTTGATGGTGGATTCCAACATAATTGGGGTGGTACCTTTAAAATACGATATTCTTTTTAAATTTCGAGTGGGGGGGGGGCCAAAAAAATTAATAATTCAAGTTTTTCAGATTTTATCGGTTTGATGGTGGATTCCAAAATAATTGGGGTGGTACCTTTAAAATACGATATTCTTTTTAAATTTCGAATGGGGGGGGCCCAAAAAAATTAATAATTCAAGTTTTTCAGATTTTATCGGTTTGAGGGTGGATTCCAACATAATTGGGGTGGTACCTTTAAAATACGATATTCTTTTTAAATTTCAAGTGGGGGGGGGCCAAAAAAAATTAATAATTCAAGTTTTTCAGATTCTATCGGTTTGATGGTGGATTCCAAAATAATTGGGGTGGTACCTTTAAAATACGATATTCTTTTTAAATTTCGAGTGGGGGAGCCCAAAAAAATTAATAATTCAAGTTTTTCAGATTTTATCGGTTTGAGGGTGGATTCCAATATAATTGGGGTGGTACCTTTAAACTACGATATTCTTTTTAAATTTCGAGTGGCGGACCCCAAAAAAATTAATAATTCAAGTTTTTCAGATTTTATCGGTTTGAGGCTGGATTCCAAAATAATTGGGATGGTACCTTTAAAATACGATATTCTTTTTAAATTTCGAGTGGGGGAGCCCAAAAAAATTAATAATTCAAGTTTTTCAGATTTTATCGGTTTGAGGGTGGATTCCAATATAATTGGGGTGGTACCTTTAAACTACGATATTCTTTTTAAATTTAGAATGGGGGGGCCCAAAAAAATTAATAATTCAAGTTTTTCAGATTTTATCGGTTTGAGGGTGGATTCCAATATAATTGGGGTGGTACCTTTAAAATACGATATTCTTTTTAAATTTCAAGTGGGGGGGGCCAAAAAAAATTAATAATTCAAGTTTTTCAGATTCTATCGGTTTGATGGTGGATTCCAAAATAATTGGGGTGGTACCTTTAAAATACGATATTCTTTTTAAATTTCGAATGGGGGAGCCCAAAAAAATTAATAATTCAAGTTTTTCAGATTTTATCGGTTTGAGGCTGGATTCCAATATAATTGGGGTGGTACCTTTAAAATACGATATTCTTTTTAAATTTCGAGTGGGGGGGGGGGGGCAAAAAAATTAATAATTCAAGTTTTTCAGATTTTATTGGTTTGATGGTGGATTCCAAAATAATTGGGATGGTACCTTTAAAATACGATATTCTTTTTTAATTTCGAGTGGGGGGCCCAAAAAAGTTAATAATATAGAATGCAAGGCCTCAAAGTCTCGTATAATTTCAATAATTCACTTAATCATGCAGATTACGTGCCGAATTTTCGCCTATTCAGGCATCTTCAGGGCTACAACAGTTTCATATGCAAGCTAGAAACAGACTGAAGCTTCCCATATGGAAGGAGGGCTAACAGGGAAATATACAGTGTTGCCAACATTCAAACGAATTTATATAACAGAAATAATAACTCAATAAGGTCTAAAGAAATTAAACACAATATTAAAGTTGAAAAGGTTCAAATAAAGTAATTTAAATTTACATCTATACATATATATATACACACTCACACACATAACATCATGCACTAGAATTATAAATATATTAGTATATAAAAAGTTTATACAATACAATACAAAAATAAAAATAAAGGAATAAAAGAACCTAAAACTGCCCTAGCTAAACACACTTCCGAGCTTAAGCATAGCTTCGATTATGACAAAACTATAATTTTGCATAAAGAAAATTCTGAGCAAAAATTGAAATATCTTGAAGCACTATATATATAGCTGCAAACATTAATAAGGTTGTCAATTTTAAAACTGATGCAAGAAATCTTAACAATTTTTTTTGCTGAAACTATAAACATTTTAAACCAACAGTGAATTATTTATTCTAGATTTGCCTTTACTTTTCATATACTAATATATTTATAATTCTAGTGCATGATGTTATGTGTGTGAGTGTGTATATATATATGTATAGATGTAAATTTAAATTACTTTATTTGAACCTTTTCAACTTAATAATATTTCTGTTATATAAATTCGTTTGAATGTTGGCAACACTGTATATTTCCCTGTTAGCCCTCCTTCCATATGGGAAGGTTCAGTCTGTTTCTAGCTTGCATATGAAACTGTTGTAGACTTGAAGATGCCTGAATAGGCGAAAATTCGGCACGTAATCTGCATGATTAAGTGAATTATTGAAATTATACGAGACTTTGAGGCCTTGCATTCTATATCTATAATCCAATAGTCTCTTCCTAAAAACTTGTTTACTAAATTATTGTGGAGATGGCCCATGAACTCCAACTTCTAAAAGCATCATCTATTAAAGACTTAAATTACAAACTTCTTTATGAAATTCAAACTGTTGTCACTTCGGATAATTGAAGTAATAGAGATATTTGGAACATTATTAATTCATTTACTAAATACGTAAACTCCATTGGAAAAGGTATGTACTTGCGAAAGCATAAATCGAATAACACATTACCCAAGCATTTACTAGATGGCCTTATTAATATAGAGAATTCGTTTAATAACTTCGAATGGGGGGGCCCAAAAGAATTAAAAATTCAAGTTTTTCAAATTTTATCGGTTTGATGGTGGATTCCAAAATAATTGGGGTGGTACCTTTAAAATACGATATTCTTTTTAAATTTCGAATGGGGGGGGGGCCCAAAAAAATTAATAATTCAAGTTTTTCAGATTCTATCGGTTTGATGGTGGATTCCAAAATAATTGGGGTGGTACCTTTAAAATACGATATTCTTTTTAAATTTCGAGTGGCGGGCCCCAAAAAAATTAATAATTCAATTTTTTCAGATTTTATCGGTTTGAGGCTGGATTCCAATACAATTGGGGTGGTACCTTTAAAATACGATATTCTTTTTAAATTTCGAGTGGGGGGGGCAAAAAAATTAATAATTCAAGTTTTTCAGATTTTATCGGTTTGAGGCTGGATTCCAATATAAATTGGGGTGGTACCTTTAAAATACGATATTCTTTTTAAATTTCGAGTGGGGGGGGGGGCCAAAAAAGTTAATAATTCAAGTTTTTCAGATTTTACTGGTTTGATGGTGGATTCCAAAATAATTGGGATGGTACTTTTAAAATACGATATTCTTTTTAAATTTCGAGTGGGGGGCCCAAAAAAATTAATAATTCAAGTTTTTCAGATTTTATCGGTTTGAGGGTGGATTCCAACATAATTGGGGTGGTACCTTTAAAATACGATATTCTTTTTAAATTTCGAGTGGGGGAGCCCAAAAAAGTTAATAATTCATTTTTTTTCAGATTTTATCGATTTGATGGTGGATTCCAAAATAATTGGGGTGGTACCTTTAAAATACGATATTCTTTTTAAATTTCGAGTGGGGGGCAAAAAAGTTAATAATTCAAGTTTTTCAGATTCTATCGGTTTGATGGTGGATTCCAAAATAATTGGGGTGGTACCTTTAAAATACGATATTCTTTTTAAATTTCGAGTGGGGGAGCCCAAAAAAATTAATAATTCAAGTTTTTCAGATTTTATCGGTTTGAGGGTGGATTCCAATATAATTGGGGTGGTACCTTTAAACTACGATATTCTTTTTAAATTTAGAATGGGGGGGCCCAAAAAAATTAATAATTCAAGTTTTTCAGATTTTATCGGTTTGAGGGTGGATTCCAATATAATTGGGGTGGTACCTTTAAAATACGATATTCTTTTTAAATTTCAAGTGGCGGGGGCCAAAAAAAATTAATAATTCAAGTTTTTCAGATTCTATCGGTTTGATGGTGGATTCCAAAATAATTGGGGTGGTACCTTTAAAATACGATATTCTTTTTAAATTTCGAGTGGGGGGCAAAAAAAGTTAATAATTCAAGTTTTTCAGATTCTATCGGTTTGATGGTGGATTCCAAAATAATTGGGGGTGGTACCTTTAAAATACGATATTCTTTTTAAATTTCGAGTGGGGGAGCCCAAAAAAATTAATAATTCAAGTTTTTCAGATTTTATCGGTTTGAGGGTGGATTCCAATATAATTGGGGGTGGTACCTTTAAACTACGATATTCTTTTTAAATTTAGAATGGGGGGGCCCAAAAAAATTAATAATTCAAGTTTTTCAGATTTTATCGGTTTGAGGGTGGATTCCAATATAATTGGGGTGGTACCTTTAAAATACGATATTCTTTTTAAATTTCAAGTGGCGGGGGCCAAAAAAAATTAATAATTCAAGTTTTTCAGATTCTATCGGTTTGATGGTGGATTCCAAAATAATTGGGGGTGGTACCTTTAAAATACGATATTCTTTTTAAATTTCGAGTGGGGGAGCCCAAAAAAAATTAATAATTCAAGTTTTTCAGATTTTATCGGTTTGAGGGTGGATTCCAATATAATTGGGGTGGTACCTTTAAACTACGATATTCTTTTTAAATTTCGAGTGGCGGGCCCCAAAAAAATTAATAATTCAAGTTTTTCAGATTTTATCGGTTTGAGGCTGGATTCCAAAATAATTGGGATGGTACCTTTAAAATACGATATTCTTTTTAAATTTCGAGTGGGGGGCCCAAAAAAGTTAATAATTCAATTTTTTCAGATTTTATCGGTTTGAGGTTGGATTCCAATATAATTGGGGTGGTACCTTTAAAATATGATTTCTTTTTAAATTTCTAGTGCTAATAGGTTCACAATGATTTTATTTAACCTGTCTTTTGCTAAAACTATGGGAAAAACGGTTTTTCTCCTAGTCCAAGCCGGAAAAAATTTAATTCTGCTTATTCATCCTAAATATCGAAAGAAAATGAAGTGTTGTGTCAATGTATTAACTTACACCGCCATCTGTTGTAAATTTATAGAACTTACAAATAATCACACTGTAGTATAATAAGCATTTGATTTGCAAAACAAGAGAAATATTGAGGCCATTAATCGAGATAAATAACTACCCTATCTTTTAAGTTGGACGAAACTACAGACAATGAGCAAAATTTTATAAAAATCGGTTGAGTAGTTTCTGATTTAACCCCCCGGCAAACAACAAAAAGGTTATGAAATCGAAATATGACGCCATGTTAATACATCGAAACACGACCTACTGTATTTGCAATTATCAAGATAAAAAATGACAATTAAACTATCCGAAGAAATTCATTTTTTCATTCGAGGACAAAAAATATTAGCTAATCTTTTGAAGAATCTTTGGCAGTGAAAAAACTTTTTGAAAATTATTAATCTATTTAAGGTGTTTTCATCAGTTTAATGCATTTATTATAATTTATTTATAGGAGTGGAATGAATAGATGAGACTAAACAAGAATAAAATGCATTATTAACTTATAGAATTGCTTAGACCTTCTCAAAGACACTTTCTTAACCTATAAAAAAAATACACTAACATTTGAAGAAACATAATATGTATTTTTTAGAATTATTGTGACGGAAAACGGTTTAATGTTTAATTTTCAAAGTGCATGACTAAATTTTGTTATTGTACAAATGAAAAATAGAAAACATATCAGTATTAAATAAAAAGAAATAAGCGAAATACACAAGATTTTTAGCAAGTGTGAGGGAAATGCTCACGAAGCGACCACCGTGTAACTGTTGGTGTAATTATCATTTTAAATTTGATCAATTCCTACCTGCAAAATTTGTTAAGCAAATTGTAAATGTTTGTAAAAAAAAATGATTCGAATAGAAATTAAAGCTATTAGAATGTCAATACATGTTATTTAAATAATTCCAGACATCGAATGAGCTAAAATGGAATTATTCTACTTGACATAGTATTCCCTAAAGACTGCATATTGTGGTTCAAACTTTGTCATTTCATTTTAAGAAATATTGCTTAAACATTAAATTAACGAAAACACAATAAATGAAAGTAAATGAAGGGTTTCATAAATTACCTATTTATGAAATATAACAACATTTAAAATTGAAATAATAAAGTTGTAGCTGACCCAGTTGAAGCATTCGCACCCTAACCAGTCGCAAGTGCGCTGCTGCTATTAACTGAAATCGCAGGGTTTTGCTTGTAACTCGCAAAGAACGGGGACAATCGGAAAAGTGTATACATATAACCAAAGATGTTGTCGTCTCGACAAACTGAAAAAAGCGACACCTTCGAAAAAGCCCTGCAACCATTTTCGCTGAGAATTACAGTTTTTCGCTCTCAAACAATGGGGTTAATCGAAAAAATTATCATGACCGAAAATGAAAATCTGAAATTATTGAGACCATTTAGAAACTTCTACGACCATTTTGATTTCTAATAACCGCGGTTTTGCCCTTATAACTCGTAATCGAAAATGAAATGAGTGATTTGTATATTTTTCCGGAGTAGTGGTCAAGGAAAGCTTTAAATGATGCTTCGTTCATAAAATTTGATGTAGTATTAAGGAAGTTAATATAGAATTCTAAAACTATCTCAAAAATTTTAAAATCAGCCCACTCCTGTGCAAAGTAATTAAAACGTGAACGTATTTAGCGCCTTGTGGTCTAATTTTTTTTCATAAATAAATTTTTTTTCAGTTTCTCGCATATAATTCGGCAAATACATATCACAAAGTATTGCTTTCTTCTTACTATAAGAGGCTAAACTATTGCAAATAGAACGATCTATCTGAAGATTAAATCGGTTCAGTGGTTTAGCCGTGTTCCGTGCATCAAAAATCTGAAATTTTTACGATTTTTTTGGAAACCGTGTTCCAACGCCTCTAATTCAAAACACCTAGTTTAAATGAAAACTGTTTTAGATAAAAGTTGCAGAGCATCAAATTTAGCATGTAACACAAGCTAATTACACAAAACATTAGCTAAACCCTGCGTGCAAGTACAAATGAAAACGGGAAAGAATTCGGAGTGGTTACTTCCTGCGAAGACTTCGGTTTTTGAAGTATTAACCTTTTTGAACTAATTAAACAACCATTTTCCATGTGTTGAAATAAAAGATATATTTGCCAAGTACCTACCTGTCTAAGTAGTTGTTTTTATGGATATTTTATCAAATCCCCTGATACTTCAAAAACCGATGTCGTTCATCGTTACCAGTGAATATTTTTGTTGTACTCATCCTAGCTTTACTTATTATTCTGTTTTCCTTTTTAAACGGTAAATAATATGTTGAACGGTTGCACAACTCTCATTGTTAATAAAGACGATTTCTCGCAGTGTTTTGGTAAATTGGTAACCACTATTTCTTGTCCAGGAATAGTTGTATGCGCACCCATTTTGAGCTAAAGCTCGAAATGGACTGGTTACTTATATTTAAATTGTTTATTTTTGTTTTCATTGAAAGAATGAAAAGGTTGGCCCCCACTCGAAATTTGACTCATTCATATGTTTTGTACTTTAAATTAACATATTACAATTATAATACACAGTAATTATAACACACAACATATTTAAATTAAACAATGGAAATCAAGCCTAGATTTTTCAAAAAGTTATTTCACTGCCAAAGATTCTTCAAAAGATTAGCCAATTTTTCTGTCCTCAAATGAAAAATGAATATCTTTGGATAGTTTAATTGCAATTTTTAACGTTTATATGTAGTAATAATCCAAATTACTCATGATTATTTCAAATTACTTCATGACTGATCAAATCGAGAAAAAAAAACGCGATAAGAAAAAAATACCATGACCTCTTTTAAATGTATGCTAATTATTCCCTGCATATCAACATCATTTAATACCGATGTGGGAGTAACTGTGACATCAATTATGATGTTATTGAAGTAAACCTCATCTACACAAAAATATAGCGGGTTTGGTACAACTCAATTGAAATTAGTGATAGAAAATACATGCAAACTATTTCCTAAATGTAATACTTTATTGATGGTGTCGGCACCCCAATATAATATATTTTTGACCGATGAGAAACAAATTGCCATTGATGTGCACTGGGTATTACGTAATTCACCTAATATAATATACTTTTTTGAGATATTTCCAGAAATATCACTAACATTTCCTTTTGCCTATATTCTCAGAAATGACCTAATCTGAAGGTATAGCTCCAATATTACTGACACATTCCTTTTTAACCCTTTGCATGACACGTAGAAATTTTGGATGTTCTGTGACACGTGGGCCTTTTTGGCCCACTACCCTAATTCTTGCAAATTCAGTCACTGTGACAGTCCAAAATGTGACATTATTAACATTTAAATATCAGATGTGATAAATACTGAAAGGAATCCGCTCGGTAAAATTTTTACAGATGGCAGCAAGGACCAAGACAAAGTAGGAGCAGCCATCGTAATATTCGAAGGAGACCAGTTGATCCACACAGGATATTTCAGGCTCGGACCATATTGTTCAAATAACCAAGCAGAACTGTTCGCCCTCCTACAAGCCGTGATATACATTAAAAATTCAGGTATTGAAACATTTTGTATTCATACAGACAGCCAAATCACAATCAGCAAATTAAAAAACATAAACATACATGAAAACCTTGTTGAGGAAATCAGGGGAGTGTTGATCTCTTGCTACAGCCTAGGTAAGGTTATTTCCTTTAAATGGGTGAAAGCTCACGCTGGTGTGCTAGGAAACGAGCTAGCGGATGAAGTAGCTAAGGCTGCGGGAAGGGACACAACTCTCCCGATTATCTTCAACAAGGCACCGATCAGTGCAATCAAACAGCTTTTGAAAACAGCAACCAAACAGGCTTGGGACGAAAAATGGGCAACATCTACGAAAGGTCGATATACCTATGAGTACATACAAACATTAAACGACAGAGCAGAACTCAAAAACCTAACTTACAAACTAACACAATTTTTGACAGGACATGGTGCAGCAAAAAGTTATTTGTTCAGATTCAGTTTAACTGACGAAAAAATTTGCACATGCGATGAAAAAAGCGAGCAATCCTACCATCATTTAATTTTTAATTGCTCTAAACTGGACAGGTACAGGCACCAACTGGTCTCAGCGGTACTATTGAACGGCGACAAATGGCCGCCTTCGAAGAAGGATCTAATAGGGAAATATTTTTCAGACTTTGATGCATTTGTGGACCGGATAGACTTTTCTGAACTGTAACACAAGCAACCATACACTTGCGCACACGCATTATATACATGTTTATTATATGTATGTATGCTTATGTTTATTGCGTGTATATATGGATTGTATGTATAGGTTTATTGCTAAGTTTATTGTTTGTATACTTATATTCACTGTTATGTTCATTGTTTGTATGTTTCCGTTTGTTGCTATGTCTATGATGTGTTTATATTATTTTATCTTATTTTACTTATTCTATTTATCACATGCACTTCTACACGTATACTTTTGCGTATGTTCGAGTATTTATGGGTAGTTTATGGATACTATGGGTACATAATTGTATATGGGTTTTTCTATGGATTTTCTAAGTATATTTAGGTACATTATTCAGCCATATTACTTTCATTAATCAAAATAATCTGGCTATATAAGTACTTAAAAGAAATAATTTATTGTTAAAATTACCACACCATCCTGATTGGAAATCCTATTCCTTTTAACCATTTCTATGATTATTACATTCTATTTTTATTATAATTCATGCTCTTAATTCTTCATATTCTTAAATTCTGTTTACTTATATTATTAGATACAGTTTTTCATTCTTATATTTGTATATCCACATAAGTATGTTATATGTTATACATCTATTTCTATACATGAATTTATATGACAAATCATTATGTTAATTAATTATGTATATATGTAATTAAATACGCGTTATGTCGTAAGATGGTACGCGTAGAAATAAAGTTACTTGTTACAGGGTTACTGTAATGAGAACATTTAAATATATATCTAAATGTAAGGTAAGTAAAATAACATTTTCAATCGGTATTTTTACATTTTTTATTAAAAACACACTATAACAATTTCCTTCAACATACTTATGAAAAAAGTCTAATTTAAGAAAAGAAAAAAGAGTATATAAAATGAAAAATAAAAATCAATGACCAAAAAGTGAAAAACAATGACCAGATAAAATAAAAAATCTGGTGCGTGCGCGCAACACACAACTTTCACTTACCAACTTACTTAGATTAGAAATCGACGTGTTTTGCTAATTATCATTTCCCAAAGTCACACATTTTTCTACATTCATATCTTATTTTTGTTAATAGTTAAAGCCGTTTTTGAGTAAATAAAAAAACCCGTGAAAATGATACAAAATTTATTAAGTAAAAGTCCCCCCTCCGGTTAATCAATTTTGATGAAATTTTTACAGTCATATCTTGGGCATATAAATACATCAAATACCAAGTTTGATTAAAATCGTTAAAACCGTTTTTGAGTAAATAAAAAAAACATGTGAAAATGGTACAAAATTTATTAAGTAAAGTCCCCCCTCCCGTAGATCAATTTTGATGAAATTGTTACAATCACATCTCGGGCATATAAATACATCAAATACCAAGTTTGATCAAAATCGTTAAAACCGTTTTTGAGTAAATAAAAAAAAACACGTGAAATTTATACAAACGTTATTAAGTAAAGCCCCCCTCCGGTTGATCAATTTTGATGAAATTTTTACGGTCATATAAATAGATCAAATACTCAGTTTAATCAAAATCGTTAGAGCCGTTTTTGAGAAAATCGAAAAAAACGTAAAAAGTTATTAAATAAAGTACCCCCTCCCTTTGAGCAATTTTGATGAAATTTTTGCTGTCACATCGCGGGCATATACCTACACTAAATACCCAATTTCAGGTTCCCACGGTTTATAGTTTTTGAGCTAGTCTGTTCACACACACACACACACACACACACACACACACACACACACAGACCATTTCGCGGGACTTGGTTATTTCGACTCAGGGGGTCCCAAAACGTGTATTTCCGTTGAAAACCGGAAGTCGAAAATTTTCACGATCGCAATACTTCCACTTACTATATATTTCATATATAGGTAAGTGAAAGTAAAAAGTTTCCTCGAACATAAGGAACTGACTTGCAATTTGGTATCATTCATATGTAGAGCCGTGAACTTCAATATGTGTTCCATCATTTCAGTGTCAATAAATTGTTTCCATACATCATACTCCGAGGGCTTATCCCCCAAGATCTGCAATGCATAACTACTAAGACCTGGTAACTTACTTCTCAAAATGTTATGTGCAGGAGGTCTCCCTCTCCTTTCTGGTTCTGCAGATCTCCATTTCAATCCACTTTTGGCTACATAGATTTTATCATGAGGCTCACTTTCAGAAGTTGATTTCTCTTCATCTTCAGAAGATGATTCAGTTTCAGCATCAGTGGAATCAGGCGAAAAATCTGGATCCTCATATGTATTGTCAATTTCGGAGTATGAAAATACCGTTGCAGCTGGTGGTGAAGATTCAGGCTGAGTTTCCTCAAATTCTTTGTCATCTTCGGAATCATTATCGGAAAAGTCCATCGGTTCATTGAGCATGGCCAGAATGTGATCACCAAAATCTGGGTTATCAATTCGAAGTTTTTTTGTAGCTGGACGGTTTCCAGATATACTTAGTTGATCATCTGCACAAAAAAAAGAATAAACGTCCTAAAAGCGCATATAACATTACTTGATGACACTTAGGACAAAATAGCCTGGGTGACACATAGGCCAAAATGGTCTAGATATGAAAATATTCGTGGTGACACATGGGCCAAAATGGCCCAACATATTTGACAAAACAAGAGATTACCCTTACCTTGAAACAGCTGAGTCCGCGACCACCGTGCAAGACAATCAACAACTAACCGATACGAATTTACATTAGGCGCTCAGGGCTTCATGAGCTTCAGTGTTGCCCAGCATAATCCCTTTACTTTCCACATGGGCCAAAATGGCCCACGTGTCATGCAAAGGGTTAATATTAAAATTGTATTGCTTTTTATTTATCGAACTTTTACCACACATTTTCAACTTAATCTTATATAATAAATCTTATAATACTTCAATTATAACTGAAAACTTCACAGTTCAAAATCAAAATAAGTAAAGATAGAAATAAAGTTATAAAAAACTCTTTTACTATAATTAATAATAGCTGTACAGATGAAATAAAATGGTTAATTAAACAATTACAAAAAAACAAAAAACAATAACAACTGTAAACAATGACATTGACTTTTTGAAGACGGAGCTAAAAAACATGTAGTGAAACAGCAATAGGAAATTTTCCAGGAATTCTGAGTCATCAACGAGGGTGAGTGAAGATCCTAACGGACTTTTTGGCCAGAAGTAATAAGACAAATGAATTAATGGAACATGTGATTGTATCCAGAACCTTATAATAATACTTTTTTGTTATTGTAAACATTTTAGAAATAAAGTATTTTACAAATATTTAATTAATCCAAATTGCTACATTTTAGGTCATTACACCCAGCAAAGTACTTGTTAATTTCTGTTGCTTCATCAATCTTTTATATATCTATAAAAATCTCGTGTCCCGATGTTTGTAGAAGGTAAAATCAGAAGGTAAAATAGATGCAGAGGACCTGGGTTCGATTCCCGGCCGTGGTCGAATCTTTTATCTTCTAATAAAATAGTTTAACAATTATAAAATTAATTACCTAACGATAACTAATTACTACATAACAACATACAATGTATATATTTGACGTATGTCAACTAGATCCCGTCTGTCTGGACAATTGTTCAGCCCCCCGGTACTTCGCTACAATGTGGCGAGACCTGGAGGGAGGGATCACAGAAGAGAAAGATTCGATCACGATCTGAACGGACTCACGGTTAGCTCAGTGGTAAGAGCGCTGCGACGTAGATGCAGAGGACCTGGGTTCGATTCCCGGCCGTGGTCGAATCTTTTATCTTCTAATAAAATAGTTTAACAATTGTAAAATCAGAAACTGCTTAACCGATTGTAATGAACTTTGTCTCATTGTGTGTAGTTTTGGCCAACTTAAAATATAGCCTAGTTTTTATCTCGATATAAATATTGGCCTCAATATTTCTTTTATTAAAAATACAGTAGGTGGCTTCTTGTTTCAATTTATTGACATGGCGTCATGTGTCGATTTCATTACCTCTTTGTTTTTAAGCATGCTTTTGTAATACAGGTTATCATTTTTATAACTTTGTTTTGTGTTATATAAGTGCATTTATTAGTTCGTATATTATTATTTTCCACTTAGAAATAATAATACAAGTATTTTTATTTTTTGTTGATTTTCATAAATCAAGAAAGGTTACAATAAATTCTGAAAGGTGTAGACACTTTTACTTCCTTTTTATTCTTTATTTGTATTTTATTCCAATTACTAGCTGGCCAGTGCGAAGCATTTCGCACGAAAATTTGTATCAAATCTAACTTTCCGGCTTATTATAACTATGAAATAAACTTAAATTATGTATCATGTTCATATTCTGTAATTGAGGTATAATTATAAAGATTTTCATCCCTTCCTAGCAGGGGTGGGGGGGGGGGTTTAATAGTCAGATCATACCGAAAAGCCAGGAGAAGAGCTATGACTAAAGAGCCATTTTCATTCATACATACATCATAAATTATGTATTTATCTATTTAAATACGAATAACGCCTTATATGAAATTTGTTTCGATAGCAATGTTTTACATTTGACAAAAGTACTTGATTTTCTGGGGCTCATCTGTTGAAACATTTTCCTGTAATCTTCCTGATACTATTAAATTTACTACTATTAAACCACCAATAAGAATATAGCACAGTCCATGGATATTCTTTCTACATTCTGAATTTAACTACTTAAGACACACATTATTTAATTATTTGAAGTACATATTACTGAACAAAGGCATAAATGAATAGGTTAAATTTCAATAAAGCTAATAAATTGGTTTCTTGATGTGAACGATTATATTGCCTCTTCCTCTCTCATCTTCAGAAAGCTATAAAGCCTAATCTTTAAAAAGTATACATCATAAATATCTCCACTATTGAAGTATAATAACAGTTCACCAGGGGTTTAAACGGAAAATCTAGTTTACTTAGGATGGAACTCGGAATATGTTCTACCCAAATTCCTGTTGTGATCCGCTGATTTGACCTCTCCCAGTTTACTTGATGCCTTCCATATTTTCTATAAGGATGCAAAATAAAATAGACTTTTAAAATCATCACAATAGAGTGGGTTTTTGCTGTCTCATCGCGGGCGTATGATCGATACATATACCAAATACCCAATGTCAGGTTCGTACGGTTTATAGTTTTTTCCAAGTCTGTTCACACACACACACACACACACACACACACACACACACACACAGAACATTTGGCGGGACTTGGTTATTTGGACTCAGGGGACCCCAAAACGTGTATTTCCGTTGAAAACCGGGAGTCGAAATTTTTCACGATCGCAATACTTTCCCTTTCTATATATTTCATGTATAGGTAAGTGAAAGTAAAAAAGAATGATTGTAGTAATAACTATAACCCAATTTTTTTACCTATGCTATTTGAATTCTGAATCCAACTACACCACATATATTTAACTAAATTAGACCACTTTTAAGCATAACAGAAGCTTACAATCCAGAGAAAACCTTTTTTAACTTTGTGAACTTGTGGTGATCCACATAATATAATGATATAATGTCATGTATTATGTATATAATATTATCTATTAGGTATATTATTATAAATAAATTTTACTGCTAATTGTAATTGTATTATGGCAGCATTGTATAAATTATAATTGTATTCATTAATGTATTACTGTATTCATTAATATTATATATCATTATATGTAATTCCTTTAACTCGTAAATAAGTTAAGCCATACATGTTCAAAGTATAGACGATAAGGTCTTTCTATATTGGCATAAGGTAGATAACGGGGACAAATAATTATTATATACATTAATGTATTACTAAAGGTTAAAGTTACACTCAGTTGATCCGGAAGTAATTGTACTTTGTCAAATAATTGTAAATATCCCCCACCACCGAACAGAGGTGACTTGTCAGATTATAACGTTTCCAGAAACACTTTTGTTTCGAGATCTTCAGCTGAACTGTTCTTAGTGCTCCCCACTCCATATTACCAGGCATTGTACTAGCTATAAGTTCTTATTGCATGTTACTTTTTTTATAACATATATGTGTATATATATTATTACTAGAGTATAGTTTCTTTTATTAAAAAGCTTCCACTGAGTACTTTGTTTTTCTTTGTTGTATCCAAATCAATAAATCTTATTAAAGATCCACGGATTTATACCCTTTTATTGGTATTATAATTAATAAAGATACAACAAATTGGTAGCAGAGCGCGATTTTTTGATTTTAAAATAAAATCAAAACTGGAAATCACGACGTGATTTATAGCGAATAAAAAAAAAAAAAAAAAAAAAAAAAAAAAAAAAAAAATAGTTTTGTCGCGTGTATTTATAAATTTATTAGTAAAATATTGGGGCTAGATTATTTGTTAAGTATTTGGGCATCTAATTGAAAATTAAAAGTAATTGAAAATGTATTATCATTATTAGGGCGATTTTATTGTAATAATTAGAATAATTATAGTAAAGATTATATTAAAGAAAAAATGGCGGACGAATCCAATAAAATTATAAGTATGGAAATGATTATGGAATATTTTGCTAAAAGTGTTGAATTTATTATAGAAGAATTGAATGATTTAGAAAATAAAATGGCCGGGCAGCTTAATGAATTTATTGTTAAATCTAATGAATTTAATGAACGCGCGGAAAATTTTGATTTAAGATTAAATGGTCATGTTAAAAATCCAATAGGAGCGGGGAGTACAAATATTAATAGTAATTATATTAATTCGGAGAGGAAAAATAATAATGATATTCTTATGGGTACTTTAGAATTTTTAAACGCGACGGAAATAAATATGGATAATTTAAAAAATTTAATTGAGATCAATCAGAGGGAAATAATTGAAATAAATAACGCGCGATTAACTTTTATGGAGATTGCCCCAGAAAATAATGAAAATTTAAATATTAGCCCAATTGAAGAAATTGAAATTAATAGTGAACAGGCCTGCCAACCTTTATTTTTGTTAGATAATAATTCCGCCAGTATTTCTCTGAATGATAAGTATAATGCCGATCTTTGCCTTAATCCTGACTACCAAGTACTAACTGAAAGGATTATTTTGTTTTCTTCGAACAATAAAAACAACAGTGTCCACAATAAATTTTATTTTTCGAATAAAAATAGTCGACAGAATATGTATAATTACTTTAAAAAGAGAAAGAATCGTCGTAAATACAATAAATCCAAACGTCGAATTAATAATAGTAAGATGAAAAAATATTTTAGAAATAAAAAAGAAAAGGGCATTCAGAAAAATAATTATGCTAATAATCTTGTGAAAAACTATAGTCGGGATAATATTGTAAATTGTTGGAAGGATAAATATAAATCTTTACTAGCATCAGATCGGAACGGCGGCAAGGTATTAATTAATTAAATAACATAATTGGATGGAAAAAAAATATATATAAAAGGACCGCGCGTGTTTAAGGAATTTAAACAATTGGATTAATGAGTGTAATATTAATTGCATAGTGTGTGTAATGATGAGTACGACGTTTAATTGAAAAAATAATAATTAAGGATAAAAATTTGATGGCCATAATTAGTAATATTAGGTAATGATGACAATAATTTTGATATTGGATATTATATTTATAGAAAATAAATCTTTACTGAATTAACGACGAATAAAATAAAAATTTGAAAATAATTTTAAAAATATTAATGAGGCCGAAAATTTAATAAATTTTTAAATTGTGCATCTATTAACGACGAGTAAGGTTGTATAAAATAAATAAGTACTGTTTAAAAGAGTAGCATTAGATCTTCGCTATTTTTTTATTGTGATTAGACAGCGAATATTTTTGGAAAAATTGTTTTGATATATTTTTATAATAAAAAGAATGGCCGATGATGGAAAAATATTGTCTTCGTATTGTCGTAATAATAATTAATGTTTAGGAAAAATTGAGTCAATATAATTTGAATGATATAAGATGGCTAAATCTATTGTAAATTACGTTGTAATATTCTATTTATTTGATGGGTAATAATATTAATTAGAAATGGTCTTCGCATATTTTTAATGATAATTGTTCGGCGATTATAAATAATGGTGAAATATATATACATATATGTTTTTTTTTACTATTTAATTTTCTTTTAAAGCAAAGTACAAGTACATGCCTTTCCTATGAATCCCAAAGTTCCTTATGAGAACAGTTTTTAAAAACAAAAAGGGTGTGATGATTGATGTGTTAATTGTAAAGAGCTCAGTTGCAGAATAAAAAATCTGACATACTTGGAATTCTGAATATTGATTTTTTGGAACAAGAAGGATGCATTTTGTTTATTTTTATTGAGAGAAGTATTCTTTATATATATATTTTTTTCTTTTCATCTGAGAAATTTTTTTATTTTTTTATTTTCTTATATTTATAGATATTTTCCAATTCCCATTTTAGAATGAACGATGTATGTTGTATGAAAGTTTTATGTTTGTAAACCCCTTAATATATTACATGTTGTATTGTAATCGTGTTGATGACATAATGCGCAACTGAGCATAAATAAAATGGCCAAGTATTACTTCGAAAAACAATAATGGTATCTGAATAAATGAATTCATAAATAAAATAATTGATAAATATAAGTTGGTATAAAATATATTGGTATATAATGGTATCATTACTAGTGATGATGGTTATTGATATTTTAAAAATGAATTGTTTTGTATTTATTTAATTGTTGATGAAATTTATATAATGATGAAATTACTGTGCATCAAATGTTATTTTCTGTGGTATATCTGAGAACAAGGTTAAGCGCTGGAAAAATTTTCAGATCCTGATAAGGATGTTCCTGACTTAATGCAGTAAGCCAACCTTGCAGTCATGTATCCAGATCTGTTAGCAGAGCCCTCCTTCTGCAACTTTAAGGCTACAAGAACTCTTAATCATCATCACAGACCATCATCGAATCCACCCACATCCATGCATCCACCACCAAGGACATCAACCCATCAACACCCATCGAGGATATCAACCTGCCATCAAGACATTTCTTCAAGCTACTTCTCATCGAAACTAAACCAAGTACTGTAGAATAACTTTTAATTGTATAAATTTTGGGGAAAAATTAAGAAAATATTGTATCAATTTGAATTTTGGTTAAAATTTTTTTTTAAGAAAAAGTGAAATTTTGAAATATTTAAAATTAATGAAAAATTATTATGAATATATGATGATTTCATATTAAAAGAATACAGTCCTTAAATTAGTAATTTGGGTCTCAAAAAAAAAAAAAGAGACTGAAGTTTTTTTTCACATGTATATAGCTTGATTTAAGGCTTCGAAAGAAGCAAGACAGATCAATCTACATAGATGTTTTTTTTGCTTCAGTGATATAGAGACCAAACTATAAATTTTGATCTAATTAAAAGAAAATAAAGGACTAATGATTATTTACATTGAAATTAGTACAATTTTGTTGAGCGGGAGCAAATTTAAATGATTGGGGCATTTTGAAATTTTCAAGAGTTGAATAACATTTTATTGTTTTTGTAGGAATTATCTGAACTTAATAAGCCCTTAAATTATTATTGAGACCTTCATAATGTAATAAAAAAAAAAAAAAAATTGATGATTAATGCCACCACAACGAGCTGCCTAATATTTGCTTCGAATGTTTGATTTTTACATATGTGCAATAGGTCTCTAATATTAAGATTAGAATAAGACTAATTTAATATAAGATATATGTTTGTGGCCAATATGTATAAAAGAATTCAATATATTTGACATGACATCATATATGATAACTGACACATGCCAATTTATTTTGCTGGGCAGAAATTTTGAAAGGATAGTTTCCATTAAAAAGGGTCCCAAGTCTGCTCCGATGTGCTATTTTCCTGCATTTAGCTGTAAATTCGACCTAGGGTCCTTTTAAATTCGTGAAGGGGTATGTGGATTCCTTGCCTTTCCTTATCCTGTGGTTCAAGACGACTACATAAGTGGAGGCCCCACTTATAAGGTTGTGATCTTGAATCCTAACCCTTCAAGATGGTTCAAGACGACTGCATAAGAGGAGGTCCCTCTTATCAGGTTGTAATCTTGCAGCCATAAATTCTGATCTAGGCGAAGGGATCAAATACCCCACAGGGAAACCCCCCTCAATTGGCACACACAGAAATACTGAGACTATTAATTAAACCGAATTTTGAAAAAGATGGTTCTATATACATATTGTTATATGTGTGTGTGTCTAACATACTTTAAGTTAGAATAAGTTTAAAACCTTTTGCACATCGGAGGATATCTGCCCATATTCATGTTCTATTATAAAGTATTACAAATTTTTTCTTCGTCGTCATGAAACTTAATTGAAATCATCAATTTTTTTTAATCGAGAGGGGGGGTAATGTGGTGATCCACATAATATAATGATATAATGTCATGTATTATGTATATAATATTATCTATTAGGTATATTATTATAAATAAATTTTACTGCTAATTGTAATTGTATTATGGCAGCATTGTATAAATTATAATTGTATTCATTAATGTATTACTGTATTCATTAATATTATATATCATTATATGTAATTCCTTTAACTCGTAAATAAGTTAAGCCATACATGTTCAAAGTATAGACGATAAGGTCTTTCTATATTGGCATAAGGTAGATAACGGGGACAAATAATTATTATATACATTAATGTATTACTAAAGGTTAAAGTTACACTCAGTAGATCCGGAAGTAATTGTACTTTGTCAAATAATTGTAAATATCCCCCACCACCGAACAGAGGTGACTTGTCAGATTATAACGTTTCCAGAAACACTTTTGTTTCGAGATCTTCAGCTGAACTGTTCTTAGTGCTCCCCACTCCATATTACCAGGCATTGTACTAGCTATAAGTTCTTATTGCATGTTACTTTTTTTATAACATATATGTGTATATATATTATTACTAGAGTATAGTTTCTTTTATTAAAAAGCTTCCACTGAGTACTTTGTTTTTCTTTGTTGTATCCAAATCAATAAATCTTATTAAAGATCCACGGATTTATACCCTTTTATTGGTATTATAATTAATAAAGATACAACAAACTAATATATGTGCAGATATATAAAAAGGTACTTCAATCTATTCAGTTTTCACAAATTCTTGTATTTTTTTTTTGTTTATGTCAGTTCATCTGTCTTGTCTAAATATACGAAGCTATTTCTTCTTAATTTCTTTTTTATTTTTTTATGGAATGGGGATAAGGATTTTGTTTCAAGGTCAATTTTACTTCGAAAGATTTGTTTTACTGGAGTTCGGTAAAAAAAAAAAAAAGACTTTTTGCCTAAAATACAAATTTTAACAAAATTTTTGACCAGTGATTGAAAATATGACAAAGTTACAAATGCCCTTAAGGATGTTAAAAAGAATTTTTTTTCATTAACAGCGTTTATCCGGAGAGTCGGTTAAACGGGAGTCGGTTAAGCAAGAGTATACTGCAATTGCTACTTGTGAGAGTGCAATTTTCTAAAGGTACAGTTAATTCTAATAAGACGAAACCACATTTATAGCACGACGGGACCTTACATTTCCTGTAACGTTAGAGGATTAGTAGTTGGCCACGTACGGCGGAGCCTTAACCAGCCGTTACGGTACAAAAACGGTAGGTTTTAGGGCTTTAAAACATAAACCCCAGTTTAGTTTTAAAAGAACTAAACTATTAAGATCCAGTTTTAGTTTTAAAAGAACTAAACTATTAAGATCCAGTTTTAGTTCTAAAAGAACTAAACTGGGTCTTAATGCTCGTATCGCAATTTATTAAACCCCATTTGATCCGTTGAATCAGTAGGTTTAGGTCGATATTTTATTTTGGACCAAAAAACGAACATTGAGAATGCGATACCCAAAAGCTCCGTGAAATTTTGAATCCAACGATACCACATTCATGGCATTTAAGCACGTCAGGACCTCATAATTCAAGAAAACCCGATTTTTAGGCTTTGTGAAATAATGTATGTGGGATGGGATGGGATTTTATTACCATGTTGACGTTGCGGTTCAATTGGGCATTAATAAAATTACAACAGGCCTATAATGGTCTTGGTGCCGAGAGTTTTATAGCTGATTGTGAGTATAATTGGTGCGCTGAATCCAAATTTGCCATTAGTTTTCCTCTATCAGCTCTAATTGTTGAGATATATAAATGGCGTGACTTGCCTCTTAAAACATAATCACTCGAATAAATATGCAGGTTAATAAAATAAATGACCCAAGACATTTTAAATTATAAAGTAATGCTCTCTGGTAACTGGAAACTGCACTAAACTTATGTTATTCCTAGATTTAGACCTATTCTATCAGTTAGTTCTAAATTTATTGCGTTGTAAGCAACCTGTGATTTTATTTTAATTTTTTTGGGTAATTTTGACCCTTATAATCTAGTAACGTTACAGTTTTGTTTTTCATATAGGGATTAATTTTTTCATATTACTGTGTCATTATCATGGCTAATCATGGATTTTATGATTAAATGGAATTATTTAAAAATAAAAAATCTTTCTCCAGACGTAAAAGCCACAATAAGAAAAATGATCGGGGAGATCGAGTCTCGTCAAGATACGGGTGTAAAATTTGAAAATAAAAAAAGAAAGCGATGCTATTTGTGCGTGAATAATGACAATAAATACTCTATTACTTGTGACATGTGTAAGAATAATATTTGCAACCAACACAGCCAATCAAAAAGAATATGTTTAGAGCGTAAAGGTGAGTTGCCTATTGAACACCCTCTCCTACGTGACCTATAATATGTGGTGAGCAATTTTCTTGTATTTGTATTGTTTATTGTACTTGTATTAACATATATATATTTTTTTTCAGGTGAAAATAATATTGATGAAGATTAAAGAAAATGTAAATAAAGCGGAAGTTAAAAAAATGTATAGCGATAATGTACTCGTACATTAGAATTTGTTAAACTAGAATTTATGTATTATACCAAATTATACCTTGTCATAAATTTTATATAAACCTTTATAAGCTTTAAAGTGTATATTTGAACATGTTAAGAGTTACTTAATATTAATATGCAATTTTCTAAATTTTTTAAAATTTCTTATTAATTATTATTCCTGATTAAAATAAAATGGGTCATTTTGACCCAATAATCCAATTGTGTTGATAAAATCACATGTTCCAGTTAAAGGTTAATTTTATACAATTTCTAATCAATGAAAATCATCAGTTGTATAAAGAAAAGGATGGCAAAAAAAAAAAGTGCCGCTGTGTTTGGACCGCACTTACAGACGTACTGCAAATAAGGCAATATAACTATTGAGGTAAACCGGAAGATGTCGGTCAACAAATACCTGGAATCCTCAGCTCAGTGATTCAATTAGTATTTGAAATATTTTGACAAATGTTCAGATTGCGGTCCAAATGCCGCAGCGCTACCGCCAGAGGGTTAAATTGAGCTATAAGATTCTAGGCACTAAGAAAAAAAAAATTCTGTAGGGCTGTGCTATTACAGTGGCTTGATAGGGACAGTGTGGTCAACCTCCTGTGTCCGCCATCTTGATTCCAAATGAATAAAGGTTTCTATCAGCCTAACTAAGAATTTCCACAAGCATTTTTGACTCAAAATTGTCCTTTTTTATTTGGATCTATTCAATTGATTCCTAAAAATGCATAAAGACTTTCTTATTGTCTACATTAATCCACTAATGGGGTGTAAATAGTTAAATTAGTCAACAAATTTTTGTGAGCTGTTGAGTAAACAGATAATATTCAAGACCTTGTTTTATTGATAATATTTATACATTTTTCCATCTGACAAATACTTTAATTTACTAATAAAATTCACATATTTTTCATGATGATAACCCAATAAATAATAGTTTATTTTAACACCACATTTTCATTCAGAAGCTCCCCAATTAGTAATTTTTTTAAATTACCAGACCTTATGTTTCATTAATCCAAAAACAACTTATGATATAAATTTGTTCTCTTTGGAAAAATAATAAATAAAAAAAAAGAGAAATATTGCAACTCATAAAAAAAAATTTTAAAACCATATTTTGTGCGTAAAGCCTTTATGATCTCTTGCTCTTATCGTTAAAACATAAATAATTCCTAATTATGTGTTTTTAAAATCTATTTCCAGTTCAAATATATAATTATTAAGCATTGTTTTGATATCATTGAAGATCAATGGTAGTAACATATTTAATAAATATTAAAAAAAAGATTCAAATATTGGTTAATTAATACACCAGAAAAATAAATAAAATAGGTATTCAGAAAACAATTTCATTTATTTTCATGAAGGTTTAGTCAAATAAATTACTAAGGCCATAAACATAAATTATAAAATACAATAAATAATTTACAAATAAAATAGGTATTCAGAAAAAAATTTTCAATTATTTACAACAAAGTTTAGTCAAATAAATTAAAAAGGCTATAAACATAAATTACACTAAACTTAACTAACTTAACTTGCTAAGCTTTTTTAACTCTTCCAAAATACAGTTCCATTTTTCGCTGAATTCTTTCTCCATTTTATCAAAACTAAGGGGGCGAATATAACTATAACTATAAATATAACTAAGGGTGTGTGTGTGCATGAATAGGTTGTGTATGGATATATCATAAAACAATAATAATTAGAACAAAGAGATAAACAAGCATAGACAAGATTAAGTAGCAATAGCCTAATGCCAGTAACAGTGAGGAGGGCTAGGAAAGAGGTGTAATCTGACATATTTATTTATTGCCGTTATTTTAAGGAATTGATGAACTTTTTAACTAAAATATTGTCAATTAGGATTAGAGAGGTAAGAAAAAGCAATGTATGTAATAAATATAATGTAATATATGGTTTTAAATTATATGTGTTTCCACATTTTATAATTGTTGTAAATTACTTTTATCAAATAGTAAATGTTATGTAACAAATTGTTGCAGTACACCTGAAGATGAGGCATTAAAGCCTCGAAACGTTGTGAATGTTTTAATATATTGAAAAATATATATATCATAATGGAAGATGTGCATTTTAACTTTTAATAAAATTGGAATAAAATGAAGATTTTTTTCAAAAATAACGTCCCCGATAACATAGTATTGGACCCCTGTGAGAAAGAAATTGGAAAATCTAACTATTTCCATTGCGCCCCACCACCGCAACTAAAATACAAAATTAATATTTTTTTCAACAACATCGTCCCCGGTAACATAAAATTGCACCCCTGTGTGAAGGAAATCGGCAATTCTAACTTTTTTATAGTGCGCCCCCCCCCCCCCTCGCCACTAAACTACAAAATGAATATTTTCTTAAAAAACAAAGTCCTCGATAACATAAAATTGGACCCCCTTGTAAAATAAATCCGAAAATCTGACTTATTTATAGGTGCCCCCCCCCCCCCCCACGCTACTAAAATACAAAATGAATATTTTCTGCAAAAACACCGTTTTCGATAACATAAAATTGGAATCCCGTGTGAAAGAAATCCGAAATTCTAACTGTTTTATAGTGCGCCCCCCCCCCCCACTAAAATAAGAAATGAATATTTTCTTAAAAAACACCGTCCCTGATAACGTAAAATTGGACCCCATTGTGAAAGAAATCTGAAATTCTAACTATTTTATAGCACACCCCCCCGAAAAAAACGAAATGAATATTTCCTTCAAAAATAACGTCCCCGATAACATAGTATTGGACCCCTGTGAGAAAGAAATTGGAAAATCTAACTATTTCCATTGCGCCCCACTCCCGCAACTAAAATACAAAATGAATATTTTTTTCAACAACATCGTCCCTGGTAACATAAAATTGCCCCACCATGTGAAAGAAATCCGAAATTCTAACTTTCTTATAGTTATATATATATATATATATATATATATATATATATATATATATATATATATATATATATATATAAATCTGTGATTAAAACATATTAATTCATGTGAGTTTCAATACCATTTGAAGGTTTGTTAATTCTGTTGCGATTGAAACATAAATTATATAAGGACTTTAAAATCGTTTTCATTGCTTACAGGTGAGCTAATCGGTAAAGTTAAATACTTGGTTCTTTGTATTACAATATTTTAATAAATTTCATTGCTTACAGTGGAACACGATTTATTCCTAATAGTACATAAGAAGAATAAACAAAATTACAAAACGATTTTGTCCTAAGATGCCGGTCAAGGTTAAAATTCGTTTCCAGAAAAAGAAAATCAATGACTGTTTGGTAAATATGGTCCAAAACATAAAGCGTATAGAAGATGAAGTTATACGTGTTCCCCGAGAATTTGCAGCATGAAAGTAGGCATAAACCATTATTTGAAATAGGTACGGTTAACCATGGATGCAAAAGCATGTTGAACGAAGGGAACTTTAGAAACCTCTCGGTATCCTTGCCGGATACAGTTGCCCCCTTGTACATGGACATAGAAGGTAATTTTGTTTTTGACAATTTTTATTTAGAAGAGCTGAAAGGGGAAACTTCAGGCTTCTTAGAAACAACTGAGCTGCCTAGGGATCAGGAGGAATTAGGTAGGTTAGTGGCTAGTCTTACAGAAAAGTTGACTACTAAGGAGATAGATTTGGCAGATATTGAAAAGAAATTTGTGCTTGATAAGTTTTATGGAAAACAGCAAAACGCTAAGGATTGGTTAGGTAACTTTGAAAAAGAGTGTGAAAGATATAAAGTGGTGGATCAAATTAAAAAAGTACAATGTTTTAAGTTATTTCTGGAAGGAAATGCTAAAGAATGGTATTGCTCGAATTCAATCAAGTTGCCATTGGATGACTGGTCTCAGTGGTCAGCGTCTTTTTTAACAGTGTATGCTACCAAGGGTTGGTCGGATGTCCGCTTTGCATATAAATTTAAGTATATCAATGGTTCCTTAATTGATTATGCTTTAAAGAAGGAGAGATTGTTGTTGGAAGTTGAGAGTTCGATCTCGGATGTTTCCAGGATAAAGCATATAGTTATAGGTCTACCTATAGATATACAAGATAGGATAGATAAAGAAAACTTGAAAAGGACAGACCAGTTGATGAATTTACTCAGGAAGTATGATGACTGCTACAGAAAATCGAATACGAGAGATTATCTTAGATTTTGCAATATTCCAGTAGCACCAAATAAAAATATTATAGAAAAGAACAGGTATCCTAGTGTAAGTGTTGATAAAAGGCCATGTTATATGTGTGAGAAGCTTGATAAACCTGGCCGCTATCACCCTGTTGATTTTTGTAGAAATAAACAGAAATATTTAGAATCACATAGAGTGAATTTGGTAGAAAATATGGAGGAGAGTGTTGAAGAACTTCCTAGAATTGAGCTTACAAAAAACTAGGTCACCCGGAGAAGTTTACGCCATTAATTGCATTAAATGTACAGGTTAATAAAGATAAGATCGTGAAAGCAGTGTATGATAGTGGCTCCAATGTTACGTTAGTAAATCATCAAATTATAAAAAATTTAAAGACAAAATTGATGGAGAATAATAGCATTTTTAAAACAATTAATGGTGTGAATTTCATTCATAGCCGGGCGCGTTTACATTTAAAGATAAATAAGATAGAAGATGTTTTAGATGTCTATGTTGTGAAGAATAGTAATTTTTCTTATGAGCTGTTGCTTGGATTAGATTGGATGCGATCAAGAAATTTAAACTGATTCAAGATGAGAATTTAAGAATATTTCAGAAGATAGATAAGAATCAAGATAAGATTATTCATGATGATAAAGAAAAAAAAGATAGAACAGATGTTACTTTTAATAGATTAATTGAGAGTGAAGAATTTAGAGGTAAATTAGATCATTTGGATTGTAATAAACAGAAGTTGGTAACTGATTTATTAATAAGATATGACTCAGCATTCGCTAGGAACAAGTACGATGTCGGTAAGGTTAAAACTGAAGCTCAAATAAAACTAACAGAGTATAGGTATGTTTCAAAAAAGCCATATAGGTGTTCCATTCCAGACCAAAAAGAAATAGAAGCACAGATCTCTAAATTGCTAGAAGCAGGACTGATACAGGAGTCTACCTCACCATTTGCATCTCCAGTCACTATGGCGCACAGTGGGGCCGAATGGCCAAAAAGCGGAAAAATTCAATATCTCGAAAACGGAGAGAGAAAATTAAAGAACTAATGAGAAAATGAAAGCCTATTGGCAACATAAAAATTTCGAAAAATTTCGGAGTAGGTTGCGCTCATCAAAACAAGTTCCAACAAGTATTTTTAGTGTATATTGAAATTAAATAATGCTTACAAATAAAAATTCAAGGAAGATTAAAAGACTGGAGAATTTTGTAAATAATAAAACTAGGGATTCAAAGTCAAAGGTTGTTCAAATTGAAAAGATACTTACGATTTCAAATTCAAGGAAATTATATTAACAGTTCCTTAGCTGCATCACTGATTTCCAGGTGCTTTTTCTTTGGTTCGGGTCGCATGTTCGTGATAAAAGGATCTGAAGTCTCCAGTAGCTTGTGGAACACGTCTTCGTTGGTAGATATACGAGACATTTTCCGCGAGTTTCTGATTCTGAAAGTCTTGTAATCCTTATTTCTACTTTCTTGCGCCTCCTCCGACAATATTCCAACTGGGAGAATCGACTTCTGCACTATTTCAGCACCATGCAATAAATTCTTGTGCACCGTGGATGGCATGTAGTACCATGAATACTTCTCAATGGCCATCTCAGCTGTTTCTTTTGAGAAGAGCCGGAATTTTTCTGGGTCGATCATTGCATTGCTATTTATGACTTCGAGTATGGTAGCGATCCGGTGGATTAGAGTTTCGTCTACTCCTGTTATTGCACTTGTGACCTTGCAATCACTGAAAAATCGTCTGGCAGTGTTGCCATTATTTGAAGATCCGTAACCCTGCTTAACGAAGTCTACTTTGATGCCGACTTTCTCAAGAAACTCTTGTTGAATACCATTCTTTTCGTTTTCGTGCATGACTCGCGTGTCTTTTGTATTCCTCCATTTTTCAAATTTTTTGTTGTAGGCAATGTGAAGGATGTATTCCATACACTTGATTCGGGCGTGTAATGGAGAGATACCAAATTCGAGAGCATTCACATTAAGAGTCTTTTGCTGGATTTTCGCCAAGTCGTTCATTTCCGAAGGTAAAGCACTGCATATGTAGCAGGCACTTGCAGACTTCGTATTGGTGATGGCTTGAGCTACCTTGCCGTCCAACATTGTCATCACCAGAATATGTCGAATACGCATGACATTCTTGCCGATCACCACTTCGGTAACTTCCAACTTCTCTATTTCTTCTTCAACTAATTTTTTTTCAGCTCGCGCCAAATCAAGTGTCTCTTTCTGGAAACTGTATCGCAAGGGCCTGCAATGTCTTGTTGAGGAAGGTCGGCCATTTTCCCAAATCGATCTATTTTGATCAACATCAATTGGGATTGTGAGCTTCAGAGGAACAATTGACGTCATGAATAAATTCGAGTCGCTTATTTTGTTGTTGTCGATCGAATATTTTTGGGCAAATTCACTTTGGCCTGAGGCACCGTCGAATCCCCATTTCGTTGTCAATATTAATTCATAATTATTTAATTTTGCTAGTTCTTCTGGAGGTTTTGTTTCCAGAATGCGTTTGGCAGTATGGTCAAGCAAATTCTGCAAAGGGACTATTGCGGATGTTTCATCAATTGACATATTTTCAGGGTAGCACTGTTTCTTTGAGAGGATTAATTTTTTATAACTTGGAAATACATGGCACCCAAGGTCTTTTAGCGCTTGTCGAATCATCTCGTACTGATATTTTTTCAGGCCGGCCTGGAGAAATATAGCTAATGCCTGATCGGATGACAAAGCTTCGGGTTTATCGTGGTCATCGTTTCTCGCAGCTGCGTTAATCAAGCTTTGTTCATACGATGCTTGAAGGCTGCGTATTTTATTCCTCTTGCTTCTTTCACCACAATCATCAAAGTCTTTACTTGGTCTCCCAACACATCCAATGGATTCGTCGTCTGGTATGTGAAAAACATATTCATTTTCCATCCACTCGCTGAATATTTTTCTGAACCTCGCCCGGTCCCGATTTACCTTATCTTTTTTTTTATTAAAATGAGGCAAAAAACTCTTACTTAGAGCTGTCACAATTGAAGAAATATTTTCCTCGTCAAGTTCAGGGTGATTTCGTCGAAGAAATACGTCAAAGTTTGTACCACCCCACAAGCACTCACACAAATCGCGGTATTTAATTTTAATAGAACTCATGACTAGACAACGTTCGCAACTAGACTGAACTCGAATTAAAAGTGTTTTGACGTGGGGACATGTATTATCTGAGCCAATTGGGTAAACAAAATAGTGCAACAAACAAAGGCGTACTCTAATCCTTTACTTTCTTTGCGGTGTTATGATCGGATAGGCAGATAAAGGCAGATGATTTTTGTTCTACTCTTTACTTTAACACGTATATTTTGAGAAAATACCTTCCCCATCCCGGAGGAAACCGGAGCTTTTTTTGTAGCACTACCTTTTCAAAATGTTTATGGTAGTTCGTAACTTTGGTCTAGTAACGTGATGAAAAATATTTTTTTGACCAATTCGTCTTATGTGTGGCATATTTAAACATCCTAGAACAGGAATAAAACATTGGAATTATTTTACTATTTTTCCCAGTCATATACCAAACTCTGAAAGTTAGGTGTAATTTAACCAAAACTTCCACTATCTTGACTTTAAGCCTCAATAAATGGGGCTAAACATTAGTCCGGATGAAATTCGTGCTATACCTAGATGCAGTGGCTAATATACAACAGAAACACGAGCCAGATGATCAAAATCAAAAATTTCGAAAAATCGAATTTTTTCCGCACTTGCCCCACTGTGTGGCGTATAAAAAGGAAGATGGGCGCAGAACACGGCTGTGCGTAGATTTCAGGGAATTAAATAAATTAGTGGTTCCTGAGACACATCCTTTTCCTAGGATAGAAGACATCATGGTTAAAGCTGGTAATTGTAATTGGTTCTCAGCATTTGATATTAACTCTGCATTTTGGTCTATTCCAATTAGAATCAAAGATAGGAAGAAAACAGCGTTCGTTACTCAGAATGGCCATTGGGAATGGACTCGTTTACCTTTCGGGTTGAAGGTGTCTTCTTCAATATTTCAGCGAGTTCTAGCGAACATTCTTAGAATAACTGGTTTGAATCAATTACATAGATGATATACTGTTTTTTTCTAAAACGTTTGAAGAACATTTGGCGCATATAGAATTTTTATTAAATGCAATTAAGGGCGAGGGATTTAAATTAAACTTAATGAAATGCATTTTAGCAAAAAATCCAGTCAAATATTTAGGCCATGTCATTGAGAAAAACAAAATTAGACCATATAAAGTTAATTTAGTTGCTATTATGAACTTTGAGAGACCACAGAACAAAAAAAATGAAAGGCAATTTTTGGGCAAGATAAATTTTTATTACAAATATATTGAGAGTGTTGTACAGAAGCTTCAACCACTTTATGACTTATTGAAAAGTAGTGTTAAATTCGAATGGAATGACTTATGCGAAGAATCGTTTTGCGAAATAAAAAAATATCTATGTTCCAGTCCAATTTTAGCTATTTTCGATCACGATAAGGATGTCTATATCTTCACAGATGCTTCTGGCATTGGTTTGGGAGCTGTATTAAAACAACCTCAAGAAGACGGTATGCTTCATCCAGTAGCTTACTTTTCAAAAATACTGAGCCCCACTCAAAAGAAGCAAAGAGCTATCTATTTAGAATGCCTTGCGATTAAGGAGGCAATAGTTTATTGGCAGCACTGGTTGATTGGCAAAGCATTTACGGTTGTTTCGGACCATAAACCTCTTGAAACTTTAAGATTGAAGGCTAAAACTGACGAACCTCTTGGTGATCTTATGTTTTACTTATCCCAATATAATTTCAAGATTATTTACTCCCCAGGTAAAGAAAATTTAGAAGCAGATTCTTTGTCCAGAAACCCAGTTTTAGAAAATTTCGAAAATGGAGAAGACATATTACAGATTGTGAATATGGTTACAATGGAAGAAATATTGGATGATCAGAAAAGAAATCAAAGTGAAATTCAGAACTCCTTTTAAAAACATTAGAAATAGTCAAAGAATTTTTTTATCCCGAAATTTCGGTCTTCAGTTGATACAGAAGATTCATGAATTTTATGGTCATATAGGTGAGGCGCATTTGATTAAAAAGATTAGACCTCATTATTATATAAAAAACCTGGATAGGCTGATCCATCAATTTTGTAGAAGTTGCTCTGTATGCAACGAAAATAAGACAAGAAGACGTAGAATATTGGGATTACTTTCAACACTTGGCCCTTCTAAAGAGCCATATCACATAACGTCAACTGACATAGTTGGGGGTTTTGGTGGCAATAGGTCATCCAAACGTTTTATGCATATTTTAGTCGATCACTTTTCGAGATAAGCTTTTGTTTCAACTACAAAAGGTCAATCTGCGAAAGACCTTATCAAATTAATTGACTCGGTGGCACAACAGAATCCTATAAAAACCATTCTGGCAGACCAATACACAGGGATAAACTCCAGACAACTAAAGAGTTATTTAAATAAAAAAGATATACAGTTGATCTTTACTTGCGTCGATTGCCCTGAATCGAACGGTTTAAACGAGAGACTAAATCAGACTCTAGTAAATCGGTAATAGCAGCGGAGTGTGTCCAAGAATATAATAGCACAGTCCATAGTGTGACCAAGTTCTCCCCTGCTTATTTATTATTTGGTGAACGATCGGAGATTGTACCTGTAGGTCTTCAGAAAGAATGTGTTCTTGAGGAAGACAGAAAAGAAGCATTGTTGAATACTATAAAAATTTTTTAGAAGAACAAGAAAGGGTAGATCATAACAGAATAAATTATGAATTTGCCGAAGGCGCGCTGGTCTAAGTTGAAAATGGGAATAAATTGAATAGAAATAAACTAGATTAAGTCAGAAGCGGTCCATTCAGAGTCATCAGGAAAGTTTCGAATTCGATATATGAAGTAAATTGCGGTAGAAGACGTAAGGAAGCAAACTGTTTTCACATCAAGTTAATACCGTTTAATAATTAGCTCCCTGTTTATTCGATTCATTTTAAATCCGCCATAAATTTTAAATTTTAATGTTTATCAAGCGTTGGCCAAATTCTCTCGAACCTTGTTCGTGACCTGAGGAGGGGAGGTATAAATCTGTAATTTATATCATATGTTTTAAGTCATGTGAGCTTCAATACCATTTGAAGGTTTGTTAATTCTGTTGCGATTGAAACATAAATAATATAAGGACTTTAAAATCGTTTTCATTGCTTACAGGTGAGCTAATCGGTAAAGTTAAATACTTGGTTCTTTGTATTACAATATTTTAATAAATTTCATTGCTTACAGTGGAACACGATTTATTACTAATAGTACATACTTTGTTTAGAAGAATAAACAAAATTACATATATTTGTGACCGATAAATAAATTTAGAAAGAATGATCATATAGCCTAGATTGAAATTAATAATAAAAATTAAAATTGCAAGACACCAGCTATATATAATTATATATTTTTCGAATAGGATATTTGTGCTCTATTAAGATGCAAATATTAAAGGCCAGCGATTAACGAATATGTAGATAAAAAAAATACAAAAGCCTGTTCCAAAGTCTTATATCTTAATCATTCCCGTTCATTGGGCCAATAAAATAATAGATCAGCGGTTTGCCCGTCAATTTGAAGAATTCTACTTTAAGGCATGGAACTTTATTAGTGACTTGGCGGTTTTTTAACGAGATGATGGATTTCTTATTTGTCCGTCATTATCTCTACGAGTGAATATAGAGTTTAAAATGTATATAAAACTTTTTTCATAGGATGATTACGGAATAGCAGACGCAACGAGAATAGATTTCGCTAAGCCAGCAAGGGATTGAAGGTTTTTAAGAGGAGCGGATGTCATAACCTTAGTTTTTACCGAGGTTAGCTTGGGGGACGAACCCAGCGTTTACATTAGGTGCCTTGCATTGTTTCGTATGGATAATGTAATAAGGGTTACGTTAAAGAAAATAGTAAGTATATATATATATATATATATATAAATCTGCCGTATAGTATATAAATAGTAAGTATATATATATATATATATATATATATATATATATATATATATATATATATATAGAGAGAGAGAGAGAGAGAGAGAGAGAGAGAGAGAGAGAGTGGGAGAGAAATAAAAAATATTATGAGTAATTACTAGAAATATGGTTAGTGTTGCAGTGAAATAATCTTAATGTTTGACAAAATTACAAATATGTATGTATAAAAAACAAATTAAATAACATTGAGTACAAAATTATAAAAAATGAAATTATATATCTCATACACTATTTAATAAAATTTCAGAAATACGCCGGATAATATTTTTTATAGTCCTTAGCTTATTTATATAAATTTCGTAACGTTGAAAAAATTTATAGCCCTACAAAATATGGGTGTCTAAGAAATACTTAAGTGTTACACTCTGGATAGAGCAGCAAAGTAATATTTGTTTTCACGTGTCTTGTTTCATATTATATGAAATATATAATAGTTTAGATTGCATTTTATATAATTATTTTATATAGTGCATTATGGGTCACAGCTAACGGGTGGTGCGCTTCATTTGAACACGGACCCCAAGCTAGGTTGCCGTAAATTGATTCCACTAAAGAAAAATCTGGTGCGATGCGCGCAACACACAACTTTCAATCATCAACTAACTTAAATTAGAAATTGTTTTGTTAATTGCCTTTTCTCAAAGTAACACATTTTTCCACATTCATTTCTTTTTTTTTCTTTTTTGTTTGCTCTCTGAAGTACACTAAATTTTTTTTATTATTGCATCAAAGTTTTTACTTTCGATAAATCGGCAATGCCAGCATAATAATCCATTGCTTTTTATTTTATAATTCTCTATGTAGGGTAGGTGGGGGCAAATACCCGCACGGGGCAAAGACACGTAGTAGGGTTTTGGAGGGAAATTTCGCAGTTGTCATTTTGTCCTTTAGGCACCTGGTTTTTCTTGGTATCCCCCAATAGCACACCAAAATTGGCGGCAATAGCTTCAATGTTGACAGAGAAAATGCGGTAAGTTTATTTTTCTCTGTTCTCATGTAATATTTCTTTTTTTTTTAAGTCAATTATTTCAAAGATGGTTCGAGGTATTTCGAAAGACAAACTTACAGCTATTAGCCTCTTAGTAAAGCTTCATGGTCGTGTTTCAAATAACTTCTTAACAGTTGTTTACATTGTTGGAGGAGTCGTGATTTTGGAAGTGTGAAAATGGGGCAAAAGCCCCGCGCTCTACAAGGGGCAAGTCCCTGCACTTTTAGGACTGTGTGGACTTGCCCTTAGTGTTCAATAGTGAATTTCTTGTTCATTAAGAGGCAATAATCAGATTAAAGATCTAAACAGATTGTATATCACTACACTTAGTTAGTCTTCCATTGTTTAAGGTAGCTACCTACCAACTTATGGGGGTTTTGGTCACGAGGGTTTGGTTTACATTTAGGTTCTAACCAAGAAATGTTATTTCATTACATGGCTGGAACACTTCAAGAAGTACACTATGCCCTGCGAAACTTATCCACTTCTACTGATTCTCGACAACCATGTGTCTCACAACAGTCTCGAGGCTATCACATTTGCCAAAGAAAACCATACTCACCTTTTCATATTGCCCCCCTCACCCCACAGGACCCAACCACGTGACTGGACTTTTTTTGGGCCATCAAAAGCATATTACGACGATGCAGTTGATGCTTGGAATGTTTCACACCCAGGTGAAATATGACTACTTACTACTACTATTTAATGTATACAATGTAGCAGAAACGTTCAAGGTGGCCTTCGAAAAGGCGGGTACCATTGAGAAAGCAATAAATGGTTTTGAAGCGACATGTTCCACACCAAACAAACCGAAGGTGCAGTAAGAAGAAAAAATGAAATACAGAAACAAGCTGCGGAGAAGGTTAAACGTCTGTCAAAGAGAAAATCACGCAAGCAAGTGTTGCCAACCTTAAAACCAAAAAATAATAAAAAGAACAAGGTTAAATCTAGCTCTTCTGAGTCAGAAGATGTAATTTCCCTGCACAACAGTAGTTCGGATTTTGACTCATTTCTTTCAGATTTAGATAAGGAATCCACAGAAGATGAGACGACAGCAACTTCAGTACTTGCAGTAAAGAACTACGTTCTTGTTAAAGTCGACGTTGTTGTTGAAGTTGTGTTTTATAAACGACTTCGGGATAATTTAAAATTTTCTGAAACGAAAGAAGAAGCTTTTGTTGATTATAAAGATGTTGTATTGAAGTTATCTATTAAACCGACAGAAAGCAGCAGAGGTTTAAGGCAGAGGTTTAGGTTTCACAAAATATCTTTCTCAGAAGACCTGTCCCAGTTCATTATCCACTGATATTAATATAGAATTACTCTGTATCTAGTAAAAGTATTTTTGTACTGTTATTTCATAAAATATATTTTTTGATTCAAAAGTTCACAGATGCTTTTTGTTGTATTTTCCCACAAAACTTTTTATCAGGGCAAAGCCACAGTTTTTTTTTCATCAAAAAGTTGAATTTCCGGCGACGTATTGGTGCAATCTGGTTTTTATTATCATGGGCATTCAGCTAATTCCGAGATCTAACCAATCTATGCTTAAACTAAGCCAACTAACCTTTCCCCTTTCCTTGAAAAACTGAAAAATGCGGGTCTTTGCCCCCACCTACCCTATTGTTGAAAACTTCATTTAGTTACTGTGAAACAAATAATTTCCATTAAATTAACAGAACAGCTTTAATTATAAACAATGGTCTCTCATTAAAGGTGTACTCCGCATGCATGGGCTCAACGTGTTTTTTGAGTTGACGGAATATTTTTCTTTTTTTCTCCGGTATATGTTTACTTGATTTTTTTCATATTTCATATTTAGCCATTTCTTATTTTTAGGCATAACGAAAGACAGTTTCTTTCTCCATATAAACAAAAATAAAGGTACTTTATAGTAAAACAAAAAAGGCCCCTTCCCCATTTAAGCCCCCTCAGAACATTTTAGTAATGATAAAGCTTACCTGATATTAAAAAAGACTTGATTTTCATTAAACGTTACGAAATTGATCAAAATCAGTAAAGCCATTTTTGAGATAATCGGAAAGATGAAAAATTGGAAAACAAATTATGAAATAAAGTGCCCCCTCCAATTGATCAATTTTGATGAAACTTTTGTTGTCACATCGCGGCCATATACATACACTAAATACCCAATTTCAGGTGGTTTAGAACACCTTTCTTTGGAAAATAAGAAATATAATTCTTAGTAACTATTAAGATTCTCAATGAAGCATTTTAAGTCCAAATTTAAAAAACTACATATATTAAAGGAATGGAATGGTAACAAAATAAACTTATTTATTAAAAACAAACTCCCCTTCCCACGGTCTCACACATATTTTTTATACGAGGAGTGGTCTATTCATATCGTCATTTTAAAACAATTTTAATTATATATATATATATAAAATCCAAGGCCGGTTTTAGTCTGCATTTGTGTGACTTAGTTATTTTAATGTATTTTTGTTTTAGTCAGGATTAAAAATAGTTTTTTGAATTGGATAGACGATATCTGAGATTGACAAGATGATTAAAATGAAAAAAAAAATAGGAAATATGAGACAAATATATGTAATTAAAAGAAGCCTGTTTTATGAAAAATAGGAATTGTATGAATTTTGTTCATTTTAATCTATTTTTCTAAGGCCTGTTAAGAACGATGTGTGTGTTATAGCAACACAAGGTACATATTTGGGTAGCATTGCTTAAAGATTAAACATTGATCTCTATGTCGTATTAAGTGAGTTGTTTCTTTCGGACGAATTTACGATTTCTTGTCTTGTTTATTTTATTATAAATTCACATATAGACATGAACATTTAGTAATTCCTTATGGATTCATATATTGCCTCAATATATTTACGATATTATATAAGTTGTAATTTCTTCAAGGCAGATAAGTTATAAGAATAAAAATAAATAAATAAATATTAATAATGGTTTAATTTATGCTACATTAGGAAAGTGCCAATCAGGAGAGCGTAGCTAACTGATAAGAAACAAATTTTTATATTAGACATTACGTCACTCCTTAAATGGCACAAACACGTATGCTAATCCTGAGAAAGATATAATGTGTCCAGATAATCAAAATTGAATAATTACTTCTGCTACTGATAATATTAATGAGTTTATTAGATAGATATTGAAGATATCAAATATTAACCTTGGTTTACCAAAAAAAAACAAAAAAAAAATTGTATTATGGAGGAAAGAAGTTGGATGGTATTGAAGATTTTGGAGTAGTTACAGAAACTCCACACTAAGAATTATATCCTTGTGCTAGTTTTATCCGCGTTTCCATTTATTACGGAACTTCAATTGCCCAGACAATGTTTGATACCATCTTCACGGTTGTCACTCAGGTCGTTATTCTCCAAATCCCATGACCTCCTCATGGGCGGACTAATTAGCCATAAACCAGCTTACTCAGGTAGACCCAGCAGACCAAAAAATAGAATTATAAACTTTCCATTATTAAAATAATGGAAAGTTAAACAAGTTCATGGGATAGTACCTAGATGGAAAAATATCTTTCAAAACACTCTTGCCTAAGTTTCCCATTCCTTGCGCCAAGGTCTATGTCAGGTTTCGCTTCATAGGACCACGGCAACCTTCCCATGCTTCCTTAGTCAGCTCGTTGACTGAATTGACAGTCAACAATTGCGTATTAGCCTTAACAAAATCATAAGTTCATTGCTTTTTGGTGAGGTTATCCGAGACTATCTTATACCGCTCTAAAAATAAATCAAAATTAAATAACATAAAATTCATTTTTCTTACTAAGTTTTCTTTGGATGTTTTTTATTTTATTGTGCATCTTTTATCTCGGGTTATTATACATCCGACTTTATTATTATTACATTATTTTTAGTATTTGTTAGTGAAACGTTTCGGACGATTTTCCATTATCAAGTATTTTACAATTTTGTATTGAACCTTTTTTTGAAAATATTCAATAAAAAAATTGTAAGGTACCTACTTGATAATAATGGGCAATTGTTCAAAACGTTCTACTAATGAATAATAAAAAGAAAGTAATACTAATAAAGTTTGATGTATAAGAACCCGAAATAAAAGACACACAATAAAATAAAATTTATGTTTCTGCATATTCAATAAACGAAAAATCTCCTGAAAGTACCGAGTCCTATGTGCAATCGGGGCCAACTTTAATCTTGGTATCTCACTGTATGAAGTACTGAAGTCTGTAGCCAAAAAGAAATAATGTTTATTATTAAAAAAAGAATATTTATGAGGTCATAAAATCACCTCCTTGTACCAACCACTGATAAAAAAATCTGGTGCGTGCGCGCAACACACAACTTTCACTTACCAACTTATTTAGATTAGAAATTGACGTGTTTTGTTAATTGCCACTTCACAAAGTCACAAATCTTTCCACATTCATTTCTTATTTTTGCCGTTTATGAGTAAATAAAAAACACACGTGAAAATGATACAAAATTTATTAAGTAAAGTACTCCCTCTATTTGATCAATATTGATGAAATTTTTACTGTCACATCGCGGGCACATACATACACCAAATACCAAGTTTGATCAAAATCGTTAAACCCGTTTTTGAGTAAATAAAAAACACACGTGAAGATGAGACAACATTTATTCAGTAAAGAGCCCCCTCCAATTGATCAATTTTGATGAAATTTTTACTTTCACATCGCGGGCACATACATATACTAAATACCAAGTTTGATCAAAATCGTTAAAACCGTTTTTGGGTAAATGAAAAAATACACGTAAAAGTGGGACACAATTTATTAAGTAAATTACCCCCTCCGGTTGATCAATTTAGATGAAATTTTTTCAGTCGAATCTCGGGCATATTATTGCATCAAATACTCGTGGGGGAATCGAATATATTTGTATATAAATTGAATCCATCCTTTAGAAGCTTTAAATCCCTATTGAACGACAATAAATGAGAAATGTGTTTATTCTGTGGATGGTTCGAGTTACAGAGCATCTAAATCGAAAATAAAATTAGTGACTGACAATGTGTGTGTGTGTGAAAAGGACCTAATTTAAAATAAGAGTAGCATAAATATAAATTATAAAATGAATGTTTACATAAAACCCATTTACCATTTAATATGACATAAACTATTAATAAACAGAAGCGCTTTTTATGTAGCAATAGTTTTCTAGATTTTTTGCCCGCACCTCTCTCAGCCTGAGTGTCACACTTTAATTTAGTTGCACATTTGTAATTTTTCCAAACTATAGTTCGGGTATAAATTTAATTTCAGTTCATTGTCTCTTATTTCAATTTTATAAACCTATTCATAGATTATATTAAGGGTGAGAATTGCGGATATACAAGTTTTAAGACGGGCGCAAATCGAGATGCAGTGCAGCACCTTATAGTCCCGGAGCTGAGGGCAAAAAAAGTGTCTGATTTTAAGACAGTTTTTGATCTTATAGGCTGAAATACTTATTTCATAGAAAAAAAAATGAAAGTCTGCTACCCCAGACCTTTTGTCTAAAACGTTTTTCATTTAAACTTAATGTTTCTTGAGTTATAGGCGTCGGAACACGGTTTCCATCAAAATCATAAAACTTACCTTAGGTTTTTTTCTTTTTAAATGAAGGGATCTCTTCAATGAGTTATTATTTATTTTATTCTTCCAATGTTTCGGGCTTTTGGCCCATTTTCTGGGGCTATCTGTATTTGAACGTTATTTAAATTAGTACATATTACAAAAGTTCAGATGATCAGTAAGTGTTTTAACATTATATTGGATTATTAATATAATTACCAATTGCGCCTTTTAAATATTCCATCAAACTTTTGTCTGTACAAATAAATGTTTTATATAAAAAAATCATAGTAATAAACATTTATTACAAATTTTCATGGTTGTGGACCATTTCATTGTCACTCATTTACTATTGTTTCTTTGTGGACTTTGTGTTACAGTTTATCCTGTCCCCTTCATCCCTCTTTCCCCTATATTTGTTTACTTGTTAAGGTTATGTCGATATCAGTTTTTAAATTTGTTTATTATGGCGTAATGGTTGTTTACAGTCTAGTGTCAACAGCCGCGCTGTACGGATCTAGGTGTTTAGTGCTTCTCCAGCTGAATATTCAGATAAGAGTTTATTTTAGTTTCATATCATTTGGCTTCCTTCTCTTTTTTCAAGCAAATGCTTTAGTAAAATCGGAAAAGATAAAAGCAAAACAAATTAAAGCTTATATTCCGAGTTTCTCATTAGAAAAGAAAGGAGTTATCTGGGATGTAGATTTAGATTTATCAGAATCAGAAATATTAGAAGCTATAAAAGCACCATATTCTGACACTCAAAAAGTTATTAATGTTAGACGATTTAATAAAAAAATTATTAATAAAGAAACGAATTCCGTCGAATATAAACCAACTAGATCAGTATTAATAACGTTCAGAGGTCAACTCCTGCCAAGGTATGTTACGATACATCATGTTAGATGCGAAGTACATCCGTATATCCAATCCGTAATACAATGCCTCTATTGTTTACGTTACGGGCATAGTACCACCCAATGTAAAAGTACAACAAATGCTCGGATAGGCATGAAACTGAAGAATGTCCGCCTAACACATTATTGAAATGTATTAATTGTAAGGGAAATCACTCTCCACTGGCTAAAGAAATATATCAGGAATATATTAAACAGGTTAATATTAAGGAACACATGAGTAATTATAACCTGACTTATAACGAGGCTAGGGCCAAAATCGAGGGCAAATCATACAGTTGGGTAGTGTTAAGAAATACTCCGGATGCCTTTCCAACACTAGAACAATCGAAGAATAATGCGACCAATAACGCTAAAAATTACGCTAGAAATAAAATTACGGTGGTTAAAAGACAAAGGATCTCGAGCCCAAATAAAGAAAATAATAATTCGGAACAAAGAGGAAATATCATCAAAGATTTTTCTGTTCCCTTATTTCCCTCGCAGCCTATCAAAGAAAATTCATATAAAAAAAAATCGTATAAGGATAAAGATATTACCTTAAAAAAAGAAGATAAATTAAATATGTTAACGGATGCACTTCTCGCAGTTGTAAATACCGTATTAGTAAACAAAAATGAAAATGTTACTGAAGACGAAATTAAAAACATGATAAAAGATCGAACTAGACATTTATCCGTAGGGATATAATAATAATAGTTAATATTAATAGTACATAATAATTAATAATACATCAAATAAAAATAAATATGATTAATTCATTAAAATTACTGCAGTGGAATGCCAGATCGGCAATTTCTAACAAAAATAGTTTAGAATACTATATATTTTGTCGTTCTATGCTAAACCGGGTAACAAAGCAACAAAAAATAATTGGGAAAAGCTTTTAAGTAGCTTTCAACACCCCGTAATTATCGGCGGAGACGCAAACGCTCACCATTATCAATGGGGGTGTGATTCATGCGATAAGAAGGGAGAAAACTTTGTTTCAGCAATTGAAAAAACTAATCTCGTACTTTTAAATGATGGCACCCCAACTTTAGTAAACAATATCCGTCAGAAAAGAAATACAGCAATAGATATTACATTAACATCCGTCAATAACGCTAACACTTGCTCATGGAAAGTACATGATAATCCTTTGGGTTCAAATCCTCTTCCCATAATTATAAATATTCAATACAAACAGGATGAAACTCAAAATTACAATTATTTTAACAGAAAATGGCGATAAAAAAAAAAAAAAAGATAACCCAACGTATGACGATTTTTTTTAAATTTCTAAATAATGCATGCGAGAGCACGATCCCCTCATACAAGGCACATTTTAATAAACAATTTAGTAAAAGCTGGTGGGACAACGAATGCGGGCAACTCCTTAATCAAAGGAAACTGGCATTTAGGATATATAAAAATAACCCTACCGCTAATATTTTAATAAAATATCAAAGGTCGGATGCTGTATTCAAAAGGGTCACTAGAACTAAACAGAGGGAATCATGGCGAGAGTTTACTTCGAGTATAAATAAAAACTATCCAATTAAAGAGGTTTGGAATAAATTATCAATTTTGAAAAATCGGAAACTCTCTAATAGACTATCCCCCCTCATAGGAGATTGGTGCGAGGAGTTTTTAGACATTTTAGCCCCTCCCTTAGCTGCACCTCAAATCACACTTAGGAGTGAAAACGACAGGGATAATGAGGAAAATCACAAGCGACTTTTGGATAATTTTATCTTGCCGGAACTATTAAAATCTATCAAAAATAACGCTAACAGCGCCCATGGCAAAGATAATATACATTATATAATGCTAGACAAATTGCCTAAACATATAAAAATATTATTATTAAACATATTTAAGAATATATGGCAAACTAATGTAATACCTGACTCATGGCGGGAATATTGTGTAGTACCTATTCTAAAACCAGGAAGGGATCCAAAATTGGCTACATCATACAGACCCATTTCATTAAGTTCTTGCATACTTAAAACTTTCGAAAAATGATTAAATATAGACTTGAATGGTGGTTGGAATCTCAAAATAAATTACCCGATTATCAATATGGTGTTAGGAAAGGGAAGTCAGGAATAGATAGTTTATTAGTACTACATTCTAGCATAAATATCGGTTTCACGGAAGGTAAAAAAACAGTAGGATTATTTTTGGACGTAGAAAAAGCATACGACTTAATACCTATACATATACTTTCACAAAAAATGGAAGCCATAGACGTCCCCCGAAAAATAATTGAATTCATAATAAACCTCATCAGTAACAGGAAATTATTTTTAAAGGTCAAAAATAACATAATTGGGACGAGAAAGGCACAAAATGGGATACCGCAAGGTGGAATTCTTAGTGGACTACTTTTCGCTATAATTGCAGCCGATCTGAGAAAATACATACCAGAAGAGGTAGCCATACTACAATTCGCTGATGACACCTGTCTATATGTAACGCATAAAAACAGCAGTCGTTGCCTCGAGTTATTAGAAGAAGCGGTAAGAGGTTTAAAAAAATGGCAGCTTGATACAGGTTTGAGCATATCAGTCACTAAGTCGGTGGTCTGCCCCTTTAGTAGAGAACGCACTTTTCCCCTAGGAGATCAAGTTGAGCTGGCAGGGATTAACTTCCCGTATGTTACTTCCGTACGACTTCTACGGTTCGATAGAAAATTAAATTGGAACCAACGCATAACAGAAATTAAACAAAAAGCTGAAAAATTAATGGTACCAATAAAAATGATTCGTACGAACAATAAGTGGGGGGCCGATCCCAATATGTCGTTATTATTTTATAGGAGTACGATTAGGGATGCAATTTATGCGATTATGGGGCTACAATTTAATGATAGTTCATTAAAGAAATTAGATATCATACAAAATAGATGCTTAAGAATGTGTTTAGGATTACTAAACTCTACTCCAATAGACGTGCTTTATAATGAGGTGGAGGAAACCTATTTAAAATTTAGAAGACAAATATTACCGGACAGAATATTCATTAAAATCAAATCTAGGAATAGCAAATGCTACACTAAAATTGTGTCCTTAAGCATCCTTATATTAACCTCGTCGTATTGGGAAAAGAAAAATCTGGTGCGTGCGCGCAACACACAACTTTCACTTACCAACTTAGATAAGAAATTAATGCGTTGTGTTAATGCCACTTCTCACTCAGTTACACATTTTTCCACATTCATTTCTTATTTTTGTTTTCATTTGCTCATGGCATTAATTATGAACAATGGTCTGTCATTAAAAGCGTCCCCCGTGGGCTCAACGTGTTTTATGAGTTGACTGAATATTTTTCTTTTTTTCTCCTCATATGTATACTTGGTTTTTATCATATCTTATATTTAGCTATTTTTTATTTTTAGGCGTAATGAGAGACAGTTTATTTCTCCATATAAACAAAAACAAAGATACTTCATAGGAAACAAAAACAAACAAACAAAAAAAGCCCCTACCCCATTTAAGCCCCCCCCCCCCCCCAGAGCATTTTAATAATGATAAAGCTTACCTGATATTAAAGAACACCTAACTTTCATTAAAAATGACGAATTTGATGAAAATCGTTAAAGCCATTTCTGAGAAAATCGAAAAAAAGGTAAAAATTGCAAAAATAGTTAAGAAATAAAGTGCCCCCCTCCGTTTGAGCAATTTTGATGAAATGCGGGCTATCTCATCTTTGGCATATACATACGTCAAATACCCAGTTTGGTCAAAATCGTTAAAGCCGTTTTTGAGTAAATAAAAAAAAACACGTGAAAATGATACGAAATTTATTAAGTAAAGTCCCCCCTCCGGTTAATCAATTTTGATGAAATTTTTACAGTCATATCTCAGGCATATTAATACATCAAATACTCAGTTTAATCAGAATCGTTAGAGCCATTTTTGAGAAAATCGAAAAAAAAAACGTAAAAAGTTATTAAATAAAGTACCCCCTCCCTTTGGGCAATTTTGATGAAATTTTTGCTGTCACATCGCAGGCATATACCTAAACTAAATACCAAATTTCAGGTTCGCACGGTTTATAGTTTTTGAGCCAGTCTGTTCACACACACACACACACACACACACACACACACACACACACACACACACACACACACACACACACACACACACACACACACACACACACACACACACACACACACACACACACACACACACACACACACACACACACACACACACACACACACACACACACACACACACACACACACACACACACACACACACACACACACACACACACACACACACACACACACACACACACACACACACACACACACACACACACACACACACACACACACACACACACACACACACACACACACACACACACACACACACACACACACACACACACACACACACACACACACACACACACACACACACACACACACACACACACACACACACACACACACACACACACACACACACACACACACACACACACACACACACACACACACACACACACACACACACACACACACACACACACACACACACACACACACACACACACACACACACACACACACACACACACACACACACACACACACACACACACACACACACACACACACACACACACACACACACACACACACACACACACACACACACACACACACACACACACACACACACACACACACACACACACACACACACACACACACACACACACACACACACACACACACACACACACACACACACACACACACACACACACACACACACACACACACACACACACACACACACACACACACACACACACACACACACACACACACACACACACACACACACACACACACACACACACACACACACACACACACACACACACACACACACACACACACACACACACACACACACACACACACTCACACTCACACTCACACTCACACTCACACACACACACACACACAGACCATTTCGCGGGACTTGGTCATTTAGACTCAGGGGACCCCAAAACGTGTATTTCCGTTGAAACCCGGAAGTCGAAAATTTTCATATATAGGTAAGTGAAAGTAAAAAATCTGGTGCGTGCGCGCAACACACAACTTTCACTTACCAACTTACTTAGATTAGAAATAATTTGTTAATTTGTTCATTTGAGAAGTGGCAATTAACGTTTTGTTAATTGCCACTTCTCAAATGAACAGAACGGCTTTAGTTATGTACAATGGTCTGTCATTACAGGCGTACTCCGCATGCGTGGGCTCAACGAGTTTAATGAGTTGACTGAATATTTTTTTTTTTTTTTCTCAGCTTTATGTTTTCTTTATTTTTCTTTATTCTGCAGTTAGAGAGCTAACTGAAGCGCGGGGACAACTAGTTGGCGACGGTGGTGGTTCCTGGTGGCGTCGGGGAAAACCCTCCGCCCCGCCCTTATCTATAGTCTTACCTAATAAAGATTTTTGGACTAATTACCTATGCGAGAGGTAACTAGTCGCGAAAAAAAAAGCCGTATTAATTACGGTTTTTAAAATTTTAGTTCGCGAGAACTGACAAGAGATCGCATTGAAAACGTTGGTCGCGGTAGCCAGGAGGGGGGGGGGGGGGGTAAAACATATCTCATATTTAGCCATTTCTTATTTTTAGGCGTAACGGGAGACAGTTAATTTCTCCATTTAAACAAAAACAAAGGTACTTTATGGGAAACAAACAAACAAAAAAGGCCCCTACCCCATTTAAGCCCCCCCAGAACATATTATAATACATATATATAACCTGATATTAAAGAACACCTCATTTTCATTAAACATGACGAATTTGATGAAAATCGTTAAAGCCGTTTTTGAGAAAATCTAAAAAAAGGTAAAAATTGCAAAAAAAGTTAAGAAATAAAGTGCCCCTCCGTTTGACCAATTTTGATGAAATGCGGGCTATCTCATCTTTGGCATATACATACGTCAAAAACCCAGTTTGATCAAAATCGTTAAAGCCGTTTTTGAGTAAATAAAAAAAAACACGTGAAAATGATACGAAATTTATTAAGTAAAGTCCCCCCCTCCGGTTAATCAATTTTGATGAAATTTTTACAGTCATATCTCAGGCATATTAATACATCAAATACTCAGTTTAATCAGAATCGTTAGAGCCATTTTTGAGAAAATCGAAAAAAAAACGTAAAAAGTTATTAAATAAAGTACCCCCTCCCTTTGGGCAATTTTGATGAAATTTTTGCTGTCACATCGCAGGCATATACCTAAACTAAATACCAAATTTCAGGTTCGCACGGTTTATAGTTTTTGAGCTAGTCTGTTCACACACACACACACACACACACACACACACACACACACACACACACACACACACACACACACACACACACACACACACACACAGACCATTTCGCGGGACTTGGTCATTTGGACTCAGGGGACCCCAAAACGTGTATTTCCGTTGAAAACCGGAAGTCGAAATTTTTCACGATCGCAATACTTCCACTTACTATATATTTCATATATAGGTAAGTGAAAGTAAAAATATGTCCCTCTTATCTACAATAGTTTCATAAAATACCAAACCATAGCCGAAAATGTATTTAGTAGTAATATACTACCAGTATATTCGCTGGAATATGATATGCTATTTCAAACATATAATATAATAATCAATAATAAACTATATTCATCTCCCCCTATTACCATTAATTCAGATTTAAAAGCCTTTCTAAAAAATAACTGGCCTCAACACATCAATATTTACACTGACGGGTCCAAAACAAACGATAATACCGGTTCTACAATATACATCCCCAAGTATAAATATATCGCACAGTTCAAACTACCTAGCAATGTATCTGTTTACAACGCCGAATTATATGCAGTACTGCAATCTCTGAAGTTCGTAAATACGTCAGATCAAAATAAATTTTTAATTTTAACAGATAGTATGAGTGCGTTATTGGCAATAAAAAACAATAATAATATTGATAAAAATAATATTTTAATAGACATAATCAAGATAATATTTGTATGGATTAAGGCCCATGTGGGAATTCCAGGAAATGAGATGGTTGATCTCCTCGCTAAAACTTCCGTTGTCTTACCGCACCTAACTGACATTAAGTTACCTTACACAGATTGCTATTTAATGATGAGAAAAGATATAATAAATGAATGGTCAAGGTATTATCAAGAGTCTCACACAGGCAGATTTTGTAAAAATCAAGAACCAAAAATTTTAAATAAGCCCTGGTTTTTTAAAATGAACTTATCAAGGGACATAGTAAAACATTTTTTTCGATTAAGAACAAATCACGGTTTATGCAAAGTTTACCTGCAACGGATAGGAGTTGAAAATAATTCTGAATGCGATAAATGTAAGCAAAGAGAAAACCATGGCATATAATTTTGGAATGCCCTGCATACAAAAACCAAAGGAAAAAGTATCTAAATTTTTTAAATCCGGACAATTATGACATCCAATATAAAAAATTACTAACAACAAACAAAAGAGAGGAAATTATTAATATATCCAAATACCTCCGCTCAATAAATAAACAGATTTAACATTTATATATTAAAATATAGATTTAAATATCTTATAATAGTGTATAAATTTGTGTATATAGGTGTATAATGTATGTATATATGGGTGTAATATATATATATATATATATATATATATATATATATATATGTGTGTGTGTAATGTATGTGTATGGTATATGTATGTATGTGTGTGTGTGTGTATGTGTGTGCGTGTATATATATATATATATATATATATATATATATATATATATATATATATACATGTATATACATGTATATATATACATATGTATACATGTATATATATACATATGTATTATGTATATATACATGTATATATATACATATGTATATATATATATATATATACATATATATATATATATACATATGTACATACATATATACATATGTATATATATACATGTATATATATACATATGTATATATGTATGTACATATGTATATATATATATATATATATATATATATATATATATATACATATGTACATACATATATACATATGTATATATATACATGTATATACATGTATATATATACATGTATATATATACATATACATATATATATATATATATATATGTATATGTATGTGTGTATGTAACCAAACCACATGGTTCGCTGTATGGAGTAATCCAATGCCAAAAAAAAAAAAAAAAAAAAAATGGTTGTTTAGGTGTTTTGTGTCTGTTAATTTATTGTTTTTTGTGTTTTTTTGATATGTATGGTTTCTTCTATTTTTTGAATTTTGGACTATGTTGAGAATTTTTTGTGTTATCGAAATCAAAGTTGTGGTTACTTATTTATGCTGTGTTCAGATTGGGCAGTTGCTTTTGTATTTTTTACATTATTGTAATTGTTTTTATGCTCTGTTATTCTGATTTTTAATTTTTTGGAAGTTTCAAAGATATATTTTGAAAAAATTACAGATTAAATTATATAAATAAAAATTAACAATGTTTTATGTTCGAATTCGACTAGACCACAAATCGATTTTAACTTTAAATATATCATACTATAAGCAATAACATACCCCTTTACATTAAAGAGAGACTAATACTTTGTGATCTGTGTTTGGCAGGTTTATGTGGGAGAAACTGAAAACAATATCCGAAAATTTCGAGAGGCCTAAAACACTAAGCACTAAATACGTTCACGTTCTAATTTCGTTTCTCTCCACAGGAGTGGGTCAAGTTTAAAATGAACGAGCTCGTTTTACACAGATTTTGATATTCTACAACTATTATACGTAACATTTTTTATTGGGAGTAGCCCTCTTCAAATCGCAGGCCTTAGAATATGATTGTATTTCATTTTTCCGCTAAAATGACAAATATTGCGGATAATTGATGATCGGTTTTGGTGAAACGACTTAACCGATTTTAACGTTGAGTAACTCAGTCGACGCCAAATTTCATGCCCTTCTCTATAATAGAGGACAACAATCTTTGCGATAAATTGTTTTCGAGTTAGGAGCAAACAATTCAAAAGAGTTCAAAAATTTCGATTTTGGTTGATAATAAAATTTGATGGCAACCGATCTGAGGTGGCAGACTCACATTTGTTGTCTATGAAATGAGTACTTTTTTTTCTTCAAATCAGACACATTTTATTTTAGGCCCTCAGCTCCCGGACTATTACCTACCTAATGCGCGTATTACAAAAACTAAGCTGCTCTGATCTGCGTCTCTATGTGCGTCCGGCCTTAAGGATCTCTGATTCTTTACAACCTCCCTGATTATTTCATACTAAAAGTTCGAATGAAATCGAAATTAAGGTAGGTTGCAGGTAATTATATGACAAATAGGCGTGCCTTGCGACTTTGTACTTTAACAATGTTCTAAAAAAAGATTATAATCATTTTTAATTAACTACTATCGCAGATTTTTCAATTTTTTTACCGTTTCCAACAAATACTACAAACATTTCAATTAAACGCTTTGGCGAATTTTTTACTTTTTTACAATGTTCTAAAAAAAACTATAACAATTCTAATCTAACTATTTAAGATAATAAGTAATAACCACTTTCAATGATTCAAGTGAAAACCATTTTGGAATGCGGGATTATTAATTATAGATTTAGTAAAACAATTATATGATTGCTGAGATACGTAATTTTCGTGTGAGTTTCAGCAATACCTACCTTAACAGTCAAACCCCAGTAAAGGAGTGAGTAATAGTGGTGTGTTGTTTAGTAGCAATCTGTTTATTTGAAACAGTTAATTTCATTAAACAGAAACAGTTAACTGTTTCGGAAAAAAATAAACAGATACAACAGTGTAGTGAGAAAAAAAAAGGTAAATAAAAATAAAAATTAAACACAAACAATTAGCTTGCAATAGCAGGGGCGTGACCTGTTTAATAAACAGTTTCACTAAAACAGTTTCGAGAAGCAGGTAGAATTAGCAGGTTATCAGGCTGTTTCAAGAATTAGCAGGTTAACAGGCTGTTGCAAGAATTAGCAGGTTAACAGGCTGTTGCGAGAATCAACAGGTTAACAGGCTGTTTCATTTAACAGCCTGTTGACCGAAACAGTTTATGAAACTGTTTCTTTTTCAAGGCCACTGTTTCACGTATCTGTTTCGGTTAACAGGCTGTTGCGAGAATCAACAGATTAACAGGCTGTTTCATTTAACAGCCTGTTGACCGAAACAGTTTATGAAACTGTTTCTTTTTCAAGGCCACTGTTTCACGTATCTGTTTCGGTTAACAGATTGTCTAATGAAACAGCCTGCTAACCTGCTAATTCTGCTTGCTTCTCGAAACTGTTTATTAAACAGCTTGCGCCCGTGCTGTTTCTGTTTAATTCATTCGCAAATCTGCTACTCTGAGTTATGTGGCTCTTAATTTTTTTAATTATTAAATTATTTTTCTCCAGATTATTTATTCAATTAAACCATAATTTTATAAACAAAAAATCAATTAATGCCGATTACAAGTTTTGATTTATTTTTTATTTTTAGTGCTGTTTAATTATTTTACAAAAAGCTTAATTTTATATTAAATGTTTTGTGAGAAATTGTCATTCGAACTTGTTAGATATTTCAATAATTAAAACATAATTTAAAAGAATGCTGGAATAAGAAGTGGGACTAGTTTTTTTTCTTTTTTCCCATATATTATTATTTTAAACAGTTGTATCTGTTTTTTTAAAACTGTTCAATGAAAGTAGCAGAAACAGTTGCAACTGTTTTTCAAAATTAACGGTTTTGCCCATCACTAGTGAGTAATTGATTATTGGAGGTACGATCAATGCGTACTGCGCATGTCCGTCCCCGCCACGACTTCACTTATGGCAAAGGAATTTTTACCTTGTTAATTCGTGACTTTTAATTTCTTAAATTCTTCTAATAGCGTTGCTCCCGGGTCACCTTATATGCACAAATATGAACTGCACTACTAATACTATGTTTTTGAGCACTTTTAGCACAAACTAGCGGTTGTGGACCACTGTACTTTTATAATTTTTACAGAGCTAACGTCACTAAAATACACAGGTTAATGGCGGCGGCCATACTCCAATATACCTATGTACATTACAATGGTCTTTAATACCTATTGTTGTCAATTGTTAAGAGTAAAACTAAATAAATACGTTCAAACAATGAGGAATTAGATAATTATTTTGTCTTTTTTTAAAAAAAAAGAAAAGAAAAAACATCTTTTTTTTAAGTCAGAAATTAATTTTTCGGGAATAAGAGTTACTAGATAGCTGCGTAGTCTGGATCTGTTACTAGTTAGACCAATCATGTACCATTGAAAAACAGAAGATTGAAGAAAAAAACATATAAAAAAAAATTATAAAAAATGCTGAAGAGGTGTATTTCATAAAAGCTACAAGAGATTATACCAGCTGGTGACTATTAATTGTTGTAGTTAATAATTTCTAATTTTATATTACTCAATGGAAACATATGTATATTCGGCTAACTAAAAATATTATATCGTTTGCCAAATATCTTAATTCATAATTATTCATATAGTTTTATTTATTTTTCATACTTAAAATAATGTTCATAGAGTTTATTAATTAATAATGATGGAATAGACAGTAAGTTGTTTAGACAGTACCAGGTTTTTCTTTTCTTTTTTTAAATTTAATTTAGTTATTGTGTTTAGCATATCCATAATTAGTTTTAAATCATACATGTACACCTCTTTCTTCGGGTCTGGGAAAAAATAGAGCTAATATATACATAATCATTTTCAAAAGAGGATAGAAAAACTTTCTTGATAAAGTTAAAAAAAAAAATTAAGATATCAGTTTTTGCAATTTATTTAAATTTTGTCGATTATGTTGGCTTTAAGGTCTCCAGGCTTTTGGAAAATATTACACCTTTGTTTCCGGATCAGTTGTAGTCATTATCAAACAATAGAATTTTTTCGATACCATAAAATATTGAATAAAACATTGAATATTAAGAAGGCCAAACTGATTTAATAATTAGCAATTAAAAATTATAATTAAATAGTAATTATTAATTGTAATACAGTATTCATTTAATAACTATTAATTATTAAGTTATTGATTATTAAGAACTATTTATAAGTTTCCAAAAAAAAATAATAATTTGCCTATACGACGGACGTTGAGGCAATTTCCACGCAGCAAGAATTTTTAAGTTTTAGTTAATAAAACCATTAATTATAGAATAAAAATCTTTTCAAGACCAATAATGAAAATGTGTTATGAAAGAAAGGCAATAGTGATATTTATCAGATAATTTGTAAAATTAATAATTTGATTTACTAACAAATATTATAATAAAAATTGTTTCATTGCGTACAACTAGTCCTTTACTTTTTTAACTAAATAAAAATAATAAATTTGAAGTAATATTTACTTTATTTATTATACTGAGCCGAAAAAAAAATAAATAATATCGTTGCAAGATAAAAATATTTTAGACTTGTATAAATTTTTAATTCATTATTTTATTTAATATTAAATACCATACATTTTACTTAATGAATTTCTTAGCTGACATATAAATGTGTTCGATTATTTTAAAAAATACAATGGCTTATAGTTTCCTTTCCCAAAGGCAAATGTTCGTGACTCTGAAAGCCGTTAGTTCTTAAACTACGACCTAGAATATTATCTTGAAACTTTAAAAAGTTGTAGCAGGGTCAGGAGAATTGGGTCAGCTTGGTTCAATAGCAACGTATCAGGAACCATCTAGTGAGGGTCTTTCAAAACAATCGAGAAAAAAAAACTTATAGAACATAACTTGTTCGTTAACCAAGTCCTTGTAAACGAATACATTATTGTATAGAAAATTATTAACATATTATATACTAATTTGATGTTTTTTTTTTTTATATGGATAAGATATAAAATTAATTTTTATCATTTACTTTTATATTATGTTTTAATATCACTCTAGTATTCCTATACGTAATATCATTGCGTTATTGAGCCAACACAGGTTAGCATATATTGCTAGTTTTTTCCCCAATATATATATATATATATATATATATATATATATATATATATATATATATATATATAAAATTTAATTACACAACATACAATCTTGATAATCTGAGAAATATGGGACCAACAAATTTTCGGATTATCAAATATTACGGGTTACCGAGGGTCACAATAAAAATGTAAAATTAAGATCAAATGATGTAAACCTAATACGTATGATGAAAATAGATGATGATGAAAATGATGTATAATAAAATAGTAATGATGTATCATTAATACGTTTTGGTTAAGAAAATATGATAGCAAATAATATGTAATTTATGAGTCAAAATACATGTTGCATATGCGATTCAGTTAAAACGGATTTTTATCAGCTTAAACCAAATTTCAGCCAGTATTTCAGTTAAGACTAAATGGAGAAAAAACCAAGGCCATCCTAATTGGTTCCAAGCATCTTCTTAATTCCTTCCCTTACTACCCCTTATTCTAACTTAAAATGCAACCTATTCTACCACACCTATATCAGAAACCTCGGACCGATCTTTGACCAGCATTTGTAATGGTGCAACCATATTTCCGAAATCACCAGAAAATTCATTGTAATCCTTAAACAGTTCCTTAGATCACGTGACTGCATGTCCTCAAAAACCCGTCAGCTCCTAGTCTCCTCTCTCAAAGTCTAGTCCGATAGCTAAGGGCCCAAAAAGGTGCATGATTTGAAGAAAGTTTTAGATCTTATAGGCTGAAAGTACTCATTTCATAGACAAAAATTTGTGAAAGTCTGCCACCTCAGATCGGTTACCATCAAATTTTATAGGCGAACAAAATCGACATTTTCAATTTTTCGCTAATAACTCGAAAACGATTTATCACAGAGAAAATTGGGTTCTTTCTAAAATAAATAAGCTCCGTACACACATTAGCTAAATCCTGGGTGGAAACACAAATAAAAACGTGAAAGAATTCGTAGTGGTTACTTCCTTCCTAAGACTTTGGTTTTGTATTTCTTCCAGGATTTAGCTAATGTGTGTACGGAGCTTATTTCCTGCTAAATTTGATGCAACTTTTATCTTAAACATTTTACGATTAAACTAGGTGTTTTAGTTATAGGCGTTGGAACAAGGTTTCCACTAAAATCGTAAAAATCACAGATTTTTGATGTTTCAAACACGGCTAAACCACTAAACCGATTTAAACTTCAAATATATCATTCTATTTGCAATAGTATAGCCTCTTATTGTAAGAAGAAAGCAATATGTTGTGATCTGTATTTGCCGAATTACATGCGAGAAACTGAAAAGAAATCCCAAAAATTTAACAGATTTTAGACCACAAGGCGCTAAGTACGTTCACCTTTTAATTGTCTCCACAGGAGTGGGCTAATTTTTATTTTTTTGAGTGTGAGGTCCTTAGTCGACGTCAAATTTAATCTCCTTTTATTTTAGAAAGAACCCAATTTCCTCTGCGATAAATCGTTTTCGAGTTATTAGCGAAAAATTGAAAATGTCGATTTTGTTCGCCTATAAAATTTGATGGTAACCGATCTGAGGTGGCAGACGTTCACATTTGTTGTCTATGAAATGAGTACTTTCAGCCTATATGATCAAAAACCTTCTTCAAATCAGGCACCATTTTGGCCCTCAGCTCCCGAACTAATTCCCCCATTCTGACTAGCCAGACAACTGGCTCTAACTAATCTAACTAGCCAGACAACTGGCTCTAACTAATCTAACTAGCCAGACAAATGCCTCTGGATCTGACCATGTTTTATTATTCTTAGGGGATTAAATGTCCCAGAATAAAAATTTATTTATTTCTTTCTTTCTTTCACAATACTTGCCGTAGAATCATGGCCAATTTACACCCTGTCTTTTAGCGTAAGTGTTATTTTTATTTAACGCTTATTTTTTTGATATGGATACCATCAATAAAATTAAAAAATCAATGCGAAAAAACTATTTAGAACAACTACAAATGAGAATTTGTAACATTGCGCACAGCAATAGGTATTTGACTCTAAAAGCTGACCGAAACCCATTTCAAAATTTGTAATTTTCATTACAAAAATTAATCCCAGTCCAAGTAGAGGAGCTGTTAGATCATGTTAGACGATTTTTGTCTCCTCTGGCTCCTTATTCAGGTGGCTGTGCTATTCCAAACCTGTCCCTCGCCATCACCTCGTTGGTGCAGATAATCCATATAGTTTTAATCTTATTTGATTAAATGATAGTAACAATTTCGTCAGTTTTTTTACTTAATGGAATTTTGAGGCTAAGATTTAATTTAATGGTAAAAAAGTTATACTTCTGGTCGTTTTTGAATAACGAAATGTTTTTATCATAAAGTGTATATATCGTAGATTAGGTTTCATGAAAAAAAAATCCTGCGGATTGCAGCGTATGGGAGGCCTAGAATTAAATTTAATTTCTGATAATTAAATAAAGAAAAATTCGTATATATTTTTTGTCTATACTTATTTTTAGATTATTACCATCTGGGAGTAATAAGTTATTCAAAGAGAAGTATTTGATATGTTCATAAGCTCAAAAAGAATTAACATTTAAAAAATAATGTATTTTGAGAAAAAATTCTGATTGGGAAAATTAAATGGCCAAAAGCAGTTAAAAAAACTGAAGTTATCTGTTATCTATTTTGAGATATGATGTGAAAGTAAGGTGGGATACTACATCAAGTAAAATAAAGATTTTGCGAAGCACAGAGGCGGTTTGTTAAACGGATCAATTTATATTAGCAGTTCAAACCGTTTTCCTACAATATACAGGCGCCCTGAAAAAACTTTTATTAATTCATGTGAAAAAACCAATGATAGAAAACTGAAAACATTAGGACATCAACAAGCACTTAAATACTAGCATATGTCACAAATATGAAATTGAATGCGTATGCATGATATTCATGCATTCTCGGGCGGTAAAATACAGAAAGTCATTTGAAATGTTTTATCCATCAGAAAAAAAAAAAACATCTCCTATGGATGAATTAATTAAGTATGTAAAACCGTAATGGCCCATATATAGAAATATGTATATATAAATAGTATATAAAAGCGGTGGTTAAATCTATAAAGAAGAAATCGCATACTAGCTACAGAATTTAGCAGAACAAATATGATTGCTTGTCATGAAACTGCATATACATACATATATGTATTAAAAATGGCAGTTCTGCTGAAATTGCAAGAATTACTTGTGCTTACAACTAACGGTTAAAAAAAAAAAAAAAAATGTGTATTGTATTTAAATTAAAACTTTGTATTGTATTTAATGAAATTTAAAAAAAATACATGATTCCCATGTATTTTTAAAATTTATATATAATATATTTATTAAATAATTAATATTCCATTTTTTTTAATGTAAAAAGAGTATGTTGTGAAATTAAGAGTAAGTAAAACTAGTTTTCATGAAACTAGTTTCATGAAAACTTCAAAATAAAATAATATCAACATTAATTCTGAAGCCATGGACGCCTATTTGATGAACTTAATAGCATTGTGAAAATCAGTTATTTAAATTTTTGGATTTTTTTTTTCTTTTACTAAAAACAATGTATGAGTAAAAATCATTTTAAGGGGTGGAAGGGAATAGTTTTGGCCAGCTTTTCGGGCCAAATACCCCTGTGTGCTGTGCCTACATTAATTTATGTTTATATTAGGCGGGAAAACTGGTGCTCTTTAGTTTAAACAGCGAACATGTGACAGGGAAGTAATCCATTCCTTTCCTAGAGGAGAGCTGCCTTCACCATGACCTGCTGGCACACCTTTTTTTTAGATGACAGGAACTTGTCGGATTACTTAACGCGTTGGATTAACGAAAAATTGTATATTAATTGTTAAATTGAATTTATTGATCATTTCATAACTCACTCAAGTCTAAACATATGTAATATTTTATAATCAGCTTGGCATAAAATCAAACAAATAATTTATCCTTATTTCCAATCGGGAACTATGGATGTACATTTACGCATGCACATATATAATAGTCCCTGAAACGTTAAATGTACTACGATAATGTTTTATTAAATTTATTTATTAAATTCATTATAAAATATCATTAGCAAGAAAGACCGGCCAACTTGCCAATTTTGCCATAATACTCCTCTTACCGAGGAACTCCTTTTCCAGTGTCAAAAATACTGGAAGGAACGCCGCGACTTCAATATTACAACTTCGTATCCCTCAATGCTAACAACGGTATTGAAAAAACCCTGAAGTACCTCAGGAACACAAAATTAATGTCCTACATTTAAGAAAAGCAGTTGTCGCTAATGGCCTGAGCAGTCGAAGCATCGTTAAACATCAAATAAAAAATTTAAAAAAAGATTTTTCATTCGCATTTATATTATTTATTAATGACGGACAACTTCTTCCGATCTAACAATCAATTATTTCTAAAAACAAAAACTTTGTTAATGTCTTCTTTCATGCAGTTTTCAGGCGCTGGTAAATAAATAGTTTTTCCATCAAAATAAATAATACACATTAAACCTACAAGACCGATAAAGAAGATTCCAAAACTTCCGAACTTATCAGAAAATTAGTGATGTAGATGACGTTATAAATTATGCAACAGACCCTACAAGAGCCCGATTCTAGGAAATTAGTGACAAGGAGGGGAAATTTGGAGGACTGTAGAAAAGTTTTTTTCTTTTTTCTATACCTTTTTTTGTTTTGTATGATGAACTTTAAAATTTCAAAATGGTGTAATTTGGTATACCTCGATAACCCGAAAATTACAAACAGTTATTTATGTGATCGTCTCCCTTATGATTGGATAATTCTTTATTGGTTTAATTTCATAATGTGGCAAAGGAAAAAGGCTTTCATTTTCCAAGAACATAGGGGTAGAACTCATTTTTATCATTGGTAGTTTTACGAGTATCTACGCCACAGATATATCAATACGAAATTTTCACATACTAACAATGGGCTTGGTAAATTAAATCGGGAATTTTTCCCCACAATGTTCTAGAGTCTGACAATCCTTTGCAAGCTATGAAAAATATTTAATATAAGTTTTATTACAATCAGTTAAACCTTGAAACGTAAATTTAAAGAACGAAATAATATTTGCAAGTTATTATATCATTTAATTTAAATTTTAAATAGATTTTTAAAAATCATCCTTTGAAACCCTTGTTGACACTGTTCTACAGCTGGTACTGAATTTCTGATTTTTCTCCAACTTATCATTAATATATATATCCTCCTTATTTATATACCTACATATTGTATTTTCCTAAGGTTCTGAACGCTTCATCGAACACATTTATCAACTGTACGCAGTATCTTATAACTTATTCATATAAATTATTAATTTCATGTACAATGTTTTTTATTTAATTATTTTTTGGGGGGATTTTTTATTTGTCGGAGTTTCCCGATCCATTATCATAAATTATAAGAAAAAAACATAGGGTCGATTACACAAGGGTTTTACGTCAATTAGCTAAGATAAAAAATAATAATCATCAATTGATATTCTTGCTAATCCCTAAAGTTTTCCAACCAGCTCTTGTGCTGGGCAAAAGCAAACAAACGTATTTTCATTTCTTCTTCTTTCATTTTCCACTAGTGCCTTTCATAGGAGGAGTCTCCAGGCACTTTGAACTAACACTTAAGACAGAATAGGGAAAAAAAATGATATCTTAATCCAGGGGAGACAGAATAAGAAATGAGATGATAAGAAAGTAACTACGGATACCTTTATTGAAGACAACTTTGGGAACTCTTGACAAATAAGAAGACAATAAGTTATGGGAGGAATGTTTTATAGAAAGGTCTAACAAGTGCTAGTAGAATGTTGGGCTGGTTGGTAGGGTACTAAGATGTCGAGAGAGTGGATTATAGCTGTAGGGTAAGATTTCTCAGGATATTCAGAGAGCCAGTTAGTGTTAAGATCAGTAGTGATCATTACGTTAGTGAATAAAGGCACGTAAGTGAAGAGGGAAGATTCAGAGGAAGGATCAAATTCGACATGCGGAGGGCGGTAACATGTTAATTTTCTGTTCATTAATATAAAGTAAAAAAAAAAAAAAAACATCGGAGGAGATTTCAACGACAAGGTATTCTCTATGAGAGCTTGCAGAGGAAGGGGATACTAAAAGGAATTTTACCCTCAGACTATCACGAAAATAAAGACCAACACCTCCTCCAGTTCGCTGCATACGATCACGCCGGATGAGAGAGTAATTAGGGATTGATATGGAAGAGTATCACATCCTTTTCCATATTAATCGCCAGAGGATATGATATAAGTCAGGTTTGATGATGTTTTAGAAATTATGGAGCCAGTGTTCTAGGAACTCATCAAAATAGGCTGGGAGAGATTGGGAATTAACGTGACAGGATTTTAAGATATTAATCATATGAGTAAATCAACGGGAATCAATCTGAGAAGGATGAAGAAATGTTGTTGGTGTAAAAAAAAAAAAGGATGTGTATGGATGCGAGGACATCTGGCAGGAGACGAGGCAAACCTACAAGAACAAACCAGGAGCACATCCAACCACAGAGTATAGCATTAAATGTTCATATTTAGTTTTCCTATTTGGATATAGGTACTTTGAAAAATTTATAATTCATGAACTTTAAAAATATTTTCTGGACTCTTTCTAACCCTTTAACACCTTTTTTTTGTGTTGGGATACCAAATAAGAGATCTAATCATACTCAATGTGTGGTCCTCAATAATTCTGTTATCCTTGCATCCAATTGCATAACTGTTTTAGTACATGTTCTGGATTTTACGGAAATCTTCTACACCCTTCTAAAATGTTCGCTTTCGGACTAAATATAAGAAGCAATGGACTAGGGGCTTAGTCTCGCTCTGTACATCGAAGCATATAATTACTTTTGTGTCACTAGTAGTTACTTTTTGAAACGCTGTTAATAATTTGAGTTTTTATTGTTTGATGGGCGTTGGAAATTATAATTTTCTTTTAACAAGAATTACCTAAACCAACATTAGCGTTACAATACTATTTGTACCCTTTTTTTCAGGTTGAAGATAATTCGCGATAATCGGGATTTCACTGTATTACCTGTTTCCCTTCCTTTGCTCAGCATGGACTAATAAGTAATTTTATACCAATCGAATAACCAAAACTATGAAATAATATTACCAACTAAATATATTTAAAACTAAAAAACAGGAGAAAAAAAATTGATGAAATGTATAAAATAATTATACCTATATGTGAACATTTAGTGAGCAATATGTGAGAATTTCTCTAACATGTATTACAAAAAAGTTTCATTGAAACCGGCGATCCCAAGTCTGTAACCTATGTAACCGTAAACATGTGGTTTGAGGTAACCCTGAATTAATAAGCTTTTATTGTGTGTTGACCTGTTTAATAAAATAACTAGCAGTGTATTTCCTGTATTTTTTCTTATTCCATGGTCTTAATATTAAAAGAAAAAGGTATATTTAAAAGCGGTAGGAAATTTTAAAATTCAAATAAATGTAATAATAATTATATATTCAACCATATATGTAAAATAAAAGGAACATGATTGGCTGTGCCTCCAGGAGATTAACTGCTATTTGCGAAAACCTTAAGGAGTAAGTTATTTCCTTAACAAAACTCGAAATTCAAGTTCAATATTACTCCTTACTGCAAATGTGCCTCCACAAGGGTTTATAATTTATATTTATAGTAAATATAGATTCCTAAATTTTTATCGTTCTCTATGTAGTTCTCTACATAAATATTATTACATTTTTTACAAATTATAATGATAAATTATTAAAAACAAGATATAATATTTGCCGCTTCGTCTTTTTATTTAAAAAAAAAAAATTTACACATTAGTAATAAAATTTAAATGCAAACAAATATATTGTTTGCTAAATGGCGGTTTGATTTACACTAAACTTTGGCTAAAACTTTTGCCTTTTTATAAATTATAGTTAATTCATTGATTTACCAATGCATTTTTTAATCGCTCCACTTTTAAATATTATAAAGTTTCGGATGGAGCATTTTGGGAATAGCAATTAATGTTAAAATTGAATTTCGAGTTCAAAATCTGGAATTGTTGAAAATATTTTTAAAAATTGATGTTTGAAACCGGATCTTGCACTCTTTTCTTGATAATTTTTATAATTTTGTTATAGTAAAAGTAAGAAAGCCAATTGATGTCCGCAGTTTTCCAAAAATAAATATTCCATTAAATCTTTTTTTTTTTTTTTTTTTTTTTTATCCAACCAGAATTCCTTAACGCCCAATATTATTAGACACTTAACACTTTAACCGGGCGGGACGTATATAGGCGTCCAACCTAAACAATAGCTTCAACGGGCAGGACGTTTAAATACGTCCTTGAAATATATGTTGTGCCCTGTAAGGAATGATTCATAGCGGAAATGACCTGCTGATTATGGTTAAGTCATAGTAAGCGTAATATAATGAACCTAGATAATTTTTTGGCTTAAAACGGGAGTAAACAGTTGAACAAATTTTATTAAAATAAACGAAAGAAACCACTAAAAAAAAATCATTTTAATACACTACTCATTCCTTAAGGAGAATACCACATAGATGACTAAAGGAATGGACTTATCTATTTGAACAATCTTTTATAATGATAAAAAATTATTTTCATTAACGCGTACAATGAAAATGATGTGTAGGTGCTCACAGATGCTGAACTTACCTATCTAAACATTATTTTTAAGAAGTTTGAATTTTAAGAAAGTGTATAACTGCGTATTTATGAAGGATTAATAGAAACATTCTAAATAACTCAAATTTAAATAGGTAGCCAAAGGCAAAAGAATTATATTCATCTATATAGACTAGGGGTCTCCAAACCACAACCCGCTGGCCAAATCCGGCCCACAATAACTAATGGCTAATTAAATATATAGATATTATAATATATATATATTATATATATATATATGTATATATATATTTTATATGTGTGTGTGTGTGTGTTTGTGTGTGTGTCTGTGTGTGTGTGTGTTTTTTTTTTTTTGTATGAAAATTATAATTTAATTTAAATATAATTTATTAATGTTATTTATTTATATATTTTCCAGTCTGTTCACACCATTTTTTCTGCGTTAGCATCTCTGCCGGATATGCAGGAAAGAGCGAGGCAAGAACAAAATTAAATATTTAGTGGTGATAAGAGAGACCCAACTACTGACTATTCAAATCATTTATTCATACAATTAATTTATATACATATTGCTTACATATCCTTATAAATACATTTATTCTGGCATACATACTTTGTTCGTTTTCCTCTTTAAGCCCGGACGATGACCTTCGATTTAAGTTCGAAAAATTGACCTTATTTCCTTTTTTGGCTGATACCTGAGCCGTCTCCTAAATAGGAACATAATAGTACAGAGAGCGAGAAAGAATAAAGGAGAAAATAATATCATGACGTATTTCCGTATAAAATTCTAATTTATATCTCAACATACTCTGATTATCGTTTCTATGATTTTTGTATTATAGAGGTAAATGGTCCACATTAAAGCAGAGTAATATACGTTGTCAAACAATAACTTTTATTTCTGTTCCAAACCACAACACCTGCACTCAAATTAAATGACTTGGTAAAGAAATTTAAAACCAATAATAACATTTTTGGACCAATACTATGTGTTAAGTAAATAATTAAGGCGATTCCATAAAATAATTAACAAACGACCCATTTATGTCATTAACTATTAGCCGATAAGAAAGTAGACAAACATTTTCGAATTCCATATAGAAGCTGAACAATCAGGGATTCCCCACGAGCGTCAGTGAATATTCATTTCCATTAAAGTCCAAGCAGTTTCTCCAAAAATCTTTTAAATCCAGTTTCTAAAATAGCATAGTACCCGCGGGTTTTTCCCCTCCATATTTATTTAATTGTAAAAACGGCTTACGTCCGAAGCCTACTTGATATTTGTCAAGAGCCTGACATTTGGATATTATCTACGACTCGGTCAAGACTAAATCTTGATCTTGAATAGATGCTGATGCGAACCAAAATAATCAAGCATTAGATAGTATCTGAGACGATACAGTTGTCTCCATCTAAGGCCATTACTCTGCACATTCTTTTCACACCGTAGCTATCTATATATAGCGACCCAACTTAACTTCTCGTTGGTCCAAGGGCCTGCCTGGATTCTGACGCCTCTATTCTTTTTAGGCTCCAATCTCCGATATCTTATCTAATTATAATCTCATTCTTCTCCGTTAAATCGACCCTGTGTCTTAAACAGAGAGAGTTACGGGAACCCGAAGTCCTCTTAATTCTCAAGTCCTAAAAATTGTGTGATTTATAAGATATTTATAAATAAAAAAAAATAATAAATACTGTAATATTCAATCACAATTATGGGATGGAAACCCAATAGAGTTCACTTTTCATTCCCCCTTCCCTTTATTCAGTAGGACAACCTCTGAATGAGGACGATACTGCAACCTTCACGCCTTCTTGCAAGATAGGCTTAATAGTTAAAAGGCTGAAATCAGAACAGTAAAAGAAATCATACAATAACTTTTAAAAGTAAAAAAAAAAAAAAAAAAACAGAATAAATCGCATTACAAAACATAGGGGGAGGCTAAGTAGATGAAGAATGGTGAAAGATGAATTCACTATTTCTTACTATCAATCACAAATAGCATTATGTCCCAGCCGGCATAAGATATGTGTTGTGGTGGACAATTTTACTTAATAGTATAAACCAGAGTGTGTTTATGAGAAATCAAGTTGTGGCCGAAAGTTGAGCTGCAGAACACTCTAAAGTAATTTTCGAGGCGCATAATTTAAGGTAAGGTTATCAACTTTCTTAATAAAATATTCTTAATTTATTGTCTTTTGAATATTTTGATTGTAATATATATTTTTTTTTTACAGGTAAATATTAGTTTGCTCAAAATGGAGTGAAAAAATTGGTCTTGGCTAGAGCTCGAACCCGGGTTACCCGCGTAGCTTGCAACTGCGCCACCGAGGCCAAATCTATGCCGAGTCAATCTTATCTCTTCAGTAGTCATAAAACTTGCATTTTTCAAAATAGTATGATCCATTGACAATTCTTCATTATTTAAATATTTATACATTGAATTAATTTTATGTTCTCGTAGGAACCACATTTTATATATATATATATATATATATATATATATATATATATATATATATATATATATATATTGTGACATGGTTTATTGGTTTTGGTCCAGAGGTTCTTACAGTAAAACACCAAAATATTCAGATACCAATGTAATAACATATTTCATACACCAACTTAAAATCATAGTCGAGACATATTTCAGACACCAACTTAAAATCATAGTTGAGACATATTTCAGACACCAACTAAAAATCATTTTGAAATAATTAGTTTTAAATTAAAATTAAAATAATACAATAGTAATTTAACTCAGGAGGCTTACCGCTGAGATCCTCAAAATAAAAAATAATAAAATAATGGGCACTTCTTCGCCAAACATAAAAAATTAACTGAAAGAAAAGAAGGAACGGTACGGTACGGTACATCCACTCGGTACCACAGTTCTTACGGGAATGGCTAATATGGTGGGTACCGTAGGTAGCGACACCATAACTATTTTAAATTCAAACTACCCGCGCAAACAGCCGCCTTGCGCAAAAGGGCTCAAATGATCTCTTCGCGACTCCAGACGGACGTAATCGAAGCGAAAAAAAACTCGTTACACACCCCCCTCCAGCGCGTAAGTCCGTCAGGATTGTCGAAATAATTTAAGTTGTGAAGGATGCCATAAACCTACTAACTTCCCACTATGATCCCTTAACTTACACGATCCGCCGGCAGTAACCGAAACAACCGTATAAGGGCCTTCATATTTGGGGTTAAGTTTAGCTGCAAGTTTATCAGCCGCCGAAGATAGCTGAAAAGTCATCTTTAACACTTGATCTCCCGGACTGAAACGATCTTTCCTACGTCTCAAATTATAACGCCTACTCTGAGTTAGACTCGCTTTAAGAGAATTTTCCTCTGCAACGTGATGTACTTCAGGTAATTTGCTTAATTTAGAAGCCCAAGAAGCCTGTTCTTCTTCGCGAGCTACCAGGATATCCCCTTGTGGAGCTTGGTGTAAAGGCCTTAGCTCTCTACCAAAATTCAAGAAGGCAGGGCTGAACTTTGTTGAGTCTTGAACGGAAGAATTTATTGCAAATTGTATCTCCCCTAATTTCTCGTCCCAGCGTTGGTGTCTTTTCCCGAGATACGTGACGATTAGCTGCTTTATATTACGATTTGCTCGCTCTGTGGGATTTGCCTGTGAGTGATATAAAGGTGTAGTCTCTCTCTTAATACCGAACTCCTTAGCTACTTCATTTACAAGATTACTAACAAAGTTCTTTGCATTATCGGTAATTAACTTCTGAGGTGCCCCATACCTATATAATATTCGGGATTTCAATTTCGATACAATAACTGAAGAGGTAGCTTTTCTAATCGAACACAATTCCACCCATCGGCTAAATAAATCAACGAAAACTAAAAGATAAACATTGCCTTTTGAACTTCGAGGGTAGGGACCCATAATGTCGACTGACACAATTTCCCAAGGCTGCTTGTTATAGCGAGGGTACATTAATCCGCGAGGTGGTGTATTACTGGGTTTGACTTTCTGGCATAATTCGCATTGTCTGACATATTGGCTAATATCCCGATATAGTCCAGGCCAGTAATATAATCTGCTAACCCTAGCAACAGTTTTATCTATACCCAGGTGGCCCGACTGCGGAAGATCATGATTATCATAAATTATAGATCTACGCAAATGTCTAGGAACAACAACTTTCCATTCCTCACTGGGGTCCTCAAGCTCTCCCTTCAAAGGGTTCTTGCGATGATATAATAATTGTCCGTCCTTTACCAACCATCCAGGATGAAATTCTGGAGACTTTTTGACTCGGTAAAATTTCTGATTATACCATTCGTCGGACGTTATGGAGGATTCCGAAGACGAAATCTCACCGGAAGGAGAACCATGATCGGGTCTAGAAGAAAAAAGGGTTATTGCGGCAATTCTGGATAAAGCATCGGCAACTGTATTCAGTTTGCCCTTACGGTATTCCACTTTGTAATTGTATGGTTGTAAACGAAGAGCCCATCTAGCCAAACGACCCGAAGGGTTTTTCAAATTCAGTAACCACTTAAGACTTGCATGGTCAGTTATAACGGTAAACGGATATCCCTCCAAGTAATGCCGATTCTTTTCGATACCAAACAGAACTGCGAGACATTCCTTCTCGGTCACGGTATAATTTCTTTCAGCTGGACTGAGAGTGCGGGAGCAAAAAGCGATGACCCTTTCTTCACCATCTTGTATTTGAGTTAAGACCGCTCCCAGACCTTTATCACTGGCATCGGTCTGTAATTGAAAAGGCTGCTCAAAATCTGGTCTGGCTAATATTGGTGCTTCAGTCAGAGCTGACTTGAGAGCATTGAAAGAGGCTTCCTGCTCTTCTGTCGATACCCATTTAGCTTTACGTTTAAGCAAGGATGTAAGTGGAGAGACAACTGAAGAGAAATCTTTTATAAAACGACGATACCATCCTGCCATTCCAAGGAACCTTCTAAGTTGCCCAACATTAGTAGGAGGAGGAATCGAAGTTACGGAACTAACCTTGTCTGGATCAACACTCATGCCATCACTATTAATTAGATATCCCAAGTACCTAACTTCATTACATCCAAATTCACATTTTTCGGGGTTGATGCGCAAACCTGAAGCTTTAAGTCGACGGAATACTTCCTTAAGCATATCTAAATGCAATTCAAAAGTTGGCGTACAAATCAAAATATCGTCAAGGAATACTACTACGTATGGGTAGAGTTCGGGCCCAAATATTGAATCTGCTAACCTCTGAAAGGTTGCAGGTGAATTAGTTAGTCCAAACGGCATAACTTTAAATCTAAATAACCCTCTTCCGGGAACTGTAAATGCAGTAATGTCTTTACTGGATTCGTCCGCTAGTGGAACTTGCAAAAATGCCTGCTTGAGGTCAAATTTGGACAGATATCTGGCTTGTCGAAGTCCGTCCAAAAGAGAAGTCATATTTGGCATGGGATAGGAATCTTTTCGAGTAACTTCATTTACTTTACGAAAATCTATACAAAAACGGTAGCCCGATCCTTTGCGAACCATGACTACAGGAGATGACCATGGGGATTGGCAAGGCTCCACTAAGCCTTCTTCCAACATCCGATCTAGCTCTCGGTACATTGCCTCAAGCACTTTGGGCGAGTAGTGATAGGAGCGTTGTTTGATAGGTTGAGCGCCATCAACGTCTATGTTATGGCTTATCCGCGTTGTTAATCCTGGAGAATCTTGAAGAGTTAGCAAACCTTCACTAACTACCCTATCCAGATCCAACCTTTCTGTGGAATTAAGTGAATTAATACCGCAAAGTTTGGATGTTTCATTTCCCGAAAATTGAAACTCTTGACGAAACGAGAATTTATGGTTAGGATCATCTTGAAACCACCATGTTGCTTCACGAAGGTTCGTGCACATATTAGAGTTAACTATAAAATCTAACCCAAACAAGAACATAAATGGAAGCGTTGTTAAAACATATAGTATTGTGTCATACGACCTATCTCCAACGGTAATTGGAATGGAGAACCTTTTATCCACAATACTAGTACTTCCATTAGCGACACAAATATTAAACTTAGGAATTTCCTCTACGACATACCCAAGCTGAAAGAGAATTTTAATCCCTTCTGGTCCAACGAATGAGGTCGTGGAACCAGGGTCAAATAGTGCCGAGTAAGGCAAGCTTCTTTGGCATTGTTTTCCTATTCGGAAAACAATGTAAAGCTGTTTATGTAACGATAAGGGACAAAGAGGTGCGGTAGAATTTTCTAAAGAATTCGAGACGACACTAGGAGAAACGAGATCATACTTAGAGGTACACGTAGGTGTTCGATAAGGAACGGTAATAGTTGAATTGATGTTTGGTGGGTCAGCTAAAACCATGGGAATAGGAATGACCCTTACTTCCGATTCCCTTGCCCATTTCCCGGAGTACATTTAGGACAGGCATGAATGGAAACTCCTGGGTTACCGCAACGATAACAGAACAACTTACGAGGCTGCGAACACCTAGAATATACATGAGGTCCACCGCAATTCCAGCAATTTAATTTCGGAGCTGGTTGTAGCTCTTTTGGAGCGTTTTTATTGACAATAGGTCCAGGACTATTTCTGGATTGTACCTTATTCGATGGGAATAACCGTTCCATACAACCAACTGATTCCGTTTTCATTTGTTCTAATTCACGATTGCCATTGGATTTGTCGGTAGCAGTGTCTGTTTCTTTTGACATTGAGGAACCCGAAGGTGAAACACTAAAGATTCCCGGTATTTGTTCTTTCTCATAATTCGAGTTATTACAGTGTCTAGTTGTAGTGGGATTTGTAAATCGGGTTTTCCCTTTTGCATTAGACTTTTCGGATCGGCCTTCTAGAGCCATCATCTCGAAGACTCTAGATCGTTCTGTAACAAAATTTATCAAGTCCTTATAAGAAGGAATTTCAGTTGACTTTATTCGTTCTTCGAACGCTTTTCTAGTCCCGGGGTCTAAATTTGTGAGGGCTAAATGAAGTTTGATGAAATCCCCCATGTCTTCAATACCTAAAGCCGATAACGCAGAACAATTATTTTCATGCTCAGATAAAAATCTTTGCAAGTTACTAGCTGAAGAGTTGTTTAAGGGAGTAAAATCCATCACACTCTTTATATAAAATCGGGCGAGTCGCCTTTTATTTTGATATCTAGAGACTAATGCATCATAAGCTAGGGAAAAATTAGCTTCGTCTAGTGCGAACCCTGAGATAAGGGACAGAGCATCCCCGCGTAAGCTACTTCGTAAATAATGAAATTTCCTAATGGTCGATAAAGAATTTTCTCTATGAACCATAGAGTCAAAAAGAGAATAAAATCCACTCCATTCTTCCAATTTCCCCGAGAATAACGGTAAATCAATTTTCGGTAGCTCCTGAGGTACAGGATAAATAGGGGTAGGCAAAATCTCAGGTTTCTTTTCAGGAGGATTGCACGCTTTTATCAATTTATAATAATTGGCTTTAGTGGTATCAACTAAATCATTGAATGAGTTTAGCACTGCGGAGGTTTCAATCTTGCCCTTTTTATCCGTCACAGTTGCGTTATATTCCCGTATTTTGGACTGAATATTCTCAAAACGCGACTCATAATTGACTAGCCTATCGTAAACTGGTTTAAAATCTACTACGGTATTGACAGTCAAAGAGTTCGATTTGGTGAAAATGTTCTGGACTGCGGCAAATATGTCCTCCCGCTCTGATATTAAAACGTCGGAAACACCCATGATAGCAAAAGAAACAAAATGTCAAAAAAAAAAAAAATTAAAATAAATATATAAACTAGCACTCTGAAAAACGATAACAAGAGAAATTTTAAACTGTTTAAATTAAACAGGCAATAAAAATAATATATTTTTTTATTATTTTTTTTTAAATGAAAAATATTAAATAGAAAAGATAATGAAAATTAAATTGAACTCGGGTAAGCTTCCTTTACAAACCCAAAAGGCATCAAACTAGTGCCTTAACAGAAATTTTTTTTTCTTACCAAAACAAAAGTTTTAAATTAAAAACAAAAGATATAAATTAATGAAACAAACATTAACTATTCCTAAATTCTAATTAAGATAAATCTTAATTCATAAGTTAGAGTCTTTAAAAAAGAAAACTAAAACTATTTCATATATAAAAGAAAATAGTATCTCTGTTATCAAAAGTTATTTTTAAAATTATAAAATAAAAATTAAATTCCTTATTATAATAACAATTCTTATTAAAAGATAATAGAATCCAAATTATCAAATTAAAGTAAATTAATAAAGGTAAATGAAATCTTAATTTGAAAGTTTTGGAATTATCTTTTGAAATTCAATTCAAATAAAATAATCTACATTTAAATTCCAATACTGTTTGTGAAAACATTATTTTTCCTTAGAACAATATATTTTGAGCATTCAATCAATGAAGAAAAAAAAATATATTTTGTTAAAAAGATATAAGTAATTGGAAAAAAAAATTAAAACCATGTAAAAATATTTGTTAAAAGGCTTACGTAATATACAATAAAATCTTTAAAGAAAATTTAAGTAATTGTCTTTCTTCGACAATGTTAATTCGTTGAAAATAATTTTCTTACGATATTGAAAGGGAAATCAGTGAATAACAAAAGTATCGTAAGTTAAACATATATTTAACTTCGTTCTTGTTATTGTTATTGATTTAGCTCAAACGTAAGTATAAACTAATACTCTCAATTTAAACAAAGTGCTCAAACAATATAACTTGTACTCTCTCGTACTATGTATTAGATAAATTTGCTTAATATTAATTTTATATTAATAAAGCTATTAATTAATAAATCTTCAAGACGACACTTATCTTGGAGTTTTCCTTAGTCCCTGTTCGGGCGCCATTAGTTTGTGTGACATGGTTTATTGGTTTTGGTCCAGAGGTTCTTACAGTAAAACACCAAAATATTCAGATACCAATGTAATAACATATTTCATACACCAACTTAAAATCATAGTCGAGACATATTTCAGACACCAACTTAAAATCATAGTCGAGACATATTTCAGACACCAACTAAAAATCATTTTGAAATAATTAGTTTTAAATTAAAATTAAAATAATACAATAGTAATTTAACTCAGGAGGCTTACCGCTGAGATCCTCAAAATAAAAAATAATAAAATAATGGGCACTTCTTCGCCAAACATAAAAAATTAACTGAAAGAAAAGAAGGAACGGTACGGTACGGTACATCCACTCGGTACCACAGTTCTTACGGGAATGGCTAATATGGTGGGTACCGTAGGTAGCGACACCATAACTATTTTAAATTCAAACTACCCGCGCAAACAGCCGCCTTGCGCAAAAGGGCTCAAATGATCTCTTCGCGACTCCAGACGGACGTAATCGAAGCGAAAAAAAACTCGTTACAATATATATATATAAATCATATATATGATAATAATATATCATATTAAATTTTTATGATATTTTTCTTCATCTTACCCCATCATATTTTTGGGGAAAATCCCATGTATCATCATCTTGAAACGACAAAGGTTATTGAAAAAACACGTGGTTATAGGTAATATATATATATATATATATATATATATATATATATATATATATATATATATAATATATAATATATATATATATATATATATATTATAGGTAATATATATATATATATATATATATTATTCGTTATCTCACCACACGGTTTTTTTTTTTTAATGAGTACCAGTACTCTTTCTGACTGTCTCGTGTGGACCAGAGTGACACCAGTCACAGGAAATATTAATGTGACCCATAGTTGGGGTAAGATCATTATCATATTGTTTTGGAAAATCCCATGTATCATCATCTTGAAACGACAAAGGTTATTTAAAAAACACGAGGCTATAGGTAAGATATAGAAAAAGTGTTCATCAAAATTTCAGGTTTTAAATCCACAGTGGGTAGGAAAAATTGCAAAAGCTTAAAGTCGTCATCTTACTCAAATTTCCCAAGCATATGAAAGACAACAGACCTCTTGTTCCAACATAATAACTAATGAAGTAAAATAAAATTCATAGTCAACTCAATGTCCTCTATATTTCAATAAATAAGTCTCCAACAACCATCAAATCCCTATCTAATCCGATTCTTAATTTCCAAAATCCTACCCAAAAACGTTGATTCTCCTTACTTTATCACAATAAAATTATCCATGAAGGTCTTAATATACCATGTGTAATATCTGACATCTTGGGTAGATCCAGATACCTATTCATTCACCTTGATTCTTCTTCTATTCCTGATAATTCTTCCTGGCGTCTGAAAAAAGGATGGCCTCGTGACCTTCTAATTTAGGACGATTATTGAAGTGCCAAAAAATTGGTTGTACTGATTATGTTCACATTTACTTTTTTATTTTAATACAGTTGTGAGTATCAATAAACGCAGTTTGAAAAAACAAATAACTGGATTTACATACATGAATTTATCTATGCGTATCAAACCATGAAATACATTAGGTGTTAAACCATTAAACATAAGAAGGAATAGCATATCCACCACTTCATTTTTCATGATATAGGTCTGATATTAAGTTCAACAGATTGGAGTATTTTTTTATTAGTTTCCGTTTCTAGTTAGTATGATGTTAAACGACCGACATTCGATGAAACTTATATAGAAAAATCACAGTTTACAATTAAAATTTATGTTTTTTGCCATATTATGGTTCTCCGGCATAATATGCCTCTATAGAGTTCTCCGGCACTGGGTTTAATTTTATTAGTAGAATCTAATTTTATAAGAATTCGAAGTTATATTTATCGATGATGATACTTATAATAATGTATATTAGCACACAGCTCGGTGTTATTTTTTTTTTCAACATTGAATCCTAGGGAAACTAATCTCGATGACATTTCATAGAGAAACCTGTAGTGAAACTACCCATTCCGTCATAAGAGTGGGAGCTTTCTAGAAACTGAAAAACCAGCTATCGGTATCTAGTAGTGGATAGAGTTGAATCCCGGTGACCTATATAATTGTAATAGCTCTGTATAATAGCATAATAAATCCAAGGAACGTCTGAGAAATAAATTTCAGAGTTTAGATATTATAGAAGTCTAACTTAAATTTAATTCTTTAAAAAAGTAAATATGAATATATAATAATAATAAAATGTTTTTTAAAATGAAAAATTAATGATGAGTAAGGGGCATTCCATATTAAATTAACGAGGTTATTTAGGTTTTGGATTATAATAATACTTATTTGTTGCATGCATCAATGTTAAGAAAAATACGATATTTCAGATGTTTATAAAAATGAACTAAAAGAAATGATTTATTACATGTCAACATTTTTTATCTTGTGAACCCATAGCTTCACCACTTTCAAATTTAGTATACCTTTACCCACCATAAGGTAGAAAAATATAATTCATTTTCAAAAGTGAAAAGAGAAGATTTTAGAAGTTTTTTTTTTTTTTAAATATTATATTTATAGAACATGGTGTATATCAGAAAAAGAGGAAAGAAAACTGAAGAAAAAGAACGCCTGTTATACATCAGAAATTTATATCACAAAAACTGTATGTCCAAAATATTTTCTTTAAATTGATGCATGCAAAATATTACCGAAAAATTATGATTTGTTATGGAATGACGCGTAACTGACATTATAAATTCAGTTGTTTTTCTAGAATGAATTATGTAGTTGCTATAGTTTCTTTGTTTCGATAGCTGAAAATCTTATAAAGTTTTTTACCAATTTAGACTCATGTGTGTTGCAATTAAATGCTTTCACAGAACCTTTAATAAAAAATTGCAGGAATACTTTCATTATACTTAAATATACTTAGCGAAATTCTATTAATAAATTTATTATTAATAACGGTAAATTTCGTTTTAAGCTTTAATGTGAGTTATAAGATTCTATTCCAATTCGTCTCGGGTTCACCTTGTGTTTGTATACATAGAATATAGGGCACATACATATATATATTTTATGTATACAAACACAAGGTGCACCCGAGATGTATTATAATAAAATTTTATGACTCACATGAAGACTTGAAAACGAAATTTACCATTATATATATATTACCTATCACCTATTATATATATATATATATATATAATCTTACCCCAACTAAAAAAACCGTGTGGTGAGATAACGAATAATATATATATATATATATATATATATATACAGGTTTCATGAGGGGAAAATATATCCCCTCATGAAACCTGTACAAAGCACCAAAATAATTCTTAAAAGTTAATATCTCGAAATATCTATTTATCTAACTCAAAATCTACTAGTTTGTCATTATTGCCTTAATCGTTAATGGATTGGAGAAGATAGCTTAATTTATAACAATTCAAATGTTTGATGAAAAAGATATTGTACTATTCTAAATGAATGAATTTCTGCTGGTTGAAAAAGCTTGTTCTGCTAGAAATTGAAATTGGGAGTCAATAATACCGTGCAGCATTTAAATTATAAAAAGTCCGGAGTACCTCTTCTTTCGTACACAAGTTATAAAAAGTATTATTTGCTTATTTACCTCCAGAACTCAATTTAATAGACTAAAGATTCTAGTTTTCTTTCTTTTTTTTTGTCATGAATTGAATACATACTTATATACTATAATTCTTATATTATTTCAGTTATGACTGAACTATGATTTTAAATTTTTAACCCAATTTAAAAATTTAAATGAATAAAACGGTCAAAACAATGATACCTATCAGAGCAACATCACTAGGCTCTCAATCCACTGCAATAGTTCCGTTCCTATAACATAAAATTTTCCATGAAATTATTATTTGCTCTTCCTAGCTCTATTGATATTTAAAATTGAGAGAGGTTCAAAGAAATACTATAAGTCTGTTTGTTTAGTTATTTGTATAAAGAGAATTTCATTTTAATTATGAATTTCGAATCGGAAATCAATACGAAATTCTTTCATAGATTGGTATAGAGAAATTAATTTTTTGGTATAAGTATGAACATGATGGACAAAAATACATCAAGTAAATGGGGTGGCTATGCAATAAAGAAAAACTAATGATTCTTTTATCATATTTTATCAAGGTTTGGTGAATTAATACATTTAGATTAATAAAAAAGGCCAATTTCACCAAAAAACTGTAATAACAATTTATTTTTTTATTCTGGCAACGTTTCGGCTTCTAGAGCCATTTTCAAGCCATGCATCATACTCTGGAATTTTTCTTATGGTGATTTAGAATAAAAATATTTTTAAGGTTGTAAATAAAAAACTTGTTGCTGGAGGCGTCATTTTTAAATATTGTTTGTTATATCTGCCACCACTAACTCCGAGCAACTCAAGTTATGATATTCAAAATTATGATTTTAAACCATTATATTCCTCACTATAATTACACTATAAAACAATATATTAATTATATATTATTATATCTGCCACCACTAACTTGAGTTGCTCGGAGTTAGTGGTGGCAGATATAACAATATTTAAAAATGACGCCTCCAGCAACAAGTTTTTTATTTACAACCTTAAAAATATTTTTATTCTAAATCACCATAAGAAAAATTCCAGAGTATGATGCATGGCTTGAAAATGGCTCTAGAAGCCGAAACGTTGCCAGAATAAAAAAATAAATTGTTATTACAGTTTTTTGGTGAAATTGGCCTTTTTTATTAATCGAAAAAATAATGTAATGAAAAGGCATGTAGAGAAACTACCCATTGGTATCACTTAACTAATATTTTTAGCTAAGAAGGTCCCGAGGAAATCTTATCAGACGCCTAGGAAGATTGTCAGGATTAGAGGAGAAAGCGAGGTTGGAAACAAGTGGGTTCGTATGGTTTGGAGGTTTATTGTAAAAGCTCAGGGGACTTTAATCGGGCCAAATCGGCGAAATATGGAACATTAAAGTCTTTTTGGATGATTTATTTTTGACAAAATGAGGGAGCATTATGGATTTAGCTAATGGTTGTAGATTGTAAGGATTGAATTTGAGAGGAATATAATGGTTTAAAATCATAATTTTGAATATCATAAAAGAAAACATTAAATTTAATGCAGTTTTTAATGTGAGAATTAAAATGTGACCAGTTTTCAGTCTCAACAAATTATATTTATTTCATAACAGCAAACGGTTCGGCCATCCTCAGTGCTGCAAGAAACATCATGAGTACTTTTTAGTTTTGAACAGATATATCCTTTTAGAACCACCAACTTATTCATAACAACATCCATTAAATTTTTTTGCTCTAAAAATTACAAAACCAAATATTCAAGAGGGTAAAATAATAATAAATTACGCATACACATCAAATTGAGCAGAAAAATTAAAATTTCCTGAATATGATTCAAAATTCATATTGTTCTTTAAATTAAAATTTTTTGGTTTTATATTAGAAGAGAAATTTTTTTAATGAATGTTGTTATGAATAAGTTGTTATAGAGGTGTGAAGACCATGACACGATTGTCAACTGTTTTCTTTAAGATAGGATGATCAATTATTTTCAAACATAATCAGTTCAAAACTAAAAAGTACTTAAGATGTTCCTTGCAGCACTAAGTATGGCCGAATTGCCAAAACGTTTCCTGTTATGAAATAAATATGATTTTTTGAGACTAAAAACTGGTCGCATTTCAATTCTCACATTAAATACAACTAAAGTCACAAGAAAGGGAGAAGTAATAATAATTTAATGACATTATTTATCGAGTGTCTGAAAATGGATGGGTTTTAAAATATTTCCTATAAAAAAACGTCCATTTTGAAGTTGCGTTCTTTCACTATTTATAAAGTAATGTTATCGAATGTTACTAATATAATTTAAAATTATTATTAAACCAATTCACATCACTTGTCCCTGGCATTCATAAGGAACGAAGCAACCCTGCCAGAGGCACACTTGCAAATTTCTCGGAACCATTGGAAAAAACAACACTAAGTCAAAGCTGTCCAGGTCAAGTTCAAATTCCATAATATGCGTCAACCCCGATGACGCAGGCTGGACTTCCAGTGGATAGAAGAGGCGTACCCCAGAACTCGAGAGAAAGGTTATCTGGTCTTTCCGGGCGAGAAGAGGTGAAAGATCTGCAAGGGGCTGCAGGTGCTGCAAATTACATAACAATGGCAGGGGGATAAAAAGGTCAAGGGTGGTAGTGGGGGGTAGGTGGAGGGGGGAGGGGGTTATGGGCCGTCGTCGGCGAGCTGTGGGCAGTCTGTGTACCCCATCCAGCCCGTAAGCAGCCTAGCGGTGAGTTCCTTCTCTATACTCCGAGGCCTATAAGCCTTTTCAACAACCATAACCATACAGAATTTGAATATCGGCCCGAAAAAAATGATGTAGTTGTTCTCTTGAGCCAAATGACAACTCCTCTCTAGTCGGGCCGAATCATTCCATATTATTTACCCATCCATAATTTTAAAATTACTTACGGAATTTCATAGGTATTAATTTGAAAAAAAAAAAAATGACGCAGATGACCTATCCTAGCTTGCGCCAAAACTTGAACAAAATATCAAATGTAAATATACTAAAACTACATAAATAAAATATCATTTTAGTCAAAGTAAAATTATATAAATGTATATACTCAAATCAGTGGTGTACTGTGGAAATCGGTTGTTTGATAAAATCTGCTCTTCTTCAGAGATAACCTGACCAAACTCACTAACTTACCGCATAGAAGCATATCGGAGAAAGAGGAGTGGTGATTTTGTTTAAGTGTGATTAACATTGATTCTAAACTGCCAAATAAAGTTTCGGATCAATGGTAAGTGAATCCTCGTAATTTTTATGCAGAAACACAGACAATGATTAATTTTATATTACAGCTTCCCTGTCACTAAAATAGTAGCAAATATTCTCTTATCATTACAAGAAAGTTTCATTCAAATTTTTAGAAATATCTTGTTTTACATTCTGAATACTGTTCAAAACCATAAGACTTATAATCATCAAATTTTTATTATATTTTAGTGCTCTTTAGACCCAAAAATAAAAATAAAACTGCATCAAAGATTAACATTTTTTGAAAATAATATTAGTAAAAATATGTTACCATAAATGTTCGTTTACCAAATCATTTCTTTGTTGACAAACATTTTTTTATGCTGTTTGAATGGAATCTCTTATTATCTTCAAGACCGTAGGAACTTTTATAGCTTTTTAGTGACACATTAGTGTTTTCCATAATGTGTTCTGGTCTGAATAAAGCCGGACGAATCGTATGCGATCTCTCTAATTTAAAGCTTCATTACATATCTCTATTTTCACAAATTTCTTGTAACTATTTTTCTCTAACTCATTATATTTCCTTAAACATTACGGATGAAGTCAATATTACAAACTGATATCTAAATTGGTTACGAACGAAGGTCGCGCATGCAACTAAAGACAGATGCGATCTTTAAAAGTCCTTCCTATCTTCATTTTCCAATAACAACTTTTTTTTTTTTTTCTGTTTTCATAGGAGTGATTAACTGCACTCGTGCCAGGGTTGTTAATTAAGATTGTGCGTCTATTAAGAGGCGATTTTTTAATTGGCGTTACGTTATTTATAGCACTTAAGCCTTATAGCACTTCTGAATAAATTAACTAACAATGTTCAATTTGTGTGTGTGTGTGTGTGTGTGTGTGTGTGTGTGTGTGTGTGTGTGTGTGTGAAGAAGGTCATAATTAAAAAAAATCTAATCCCGATAAAATCTAATCCGCTGTCAAAACAACAAATAATTAATTTTTATTTGGAAAAAAACGTAGATTCAGTCGTTTTTATTTTTTGTGTATGGATGGAAAACTAATGCATTTATCTAGGCAAGTATTTGCGATTTAGAAGAAGATTTTCCGAACAAGAATAAAATAAATCACGCAATATTACCTAGAAAAACGAATTATTCATAAAGAATGATGCCGCCCTCCCCCCTCACATCTTCCACTAAATTTCATTTCTCTCATCTCGAATGATAGATTACCAAAATTTGAGATTTCAAAATTTTATTGTTTACCTAAGTTAAGCTGTGGTTTGTTCCACGTTTTCCTTTATTCCGGGATTTGTCCCAAAAATGCATACCTCTTTAATAATGTGCCCCTCTCAAAAAGTTTTATGGCGCTGTTTAATGCCTCTTCAGTGAACCCCAAAGATATATTGCCTAAATTACTTTATTTTCTATATAATTATAAAAAATACACAAGGAATCTATTACCTTTCTTTTTTAAATATTATAAATCAATTGAAAACTATAATTTTAAGCAAACACACAGGTAGTGGCGGTTCCAGAAAATAAATCTGTGTGGGCTTGGTCGGTGTAAAAAACAAAAGAAAAAAAACAACATAAAGTGGAATAATAAGAACTTTGTTAAATTCTCATTCTTTAAATATAACTGCACTAGAAGATACTAGAATATTTGGTAGAATTATGTGCGAAAATTTATTCCGTTAATCTTTTTTTTTTTCCAAAATTTTGAGAGGAGGATTGATCCCCATTAACTCCCCCTCAGGACTGCTCCTCCACATAAATAAGATATATTGTTAGGTTAATTAGGTTAACCGGGAGGATCATGAACAAAATCAAGCGTCTAAAGAATCACATTATTTATATGCAAAAAAATTCATGAAACCTGACCATTCAGGAAATATAATGAATGTCACATTAATATTAATGGACAGATAATAATGAGTAAAATTACTAACATTATATAACTGTAAAAGGCATTAAATTAATTTGCAAGGGTATCCGTTACATAATCTATATCTACAATAAACGTTAGCGGAATTAAAGAAGGTAAAGTTTTTTGCATATAAATTAACATTAAACCAATTAATAAAAATAAATCCGTTGAAGAAAAAAAGAAGAATATTTTTAGGTCGTGAGATAATTTATAAATAAGATATGCTTTACCTCCGACTAATCGATACGAGTCGTCTTTAATTACATTCCTACAAAACTAAGGAAGCATTCATACCTTCCATATACGTTGATGTAGAATAGGGTGGTACTTTCCCAACCACTCTTCTTTAGTTATATTGTTTAAGACTATAATTATATTTATGATTATTTTTTTATGTTTTAACGTTTAGACAATTGATTGCATTAGTCAACTACCCATCAAACAGTCAATTCAAATAATTTAAATTTTTAAATAAAAAACACTTAGTATAGGTGCTCGTAGTGTATGGAGGATAATATTTTTTTTTTAATATTTAAAAATTGAGGAAAATTTTCTTGAAAATATTTACAATAATAAACGGAATCGTTTCGGAAAAGTTTAACATTTAAAGTTTTTTTTTTTTTTTCTTTCTTTCTTTTTTTGAACCATTACAATTGAAGAAATAACATAACGATTATTTTTTTTAAGTGTCTTATAGAACAGCTTCCGCCAAATATATTCAGCCCAATTTATGTAACCTCAAATCTAAGGTATTAATACACTACTAACTTCATTACCCGAAGCAACATATGCAGAATGTAAATCTGCAGATTTCAGATATAAGAAGTTGGATCCACTCGACAAACATACCCTGATTCTAATTTCCTTATTTACTTAGAGTCTTTACCAGGAATATAAGGACGCAGCCTTGGTTGCAATTGGCTCCGCGTAATTAATGTCATAAATGCAATCAGCTTGAACAAGTTTCGGCATTTTTATGGCATTCTTTTGGCCGTATTTTGTATTTCGAAGGTTCTAAACGAGAATCGATTCAAATAAAACATATAATATGAGCTTTTTTTATTGTAAAATAATGATTCTCTTAAAAAAATATTGCTTGATTTAGTTTATAATAGTATAAACAGATTTTTACTTTAATTGGTATGTTCGATAGGCGTTAAAGTCTCCGCATCGTAATAAGTGCTACATTAGGTCAAGGCTGGTTTAAAAAGCTTACAACTAAATTTGGGAATGATTGATATATATTTTTGTTTATCGGAATAAATAAATGGATTAAAAAAATAAACCTTTTTTTTAGGTACGAATTAATAATATCCAGAGTTTTATAGTGGTTCGGAGATAATGATAGACTTCGATTCATGTTTTGGCTGGCTGAAAAAAAATTCCTTCTGGAAAAAATAAACAAAAAAACAGTTGGGTGGGACTCAGTGTGGATCACGCTAGTAGTGTTTATTATTCCTCCTAGCTGACATCTATGCCAAATGTTTTTATGTGCACCTATTTCTTCTCCTTTTGTCAGGAGGGCGTGATGACAAGATGGGGGGGGCCAGCAGATAAAATATAAAAAAACTTACTTATTAAAGCTAAATTTACGATGTAGATCATTTTAATTAACCATAATGTTTAGAAAATTAAAAACATGTTTTTAAAGTTATGCTTTTGTTTTATCTATTATGATTAGAGGGATTAAAAAAAAAAAAAAAAAAAATGAAGCCAATTTGCCTCTTCTTAAAAATAAGAAACACGTGATTTATTTTTAACAAGCTGTGAAATTAAGTTACAAAGTTTTCTTAAAAAAACATAAATAAACACTTTTTTTAATTAATGTTATCTCAAAATCTATGCACTGTAGAAAAAACAACTATGTTGGAAAAGTTGTTTACTTGTAGAATAAGCATTTTATAACAAAAATGTAGTTAGGAGGAAAAAAAAAAACTTACATTGTACAGTATACATTTTTTAACTATTTTTTTTTTAATTAAAAATCTTATCTCGCTAGCTAAAATAATGAATTAAGTTAGAAATAAAATATTTTTTTTATTTAGAAAATTGTATAAAATATATTCTTATAAAAAAAAGAATAGTCATAAATTTTTGACGCAATGGACCTAAACATTAATTGAGTATATATACTCCATAATACTGATTATGGTTACATCACTATAGTACATGTTTTAATAATTATTATACCCCGACGAAATCATAGACAAATTAAAGTCCGATAAATGGATAGTTCCATTATCAAGAAAAATTAAATATCTATATGACAAAAATAATTTAAGCTTCAATTCAAAATATAATTAATAAAAGAGTATAAATACGCGCTGAGAACTATGTATGTTACGTACTTACGGGTTACAGATGAATAATCAAGTAGGCCAAGAACTTGCGAATACCTTTAACAAAGAGCTCGGCACAACTAGGGCTCCTTCGTTTCTCATACCACTCATTTGACCTTTGTGCGCAATGCCAGCATTGTATGGTAACACTTTAATATTTTAACCAAATATTAATATTTTATGAAATTAAAAAAATAATTTTAGAAAGTTTGTAAAATGTCATATCTTGCTGAGTGATTTGCAGCAACGGTCCCAGAATAAAATTTCTGGTAGGGTTTGATCGGTAGAAAAAAAACCAAGAAAAAGATATATATATATATATAAATATATATATATATATATATATATATATATATATATAAATATATATATATATATATATATATATATATATATATATATATATATATATATATATATATATACTGAAAATTTATTTACTTACAAACTTTTAGTTTTATTTATTTAATAGAAACTGTTTTAAATTTATGAATGAGTTAATTTATTCTAGTTATTTATTTTTCGAAATTTCAGGAGGGGGCAATAAATGCAATATTCAAAATTTTTAGTTAAGAAAACGTCCATACACAAAATATTTTCAAGTTCAATTATTTACAGAAATATTTGGTCCATACTTTCCCCCCTTTTCTATAGTAATCCTTTGGGAGTTTCTAATATTTCTGTATTTTACAAATACATTTTCAAATTGGCATATTACTGTATTAATTATATATTTTATTTGCAATATATTATTGACCTTTCGTCATAAATTCTTTTGCATAACAAAAACAATACATTGTTTAAAACTTCATAAATTTGAAGGTTTCGGAGTTTGCTTTATCATTCACCATCCTTCTTCTTAACACGTAATAGTTCTTTTGGCTTCGTCCAATCAAGTTTGATCAACCATTCAAACCTATAATTACTAAGTCCTATTTGCTTTATCAATACTATATAACATACTTTTCAAGCCTTGGTGCTAGGGTTCAGTACTTTACTTAGTAGGAAGTAAGTACCTATCATTTATCGTCAAACGATCGGTCATACTAGGAAGTGGAGTGGTCAGCAGTATTCATGGTCAACCATTTTTTCTTTTCTTCTTATCATTAAACTGACAGTTTTTCACTTCATGTTTTTTTACTTTAAGGCTTGGTCTGCCATAGCAAGGTTTCCTGATTCAATTATTTTCATATATACACGTATATATATATAAATATTGGGTGATACGAAACGTGTGTGTTTAAATAATTTGATGAAGCGAAAATCGGTTGTTTATTCATTTTATGGCCAAATCCTCACCTAATAGATAATTGTGAAAGTAGACTTTATATATATATACATAAAATATTCATTTCTTAGAGTTCTTGCTTAATGTATCTTGACATTTCCATTCCGATTAAGACTTGTTAGCCGTCATGGTTCTGAAAAAGTATCAAGAAGTCCATTTGCAAGACTAGTTCCCCCCACTTATATCTCTGCAAGTACATGGACTGCAGGAGCTTTAATGAATGATAATAATAAATTCTTTATTTATTTGTTCCGGGACAAGTCCCTTAAGGATATGATTATATAATACACATAGCGGGCATTAAAACCTTAGGGTGAAATCTAAATAAAGGAAATGACAATGAACAAATAAAAATGAGGAAATAAAGATAAAGTATAAAGAAACCTTTGGATGTTAAAAAAAAAAAATCCTTATTAACATTAAGTGGAAAAAATAACTAGTAGTTCACAAGTTATAATATACATATGCAAATAATATTAAACATAATTTACATTTTTAAAAAACAAATAATAGCTTTGCTAAATAGGATTTGAAAAAAATCATAAAGCCAAAAAAAAAAAAAAAAAAAAAAATAGCTTTAATTGGTTTAAAACTTTAATTCAGAATTAGAAGTGTCTATTTAATTTTTTTGGGACAGGCGAGATTTAAAGGTCAGGAGGGTATTGGTGGAATGACGGATCAATGAAATTCAATTGAATTTCATGGGAATGAGGAGATCTTTCAAAAGCTGTCGCTTGGCCTGCTGGTGTATTATAATAGATCTGATGACCTATAGCGGGAATGAAGCGTGGATATCTACTAAAGAAGTTCTGATATAATATAACGGATGATATGCGGATATCGGATAATTTGGAAAAAGGAAGGATATAAGGCAAGACAGTGATGAGAATGCGTAAAATTGTCAAGAATGCGGATAAAATTAATTTAATTTTACATCATAATTAATCAAAGCAGTGGCGGACTTGGATCTTTTCCGACCCTGTTGAAATAAAAAAAAATAATAATGGATAAAGTAACGAATTAAACAAATAAATTATTATGTTTTACAATAAAGTAATCATTGGGTTTAGAAAGAAACCTGTGCTTGTATCCAGGTAAATAAATATTTTCAAAAAACGACATATTTTCAAAAGAAACTTCATCTTTATTATATATTAGTCCCTTATCGTGGGGCCTCATTACCTTTATATTAATAGCAATTAATGAAGAACAGTTTCGTCCGATAAGAATTTTTAAAAATTGGGCAACAAAGGTACTACCTTTCAGACGCCACTGAATCTTATATTACTCGAAATAATAGGAATAACCACAATAATGTTTCAATTGCAGAAAAAATATTGTTTCAGAAATTCGAGGGGGGGCTATACTGATTGAATTTATTTATTTTTTATAATTTATATATAATCCATTAAACTCGTAAAAATGCCTGCCTTTCCCTTCATTATTTAAATTTTATGCAGATAAGTTATTTAATAGTTGTTACAACACGTATGATCGTGCTTCTAAAGACCCTGGCCGAGCGGTACCATTCTGAGCTGATTACCAATTCCCTTGGTCAATATAATGACTTGTATAAATAAAAGATACATTTCTTGTACGTCAAAGCGTTTACCTCCCATAGAGATGGGCAAAAATGTAATATGAGTACGGAGTACTGATAAGGAGTAATCAACGGCTTGATTACTGAATTTATCGAAAGTACTCAACTTATTTTTTTTCTGAGTACTCCGGTAATCAAGTACAGAAAAGTTGAGTACAGGAGAAAATGTTTTCCACATTTCAGTAAATTTGTTTGTTTTATGTAGTAAAAATTTTTAAATTTTAAGGGTATTCAATACAAATTGGAAAGTGGGGTTCATGTGGGGGAGGGGGGCGGGCGATCATTTTCAGTAATTTAACATTTAGGGATTTCATTGAAATAAGGGTGCATTCTTATGTTTCCGGATACGGAGATTTCAAGAATATCATAATTTTTTTATTTCTACTTGAGGGGGGGGGGGCGCTCACTATACAAATAATTTAACATATACGGATTTCATTGAAATGAGGGTGCATTGTTATGTTTCCGGATATGGAGATTTCAAAAATATTATAATTTTTTAATTCCTACGTGGGGGGGCGCTCTATTGACAAATAATTTAACATTTACGGATTTCATTTAAATAAGGGTGCATTCTTATGTTTCCAGATACGGAGATTTCAAGAATATTACAATTTTTTTATTTATAGCTCAGATTTCAGTAATTTAGCATTTACGGATAGGATTGTATTTAGGTTATAGGCAGCGTTGGGCACTATCCGAGTAAAAAAGGCAGATAACATAAGAATGCACCCTCATTTCAATGAAATCCGTAAATGTTAAATTATTTGTATAGTGAGCGCCCCCCCCCCTCACGTAGAAATAAATATTTATAATATTTTTGAGATCTCCGTATCCGGAAACATAATAATGCACCCTCATTACAATGAAATCCGTAAATGTTAAATTATTCGTATACTGAGCGCTCCCCCCTCACGTAGAAATTAAAAATTTATAATATTTTTGAAATCTCCGTATCCGAAAACATAATAATGCACCCTCAATACAATGAAATCCGTAAATGTTAAATTATTCGTATACTGAGCGCTCCCCCCTCACGTAGAAATTAAAAATTTATAATATTTTTGAAATCTCCGTATCCGGAAACATAAGAATGTACCCTCATTTCAATGAAATCCGTAAATGTTAAATTATTTGTATAGAGAGCGCCCCCGCCCCCTCTCTTTGAAATAAAAAAATTATAATATTTTTGAAATCTCCCTATCCGGAAACATAATAATGCACCCTCATTACAATGAAATCCGTAAATGTTAAATTATTTGTAAATTGAGCGCCCCCCCCCTCACGTAGAAATAAAAAATTTATAATATTTTTGAAATCTCCGTATCCAGAAACATAAGAATGCACCCTCATTTCAATGAAATCCGTAAATGTTAAATTTTTTTTATATTGAGCGCCCCCCCCCCCTTTTGTAGAAATAAAAATTTATAATATTTTTGAGATCTCCGTATCCGGAAACATAATAATGCACCCTCATTACAATGAAATCCGTAAATGTTAAATTATTCGTATACTGAGTGCTCCCCCCTCACGTAGAAATTAAAAATTTATAATATTTTTGAAATCTCCGTATCCGGAAACATAATAATGCACCCTCATTACAATGAAATCCGTAAATGTTAAATTATTCGTATAGTGAGCGCTCCCCCCTCACGTAGAAATAAAAAATTTATAATATTTTTGAAATCTCCGTATCCAGAAACATAATAATGCACCCTCATTACAATGAAATCCGTAAATGTTAAATTATTCGTATACTGAGCGCTCCCCCCTCACGTAGAAATTAAAAATTTATAATATTTTTGAAATCTCCGTATCCGGAAACATAATAATGCACCCTCAATACAATGAAATCCGTAAATGTTAAATTATTCGTATACTGAGCGCTCCCCCCTCACGTAGAAATTAAAAATTTATAATATTTTTGAAATCTCCGTATCCGGAAACATAATAATGCACCCTCATTGCAATAAAATCCGCAAATGTTAAATTATTCGTATACTGAGCGCTCCCCCCTCACGTAGAAATTAAAAATTTATAATATTTTTGGAATCTCCGTATCCGGAAACATAGTAATGCACCCTCAATACAATGAAATCCGTAAATGTTAAATTATTCGTATACTGAGCGCTCCCCCCTCACTTAGAAATTAAAAATTTATAATATTTTTGAAATCTCCGTATCCGGAAACATAATAATGCACCCTCATTACAATGAAATCCGTAAATGTTAAATTATTCGTATACTGAGCGCTCCCCCCTCACGTAGAAATTAAAAATTTATAATATTTTTGAAATCTCCGTATCCAGAAACATAAGAATGCACCCTCATTTCAATGAAATCCGTAAATGTTAAATTTTTTTATATTGAGCGCCCCCCCCCCTCACGTAGAAATAAAAATTTATAATATTTTGGAGATCTCCGTATCCGGAAACATAATAATGCACCCTCATTACAATGAAATCCGTAAATGTTAAATTATTTGTATAGTGAGCGCTCCCCCCTCACGTATAAATAAAAAATTTATAATATTTTTGAAATCTCCGTATCCAGAAACATAAGAATGCATCCTCATTTCAATGAAATCCGTAAATGTTAAATTATTTGTGTAGTGAGCGCCCCCCCCCTCACGTAGAAATAAAAATTTATAATATTTTTGAAATCTCCGAATCCGGAAACATAATAATGCACCCTCATTACAATGAAATCCGTAAATGTTAAATTATTCGTATACTGAGCGCTCCCCCCTCACGTAGAAATTAAAAATTTATAATATTTTTGAAATCTCCGTATCCGGAAACATAAGAATGCACCCTCATTACAATGAAATCCGTAAATGTTAAATTATTCGTATACTGAGCTCTCCCCCCTCACGTAGAAATTAAAAATTTATAATATTTTTAGAATCTCCGTATCCGGAAACATAATAATGCACCCTCATTACAATGAAATCCGTAAATGTTAAATTATTTGTATAGTGAGCGCTCCCCCCTCACGTATAAATAAAAAATTTATAATATTTTTGAAATCTCCGTATCCAGAAACATAAGAATGCATCCTCATTTCAATGAAATCCGTAAATGTTAAATTATTTGTGTAGTGAGCGCCCCCCCCCCCTCACGTAGAAATAAAAATTTATAATATTTTTGAAATCTCCGAATCCGGAAACATAATAATGCACCCTCATTACAATGAAATCCGTAAATGTTAAATTATTCGTATACTGAGCGCTCCCCCCTCACGTAGAAATTAAAAATTTATAATATTTTTGAAATCTCCGTATCCGGAAACATAAGAATGCACCCTCATTACAATGAAATCCGTAAATGTTAAATTATTCGTATACTGAGCTCTCCCCCCTCACGTAGAAATTAAAAATTTATAATATTTTTGGAATCTCCGTATCCGGAAACATAATAATGCACCCTCAATACAATGAAATCCGTAAATGTTAAATTATTCGTATACTGAGCGCTCCCCCCTCACTTAGAAATTAAAAATTTATAATATTTTTGAAATCTCCGTATCCGGAAACATAATAATGCACCCTCATTACAATGAAATCCGTAAATGTTAAATTATTCGTATACTGAGCGCTCCCCCCTCACGTAGAAATTAAAAAATTATAATTTTTTTGAAATCTCCGTATCCGGAAACATAAGAATGCACCCTCATTTCAATGAAATCCGTAAATGTTAAATTTTTTTATATTGAGCGCCCCCCCCCCCCTCACGTAGAAATAAAAATTTATAATATTTTGGAGATCTCCGTATCCGGAAACATAATAATGCACCCTCATTACAATGAAATCCGTAAATGTTAAATTATTTGTATAGTGAGCGCTCCCCCCTCACGTATAAATAAAAAATTTATAATATTTTTGAAATCTCCGTATCCAGAAACATAAGAATGCATCCTCATTTCAATGAAATCCGTAAATGTTAAATTATTTGTGTAGTGAGCGCCCCCCCCTCACGTAGAAATAAAAATTTATAATATTTTTGAAATCTCCGAATCCGGAAACATAATAATGCACCCTCATTACAATGAAATCCGTAAATGTTAAATTATTCGTATACTGAGCGCTCCCCCCTCACGTAGAAATTAAAAATTTATAATATTTTTGAAATCTCCGTATCCGGAAACATAAGAATGCACCCTCATTACAATGAAATCCGTAAATGTTAAATTATTCGTATACTGAGCTCTCCCCCCTCACGTAGAAATTAAAAATTTATAATATTTTTGGAATCTCCGTATCCGGAAACATAATAATGCACCCTCATTACAATGAAATCCGTAAATGTTAAATTATTTGTATAGTGAGCGCTCCCCCCTCACGTATAAATAAAAAATTTATAATATTTTTGAAATCTCCGTATCCAGAAACATAAGAATGCATCCTCATTTCAATGAAATCCGTAAATGTTAAATTATTTGTGTAGTGAGCGCCCCCCCCCCCCTCACGTCAAAATAAAAATTTATAATATTTTTGAAATCTCCGAATCCGGAAACATAAGAATGCACCCTCATTACAATGAAATCCGTAAATGTTAAATTATTCGTATACTGAGCGCTCCCCCCTCACGTAGAAATTAACAATTTATAATATTTTTGAAATCTCCGTATCCGGAAACATAAGAATGCACCCTCATTACAATGAAATCCGTAAATGTTAAATTATTCGTATACTGAGCTCTCCCCCCTCACGTAGAAATTAAAAATTTATAATATTTTTGGAATCTCCGTATCCGGAAACATAATAATGCACCCTCAATACAATGAAATCCGTAAATGTTAAATTATTCGTATACTGAGCGCTCCCCCCTCACTTAGAAATTAAAAATTTATAATATTTTTGAAATCTCCGTATCCGGAAACATAATAATGCACCCTCATTACAATGAAATCCGTAAATGTTAGATTATTCGTATACAGAGCGCTCCCCCCTCACGTAGAAATTAAAAAATTATAATTTTTTTGAAATCTCCGTATCCGGAAACATAAGAATGCACCCTCATTTCAATGAAATCCGTAAATGTTAAATTATTTGTGTAGTGAGCGCCCCCCCCCCCTCACGTAGAAATAAAAATTTATAATATTTTTGAAATCTCCGAATCCGGAAACATAATAATGCACCCTCATTACAATGAAATCCGTAAATGTTAAATTATTCGTATACTGAGCGCTCCCCCCTCACGTAGAAATTAAAAATTTATAATATTTTTGAAATCTCCGTATCCGGAAACATAAGAATGCACCCTCATTACAATGAAATCCGTAAATGTTAAATTATTCGTATACTGAGCTCTCCCCCCTCACGTAGAAATTAAAAATTTATAATATTTTTGAAATCTCCGTATCCGGAAACATAAGAATGCACCCTCATTACAATGAAATCCGTAAATGTTAAATTATTCGTATACTGAGCTCTCCCCCCTCACGTAGAAATTAAAAATTTATAATATTTTTGAGATCTCCGTATCCGGAAACATAATAATGCACCCTCATTACAATGAAAACCGTAAATGTTAAATTATTCGTATACTGAGCGCTCCCCCCTCACGTAGAAATTAAAAATTTATAATATTTTTGAAATCTCCGTATCCGGAAACATAATAATGCACCCTCAATACAATGAAATCCGTAAATGTTAAATTATTCGTATACTGAGCGCTCCCCCCTCACGTATAAATAAAAAATTTATAATATTTTTGAAATCTCCGTATCCAGAAACATAAGAATGCATCCTCATTTCAATGAAATCCGTAAATGTTAAATTATTTGTGTAGTGAGCGCCCCCCCCCCCCTCACGTAGAAATAAAAATTTATAATATTTTTGAAATCTCCGAATCCGGAAACATAAGAATGCACCCTCATTACAATGAAATCCGTAAATGTTAAATTATTCGTATACTGAGCGCTCCCCCCTCACGTAGAAATTAACAATTTATAATATTTTTGAAATCTCCGTATCCGGAAACATAAGAATGCACCCTCATTACAATGAAATCCGTAAATGTTAAATTATTCGTATACTGAGCTCTCCCCCCTCACGTAGAAATTAAAAATTTATAATATTTTTGGAATCTCCGTATCCGGAAACATAATAATGCACCCTCAATACAATGAAATCCGTAAATGTTAAATTATTCGTATACTGAGCGCTCCCCCCTCACTTAGAAATTAAAAATTTATAATATTTTTGAAATCTCCGTATCCGGAAACATAATAATGCACCCTCATTACAATGAAATCCGTAAATGTTAGATTATTCGTATACTGAGCGCTCCCCCCTCACGTAGAAATTAAAAAATTATAATTTTTTTGAAATCTCCGTATCCGGAAACATAAGAATGCACCCTCATTTCAATGAAATCCGTAAATGTTAAATTATTTGTGTAGTGAGCGCCCCCCCCCCCCCCTCACGTAGAAATAAAAATTTATAATATTTTTGAAATCTCCGAATCCGGAAACATAATAATGCACCCTCATTACAATGAAATCCGTAAATGTTAAATTATTCGTATACTGAGCGCTCCCCCCTCACGTAGAAATTAAAAATTTATAATATTTTTGAAATCTCCGTATCCGGAAACATAAGAATGCACCCTCATTACAATGAAATCCGTAAATGTTAAATTATTCGTATACTGAGCTCTCCCCCCTCACGTAGAAATTAAAAATTTATAATATTTTTGAAATCTCCGTATCCGGAAACATAAGAATGCACCCTCATTACAATGAAATCCGTAAATGTTAAATTATTCGTATACTGAGCTCTCCCCCCTCACGTAGAAATTAAAAATTTATAATATTTTTGAGATCTCCGTATCCGGAAACATAATAATGCACCCTCATTACAATGAAATCCGTAAATGTTAAATTATTCGTATACTGAGCGCTCCCCCCTCACGTAGAAATTAAAAATTTATAATATTTTTGAAATCTCCGTATCCGGAAACATAATAATGCACCCTCAATACAATGAAATCCGTAAATGTTAAATTATTCGTATACTGAGCGCTCCCCCCTCACGTAGAAATTAAAAATTTATAATATTTTTGAAATCTCCGTATCCGGAAACATAAGAATGCACCCTCATTACAATGAAATCCGTAAATGTTAAATTATTCGTATACTGAGCTCTCCCCCCTCACGTAGAAATTAAAAATTTATAATATTTTTGGAATCTCCGTATCCGGAAACATAATAATGCACCCTCATTACAATGAAATCCGTAAATGTTAAATTATTTGTATAGTGAGCGCTCCCCCCTCACGTATAAATAAAAAATTTATAATATTTTTGAAATCTCCGTATCCAGAAACATAAGAATGCATCCTCATTTCAATGAAATCCGTAAATGTTAAATTATTTGTGTAGTGAGCGCCCCCCCCCCCCTCACGTAGAAATAAAAATTTATAATATTTTTGAAATCTCCGAATCCGGAAACATAATAATGCACCCTCATTACAATGAAATCCGTAAATGTTAAATTATTCGTATACTGAGCGCTCCCCCCTCACGTAGAAATTAAAAATTTATAATATTTTTGAAATCTCCGTATCCGGAAACATAAGAATGCACCCTCATTACAATGAAATCCGTAAATGTTAAATTATTCGTATACTGAGCTCTCCCCCCTCACGTAGAAATTAAAAATTTATAATATTTTTGGAATCTCCGTATCCGGAAACATAATAATGCACCCTCAATACAATGAAATCCGTAAATGTTAAATTATTCGTATACTGAGCGCTCCCCCCTCACTTAGAAATTAAAAATTTATAATATTTTTGAAATCTCCGTATCCGGAAACATAATAATGCACCCTCATTACAATGAAATCCGTAAATGTTAAATTATTCGTATACTGAGCGCTCCCCCCTCACGTAGAAATTAAAAAATTATAATTTTTTTGAAATCTCCGTATCCGGAAACATAAGAATGCACCCTCATTTCAATGAAATCCGTAAATGTTAAATTATTTGTGTAGTGAGCGCCCCCCCCCCCTCACGTAGAAATAAAAATTTATAATATTTTTGAAATCTCCGAATCCGGAAACATAATAATGCACCCTCATTACAATGAAATCCGTAAATGTTAAATTATTCGTATACTGAGCGCTCCCCCCTCACGTAGAAATTAAAAATTTATAATATTTTTGAAATCTCCGTATCCGGAAACATAAGAATGCACCCTCATTACAATGAAATCCGTAAATGTTAAATTATTCGTATACTGAGCTCCCCCCCCTCACGTAGAAATTAAAAATTTATAATATTTTTGAAATCTCCGTATCCGGAAACATAAGAATGCACCCTCATTACAATGAAATCCGTAAATGTTAAATTATTCGTATACTGAGCTCTCCCCCCTCACGTAGAAATTAAAAATTTATAATATTTTTGAGATCTCCGTATCCGGAAACATAATAATGCACCCTCATTACAATGAAATCCGTAAATGTTAAATTATTCGTATACTGAGCGCTCCCCCCTCACGTAGAAATTAAAAATTTATAATATTTTTGAAATCTCCGTATCCGGAAACATAATAATGCACCCTCAATACAATGAAATCCGTAAATGTTAAATTATTCGTATACTGAGCGCTCCCCCCTCACGTAGAAATTAAAAATTTATAATATTTTTGAAATCTCCGTATCCGGAAACATAAGAATGTACCCTCATTTCAATGAAATCCGTAAATGTTAAATTATTTGTATAGAGAGCGCCCCCGCCCCCTCTCTTTGAAATAAAAAAATTATAATATTTTTGAAATCTCCCTATCCGGAAACATAATAATGCACCCTCATTACAATGAAATCCGTAAATGTTAAATTATTTGTATAGTGAGCGCTCCCCCCTCACGTATAAATAAAAAATTTATAATATTTTTGAAATCTCCGTATCCAGAAACATAAGAATGCATCCTCATTTCAATGAAATCCGTAAATGTTAAATTATTTGTATAGTGAGCGCCCCCCCCCCCCACGTAGAAATAAAAATATTATAATAGCATTGTCGATTAAAAATATTAATAGATTTGTTCAAACAGCTTGTTTATCGAATCAAACTTTTTTCCGCTTTTAATTCAATTTAAAATATACTTGTATATATGGTTCATTTATCAATCACATCTTGCTAATTATTATGGAACGAAATATATTATTATAATCAGAACTTGTTTTTCATGAAGGATAATTCGTTAAGATAATAAATAAGCACATGACACATAAACAGCATTAAATTAAGAAATAAAATGAAAAACAATTAAAAAAGTTATAACAATATTTATATTTGTCTTGAGGCTAAGCAGATAGTAGTCAAGTTTTTTTAAAATTTTGATCCTTTATTAACCTCACACTATTTTTAGAATATTCGGTTCTACGTTTCGGCACTAAGCCATTTTTAAGAAGAACACCTGTGACCACAATTTTTCAAATAAAATAGGCTGAGTACCCTTGTCAAAAATTAAAAATCTTTTTACTAGTTAAAAACTATAGTCTCTTTAGGTAAGAATCACAGTCAAAAAAAAAAAAAAAAAAAAAATATTTTTTTTTAAAAAGTGCCGAAACATAGAACCGGATATTGTAAAAATAGTGTGAGGTTAATAAAGGATCAAAATTAAAAAAGTTTGTTTTTTAAAGGAAAACAAATTTGCATTTATTAAAACAATCCAGTGTAACATTTATATCCGTAAACAGCATCCTATGTTGATGATTTATGAAAAGATTGTTTAATTTATTCTACAAAACGTGATTACAGTTTCGTAAATTATGCATGTACGAGGTTCCAGAAAACCGCAGAATTCCTTTTCCTTTTTTCTTTTCTCTTCGTTCGATCTATTTTTATTAAATCTATTTTTAGTTCATGTTCTCTTCTACTTCGCTCCACTAACTTATTGTCCGGATATCATTTTATAGTTACACCCGTTGTGTTCAATCCAGTGCTTAATTTTTTTTTTAAATAAATGCCTTTTTAACACTGATCTTTTTGAGAATATAGCTATTACCATCATAGTTTACATACACACAAAAAGTAGGTATTTTCTAGATTAAATTCTAGATTTAAATTAAAAATTTTAATTATTATTTATTTGTTAAAAAAAAATCGTTATATGAGAAATAAGCAGGACCTAATTGTAATGGAATAAAATATTTATTTGAAAAAAAAACATGAAAAAGTTTTAGTTCCAAAATAACAGAAAAATATCGGAACAAATTGAAATAGAAGTTTATATATATCAAGACCTTATTCAAGTGCTTTGTTCGATTTTTTTTTTCTTTGGTTTTAACGCTTATGAACACTATAAGAGACGTGAATGATGATTATTAATAATCTTTAATTACCCTAATATATAATTAAGATCATTAAGTAATAATTTATATTATTCCATGAAAATTCATTGAAGTATTTCATGTTATTCCAATTCAAAATAGTAAATCAAAAATGGAGCAATCTGCATTCACATTCCTCTATGGGTATGGTTTCTTAAAAATCTCTAAAAATATTATTAAGTATCCCCAAGAACAAACCGATCTGTTACTTTTTACGATCGCTTTTGTAAACAGTATGATTTCTAATAACGTCCTATTTTTCCGTAAAAATGTAAACTGTTATTAAACGCAATACAAACTATAATAAAAACATTAAAAACAAAATTGGAAGAAAAACCATTTGGAATAGTTTAAATATAAGGCAAATCAATGCCAAGACGAAGAATCTGGAGGGAGACCGTGACCTACCTTAGCTACGATATGAAAGTCATGGGGTCATTAGGAGTCAGTCAGTATGACCACTGCCACTTGCATCCTTGACAGTCTGTAAACCTGAATTGTACATACAATGGAACAAATACACAAATTCTTCTAACCAAATAAAAATAATAATTTTACATAATATACTGAAATATTAACAATTTTGTAGTATACTTACTTGCTCTAAATTTTTTTGTATGCAATTTTCTTAACTTAATGTATTGTTAGGCTTTGAAAGGTCATTTTTAAGATGAGTAAAATTATTATACATGCAGATAGATATTCATTCATTTAATTATGGATGCAATTAAAAATATATATATTAATTTCGAATAAAATATCAAGTCTCTTGAAACGCAAAATTTCAAATGAGAAAGAAAGTTTAATATACATAAAAAACACGTAAAATGCGAGGTGAAAAATAAAATTGCGACAAACAAATATGACGTTACAATTACCTACGAAACGAACTGCTTAACAAAAGGCTGAATATTAAAATTATCGAAAGTCTCGGACGTATTGCAATGTACAAATAATCTTTAATTAACTGAAAAATTGTCTTGATTTTTTTTAACCAAAAAATAATTGTGATTTTGTTTTAGCATTATCCTGAAAGAACAATCGTTTTGATCTTGGGAAACAGTGAGTATATACCCATCTTCCTCCAATTACTTATTTTATGAACCAGTTACTGTAATTAATGATAACTTTGCGGGACCATTTGCCCCACCTTCAGACTTTTAATAAAATATCTTATAAATAATTATAATTGTTTTTAATACAATAAGGATATAAAAAATTACCATCTGTCCATGAATCCAATTTTTCCAAGTGACCTTCAGGTACGATATAGAGAGGTCCAACTATGAATAATAACATTAAAATATTTAAAATACACGTATTTTAAAACTCTTAAAATTTTGAAAACCTCCCCTAGACCTGCCCCCTAGACGAAATCCTGCGGACGCACTTGATTACAGATCAGATTGTGCTGAAGAATATAATCGTACTAATCACAGTTCAACAAATATTTAATTCATGGAAACAGTCATCTGTTTGTCCAGTTGCTTTTCTACAGAAATTTGATTCAACCAAAGACAGGAAAAAATAATTTTTTAATGCTATCAATAATTTCAACATGAAAAAAAAAAAGAGTTCATAAGAAGTGAAGATTGCACACGTTTGAAGTCTATGCCGAAAATCTTAGTAAGTTAAATAGAAGGAACCTAGACAAAGTAATAATTTGATCATTCCAGATATTGAAGAAAATTTCATAGTCCATTTAAGAAGTTGATTATATCAAGACGAAGAAAGTTTTAAATTTTATTCACAATTATAAGCTGTCACTTTATTCGGATGAATGATTAACCGCAGAGAGGGGGAGGTGTAAATTGTTTGGTTACCATATAATCATAACTGAATTTCATCGTTTGTTGATTTTAGTTTTCCAACTAATTGATTATAAGAGGCTATGAATAGTTATTAATTTATGATTTATGTTCGTGTAAAACCTTACAGAATAATAAAATCAGGTTTTCTAATTTGCATATATATAGTTCAAAATCAAGTTTATAGCATTCCAAATCAATTAAGATTGTTCTTTATTTTTTTCCAAATCAATTGAAGAATTTGTTATAGATAATGAAAACCACAAAAATATTTTTAAATTGTATTAATTTCAATTCATGAAATCTCTCTCTATATATAAGAGGCTTTGTCCTGACTGACAGAATCAACGCAGAGCAAAAACTACTAATGATAGAAACTTGAAGTTCGGAATTTAGACTTTAAACGCGATGTAGGTAACCACTAAGAAAGGAATTTCAAAAATGTAACCCCTAAGGGGCTTAAATGGCGAAATTGTCGTTTAACTCTAACGGACATCTATTTTCGAACTTCAAGAAAATATATCTAATTAGGACTCATTTTAAAGAATTTGATACAACGAGTTTAACTCGAAAGGCTCTATTGGACGTCGAAAACCATGTTTTACAGCCGAAAAATGAAGCGTTCACGACGAGTAAGTCATTTTTTGTTTCGGCGGTTTTAGTGAAATCTCTCCATTGCGCGTCTCCGTCTCTTCTACCGAGCCGGCAGCTTCCGCCTCCAACATTCCATCTACCGGAAGCTCAAATTCTACTAAATCTCCTTAACATCAGTTAACATGTTATATTAGATCAATACCAAGATAATGGTCACAGAATTGATTTTAAAGGCTCGCGGGCGAAGCCGCGACGGGGAATGCTAGTGTGTATATAACATAAAAAAGTATTGACAAAGTAAATGGTTTTAGAATATCCAATAATGTAACTCCAGATAATCCCTTGAAGATGGGTCAGAAGCCAGAAACGTCGAGGAATAATATATGGTACACGGTGGGCCAGACCCCTCTACAGTGCCCCCCCCCCCCCCCCACATCCCTATAAATTGCATATCGTTGTGTTCCTTGTGATAAAACATTAAGAAAAAGCCAATGTTCCCAGAAAAAAAAGTGGCCGCACTAACCCAAAATGGCGTTCAAACATGGCGAAATGACGAATTTGATTTTAGTTAGTTTTTTTATTACTGACATTCACCATTATGCTTAATTTCGCCATAACTGGTCTTTTATTAAAGCTAGATAAATCTAGTTTCAGAATAAATAAACAAGCGTTCTAAAATAATTAGTCTTGACAACATAAAATACCTTTAAAGTCAATTTTTTCAAGTCACTCGCGTAAAAGGTAATCAATACTTTGCAAAAATGCAGAAGCCAGTGTCTGTAACCCAACTACTACTACAAGAACATTATTATTTCATTTCAAAGTAACCAGTTTATGTCAATGTAAGTGAGGTTTAGTAATGTGCAATCTGCGACTAATTCATTATTATTTATTATATTTATCAGATCATAATACTTAATTACTTATAATAACATGTATAATGTATTACTTATAATACATAATTATATTTAACAGATCATAATCATCCTTTATTTATCAGATTTATATATTAAAAAAAAAAAAAATGTTATATTAATTATTTCTGTCAATTAAAAACTTGCAGTTACATAGTCTCGATTATACATTCAAAATAATATCCTAAACCCGCTGTAATTATATCGTGTACGAGAACTGAACGATGTGGCAGAGGACTGGATGCGCCTGAGTCACTGGCGCCTTTTCTCCGCTAAGGCCCGTTTTCTATAAAACTAGTTGATATATTTTGAAATTTGACCACTGAATTTTAAAGAAGAATAATTGCTCCAGATGTTTTATTTGAGGGCGTTTTTCGTCAACGATGGCCGTTTAATCACAAATTAACTTGGAATTTTAACTTTTACGCGAGTGACTTGAAAATATTGACTTTAAAGGTATTTTATGTTGTCAAGACTAATTATTTTAGAACGCTTGTTTATTTATTCTGAAACTAGAACTATCTAGCTTTAATAAAAGACCAGTTATGGCGAAATTAAGCATAATGGTGAATGTCAGTAATAAAAAAACTAACTAAAATCAAATTCGTCATTCCGCCATGTTTGAACGCCATTTTGGGTTAGTGCGGCCACTTTTTTTTTCTGGGAACATTGGCTTTTTCTTAATGTTTTATCACAAGGAACACAACGATATGCAATTTATATGGATGTGGGGGGGGGCACGGTAGGGGGGTCTGGCCCACGTACTAATAAATTATAAACAATAAATACGAAAGAGGTTCCTTCATTTATAAAAAAAAAAATTATTATTAATCGACTCTTCCTCATATCCTGTGAATATAAAATAAGTGATATAGCGTGTGAAAAAAAAGTGCATGTGTAAATACTAATATTGATAACATATATTATTTGAAAAATTAAAAATTTTAATAGTGATTGGTATAAAGAATATCAAAGTAAAATGGGCTAGGTTAATAAAAAAAAACTTAATTTATTCAGTTATTTTTTCCTTATAAGGAAAGAATTTTATATTTAATTGTTCGAAAGTATGGCATGGCAAAAAACTCTTCCGGCGACAGATAACACAAATTAGTGTCAACACCCTTTCATATCGAATTCTTTCCCGTGCAAAATAAGAAGCTGTTTGCGGTGTTGTGTATCAGGAAATCTCTTCATCGAGATCTCCTTCGGGGACGAATATTATTTTTCATCTCCTTGGCCTTCGATGAGCTTATAAGAACAGTACCTCAGTGAATTGCCATTCTCTTCAACACTGAATCCATTGTCTTATTCATTCAGAGGGTGTCGAAAGTTGAACCGTGTCGATTTTTGAGTAGCAATGCACTTTTTAATACCTTTACAAATGCATTAGATATTGAGGAACATTTTTTTTTAACTTACTAATATTTAGGACTTACTCTATAATTTTATATAAATAATAGATGTAAATTATACGGGGTGCTTCGGATAAGTACAGAAAAAAAATACCTACGCTTCTGCTACAAATTTCCTATCAAAAATGGATATTTAATCAACCTCTCTTTTCTTTTAATCCGTCTGCAAAGATAGCTCGATAAAATGTAATTTGTTAAGTTAGGATATTACATTTTATTCTGAATACAATATAACCTACCTGATCGAGGTTGGATTATTTTGCTAAAATCATCGATTTGCCATTTGCATTTTGCATCATTCTCCCAATATTATGATTATCAATCACTGCTGAAATATTATTAAGTTATTATTATTTTTTTAAACATGAAATAATATTAGATAAAATATAGCCCTTATTTCGTTTTTTATAACTAACCAAAATAATAAACTGATAGACCAATTTTTTTTTCTAAAGTTTTAAACTATTGATATTTATTTATTAACCCATTTAAATATTGGATATAACAGGTTATATATGAAGAGATTTAAAAATATATTTATATTGTATTTATAAAATATATATTGAGACATGAAGAGAGTTAAAAATATATTCAGCCGTGATTAGAAAGTTTTTAAAAAAAAGCGTTTAACGCACAGTATTAATAGTCAATCAATATAACTTTTTTTTACAAACCAGCTAACCTGAATTGATGAAAATTTAGTACTCTTTTGAATGGTATAGACTAAAAATGTCTCTACCTTTATACTTAAACTCTATAAGAATTTACAATGAAAAAAGCAACTAAAATAAAAAAAGAGGTGAATGGACCATGTCTTTTTAAGAACTTTTTAATAGGTAATTAGATTTAGAATCACAAGTATTTTTTTTTTCTGTGCTTATCCTAATTACTCTCTATATTGACACAAGCCAAAGATTTTATCATATCTCAGAGCTTTATTTATTAAAACTCTTATGTTTTTCTTTTTCTGATATTTTAATATTCGGAATGGCCAGCCTTACGAAATCAGATATTTTAAAAAATTTCTTCATTCTAAGAAATGGAAATAAACGTTTTGAAAAATAACATCGGGCTGTGGCTTATACCATTGCGCTGGTATTCGTTCCAGCAAGCTTTTATCTTTTACAATCAAAGCCTGAGATGTCGTTTATTAACTTAGCAGAAGAATTCAAAGAAAATCATGCTATTACCTTTTTAGAAATAAAAAAAACAAAAAAAAACATTGAACTATTAGCTGCCTGTAGGAAGAGAATGTTCAGAATCAACCACAACTTCATTACCGCGACATTCTGAAAGGTCAGATGTCATTTATTAAGACTGAGTTAAATCACAGTGATCTGAATTCCTGAGTGGGGGAGAGGAATAAACGTTGAAATTCGTTATTATCATAAAAAAGAAACTAATAAATAAAATTTTTAATCATGTGTTTAATTTTTGATTGTAGGCGTTGATTTTTATGATAATAACGAATTTCACCATTTATTCCCCCTCCCACACTCAGAAATTCAGATCACCGTGATTTAACTCGGTCTTAATAAACGACATCTGACCTTTCAGTATGTCGCGGTAAAAAAGTTGTGGTTGATTCTTGATGTTAACCACATTCTCTTCATACAGGCAGCTAATAGTTCAATGTTTTTTTGTTTTTTTTATTTCTAAAAAGGTAATAGCACGATTGGCAGGATTTTCTTTTAATTCTTCTGTTAAGTTAATAAACGACATCTTAGGCTTTGATTGTAAAAGATACAAGCCTGCTGCTGGAACGAATGCGACATCGAAGTATGAATCCTTGTTATTAATCTTAATTAAATGAATATGAAAACCCACAACTGTCGAAAACATCGATGTTTTTATACATTAATTATGAAAAACAATATGTTTTACACTTAAACATCGATTTAAATACGTTTTGGCACTAATATGTTAATGTTTAAAGAATGTATACATTGAAAAACATCGATGTTCTGGAACAAAGATGTTTTGTGATCGATGTTACATTGACATCGCTGTTTTGATTCTAAAAACATCGATGTTCAAAACATGTTCTCTAATCGTTAGAGTATTCAAAAATGCTCTTATTTTCCATTTTATTCATTGGTTGGAACAGTGATAATAAACGATTCATTTTTCAACACTTTTTACAATGATATAAAATTTAATAATAAAATACTCGATAATTTAAATCTAGAAATTTCATAAAATAGCCATTTTTCTTAATTTATTTTTTTTCATGTCTGAAGTTTCTTTCAACCAAACTGAATAGTCATTTATAAGTTACATTTTTAAAGCCGAATTAAAAAAACAACATTTTTTATAAGAATATTCTATCAAACTGTAGCTCTAACACTAGCTTAATTACTGAAATAAAGATCGTAATTACCCGCAGGCAACAAAGAGATGGTATTCAATGTTTTTTAACTCACCAATTATTGAACCTTTTAACTTATAAAATATTTTAATAAAAAAAAATATTCAAATATCTATTTATTTTATCTGTTTAAGAATTAATAAAATAATAAAAATCTCATACAAGATTTTTATTCACTCTTGTATAATTATAATTTACCATTTCTGTAACATTATATTCCTAATATATTAAGAAAAAAATCATCAAAACTAATAAAGAACATTCAAATCTTCATACATTGAACTATACGGATGTTCTTATAATACTTTCAAACAGCCTCTTTTAATAATTTACTATGTTACGTGTGTGTCGAAACAATAATTAAAAAAATACTAAGTTTTAAGAATGATAAAAAATGTCTTAGAATATTATTACGAACTTAATAATCTTGTTCTAATACATTAGACCACAGCATATCAATCATGTTAATTCGTCTTTTTTTTTTTTTTTTTTGCGTACTATCTGGATGAACTGGCTTTTCTGCTTACCCGGTAATTCAACGAATGCCATTATGAATCATTAAAAAATAAATTAATTTAGTAAATAAGAAAATGTGCCGCCATCCTAACAACATTCCATGAAATAGCGATAACATGATGCAACGTATCGTAAATATCCACAGTATTATTGACCAATTCACTGTTCCAATCCGATCTTCAGGCCATTATATGAAAAGACCTTGTATTTTTTTTCTTTCATCTTTCCTTCAAGAATTAGCTGTTTTATTACCTCATAAATTAAGGATTATAGCGAACCTTTCGCAAGATTTTATGAATAACCCAATTTCAAAACATTGATTAAAAATAAGTATGTCAACTGTTTATTTGGGTTTATGTGGCTTTAAGCAGTATTAGCAACTACACTCTGGTTAGTTTAACATTTTAACTGTACGGGAATTGTCTCTTCCCAAATTAAAATTCCAATAATTTTAAGGCCAAAGACGGCTAATAGACAAGCAACCATCATCTTCTGTTGTAATCGAAGTAAGCAAGGTGGGCTTCACATTTTTTGTCATCATTATTTCAAGACTCACGAATACAATTTTGAAATTTATTCTCTCCAAGGTTGAATCTAAACGATGTATTTTTTCAACGGTGATTATTCGGGGCGTATCTGAAATTATTGTAATGATTTTTCATAGTTCCTCGTGAAAATTTGAACTACAGGTAGTAAATTTTAATTAGGATATCGATGGATATGCAAAAATTGATTATAATTTATGATGATTATAATTTATTCCAATTTTTCGCAATTAAAGGTATTATAACCTGGATTAACCGACTCTCTGGACAAAAGGGGAAATCTCATTACATTATTTTTTTTAAATAGTCAACTTGATTCAGCATTTACGCTATCTTTAGAGCTATAGAATTCAAACTAAACGGTTTTTAACATTTAAAAGAGAAAATTGTATTTATAACAGCTAATTTTAAACTGAAGGTGATTAACAGCTAATATCTGACTACACTCTGAAAAAAAAAAAACAATTAGGTTTTTTAGTTGTTGTTTTTTTCAATATTCATAATAGCTTTCGAAATTTTCTTCCAACCACTAGATAATGTAAAAAAATATATATAATGTAAAATACCAACGTACTATTAAAAACTAAGAGATCGTTTTTGCACAGAATTTATTAAAGTTGATCCATGTACCAAATTGAAATATTTATAGAGGTAAGAGGATCAGCGAAGAAAACTGATTGACATAGCTTGGACAATCTACGGCGTGGTAGCATAGTTGGGTTTGCGCACTGCAATGAAAATGCGGATGCCCGGGTTCGAGTCACAGTCATGCCCAATTTCTTCTCTTCAAACAGAAGTATAAAAAAAAAAAAATGTTTTTACTCTTTAATTAAATCGTGTACCAGACGAAGTTTTTTTTTTTATAAATTTAAAATAAATTGGTCTGTATAAATATACCTAATTGCATAAAACCTATATATTCATTTATTTTATCAACACAAATTTTTGCATTGTTATTATATTTTTTTTATTTTTTCATGCTAATATTAAATTTTAGGATGAGTTAGATCTCCCGCAATGTTTCGGTTTCGATTAGGACACATAAGCAAAGTTATGCCGTATTTCTCCTTTTATCGATATAATGCTGATAAAGCGCACTCATCAATGTAACACTATCATACAGTTGCGAGGATTCATCCTTAATTCCAGATTACACCATTGTTATGATGACAATGGATTTGTAAGCTTGACTCCTTAAATGACTCCCCTTCACCCTATCTAGATTCTCCTGACCTCTCTGTCTAGAATCGGCTCATACATAGAGGACACGCCCCACAGAGGTTGAAGGGCGGAAAAAACCTCTTTTTCGAGGGTATAAGGAATTTATTTTAATATTAATAAATACGATAGCTACCTACTAAGGAGATATACCGATTTTTAAACTTGTTGAAGGAAAAATGTATAACATTATAAGTAATTATTTTTGGAACTCACATTTTTTTTTTCTTGGTGCGATTTTCTTTCATAATCATAAACAACGAACCCGAGTAATAAAATTCCGAATAAATCCAATAAAAATAAGAAAAAGACATTTTTTTTTTTTTTGTAATCCATATTTTTCAAGCGTCGGCATTCCAACGTTTAACATAGATTACTTAAGAAGACGATCTCTCCAAGGAAATATTAAAACAGATTCCAGTTGCCCCCATCTGCCTCTGTTTAAATATGGTTTTTCTATTTCCTGGCGTTTATTTTTGATGGAGCTTGTGATTCGAATAAGATTATTACTGACCGTTAAACATCCTGCCTTGCTTACCTGTCCTTTAGCATAATTTATATAGTCAGTCTGAATCGTTATTCGGTCGATGACAGTAGCGGATCAAGAAAATTCTTGAGGGGGGGCGCTCTTTCTTATTTTTAAATTTTCATGTTTCATGAAGGTCCTAATTTAAAATATTAGTGCATAGTTACATTGTAAAGTTTTATTAAATGTTTAAATACAATCCATTTTTAATTTAAGGAATTAAAAAATAACTAAAAATACCCCTTTTTATACAGAACTAGTAATAGTTAATTGGTGTCCTCACCTTTCAGGGGGGGGGGGGGGGCGCGCCTTCCGCGCCCCTCCCCTGGATCCGCCACTGGTCGATGATAGAACAATTTTTTTTCTGAAGATGAAATTTATTGTGTCTAAATAATGAACATTTTTCCATAGGCGTTTAGAAGTACAAGAAACTATGTACATAAGTACATGAGTTATTGCTTTATTTTGTTTTTCATGCTGCCGTCTTTTTAGATAAAATTTAAAACTAGTGTCTTACGTTTAAATTTCTTCGATGTGGAGTAATCAGTATCAATTTACATTCACGAAAGTCTAAAACGTGATTCAAGTATATGCTATATGTAATTAAGAATTATAAAATATCAATTGAGTTTTAACATATGATACATAGATAAATTAGCATATCTTTAGTCATTCTTTTACCAAATTTCAAGTCAACTACACCCCCTCCCCCATTTCCTACTGACTTGCTTACCATTAAAACCGTTTCACAATAAAAAATATGTACCTATCGATATCATGACTGTAAACAAAAAAAAGAACATACAGCTACATTTAATTCATCTTTCTCTCTGGCACCTTTTTTTCTAAATCTAATTAAATAATTTCCGCACCTTCACTGATTTAGAAAAAAAAATCCTTATCCATGCCAACGATATATTCCCTTAACAATATTCCCATCGTCTTTTTTACCCAAGGCTGGGTACTGGCTGTTTGAGACTAATTGATGAACTAATTTGTTGATTAATCACTCGTTCATTGCAAACAGCTCAGCATCATGAACAAATTATCTTCAATAAATATCAAGGTTCTGTCTATATTTCTTAGTGAATATTACAGAAGCGATCCCTTTTTCATCTTAACTTTTTTTTTTTTAAATTACTATAGATTAGTTCTGGTCTCTAACTAAAACAAGTAACCATTTGTGTGGATGTAGGATTTTAATGGAGAGATCAGGAATTAATGTACAAAAGCGCGATGCAAAATAAAAGGCCTAAAAAACATTTTAAAAAAACGGTTTATAAAAATAGATCAGTCCATATTTTCTGAAGAAAAAAAGGCAAGGGGATTAGAAAAAGTTAGTCTTGAAGTAGTCAAAATTAAATTGATTCAACTGGTGATTGATTCATCATTATAATTTTAATGTGCAGACGGTCTCTCTCGGTGAATTCTCATTATTATTATTATGAATGGAACATGATTAAATTAACTTAGCAAAAGTAAAAACTTTTTGTCAGTCCAACTTTCTATCATCTACAATCAGTGTCTTGAAGAGGACAATTTAATAACCAATGAAAACAAAACTGGGTCTTCGGAAAGAGGTAGTGCTTCCAGGTTCCCGTAGTAATGTAAAGTTACCGATTGTTTGAACTATCGATAATGCTATCGACTCTGTTTTTTAAAGGGGAAAAGTGATAACTTCTCGAGGGGGGCCCTATATAAGGGAAAAAATAGTCTATATTGACAGTTTTACATCACTCTATTTTCGGCTATTGCGATTATTAAATTTTGTATTCAATTAAAGATTTATTCGAATAAATTGTTTCATATTTATTAATTTACCCGATCGAAAATTTATTTTATTAAAATTAATTACTAAAATTTTCCTTTATTTTTTTTCAGTTTCAGTTGATACAATTTTAGTCTTTTTGAAAAAACTTGTAATTGTATTAATTATTGAATCCCGACCAAAACTTTATTAATACATATTTATAAATCCTCTACTGAAAAATGCAAAATCTTTGTCCGAGTTCCTCTTATAGGCATCAATGATGTCTCATCTTTATTTTAATGCTCAACATATCGATTAGGTGGAACAGGCCGTTTTTATCTTCACACTTAGAAACTTACCTTGATAAGCCCATTATTATTAGTAAACTAAGTGCAGTTCATTAGTTTAACACAATGCATGTCATAAACCATAAAAATAAGTACAGTGGCTGGTTCAATTTAGGCTGGTGCTGCTTAAAAGTAAATTAAAGAAGTATTATTTCCCATTCATTTTTAAACTGAAACTGAAAATCTCAATAATCTTCAGCAAAAACATGGTTTTCAACAATTTTTGTTAACCTTCCTGAAAGAATTTAAAAGTGCTCAAAACCTAAAAAAATACCCAGGATGATGACTGTTTAAAAAAAAAAAAAAAAAAAAAGGAATATTCTAGTCCATTGTAAAATAAAATGATTTTCAAAGATAGGAAAAATTAGCATATTGCAATAAATGCAGGATGACACTAAATATATATTCAAGCATACAGTGAAGGAATTCCCAACCTTGCTTTGATGTTTGGATCTCTACTATTCCCAATTTCATAGTTTCTGCTCATCTAAAATGAATTAAATTATGAAACTCTGTTGAAAACTTTTCAAATAATTGCCATGAAGTTCTTTAACAATCATCAACCTTAAACAATATAACATTAAGACCCCATTTATAATTAGATTTTGTAATGTTACTAAAGAATTATTCTTAATGACAAGAATGCAGAATGCAGTACAAATACATTTTGAATATTGGAATAAAACAAGGAATTATCATCATACAATTATTATACAAATATACACTTCTATACATTAATATGGATAATTTAATACATTTAACATATTTAATACATTAAATATGGATATAGCACTAAGTAACCATATTCACAGATTTGTTTTCCTTGATTTATTTTCTCTTTATTTTTTTTTTCAATAGGATAGTTCTTCAAAAATGATACCAGTTATTAAGAAACTGAGTGGGCTGTACAACTGGTATGTGCTGGTGATTCTAACATTGGGTTATTTAACTGCTGAACTGGGGCATTTTTTGATTGGTGTTACATCCAAAGCTACAGCAATAGATGTACCCTATGGAGATATAGCATGTCAACTGAATAAAACAGAACCACATTTCAACTGGACTCTTGCTGAAGCCTGTTCAAATGCTTTAAATCATTCTTCGTAAGTTATTATAAAAAAAATAATCAATTTAGTGCATCAAATTTTAACAATAGATAGTCAAACAAATTTTAAATATAATTTGAAGTCAGATTTTTATTTAATTTTTAGAAATTATTTATAGATTAATTTTTAAAGTACATACCACAAACTTGAAAGAATGACAACCTACTGAACTATAAAGATATAATGACTACACATTTAACCTAAAATAAAAAAAAATTATTGTATTTTTTTTTCTTGGCAGTAATTGAAGTAAATTTTAATTTGTTCACGAAAAACGATTTATATATTAGATTCACTTTTAGGTATCAACTAATGAGGTTTCACATATAAAAGTATTTTGTTCATAAAGTAAATAATATACTTTGTGAATTTATAGATGTGCTGAACTAACATTAGAAGATGGTCAAAGGTATTGTGAATGGAATAGAAATGGTCTTGGCATTGAATATCAAGTATTAGCAGGACCCAGTTTTATTGCTGTATATACAGTGGCAGGCGTATTTCTAGGTATAGCAGCTGATAAATACAAAAGGTAATATATAACTGAACAATGGGTGTGAACTTTTTTGAAATAATAAATAAATTAATGCTTTAATTGAAACAGAATAATTAAAAGAAATATTATGACTTTTTAAATTTATTGCAGAGTCCCAATGCTTGCTGTTTGTGTATTTATATGTGGAGCCTCAGTAACTCTAATTGGAGCTACACAGCAATACTGGCAACTTATCTTACTAAGGATGATATTTGCTGCTGGGTAAATAACAATAAATTACAAATAACTATAATATATATGTTAAAAAGAGTGGTAAACAATAGTGAACAAAATAAAAATTATAGTCCATAGATTAAAATGTTTTTTATGACAAAATTTTAACGTGAGGATCTTTGCTATTTAATAATAAATTATTGAAATGCATTAGTAATTTTATATAATGCGCTATTTTTGTTTAAATAGAACAATTTTCATTAATTTTTATCCTTACATACGATAATTGCTGAACAACATTAAATGAATTTAATGAATACATTTTAGATCCTATAATTAAAAAAAAATATATATATGGGTATTAGTGAGACTGAAGATGTGCAAAAATGGCCCTAAATGTTGAATTCTGATAAAAGGAGAAACATCTGATGCATTCAAATTTTGAACTGGTTTAAGGCGGGCAGATGGACTCTCCTCCATGCTGTTCAAATTCACACTGGAGAGAGAGACAATAATGACACCTGAAAGTGGATGGTTGCATGTCAGAAAACTCATAAAATCCTAGGATATGAATATGATATCAATGTCTTTGTAAACAGTCAAGAAAACATTGAGAGACTCGTGAAGACTTTGACAAGATATGCTTAGCAAATCGCCTGTGATTAAATAAATATAAAATGGTAAGACTCCACTATAGTCTAAATAAACAATCATTAAATACAACAGTGGATATCAAAGGCAAACAGTTTTTTTTTCTTTTTTTTTTTTCAAAGGTACATAAATCTCAACAATCCTCCTTATGGTGTAGTACAATGATATCATAAAGCAAGATCTGATATATGGCTCCGAGACCTAGACACTAACCAGTACCCTAAAAAGAAGCATTAAAAGATTCAACAGAAAAGTTATTTGAATGATAAAAGAGCAATCTGGGATCAGCTTACTGATGCATGGTGGGGAAATACTAATAAAGAACTGATCAGTTTATACCTTATAATCTGAGGGGATTAAGATGGGCAGGATTATAGAGCTCAAACCAATTCATCTAGACAACAATTATGAATGCCTCAGTAGTCCAAAAGAAATGCCAATGCCATGTGGAAGGTGAATATTAGATGGATGGATAGAATCAACTAAGATTTGAAAAAGATGAAGCCTGGAAGCAGTATGCAGAGATAGAAGAAGTTTGTTCAAGTGGCCAAAGATCTATGTACTAGGTCTTTAAGGCCAAAAAAAAAATAAAAAAAATACAGAGGATGATACAAAAATTCAGTCGGTTCTTGAATAAAATTGATTATTGGGCTCTGTTTCTAGATCCTTGACTAGCCATATTAATCAGAAAAAGAACTTTTCAAAAAACAATTTTTCACTCATTTATTGTACCTCTTTTAAACCAATACCTGTTCCTCTCTTTTAATATGAATTTAGAAAAAATAGAGATGCATGTACTTTTGAGGCATCATTGGAAATAAAGACTCATTGGAGAGCCTGCCCTTCAAAAAACATGTAATTTAGCGAAGGAGGGTGTTGTTAATAAAAGAACTGTACAGCGTTGGTTTGGAGGTTTTAACAGCAGTGACACCAACCTTGAAGATGAACCTTGTTCTGGGCACCCATCTGAGCGGAACATTGAGACTAAAGGGCAGTTAATTAAAATCTTCCAAACAGCATCACCCACCAACTGTTGATAATTCTTTAGTCATTGAGGCAAACAATTCACTTTCAAACCGCACAAATAAACAAACAATACCAATAAAAGTTTTGGGTGTTACTAAAAAAAATAAAATTATTATATGAGGAAAGGTGATTATATATATACAGAGAGAGAAAGAGAGAGCAATAGGCTAACAATGTATAAGTTGGAAAACAAATTATTTAGTTTTTGTGTGTTATTACGTCTTGAATAAATCATTCATAAGACTTATAATCATAAGTCAACTTATGCTCGAATATTATTAAATTAAAAGATATCAAATTTAATTACTTCTCCCTAGTTAGTTAAACATACAGTAGATAAAAAATATAGTTTCAAAATCATATTAATTCAAGAAGTGTACATTTGAAATTTTAATGAAATAATTCATTGAATTCAATGAAAAATAATTTCAATAAAATCTGATCATGTATTGATTCATTAAAATTACTTATTTGACAACTTAGAAACATTAGGATTAATTATTTTTTTAAAGTGATCCATCTTAAACTTAATTATTAAAATTACCCACCTCCTTTAAAATAATTTGCTACTCTATACAAAATAGTGTTAAGAAAAATGAATTATTTTTTAATTTATGACTCACTTAAATAGAAAAATTATCAATTGATTCAAGTTAAAGTCAATATTTTTCAATTTAAGTAGCTATAAAAAAAATTAATAGCCTAATAAAAAATATTTTAGGGAAGCTGCACTTAATCCAATGTCTACAGGCATACTATCAGACATGTTTCCTGAGGTAAGCAACCAAGAATTGATGATGATAATTTATACATATTTTAGGCATTTAATCTAATTCTAGGTTGAAAAAAATATAAGAGTACTAAATTAAATTAACATTTCATGAATATGAGTAACACAAGACGAACATAGTAATAACTTTAGGAACTTTGGAAATTTTAGGACCTCAGAGGATTAGTAATGTCAATCTTTAATTGGGGTATATATGGTGGCATTGGACTATCTTTTCCAGTTGGTAGATACGTTACAGAATTAAATGCTTGGGATCTGGTAAGCGATACTTTACTGTTAATTGATATACAAATAAAATCTTATAAACATTTTTAAATAAATGTTACATCAAAACCATATATTTTCAGGGCTGGCGTTTGGCATACTATGGAAGTGGGATTTTTGCCCTTATTATTGGTGTGCTAAGCGCGACAACACTCAAAGAACCAGCTCGTACAACGATTGGAGAAGAACAAGAAGAAAATCAAACTGCAGATGAAAAAAAACAAAAGGAGACCCCGTGGAAGGTTATGCTACAGCCAAGGTTTATTATGTTATGCATTGCTGCGTCAATTAGACATACAGGTAAGATTTTATATAAAAACAAAATTCAGTAAGAAATATAAAAAGCTAATCTCCATTGTCTCATAATTGAAGTTAGAACTACAAAAACAATTTTATTTAACTGAAAAGTGAAGATTTATATTTTAATATTTTTTTTTTCAGGGGGTCTTTGTTTTGCTTACAACTGTGACCAGTTTTATAGAGACACTTTCCCTCATGTAGATTTAGGAGCCTGGTTATTTTTCGTAACATTTGTGATTGGTGGAGTTGGTGTATTGGCTGGAGGATATGCATCAGATAAAATTGTTGCAAACATGGGCATAAAGTCACGAGTTGCTGTACTTGCTATCAGTCAGGTATATTTGATTAGTGAAAAATACTTGTCTTTATTTATTTAATGAAAATAATTATTATTATTAAAGAATACAATAAGTAAATAAAATAAATATTTAAGCCGAATCATATATCAGGTCAATAGGGAAAGTTATAATCAAATGTTGCAAGTTATAAATTAAGTACACCACAATTTTTTTTTTTTTTCTTTTTTAGCTTATATCTACACCTTTTGCTTTTGGGAGCATATATATGGAGCCAGTAGGAGCTATGATAACTCTAGCCATCTCATATCTCTTCGGTAATTTTTGTTTTAATTTATTTATTATTGTCACAATAAAATCTTCTTGTAACCCATGAATGCTATTCATGAATCTGTTGATCTCAAAGTGTCTTGCTATGTCATCTGCCTTAATAAGGTGATTTTGTTATTTACTAAACACCCCATTCCAGCATGAATTATGGGACTAACCAAAAATAAAAGTTTTAACAACACTTCTATTGAAATTGAACCATTTCTATTGAAGTGTGGAATTTGAATTGCTGGTCAATTTTACTCTTGTGTTTTTATATAGTAAATAAATTGAACCATGTGTGAAACTACTTGTTTAACGTTTAATTAAATAAACAAAATTTTAATTTAAACTCTCTTTAATATCTTTCAGCTGAGATGTGGTTTGGTATATTATTTGCTGTACTTGTTGAAATAGTGCCACTTGCAGTAAGATCAACAACAGTAGGTGTTTTCCTTTTTGTAATGAACAATATAGGAGGAAACTTACCTATATTAATGGAACCAGTAAGAAAAGCAACATCCTTCAGGGATTCATTAGCTATTTTTTATGCAGGAGCATACTTAATAAGTAAGATTAACAGTACTCATTGTGATTCTTAATAAAGCAAAAAATAAAATATTAATAATTTATTGTTCATTCATGACTTTATGCCACACTGAATTGTTTATTTATAGTACGTTATTTGGTAAATAAAACAGTCTATTTACAAATAATATTAAATTGATATTTTTTTTGCTTAATCTAAATTTAATAAAATAATGATAAGAATCAATCAGTATAATAGTCATGTTCTGAAATATTAAAATTTCTTCAAGTGAAAGTACATAGTTGCTTGCATTAACCTTGTGTGTGTGTGTATATGTGTGTGTGTGTGTGTGTGTGTGTGTGTGTGTGTGTGTGTGTGTGTGTGTGTGTGTGTGTGTGTGTGTGTGTGTGTGTGTGTGTGTGTGTGTATGTGTATAAAAACACAAAGATGAATTTTTCAACATACATAGTTTAATTTTTTTTTTTTTTTTTTAACAGGTTCAGTATTGTTTGGTATCACAGCTTTAATGATGGGTAAGGGAAAACAAGCAAAATCAAATCCATCACAAAATATGGCGGGTGTTGAGAATGGAGGATTTTCAATCACTGAACAAATAGGAAGTCAATCTGAAATAAACAAAGTCACAGCTAGCCACTATTTATAAAAAAAATGTTTACAAGTCATTCAAAAGAAACATAATACATACTATAAAATAGTATGTTTTAATAATTAAATTAATTAAGAGTAAGTCTTTAGTTTCTAATGGCTGACGAATCTCAATACTTAATTTATTAATTAACTTTACTACGGAGTTTAAACATTTGTTCAGAATGAATAGTATGATAAATATTAAAAGTTGTCAGAGAAACTATTGTATGAATGTATATATTGAAAGTATGTAATTGAGGGTAGAAACTTGAGAAATTTAACCTCACTAGTTGATAAAATTTATTTATATTTATATATACTATAAATATGTGTGTGCGTAAATGTACTGCATTTAAAAGAAAAGTAATGAGGGACTTTCATTACTTGTATTTATGTATTATTGTTGATATTTGATTGTTCCTCATTGATATTTTCTTCAGTAACCAATTAGACTGTGATAACTTTAGGCGTATCTGAAACCATTTACAACTAAGCAATTAATTAAATGGAAAAAGTTGTGATAAGGTGCCTATTAAGTATGCTTTAAAGAGTGGAAATGGTATAATTGCCATTTTTAAATATAAGGAATTAAGATAAAATAATTTAGTTACCTTTGTTAACTCTTAGTATCATAGAGCTAAGGTACTAAATAGTGATGAGTTTTGTAGGAATAAATATATTAATAATATCTTGGAAATTAATAAAAGCAATCATTAAAAGAAATAAGCACAAAGAGGGAAAGTGTTGTATACTTTTGGAATTAAGACCAAAAATGAAAATAAAAAAAAAAAAACATAATAAATTTATTTTATTATGACTTTTGACTAAGTCAAGTGGCATTGTATCATGTAGTTATATGTAGAATATGATTGTGTAAATTAGCACACAGTATTACTGTAATTACAAAATACTTGTTTCTTTTTTTTTTACAATATAGATTTTTTACAGATAAGTCTTTTATTCCTTATAAATCGTTACAAAATTTGGTATTCATTGATGAGACAGAATATATAGTATTTTCAAATGAGGATTTTCATGAGTTCATTCCTATTTTTTAGTAATATTATATTTTACATCTATATAAAATTTTTAAAGCAACTTTCATTCAATTTAATTATTTCAAAGGAATAAATGAAGTACTATACATGAAAATACCCATCCTTCCATCCAATTTTTAAATAAATTAAAAACATTAATTCTAATAATTTATATGTAAAAGTATTAGTAAAACTAATATCTTTGTTTAAACAGAGAATATATGATTTAATTACGACTCATAGAGAATAAATAATTGTTTGAATAAGAATCCGTAATAACATAAACCTATTTTTTTTTCCAGATTAAAGCCATTGTTTTTTTGGTATAAATTAGGAAAAAAACAAAACAAATATTTGTATGGATAAAAAATAAATTCTCTTTACTTTTTCTATAGAAAACAAAATACTTTATTGTCATTATAAAAATACAGATGTTACAATGATTTCTATTGATTGGCCACTGATGGAAAAGATTAAAAAAACTTTATTAATTATTTATATTTTATATTCAGAACAATTATTAGTATTGCCACAAATATCTTAATGTATCCCATGTGATTGCATTTTAGATATTGCCTAATAAAGTAAAATTTAATATGAGTAAATTAATATTGCCTATTACATTATTTGTCAGATATCATGACTATCATAAAATACTTGAATAATTACAATTAAAAAAAATTAAAAATCTTGGTAGCTATAGGGATTTGAGTAGAAAGTAGGATAAATTATAATAAATAAAAATACTAAGTAATGAAATAAAATAAAGCATAAAGATATATCACGTACATAATAGATTTTGGCTAATCAGAAAATGACTGCTGGTGAGAGATCACCTCATCATTTAACCCTGCTAGACCAGCCCCTTAAGGCCTAATATTGTTGGTTACCAATAAAATAAACTGTAGCTATCACAAAGGAGTATATAACATAATATATTTTCATAAAGTTGATTTTTTTTCTAACTGTCATGCTATTTAGAAGAAATTTTAACTGATGCTAACATTAAAATAATAAAATTTATAAAGTTATTGAATATATAATTACTTAATTTAAAGCTAATCATACAAAGTGAAATGAGATTAAATATCACAGATGCAAATGCTTTTCAGTCATCAAATGAACCTAAATTGAATACATGTCAATTGAATTCACATTGATATTAATATTTTATTACAAAGAAATATTTAAAATTAAAATTAAGATACTTTAAATCAAAACATCATTCAACTCTTTAATTGAACAACAAAAAAGTAAATGATTTAGAATTAAAATATTTGTTTCTATAAATGAATACATTAACATGATCATATGTAATAATTGAAAAATAATTACTAAATACTAATCACTTATATATTACAATTTACTTATTAAATTAATTACTTATTAACAAAAAAATTTTTTGGGGGTGAATAATGTTAAATCACGAATAATAATCAATGGTGTAGCTATGCATAAAGCATTAGGAAACATCTAAATAAAAAGTAATAAATACCTAGGAAATAACATTACACAAGTATGCACCATGTCTTCCGAAATTATTAATTTCAATCTAACTAAATAACACATTTTAGAGAAAAATAAAGCATATTTACCGAACATAATGGAGAAATAATTTGCTAGTAGCAAGTCAATACTGTATGTTCACAAACCAATAAAAAAAAGTTTTTTTAAATCACTTGTCATAATTAAAATGACTTCTAAAGTGATCATGAAGTAGGTGTCTTACTATTTACATTAGTTGAATATAATGGATAATAAGATTTGAAGAAAAAAATAATAATGACAAAGGATTGATTATATTAAATAATTAATTGGTTATTAATAAGGAAATAAATAAGTCTTGTTGACAAGTCAAAAATAAAAATGTGTTATTAGATATTAGAAATAAATATTAATATAAAAATGAATGCAACATACTTCAAAATCAAGTAAATAACAATGATTCTAAACTTCATACATATATGATACATGATTAATAGTAACAACATTCTTACTGAAGTAAAAAATTATTAAAATACCAAAAAACCTAATAATATCACAATTAATCAATGCAATAAAATGAAATCTAGATAGTGTCATATATAATTAAGATATTGTTAGTCATCAAATAACAAATGAGTATTTGAAAAGCTGTTGCATTTAAATAAGACCAAACACAACATTTTCCAAAAATATTTCTTTAGATTTTTTTTTTTTTTTTTTGTAAACCTTCAAAAGAAAGCATGTCTTTAATATAAACCCTATTTATATTGAATAATACCATATACTGTTTAAAGTAGTTCTTCCAAATTTCTAGAGAAAAATATATTATTACCAGTAATGTATAAATTAAAGCAGAAATGGACATGACCCTTTTTGATGTAATTGACATGTGATCATGGGCGGATCCAAGGAGTTCATGACCACCCCTCAAATATTTTGGCTATTTCAATTTTTTTTTTTAACGAATAAAGCAATTAGGTACTTACTATGCCCTAAACATAACATTGATGGTTGTTTAGATCACAGTCCTTCTTAACGCGTTAGGTGCGGCATCGGTCCCCGGGGTCCGATGTCTTACATTCCCATCTTAACAGCCGATTATCACATGAAAATGTCCGAAAGGCCGAACTCCTCAAAGACTCAATTTAGTCGATTTTTAATGAGATTATTGCAGCAAAAGTTGCTAACAGATGAAATTCGGTTGTTTTTTAGAATCGGACTCCGGGGTCCAATACAGGCCATCAGTAATAAAACAAGACTACTGGACGGCATCACACTTCCGGGTCCGATAATATTGCAAAGAATACCTTTATGGTTATCTTTAATACTTCTTACTAAGTCTGTAATTATAGATAAAACACTGATATTTGCTTTATTTATTTTATATTAATTCATTTCTTTAAAAAGATTTTTTTTTTATCATAGAGTGAGTGGTTTTAAAGCAGTAAAAGACTCCAAAAAATCATTTTAACATTGCAAAAATTACCAATATGGATGGAAATTCAAAATTCCAGCAGTTTAATGCTATTTTCGATAAAATATGGCGTAAATCCTGTATCGGACCCCGGGGGCATGTCCTGCGCCTGTTATGTCTAGGTCTAATCCTTACCAAGAGATAATGCCCTTGAGAAACTCATTTAATTCACTTTTCAGTAAAAAAATAACACTTTCGTCAGAGCATTCCCATCGGACCCCGACGCCCGATATCGTCTGTGGCTCATCCCAGCAGTCGGACCCCCGGGACCAATATCGTCCAATTCAGGATACCCCTAAAATACGCCGCCGCACCTAATGTGTTAATACAAGGTAATGGTCTCATACAAAGATGGTGCTGTCACCACATGACCGCAAATTTCGTGCTAAATCCGCCTCTGCATGTGATAAGCTTTTGTTTAAAAAATCTCTTACAATGGTAGATACATCTTTCATAAATGATCTTGCATTAATGGAATATTTAATAAAAAAACAAGTTAGTAATATACAAAATTAATTATAAGCACATGTAATTAGAATAATTTTACTATTTAAATGTGGTTCAAAATTAAAATAAAATTTGAATAGTACATCAATTAAAATGAATTGTCGATAGATAAAATGCGGAATTAGGAACTGATATCATTAATAGATCAACAGGGGATTAAATAAAAAATATATTCACCTCCTAATTGTTTTTTTCAATAATTAAAAGAAGAATTAATTTTACATTGTGTACTATTGATGTGCTATTTCCAGTTGTATCATTCTGCCTACATCTTATTCTATTTTTTAACTTTGAAGTAAACTTATAAAATAATCAAATAACTACTACAATTATTTAAACATATTTTTCTAATAATACTGGTTTCAACAGCATTGATCCAATTATCATGTGATATAATTAATTTTTACTTAGGGAAAAGAAACTGAAGTATCATTGAGTTATATATAATTTTTATAAAAACTACTATATATAATTTATACTTCACACATATCTATGGTGTTAACTATTAGCAACTATTTGGTTGAGAATGGCATCATGATAACATGATTTAAGTCTTAAATCCATTCCCATGATTTAATGTTAGAATAGTCATCAGGTAACAATTTAACAAATTCAATTCAAGAAACTTGGCATTGTTAAGAAATGTCACATCACTTTCTTTGCATCTTCTAATCATCATATTCACAAAAACAGGTATAACTTTGGAAAAGCGGCTCCTTGGCAAGGCCTATTTTGATAGGTTATATGACTGTGATATTAGCGAATTCCCATCATGTCCTTTTCAGTTAAAAAGGGCCTTGATTAGCTTTATTAAATTCCATCTTTTGACAACCACTCACTCAAACGAGATAGAAAAACCCCCGATGGGACCTTTTCGGTTGATATTGGGGCCGCACATCTAATGTTCAACCTAAAAATACTCAAACACAATCTGTTTTAGCTTCAAGAAACCTGGTATAAATTGGTAATACTAAGGTAATACTTTAATTAAGTAAAATAGAAGTTACGAAAATTAAACTAACTTACAAATAAAACAGAATATCTATTCAGAAGGGAACTATAGTAAACATAGCCAATGTTGAATAAACAAAAAACTACAAAAGGAATTTAATTTCATCTGAATTTAATAAAGATAAAATATTAATAATAGAAGAAATTCATCCATAAACAAAGCATTTTAAATTGAAAATATCTTCAATAATTAATTACGAGCAGTTTTAGATAGCTGAATAAATCTTATCTACGATGAGTATATTATGATCCATAGTTCATTAAAACTGAATAATAGTTCAAAATTGGTGTTATTTTAAGGCATATAAATCACTTGAGTAATAAAACACTAGTAAGGTTCAGGAAAAAAGAAAGAAAAATAATGAGATTATATATTATTAAAAAAAGACATGCCTATCTTAGTAATGAGTTTTAGGCAGGGAGGACATTAAGGTATAATGATCTAAACTGATAAAGGGAGAATAGAGTGAAGCTTTTAGAGGCCTTTAGTATGCAGTATCCTGTTAATGAATTTTCTTTCTTCAGATTTCATAAATTGGCGATGTATAATTGAGAAATTATTTTTATTTTTACCAGCAATATTTCTTTAAATCAATATTGTTTTTAATAAGGATACAAAAGGAAAAAATACTATTGAATGGAAGTAAATTATAGAATGTAATTATAAATTATGTCATTAATGTAAATTATAAATACAGTGATGTAATTTTTTTTCAATTGTGGTTAAATGAATTAATAAACAATTTCAATAAAATAAGATTATTTCAAGAAAAAATTATTGGAAATCTGTTCAATTAATGAAATGTTGAAAATAAGAATGTTTCTATTAACCCAAATGAAATCAGTATGGAAATGCTTCTCTCAAGGTAAACTAACATTTAATGTTGATTAAAAATACTTTAATAGGTTACTGAATATAGTAGGTATCAACAAATATATAATATTGTGTTAAGCTCAACATTGTAACTTCTGGACCATGTAACTTAAATTTTGAAATTATTTGACTCATTACATCATATTACTTATTTGTGATTCCCCATTTGGCTTACTCCTACTCATGTCAGTTTTTTTTTTTTTTTTTTTTTTTTTTTTTTTGTGTCACGCTATTATAATTTTAATAAGACACTCTACTACTAAAATTTTGCAGGTAAGGATCCAACAAACAACAATAAGGTATTCATATCCTATAGGTGTATAAACCTTCTGCCTTTTAACTATTTTCAAAACAGCAAAATGTAAAAAAGTAAATAAATAACATTGATGGAATTAATTAAATGTCCTCCTCTCCAAAAAAACACAAGCAAAATCCATATCTTCAAGGTGAGACCTTACATAATAATTCCCATTTACATTTCAGTCGAACCATAAAATGTTTATTTATCATTATTTCATTGCAGATTACCTATAGTAAGTTTACATGCCCATTGCAGTCCATATGTTGCTATAAATATAATTAAATTTACCAGATGCATGTTATTGACTGTAGATCTAATAATGTATATAGTAATATAAGTAGTATTGACTAAAGAAGCCATAAAAAAAAATACCAAGAAATAAGCTATAGCCTTAAAAAAATACCAAAATTAAATTACACTTTTCACAACAAAAAGATTCAATATAATATTCTTATTTTAAATGACCTTATAGAATTTGCCTAATGAAACATTATTATTATGTAAAATATAAGACATCTCATTAAGGAATGAATCTTTTCCTTACTAAGGGGGTCCATAATTGTAGAATGTCAAAAAATAATTTATTAAGCATATGTAGTATGAAGGAATGTAGATAAATATTTGTAATTTTGCACAAAATGTACAATCTCATGAATATTTCAAAACCAAGATTTCAGTCTGCATACTTATATATTGGCTTTTTTTTCTTTACTTTTTTGTCGTCACTTGAAAGAACAATTATAATTTTTACTTTATACATATATATGCATGGATAAATGTATGCTAGCCTGAATATATAAGCTTTACAGCTTTTAAGAAAACAAAAGTCAAGCAGCCCTCATTTATCTCTTTGTACATTTGATTGTTAAAAACAGATTTGCCTGTTTATACAAATTAATATATGGAATTCTTAATAGTAAATAAATATGAGTTTTCTTTTTAATGCCAGGCATTAGTAATTAAATTGAGAGTGAATAATACTTCACTAATATAAATTATGATAAAATTTAATGAAAGAAACAATGAAAAAGAGAGCAGCGCTATAGTTAGATAAAATAAATACATTAAGGAAATATGCAGTGAAATATAAAAGGGCTACCAATCAAGATCAATAAATACAAAAATGAACAAAAAAAAGAAGACAGAAAACCTAATAAATAATGGGACTAAAAACACCCAAGCTTATTTTCCGCTACCAAATATCATAGCAAATAATCCTTACTGGAACAGAAAAAGTCCAAAAAAATAGTGAATTAGCTGTTTCACTTTTCTCCATTCTTTTCACCAAGACCTGAAATGTTCGGAAAAAAAAAAAAAAACATTAAATAATTCTTTTCCATATTAATCTTATGAAATAAACAAATTAAGTTTAATCAACTCAACCAATAGCATAATTACGTTATTGTGAATTTATCAGTTTATGATCTCTTTTTTTTTTTTTTTTTCAAGGAACACCGTTATACAAACGAACTATCATGATAATATTGAATCCATTTTTTAAACAGAAACTAGTTAAGGTGAAAATGTATAATTTTTTAAACAATGAGAAGTTCCTAAATTACTTAAAATTGGAAATTCATAATAAAAATGAAAATGTAAATAATGTTTAATAAAGAATGTTTAAAAATAAAACAGTATAAAATACAAGTAAACAACTTCTCTTGTGAAACAAAGGAAAAATGATAAACAAAATGCACTTAAAATGCATAAAATAATCCTGAATAATATCAGAAACATATAAAATAAAATCAAACAATATTTTATTTTTCATTTGTATATGCTATAAATTTGCAACATCCACAAGCTTTTAGGGACAACAATTAAATAAAATCAATTTAAAAACAAATATTACTTTCATTAACCAACCAATCCACAAATAAACTGAAAACATCATGGTTATATTGATTTTATTTACATTAATTTACAATTTATCTTTAATTTTTTTTTAAATCTTAATTTAAGTTTTTCTCTCACAATTAATACATTATTACGGCATGACACCTTAAACATATATTAGGTTATTTTCAATATTCCTATTCTGAACAATTGCAACACAGAAAGTTATTATGAGTTACAATTTATTCACTGAAAGATTCAATTATAAACTAATGTTCATAATAAGAGAGGAATCCACATCAATCAATCTCAACATTGAATTGAAACTGAAGCCTGTTTACTGCATGGAATGTAATGTATTATTTAATGTAAATGGTGGTGGGTTTCATACCCGTAATAACATTCCAACATACATTGCAAAATGAAATTAAATAAAAATATCATATACAGGTGAAATTATGTATGACAGATAATTGAGTAGCTAAATAATCTAGTAAAAAAATAACATAACATAGATAAAGGAACATTAAACAAAAATGTAACTGGAAATAGAAAAGTTCATTTATGAGATTAGTTAAGAATGTTGTTACTATAGAAAAAAATAAATCTAATATGAAAATGATAAAAATAATATGCACAAGCATAAGGTAACAATAATTAGAAAAAAATAAAAATGATAGATTTTCAAAAACTGAGTCTTAGCTGTTATAAAAGAACAAAAGTACTCTACAAACATATAATTTAAGACTAGAATCAATTTACATAAAAATATAATATTTTAACAAATTTATAAATTATGTAAAACAATTTTTAAATTAATTAAACATAACACAGTACTGGTTAAATTAATTTTAACACATTAATTCTAAACATTAATAATCTAAATTTTAAATTCAACAAGAAAAAAGTCTATTAAAACACAGTTCTTTTTTTTTTTTATTTAAAGACACTTAAAAATTAAATCTAGGGTGAGGATATAATCATATTAATATTCAATTACTGGAGTAAGCTACAATATTAAATATCACGTACATTCCAAACTCATTTGTTAATTTAATGCCAAATAAGATAAAAATAAGAAAATTATGGTTGATTTAGAGTCAGTCACTAAATAACGATTTTCACAACATACAATATGTTGAGTAATATCTGTTATTAAAATAAATTCATTATTTTATAATTACATCATTTATACACATTGAAACAGCTTGTTTTTACATAAATATTATCATACAAAAAACATACACAAGGGATGACATACAAATTTACATTTATATACAATAACACATTCAAATATGTATATACAAACATATACATAAAAGCACATTAATGTCTTAATTTAAGATTATTACAAACATTTTATAAAATCCTTACAAAAGAGATGATAAATATAAGAATCGATGTTAAAAATGGATTTTATTTACTATCAGTATCATCATGACAAAATAATTAAAAGAACCTACAAAAATCTCAATAGGTAACAGGAACTGATAATTAAAATATTACTTATCTTCAAAACTAAATCTATCAAAAGATTCATTCCATTTGGTGTCACTGATTATATTTCTAGACAATTTATCACGACTACGATTCATTTTTGTACTTTCTTCACAAAAGAAATCATCATCAAATGGATCATTATTGCGTGCAAAAATATTAACAGATTCGGATTTCCTCAGGCTACTACTAGAATCAGATCGTTTAATAGATCCATGAAGTTTGAATTCATTGCCTATTTGTTTCCTTTCATTGATATGTTGAGCATTATTAATATCAACTTGATCACTGTCTGTCTGAACAAATTCTCTAGCCAAGTCACAAGAATTTGAATGGTCCCCAGTGGGTATTGGTTTGTTGGCCATCGTTCTCACATTAACCTCTGGCTGAGTAGCACTTATGGGGCGACGGATATTGTCAACTCTTGGGTGTTTTATATTTTCATTAGAATTAGCCAAAAAAACATCATCGCTACCTCTTTGGTCACTTAGTTCACTTGAAGCACTTCGACCGCTGCATCTTCTAGCCTCTGGTGGAGTAAAGTCATCTTCAAATGGAGACTGTTGGTAGGAACGGCATACTTTTGCAGCTTCTTTGTTATAATCTGAGCTATGGACTGCTGGATTATTAAACTGAGAAAATTCAGTCTGTTTTGATTGATCAAACTGTTTTACATTGCCTTCAAAAGGAACAGCATTCTGTTTAATTTCCAATTCAAATGCATCAGAGCCTCCTGGACTACACATTTCTTTAGAAAAGCCAAACTGAGAAGAGAAGTCATCTTCAAAAGGAGAGTTTTGGCTATGTTTACGTCTTTGTTTTTGAGTTTGGTGCGTATGTGCTTTACGCCTGTAATCAGTATCCCCACAATGCCCATCCCTGTTACGCATATATCTTCTTTCTGATGATCTTTCATTAAAATCAGTTTCTGCTGGATGATGTAATGAAAACTGTCTTCTACCTCGTTCACAGCTTCGTGGTCTTTGTGGCCACCTGTTAATTTCATCATCCGCATGATCACTATATTCTACATCCCAATGAGGATCATGACTTCTCTCTTTGTAGTATCTATTGCTTACTTTAGTTCCTCCTTCAGGCCATTCTCTATCTCTCCACCTATTTCTGTTATGAAAATCATCATCATATTTTCTACGCCTTCTATCTCCATAATTTCTTTTAGAGTACCTTTCTTCATCTTCCCATGTCAAAGATTCTCTGCTGCTTTTTCTGTCTACTTCGTTTAACCAAACCATTTGTTTTCGAGGTTTCCGAGGTTCTTCATAGTGTCTCCTTCTTTCCTCTTCCCATGAAGGACCTCTATGCTTTGGTCTTTGACGTGGTTCATCTTGCCAACGTGTATTTTCCCACTGGTCATCACAAATATCTCTATCATCTTCTTCCCATGGTGATTGATCCCTTGAGTTCCATGGTGAAATTCTTCTTCTTCTACCTCTTCGGGGGCTGTGATATTCACGCTCAACATAAGGAGGAGTATCATCATACATTGAATCTCCATCGCTCCAACCATTTTCTCTCCACGAAGGGCTCCATGAACTGTGTTCAGGCCTAGGATCCCATCCTTCTTCAGACTCTTCATCTTCATGCCAAATATTTTGCTTATGTCTTTTCATTTTTCTGTGTTTTCTTTTGTCCCTACACGCAGGAGACAAGTCATTATCTTTACTTTCGGCAGACCAAGGAGAAGCTCTGCCTTCACTATGAATACTAGACCTGCTTTCTCCAACTGTGCCCAGGTCTACATCAAATTTAGCCCATGAAGAAGTATCATTTTTAGGAATGTCAACGGAATGTTTACTTTCATTCACAGATGCTACACAAGGTGAAAATATTTCATTACCATTACTCTCTCCAGTCGTTTTTGAATTATGATCTATAATCTCATAAGCCTGATCAGCTGATTCTTTCAGTGTTTCATCGACTGACTCTTCTAAAACTTCTTCTTCATCCCCCTCTAATGCACTAGTGTCTTCTTCCATGATAGTAGCTTCAATAATTGACTGGTGCTCCTTCATAGTAACAGTTGGTGATTCGGTGCTTTCACTATGAGGACGGGATTGAGGTAAAAGATCAGTATCTTCTTCTAATCTTGAGGGTTCAATAACACTATCTTCTTTATCACTGAGATCAGCATCATATTTTTCTTCAACCACATCATCTAAGCAAATTTCACGTAGTGCTGCATACCTATCTTCAACAGGGTTTTCTTCAGATTTTATGTTTGACTCTGCAATAGGATCTACTTTTATATTTTCAGATGTTTCATTATAATTCAATTTCTGTGTTTGTGCTTCTTCAGAATTTTTTTCATTAAATGAAATAGCCAACTTTTTTTCTTCTTCCAGTAATTCCCTAAAAACAGCGTACTTATCAAATAAAGACTCCTCTTGTTTTCCTTCAAAACTATTTCCAGGATTAAAATGTGTTTCAAATTCAGCAGTGAATGAAATATTATCTTCCTCTATTGATTCTCTAAGAGCTGAATAACACTCACTATTCAAAATACTAGATTTAGAATTTCTACTGGGTGAATTATTACCAACTGCTTCTTTACCTTGACCATCATTTGATAAATTTGCCAAACACTTAGTTAGATCGTGTAAAGTCATTTTGGATAATGAAGTTGGTGACATGTTCAATGTTGCTGCTAAATCACTAAATCCTGTTTTTGTAAGTTGACTAAGTGTGATGTCTAAAGAACTTTTGACAAGAAGACTCTGTTTAGGAGAAGCATTTGATTCAGATGATGCATCCTTGGGACTTAGATTTTTCTTTTTGGGTGGTGGAAGTAAAGGAAAAGGTTGTAAATAATACTCAGGCTCAACAGAGGGTTTTGGTTGATTTGGCTTTAATTTTCTAGCTGGTGCAGGAAGAGGAGGACTATTCACATCAGTGTAAGTTGTAGTATGATAATTTTCAATGTAATCATAATCTGACTGTGGTGGTCTTGGAGGGGGTTTTGAACTTGCAGATATTGCTAATCGCTTAGGAGGAAGAGGAGGAGGTTTCATAGCTAATGAATTCAGAGCCGATCTTGGTGGAGGCTCTGGAGCAATAGTGTCATTAAAGGTACTGCTAGGAATAGAAGGGTAAAAATTGGAAGTTTTGCTCCTGATTGTGACACCTTCCATAATAGGAGAATTTCTTTCCAAGTGATCTAATGATGGCTGACTAACTATTTTATTACGTTTTAATACAGGACTTGGAGGTTTTATTATACAACTTATAGTATTATTTTTTTGTAACCTATTAGTTCTGCGTGACTGGTGAGGGCTCATAGGAACACTGTCAATTGTACTTATTTTTTCAGGTGGTAAAGAAACTCTTAATGGTGGGGCTTTTGATTCATCCTCCAGAGTTTTATTCTTTTCTGGCAAAACTGAATCTTCTTTTTTGACATCAAATGAAGAAAAATCAGCAAATTTTTCAAATGGATCAGAATTCACACATGGAGTGAAAAGCGTAGATGAGAAATCAACATCTGAAAAAGGATCTTTATCAAATGGATCGCTCTGAAAGGGATCAGCGTATAAAACAGGAGCTGATGATAGTTTTGCACTTTTAGAGGAATCAACTTTAGTATTTTGCTGGGAGGTAGAAGTATCACAATCACAATCACCAGGCAGATGTTTACAATCAATAGGTAACTCAGAGACTAGATCTTTAAGCACTTTTTTAGGCGGATTTTTCAAATCTTGAAAGAAATCTTTCTTATCAATGTATGGCTTACTACGACCCGTCCCAAGGGGATCTAAATCAGTAAAGACATCAAATTGTTCTCGATGGAGAGAAGATTCAATTTTTCTCATCACAGAATCATCAGAGCTCTAAAAAAAAAAAAAAAAAAAGAATAAAAAAAAAAGAAAATAAGAAATATGTTTACAACAACTGGAAAGTAAAATCTCTAAATATATCGAACATGAAGGTTCATTGAATCAAACTCCATAAATATAATTTTTATTCTAGGCAAAAAAAAAAAAACCCTACTCACATATTTTTTAGTTCTCCCAAATATCACAAACAGTCATAGATCTCCATAAGGTAAAACGCTCATTATCCGGAAGTAAACTATTCCCCCGTTCGGGTCTCCGGGAGGGGAATACTTTAGGGGATTCATGGCGCAAGTTGAAAAATATAAATTTAAGTATAGGAACATGGAACGTGAGGAGTTTGTACACAGCGGGTGGGTTAAAGTCAGTCGCGAATGAGGTTATGGGGTGTAGTTCAAATATTGTGGTGCTGCAGGTCTGCTGGCCACGAGAGGGTTCGTTAAGGGAAGGTAAGTACACTTAACAATGAAGTTGAATGCAAATTTTATGAAAAAATAGAGTCAGTTTATGATAAAGTACCTCAAAGCTACATGAAAATTATTCTGGGAGAAGCAAACGCCCAGATAGGGAGGGAACAAGTATATTATCCTACGATTGGTTTCTATTATGATAATATTAATCTCGAGAAATTCCAAGAATCAGAACAAAGTCAAGCAAGAAGTCAAAAATAGGTTTGAGGCTTTAGAATCTTCTGAAGATGATAACAAAGACGTTGACAAGTTATGGGAAGGGATCAGGGATAATATCAAAGAGATTGTCAGCTTTTGTCTTGGAAAAAGGGAAAATAAAAGGAACAAACTGTGGTTCGTTGAAGATTGTGATAAAATATGCAAAATAAGAAAAGCTACTAAATTAGTAGAGTTAAATAATCCTAACGTAACCAATCTCTCTTACTTTTGAGCATTGAGAAAAGAAACTACAAAATTTCTCAGATTTAAAAAACGAGAGTATCTCAAAAATAGTATAATAGCAATTGAAAGTAGCAAAATCGAGAATAACGTTAGAGCCATGTACGAAGGCATCAACAGAATTCGTAAATGGTCGGGATGGGTCACGACTGGAATTAGGGATGAAAATACCAATACTTGGCCGATCCGGGTCATAAATCATATCATATTAAGTCGGTTCAAGGATTATTTTAATAATATTTTAAAAATGGAAAAAAATAGTTTATTTTCTCCTTCGGAACATCAGAGTGCTGAACCGTTAATAGTAGAAATGGGTAAAAAAAAAGTTGAATAGCAATTGGAAAATTAAAATTGCATAAAGCAGCGGGAACAGATAATATTCTTAGTGAACTTATCAAGGCATATGGAAAATCTCTAAAATATATCTTTTGGTTAAAAAGGACTGGGAACAGAAAAAAGATACCCGAAGAGTGGAAAGAATCTATTCTTATTCAGATTCACAAAAAGGGATTAAAAATGAATTGCAATAACTGTCGCGGAATCTCACTCCTTCCGGTTTGTTATAAAATATTTACGTTAATTCTGCCTAGTCGAATCATTGAATAAGCCAAGGAAATCGTCGAAGACTATCTATGTGGTTTCAGATGGAATCTTTCAACCTTAGACCAAATATTCCCTCTCCGTCAAATATTAGAGAAAAAATTAGAATATAACGGTACAGTATATCAGCTTTTCATCGATTTCAAAAAGGCATATGATTCAATTAACTGCGAAAAGATGTGTAATATTCTTGTAGAACAGGGAACACCCAAAAAGTTAGAATCGGTAGTTATTTTTCTGATAAGTTCGAGGTTCGCTCTGGTTTGAAATAAGGTGATTCTCTACCACCAGTTTTATTTAATTTAGCACTGGAATATGCCACTAGGGAGGTGACTCGTACCGGAAAGGGTTTGAATTTGGGACGGAATATACCCATGCTTGGATATGCCGATGATTTTGTTTTCCTTGATGAAGACACAGAAACTACAGAACTAAATTCAAAAATGTTGATGAAAGCCGGCTGAACTTGGCAAGAACTTGGGCTTGAAATAAATACGGATAAGACAAAATATATAGCCGTAGAAGTGGTGATGATTTTGCTTATATTAATGTAGAAGGGGATACGTTTAAACATGTAGAGAAATTTAGATATTTAGGGGTGATGAAGCAATGTAGATAGATATTAGGGGCGATGGTAACTAGAAAAAACGAAATCAATGAGGAAATTATTAAGACCAGATTAAAAGCCGGAAATGCTTGCTACTTTTCAGTAGCAAAATTGCTTAGCTCGCACCTTCTGTTCCGAAACTTAAAAATTATGATTTACAAAACTATCTTTTTTCTTAAGCTCCTTTATGGATGCGAAACGTAGCCACTAACATTGAGGGTTAAACAAAGTTTGAGGTTTTTTGAAAATAAGGTATCGCGTAGAAAATTTGGACCAAAGAGGGACAAATCAACCGGGGCCGAACTGAGTGAAATGTATCCAGTAAATATAATAGAGGTGATTGGGCAGCGAACAAAATGGGCATGTATAATTGCAAAACTTGGTTGTGAGCAAATCTCTAACAGATCAATAAGCACGGGCTCAACGCCCGAGGGGTAGGCCGAGATGGAGATGGGAGGATTGCGTAAAGGCAGATCTGTCAAAAATGGGTCTGGTTGGCGGCAGTGGATAGAGGTGTGCAGGGAGTGAATTGTGGTGTTGGCATTGAACCTTCAGGTTCTTTATGCCTTCATCATTATTACATTTCAAAACCACTTCATTAATTTTATAAAATTTTTGGATTCAAATCATTTCAAATATTCTGCAAAATCTAAAATCATTAATTCAGCAAATTTTTTAATATCACATAATTCACGAATTGATATTTCTTTCTATATATTTGTATTCCTTAGTGCCCTTAAATTCATTAATTATCCCCACTTTTCTTTCACAAATAATAACAAAAATTATTGAAGGGTCAAATTTGTAGAGAATGGCAAAGTTAAAATAAATTAAAAATGAAATATTCAATCTATGTCAGGAAAGAGGCTCAGAGAATCTCACACCCATGGACACTACAACCACTTTATTTTAAAAAAATACTTTTATTGCCACATGAAACAGTAAAACATGTTTTTTATATTTAATAATAACCTGTTCATATGTATGCAAACTAAAGATCCTTTTGTTTTCATGAAAATTACTTAATTGATAATTTACTAAACAAAAATAAAACAAAGGTTCCTACAAAAAAAAAAAAAAAAAAAAAGTTCGATATATACAGATTACCAATATTTTAAAACTTAATGGTAAATTTTAAAAATTACATTAAATTAATAACAAAAGTATAACCAATGTATTTCCAAAATAATTAAACTATATATACATATATATATATATATATATATATATATATATATATATATATATATATATACATATATATATACATATACTTTTTGTTACAGGTGAGTAAATAAAATATTTTACAAATTTCCAGCACAGATCAGAGTCAGTCAAAATATTTTATTATAATAAAATTTAGTATAAATCAAACCAGGAAAAAATAAGTTAATAAATAACTACATATATACAAACGTAAAATATACATACCTGTTCATTATTAGGAGGAAGAGGAGATACTGAAACAGAAGATATAGGAAATGTAGATTGAATGTTGTTAGCTTGATTTGATGAAATAGTAGTGCTAGGAAGTTCAGTTTCTTCAAAAAGTGCTTCAGTTTCTTGATCAAACCAGTGCCTCTCGGTAGGTTTATTCTTCTTCCCACTTTCGGGAGGAGGCGGTATTTTGGCTCTGGTTTGCATTGGGTTAAATGAGTCACCAAAAGGATCTAAAGCAGTTGTTTTAGGAGTCATTGATGGACCAAATGGATCTGAAGGAGTTATTCTATCCATTTGATTTATTCCTTGCTGAATATTATTAAGCTCAAGCTCTAAATCAAGTAGGTCCATAATATGTTCTTGATTATCTCTTCTGTCATTAGTTGAAGTATTTCCTTTTGTTTGGTCCTCAGTTGGCCTGATTTTTAACACATCAGATGACGTCTGTAAAAAACAAAAATAAAAAAGATATGTATTTTTACTTTATATATTAATTATTAATTAAATGCACATGGGAGCAGCTAACAATAAAATGTTTAGAGAAAAATAAGATAAAAGTTAAAAGTTGAGCTGGACATTTGACAAGCAAAGATTAAGAAAAATGTGAAGAATTTCATGTGGGAAAACATTAAGGAAGATCTAAAATGCAGAGATGAGATAGAATTGGCTATTAACCCAACATTAGTCACTGTAGTCCATTCCATGTCGAGATGGCAGTAGATCTCGTGCACTGTTGCCAAATCTTCAAATGTACCCGAATTTCAGGTTAAAATTCTGAAAAACTTGATTTAATTTTTTTAACTTTCATAATGTGCAGAATTTGATTTTCTATCAGCCTATCCTAAAAATAAAACCAAAGATAAACCTACAATCGCAATAAATTATTTATGGTAATTTTTTTACTTAAAAATTTTAATAATCATTCTTGTTTCTCTCATCCCTGTGTCCTTATTTTTAGAGATATTGCTTTGAAATTTTTCATATAGACACCAGACGTTGCCAACACTTGTAAAAAATAAAAAAATGGTTTCAATATTGTTCCTTTCCTATTTTTTGGCAAAATGAAAATAAAAAATGACATTTTCGATTTTTTAAAAAGTAGCCTGCAAGGAATTTTCGTACTATAGCAATCTATGAAATTTTGACAAATGCCTTACAAAAAGGACAATTCAAATTTAATTTTAAGGTAAATCGGACAATTGTGGGACGCATACAGCTAGACTAATTAATTTTTAAATGTGAGCGAGCGGTGCGCTGAGAGCGTGACCCAGGTGAACACTCCAGTCTCATAGGTGTACCACTGCAGTCGTCTTATACTTAAGATATAACATATATTCTTTCAAGTACTTTCACATACGAGATGGGGAGTTTTGTTATTGAATTATTAGTGTATAGAATGATTAAAAACCGAACGAAGTACGTTAATTACGAATAGACTAGTTTTAATAATTCTCGTTTTAATAAATACCACAATATCTTATTACACCTATATTATTCACTATGCACAATTATGGTTCAATTAATTTAAAAATCAAAATACCAAAAAGTGGAATGATTGATACCTGTAGTCCCAGTAAGGGTTAATGTGCTATATTGGCTTGGGGAAAGATCATTTTAAGGACCCAACAGGGTTATTGCCAGGATAATGAAATTAATTTAAAAATAATGAAAGATGAAAAGATTTTAAAATAAATTGAATCATAATTTCGCATAGTGAAAAATATAGGTGTTAATAAGAGAATGTGAAATTTAGTAAAACGAGAATTATTAAAACTATTCTATTTGTAATTAACGTACTTCGCTGTTAAGAACATATTTCATAAAATATTTTTAATTCATTTCTATACCCTAATAATTCAATTATAAAACTCCCATGTGTGAAAGTACTTGAAAGAATATGTCTTATTATATCTTAAGTATAATATCTTTATTTAAACGACTGCAGTGGTACACCTAAGAGACTGGAGTGTTTCCTGGGGTCACGCTCTCGGCGCACCGCTCGCTAACATTTAAAAATTAATTAGTCCAGCTGTATCCTTTTTATAAGGCATATGCCAAAATTTCATAGACTGCTATAGTACGAAAATAGATTTTAGGAGTATGATAATAATTATTAATGAGTTTTAGTCTTGTTTTTTGGTTAATAAATTTAAATTTTTCAAGTTTATTTACATATTTTATTACCATTTTGTTGAGTTCATGGCCCGGATCTTGTCTAATTGTTTTATATACATTTTTATCATTCAATAAATCTTCCAACCTAACTTGGTATTACTCTTTAGTCAAGAAAACTAAACGTTTTGTTTTATCCAATTTTATTAGGTATAAATCTGGATTATTTTTAAGAAATGATGTAGTGCTCCTATAATCTGATTTTATTATGTTTTTGAATTGGACAAACTGCCGTGCATTCATATTCATTCGTTTATTTTTATCTTTATTAATAAAGTTTAGAATACATTTATTCACATTGTTTCGAATGGCATTTTTATGGCTGTCCGGCATTTTAAGGTCTTCCAAAATGCTTTCAAAATCTGCAATCCATTCTATAATATCGTGATTGTGATTGAATGGAAAGAAGTTGAAAGATTCTCCCAAGCTTAAAAAATGAATGACATTAGTCGGAATTTGAAAATTAGATAAATTAACAATTCTGTTCTCTTTGTGTAAAATTCTGTATTTGTTTATTATCTTATTAAAATGATTGTTCATCTGTAATTGTGGAGCAATATTATTGGATGAAATAGTGGTCCCTTTATTGTTATATTTTGCATAATGTTTACCCACCGTATAAGGATTGGTCATACTGGTATTAATAATCCTAGTTACTTTATGTATCACTAGTACTTTCTTTATCCCCAGCAATTGTTCATAGTGTTTATCGTAAATATTAGTGAACTGTGCGTGGAGGGAGATATTTAGCTCTTTAACTCTTTAATATTCTCTATAAACGTATTGTACTCTTTCGTGTAATAATAATGTAACCAATTAGCCTACTTTATGTCCAAATTAACAAGACAAATTGAAATTATTGAAAAAATTATGATGTTTATATTGAATTAAAAATTTTTTATTGAAACAATTTTCTAATTTAATTGTGTGATTTAAAATATGGGCTGGGCAAATATTGTTGTACCTACAATGTTTGAGATAAATTAGCTTACATTTGGTGTCTAAGAGTTTATAAAATAAATTAATAACTTGAAAAATTTAAATTCATTGACCAAAAAACAAAACTAAAACTCATTAATAATTATTATCATACTCCTAAAATCTATGGCCTAGTTAAAACCCACAAAATAGATAACCCATGTCGTCCTGTAGTTGACTCAACAAATAGTTCCGCCTACTTTCTGTCTAAATTCTTAAATCCTAGTCTTGACAATTTCTCTAATGACAACCCATTTGATGTTAGAAACTCTTTAGAATTAAAAAATGAATTAAATAAGATAATTTCTGTAGAAGACGATTATTCCATGATAAGTTACGATGTGACGTCACTCTTTACAAATATGCCGCTAAAACTAGTATACAAATTGATTTCTGAGAACTGGGACAAAATTGAGCCTTTCACCCAAATTAAAAGCAAGACCATGTGCCTTGAAGGGATTAAATTATGCACGGAATTTGGATATTTTACAGTTCAAAATAAATTATATAAACAAATCTTCGGGCAACCAATGGGAGGGGTGTTTATCAGTCAATTTATCGGGAATTGTCCTAAACTACATAATTAAGGAAACACTAGAACAATCAGATATAAAACCCTTATTAATAAAGAAATATATCGATGATTTAATTGTTATACTTAAAACTGATGAACATAACATCTTTTGTGAAAAGTTAAATTCCATTCACCCAAAAATAATATTCACCTAAGAAAAAGAAAGCAATAACTGTATTAATTATTTGGATATCACTATTGTCCGTAGAAACAAAAAACTGTACACTAAATGGTATAAGAAGGATACAACAGCAGACTATGTGCTCAACTTTTACTCCAATCACCCAAGATCCCAAATTACGAATGTTGGATCGAATCTTATACATAAAGCTATAAAAATCACGGACGATATATTTTTGAATGTATGTATTAAATGTATGTTTGCTGAACGAATGTAAGCAAAAAAATTTTAGCATATTAAAAAACAGTTTCTATCCCAATAGTTTTATTTCTAAATTGTGGTATATAGGTTTAAATAAACATCAAAATCAAAATAGAAACAACAATTCCAAAACTAGTTGATAGAGAAGAACCAGTCCGCGTACCTTATACCGACACAACATCAACTACAAAAACTAACCGTCCATATAAACCCCTTAAATATATAAATAGTTTAACCTATAATATTATAAATACATTTCATAAATTTGATGTTGAAGAATATAATTTTGCTCTCAAACAAGGACACCCGATACGTAATATAATAACAAAAACAAAAGACCAAACACCTTTAGAAAACAACAGAAATGTAATATATAATATACCATGTAAAAATTGTGAAAAATCATATGCTGGTCTCACATCTACAGACATAAAAACCAGAATATATAATCACAAGAGTAACTTAAAACCTAATTCTAAAACTAAAACGGCACTATCAAATCATGCAAACACATTACAACATGAAATAGATTTTGGCAATATCAAAATTCTCCATAAATCAGATTCGAGGGCTAAGCGAAAAATACTCGAATCCATATATATAGCGGCGAATCAAAATAAGCTAATGAATGAAAAACAAGAAGCTGCACACATCCCTTTACATTATTCACACATTCTGGATAAAATTAAAAAAATATATATAAAAAATATTTATAACATATATAAGCTCTAATCTATATAAGTTTATAATTCCGGACCTAGGGGGCGCCTTGTACGTCGGGAAATAGGGTAGAGAACAAGTGGCAGCTATGCCGAGTACATGTCTCTCCCCACGACGAGTAAGTAAAGTGTATATAAAAACACCTATTGTAGACATTTATATTTTGGGCATTATTAATAATATCATAAAAATATTCATACTTTAGGTATTTAAACTGATGATGACTCAACTGATGTGACATACAGTTATACATAGACTCTCCCTTAAGGGAACGAGAAAAGGGTAAGAGATTGGGCATATGCATGCAAGACAAATTTTAAATAAAATAATATATGTATTAATGTATTGTTTATTGATTTTATGCAGATGAATATGGTGCTATGAGCACCGAAAGCTCCTGTTATTTATAAATATATTGGATATTGAGACCGTCGTGAGGTGTTTATTTTATGATATTTAGAATTTTTAAGTAAAATAATTACCAAAAGTAATTTATTGCGATTGTAGATTTATCTTTTGTTTTATTTTTAGGATAGCCTGATAGAGAATAAAATTCTGCACATTATAGAATTTCCCCCGAAAAGATTGGACGAAGTTGAAATTAGTGGCAATATCGCATGGAGGAAAAAGGATAGAGCGATCTAGTGCTGCACATGTTAGAGAGAGACAGATCTCCCTAGGCAAAACACATACTGCCATGTCGAAGTGAAACGGACTTAGTTCTATTGTAACACTATTGGTTACAGAAGAGTTTTTCTCTCACTCATCAACCTCATCTATTTCTATTTTGTTTCCCTCCATTAAACTAGGATATAAAATGACATTAGTAATAAGGTAAAATATAATTTACACTTAATTGTTACTTTTGGGTAAAAACATTTTTTGTTTTATTTAACTAAATATTTATTAAAACATTGGAAAAACATGGCAATACTTATTATTATCATAAAGTTTATAATTTACAAGAATTATACAGGTAAAAAAACTTAATCTGGTCCTGAATTACATACAACAGGCAAGAAAATACCACAGTGTGTTATGGGAACTTTTAAAGTTGAACATTTGCTGAATTTCCTCATAATTTCTTTCACCTAGTATAGGAAGCTTTGTCCACAAGACTCAAGAGTGGTGAAGAAAAACAAAAATTGCAATAATAAATGAAAAAATTGCATGGTTAGTCTTGTGACAAGAGAAAATATCACCGCCAGAGAGTGATGAGTGATGTGCATTGTAAGGGATGTATGTGTATAATAAAAGTCAATTGGAAACGCAACCCCCACTAGACCCTAAAGGAGGATTCAAAAGAGTTCCAGGTATGAAAATGAAAAAGAACACTAAAATAGTATGAGAAGTAAATTTTTTGAGATAAAATCTGATTTCTCAGTAATCAACGTCAGGTTAATAATACTTTCTATTATTTATTGCAATTAATGGATGTGTATATATATATATATATATATATATATATATATATATATATATATATATATATATATATATAGTATATATAATCTTGTAACAAATTGGAGTTAATCTCATGCTAAAAACACCAATTTTATTAATACATCTATATAACAATTTAAATGATATCAATAATATAAAAACTATAAAACCTAAAAACACCAATTGATTAACAATCCATTGTTACATCTAGATAGAAAATCCATAACAATGCAACAATACAAATGAATAAGTTCTCTAAAAACATATGGTTTGAAACCTACTTACACTTCCATTGGCCAAATACTCTTTTTCTTAATAGGAAAAGAGTAGTGTATAAGTTGCAGCTGTGGAACAGATTCACCTCTTTTCGTTTCTTCCTACTTCCCACTTCATAAATTGAATTAGAATGTCTTTTCTTTATCACAAATGGCCTTTCCTTTCTTTTTCTTTTCACTTTTGATCTCATCTAGCTTGTTTCTGTTTAATTTTTTACCATTTGCTACATACACCAAGTCACCTTGAAATTCATATTCTCTTCTGTTCTTGTCTATTCTAATCACCATATAATATAGTTACAGATATCATCATCTGCAACTAACTATCTTTTTGGTCTTTTCTATTTCTTCTTTAATATCTCGTTGATCAGCAATTATCTCTTCCAATTTTATCACATTTACAACTTTCAAACAATTATCGTCATTGAAAAAACTTTCGAGAACAGGATTTCTTGATAAATCATCAGCCTCAATATTTTCTTTTCCTTCTTTATAAATGATTTTGAAATTTTACTAAGACAAATACATCAAATCACCCATCGCTTCATCAGTTCTAAATTTTGATTTTAAGTTTACTAATGGTTTGTGATCTGAGATAACTACGAATTCTCTGCCTATCATATAATATTGCCAAAAAATAATTGCTCCTTTAACAGCGCCCAAACCTAAACGACTTGCATCGACCTCTATTACAACTTCTTTATCCTTGGCTAATATAGGCGTTGCGCATAGGTACCACTTTATCTCTTTAAAACAATTTTCGCACGGTTCAGTCCAAAAAAATCGAACATTTTTCTTTAATAAATTATACAATGGGGCCAATCACTGTGTACAATGATCAATGAATTTATGATAGAAGTTTATTTTTCCCAATAACTGACAAACCATCTTTCTGTTCTTCGGACGATTAAACTCTTTAATAGCAACCAAACAAGGCTCTCGTTTATCGGACAAACTTAACCATTTTCAATTATAAGACCTAAATACTTTACAGAAGGTTTGGCAAAATTACATTTTGATAATTTTAATTTAAAACCTTTTTGTTTAATAGCCTAAAAAATAATTTAATTTGAGCCAAATGGTCTTCAAATGTCTCACAAAAAATTAGAATATCATCAATATAATTGACACAAAATTTATTTAAAATGCATTTTCTAATTATCCCTGCTACTATTATACAAATAAATATATACAAATAATTTAATTATTTGTGTTGGAAAATGGGTATTAGTTGAAAAATGGGTATTAGTTGAAAAAAAAAATGTAAAAAGATTAAGAATTAAAATATAAAGAAAATCAAAAAGAAAAAAAAAAACAAGAAAAATAATTGACAATATTGAAAAAAAAATTTGTTTTGGATTTTGAGTACAAAAAATTGATCAGCTTTTGAGCTTAAAAACTATAATAAAAATCAAATAAATATACACTCTATGCAGGTTTTACTATTTTACATATTTACAGAAGATAGAAGATTAAGGATGTGGAGAAATAGTTGGGTTTTAAAGGAAGTGAGGGATGAAGTTTTAAGGATGGAGACAGGTAAGGAACTCCAGAAGGTGTCCTTTTGGATGATAAAGGATTTTGTTAAGTAGGCCTTCTGTCTGGCTGTCTAGATTAGAAAGGAATATACAGGCTAGAGGTTTGAGATCTGGTGTTTAGAGAATGTACAGAGGAGCAGGGTGTGAACAAATTGAGGATATAAGGAGGCTTCTTGTTTCTACAGGTACAGAAAAGGTACACACCTAGGAAGTATTGCTGTAGAAAAACTAGGTAGAGCCACTTCAATTCAGCATACCAACTGGTAGAATGAATGGTTTGATTATTAAGGCGGAGTAAGGGGTAGTAAGGAAGGGAATTAAGATGATGCTTGAAGCTGATTAGGATTGTCTTGGTTTTTTGTCCATTCAGTCTTAACTCATATTTTTCTGCCCAGACATTGATGCAGTCTATGAATTCTTGTAATTTTCAGATTGCCTCTAGCATTTTGGAAGGATGGAAGGATGGTAAATTTGGAGGTCGTCAGAATGGTTGATGGAATTAGGGAGATCGTTAATATATACCGAGAAGAGACTAATCTGATCAGTGCTACACACTCAATGTGTTAAAGTAAAAATAATGAAAGAGAAAAAAATTAAAAAGATTGGATTTAAAAAAAAAAAATCATACATTAAGTCTAGAAATTATGAAGGATTTTTTTTAGAAAGGAGTATTTATAAATTTGGTGCAAAAAGAAACAGCACCATTATTTAAAAATAAACCGTGACACTAATCAGCACTTGAAAAGATTATTTATTGAGAGGAAATTCCTCCTCCTTCATAACTGGAGCAATCTGGGGTATCAGAGTACTGATTCATGAACAGAAAGACCAACACTGAATTTTTTAAAGAACCTGGTCATTCCATTTCACACCACAATATGGTATAAAGTCAAGTTGCTTTCATTTCGTTTTAAACTAAATATTATTAAAATAATTAATTTGATTTATTTCATAAGGATCCTCATATTATAAAACAAGAATCAGAAAAATAAATAATATCAAGTAAATTAAACAATTTTACCTTAACTGTAGTATCAGGAAACAAAGAAGCAGAAAACTTCATTTGATGTTGTTCAATGTGTTGTTTTGCCATTTCAATTTCTTTTTTCTTTAGTTCAAAAACTACTTGAAAGAGATCTCTCATAGTGATGACAACCTTAAAATAATACATTAAAAAATAAATAAAACATGACAACATACTTTTTAACTATATTATAAATAAAAAAATCTCAACTGTGCCTCAGTTTTTAGCATTCAATTTATTTTTCATGGGCTCTACAATTCTTCACTATCAAAGTTATATGTCAGATACTGACTCCAGCACTAAGGAGGATGGTACAATTATCATTGAAAGCGGTGATGAAAAGAATTTAAAAAAATAATAAAGATGCCAGAGTTTGTAAAGATAGCTATGATGATAAGCATAAAGAATCAAGACTCTTTAGCTAAACAAAAACGGAAAGAAGAAGAAAAAAGAAAAGACAAGAAGAAGAGAAAAGAAGGCGGAAAGAAGAGGAGAGGCGAAGAGAGGAAGCAAGACGTAGAGAAGAAGAGTATAGGAGAGAAGAAGAGTATAGAAGGATAGAAGAAGAGTTCAGAAGAAGATAAGAAGAAAGAAGAAAAGAAGAACGGCAGAAAGCTGAAATCAAAAGACTTGAGGAAAGGTGCAGAGAGGATCATCGTCATGAGGAATCAAGAAACCCAAGAAGTGAATAAAGAGGCAGGAGAAGAGATTCATTTAGAAAAAGGCACAATTCCTCGAGGCATGATGATACAAGAGGTAGGCATGATAGAGTTTAGAAAATTAAAAAGAGATGAAGATAGAAGTAGAAGACGAAGCAGATTTCCTCAAGGTCGAGATCGAGAAAGGAGTAGAGATGACAGAGAAAGGGATCGAGACCGAAAAGATTCCAGATGGTCTAAAAGTAGAGAAAGAAACCATCAAAGATCTCATAAAACCAGAAGTGTCAAAGATAAATACAAAGACGCAGGGGCTGATAAAAGAACCTGGACAGAGGGAAAAATTTTTGGAGTCCTAGGCATCAGAATGTACTTGGTCGAAGAGGAGAAAATGAGGAAAGTCCATACTCGTACAGATCAAATTATCAAGTCTGCAGTAGGACGAGATTAGCCTCCGGCTTAAAGGGGGAGGTGTTATTGAGGTATCGATCGTATGTCGAAAACTTGGCATATGATTATTTGGATTGTTAAAAAAGATTTATTAATTTGTTAGAATGCAAACCTGAAGGTTGTATTAATATTATTTATTAATATATAACAATAACATATACTACACAAACTATACATGAACTGAATTTATTATGAATGCGACTGAGAAAGTGAAAAGCTAAGTTTTTTTTTTATCCAATGGGTGGTTCCTCTACTTATTTTTGATCATTTATTTCTCATATTTATTGTTGATTATGTGTAAGTTTCCATGAAATATAATAAATGTATCCATTACATATTATTATTTGGATTGATTAGATCAGAACATAAGCAAAAACAGACAATTTTATGAATTTTTCATAAAATCATATTTATACTTATTTAAGATGAATTTTTCATAGCATAAAATACTGTTTAGGTATAAGGCACTGAACTCCTACGCTCAATATCCTCCAGGTTTGAAACGGGCTGTGACATGTACTTTACGTGAATAGTCTTTTAGTGAATGAACGCTAAGAAACTAAGAAAATCTATTTCTACGGACTATGAAAATTGTACGATGGGTGTGACATCCATCCTGAAAAATAGCAAAGTCATGGTATAGACAGTACAGATGCAGAGATGGTAAAGAATTGCAGTGAATCCTCTTAGAAGGGATCTATAACCTACATCTTGAAATATGGATTTCCCATTTTGAAATACACCCAAATAGATTAAAAAGGGTTAAAGGTTCACCTGTGGTACAGTGGTTAGCCTAGCAACCTATAATACTAAAGGTCGTGGATTTGTGTCTCGCGGTTGCCCTAGGATTGTTTAAAGGGAGTTAAGATTCTTGAGACTAGCGGATGTAGCAAGAAAAATGGGCCTTAAAGTCAACGCCGCAAAAACCAAATATTTGGTAACTGAGGAAAATCCAAGACCTGGCGAAAGCATTACCATCGGAGAATTCACAATTGAGAAGGTTTCAGAATTCATTTATCTCAGATCCATCGTAACTGAAGATAATGTTGTGGATTCAAAAATCAAGCGAAGAGTCCTCTGTGCCAATCGTTATTATGGCCTCAGCCAACATTTTAGGAGCCACGAAGGGAGCACCATTTATAACAGATTGACACATCTGGCCTATGCCAACAATATTGTAATAATGGCAAAAAATATATCAGCCTTGAAAGGGGCTCTAGATGACTTTAAAGCAACAGCAAAAAAACTGAGCTTACAAATCAATGAGCAGAAGACTGTGTACATGCTAACAATAAGAAAGTCGACTGGAACAAGCAAAATTATCACAATAGATGGGGCACACTATGGAAGCAGTTGTAACTTTTAAATATTTGGGCTTTTTGATAACAGAAAATAAAAGCAAGAATGGCATCTGGAAATCGATGCTGCTTTGCTAGGCGAAAATTACTCAACTATAAATCCCAGTCTCATAAGACCATGAGCACACTGAATGAGAGTCAAATATGGTCCTGAGACCTGGAAAACATCTGCAGCAGCAAGAGAGAAGGACATTCTTAAAAGTGCCATTAGGCGCGCCACCTGCACTGGGCAGAGTGGGGGCAGCCAGTTGGTATATACACAGTGGCCACCCTCAGTTCAGGCTCCCTTTTACCTTGACCTAGCTCTCTCGCTTGCTCCTCCTACTCCTCTTCCACCTTGTACTCTCAGTAATAAACCTCACATTTTCCTAAATATATTTTCTTATTATTTGCCAAATCTACCTTTCTTCCCTTTTTACCAGTAATCTCCGAGGTAACTCTCCTTTATAGCCTAAGACGCCTAGCAGCAATCGAGTCATTAGACCGTGATGTCATAGCTACCCTCGAGATTGAAAATCACGCTAGTAATCCCGACTACTCACTCTCCTCTATCAGGTTGGAGCATTTAACGGCCTATCAAGCAGGCTCCCTATCTTCTACAAAACAAATCCTACCCTATGGTTTAAGCTAGTAAAAGCCATTTTCTCCACTTCCAGAGTCACATCAGCACCGATACACTTCCAGGTAGCAGTCTCAGGATTGGACCTGGAGGTCCTTACTCAAATTGCTGACCTTTTTACTACAGTGAGCGATGACCCGTACACAATCATGAAGGCTTCAGAGAGGAAGTTGCATGGGAGAAAAGGGTTCTACAAAGAACATATGGCCCATTAAGTGAACACGGAGAATGGAGAACCTGATTAAACAAGGAGGTTAACCAGCTATATGCGAAATCAGATTTGGCCTCAATGATAAGGAAACTCGCTTGGTTATGAATTCAGGGTATTAAGAAAAGCTGATAAATTGAAAATTTCTGTTTTCGAAAAAAAATTTGTTCAGAGGATCTATAAGCCCATACGAAAAAATGGTAACTGTTCAATGAGACCAACCAAGATGAATTTAAGGACTGCAGTTGAAAGGATTCCCCAACTGCAAAATTTATAAACACCAACAGGCTTCGTTGGGCTGGTCATGTCCAAAGAGTGGTGGATTCAGTATTTCTAAGAAGATCAAATCTGCTAATAGAATTGTCTAATTTATTTTTAAAAAGGTAAAATAGTAATTTTTTTGTTTTTGTATTTTATATATATTTTAGTCATTTTCAATTTTATTATAGAAGAAAATATATTAAATATAATAAAAATTGATTAAAAACATTTTTTTTTTCTCAAAAATAAAACATAAATTATTATTGATGTAGTAAAAAAAATGTATCCATTGAATATTTTTTAACCAATTCTGGTACAGTATCCAATCTCTTTTAATCAAGATGAATTAAACAATTAAGCCCGATGATAATAAAGATGGAGTCCAATTTTGTCCACTTTGAGTTTTTTCATAGTAATTTTCTTTTCAATAAATGTAAATTAAAAATGGATGAAGAATTTAACTTTTTTTTGCAACAGAGGGTGTTAATGTTTGGGGACTAACACAATTAGATGAGCAAAGATTAATCTCAAGTGAAATGAACGACTCAAAAGGTTAGCGATCCGCTTTTTTTTTTTAAGTGATTGGAAAGGTACTGAACAGCTAATAGTAGGTCTAACATCAGGAGAACGTTACATAATTAGATTATATCATTAGTAGGGAATGGATTTTATATACTTTTTTCAGAGCATAGAATTTTCCACCAAATCAAGAAAGATTAAGACTCCAAATGAATATAATAAGTTTAATACTTTTTTTGCTATCATTTACAATTTCTATATTATCCAAATTCAATCATTATAATTTTATAAATCATCAAAATTCTACTTAAATAAATACAGCAGTGTTATTTTGCTGCTTTTATTTTATTTAATTCCATATACCCATATAAATCCATTAAATCTATGTAACAATGAAAAAGTAGATGAATATATATTGAATTTTGTTTGAGTGATACCTCAGGAATCAATAGAAAACATATAATTTAGAAATTTGACAAAACTCTCTGAAGATTTAGAAGGAAAACTGTTACTGAATAATACCTTATTGTAACACAATCCCAGCCTCTTCAACAATATTTATGTTCCAATAACCCTTACTTGCGCCTGCCTTCAAATCTTAAAACAAACATTTAAAATTCTACATTCCTACACACCGCTCTCAAATTGTACACCATATCCCATATGTTAGCCCTAACTGCATTTCTCTTACATTGGAGAAACCAAAAATCTCCACAAAGACCGGATCACCCTACATAAATGTTTTATTTCCTCTCACTACTGTACTGCTTCAAAACTATAGGAAATCCTTATCTTTCAACTACTCATTAGATTTTTACATCTCCATTTATATAAATAACCATCCCACAGCCCTAGTAGTTTTATTTAATTTTTTTTTTCACACATCTTATAACATCTCAAATTCTCTCCACCTCACTTTGTCTTTCACCTACACGTCACTAACATATTACATTCTATAAGTTATATAGCCATATCATATTCTATACTATATAGAGATTTCTCTAATATGCCTATGGTAATCAATCAGATCTGGAATCTACTAAGAAATTGAAGGGAAGGGATTTGAAAGAAGAAATTGATCGAGTGCATCAAATGTTGGAAGGGATAGAAGTCCAGATAGAGATGGCTTGTATTATGGAGGATTTATCAAAATTAGCTATTCGGTACGGTGGAGGATAGAGGTTAGACATACGGGATTCAGTTGGGGGGGGGATTGGATGGAGGATTTAAATTGTGAGCTCTGTAGGATATAGAAGGGTTGCTGAGCTCTAATGACCTGGTAAAGAAAGGAAAAAGTAAGAGTAAGAGGGAACTAAAATAATATTTTAAGTTAACTATAATAAAATCTATAAGAAATTATATTTTTCTAAGAAATTTAAAGATAAAAGACTACAACTCACTTGAAATAGGCATAAGAAGGAAAATAAGTTTAATTAGAAAATAAATTTATTTTACAAAAATAATATAAGTACAATTACTTATTATTATAATAACTCAATTATTATTATAATTATTACAATTACTTATTATTATAATAATTATTCTTATTATATTCTTTAAATTCTTATTATATTACAATTCAAAATGAACGAGTTAATTGGGCCAATAGTAAGAAAGTAAGAGAGCGAGACTATGTTGAGCTCAAATAAAAAAACTTGAAATTGATGCATTAAGAATAAAGCTACAGCAACATAAGGAAGTATTTCGCACTTTTTGCTTTTAAATACATAAAATTAAATAATTTCGAAAAAAAAAAAATATAGAATGATGGGGGGAAAAAAAACAACTTAAAAATACCTGGCTAGCTGCTTTGTCAGTCTTAATACCAAAAAATCTATGGCCTGTATCTGGTGAGCCAAAAATATAGCCAAAGGCACGTGAATCAGACATGTCTTGAGCGATGAATGAAATCTTGTGAACCGGGTGATGATACAAACAATCCTATAAATTGAAAACATCCTAAATTTCATTACATCATGATCTATTAATTGATTAGGCTTTTATTCAAATGGATTTTATAATTGGTGATTTTTAACTATGTAATACAAAATAAATCAAAGATGTATTTGTTTACTGCCAATCAGAATGAGTGAAACATTTAAACTAACATGTTTTCCTATTTATTCCCTTATATAAATTTGAAGAAATTACACCTAGGATACAATAAGGAAAGATGAAGCAGTTTTATATAGACTAAGTTCAATTGTCAAATTAACAAAAATATACAAAGTTCTGAGTTGCTTCCTCAATAGTCATTGATTTTTAGCCCTAATGATCCACAATGAAAGCTAAAAAATGAGTGAGAAAAAAATAAATAGCAAAATGAAATGGTTGTATCATTCATTCTGACCAGCAAATATACAACAATTGATTGTTATTTATAATAAATTTTAATCAAAATAGCTTACTCCAGTTTTCTCATCCCTTAATCTTAGTCCATCAATGGCTATATTAATGTTGATTCTTTGCTTATGTTCACCAGCTGCTCTTATTGCCATTTTTAAATCAGCCAGCGCTTCTTGGCACATTCTGTCTCCTCTTGCTTCACTAACCTCCAAGATACCTATCAGTTTTGCTTTAAAACTCACCCCATCTCCCAAGAATCTTGCTGGTTCATTTTTATCTAAAATATCCAGAATTAAAAAAATGATTTTAAATCAAAATATAAGAGAAATGAATCCAACAATTGTTATCAAAATCTGCATGCTGAATAACAAAAATAAAAATCAACTATAACAAAATTAATGAAAAAAAAATAATAAAACCTAATAAACATTTGGGAAATAAAACATGCATATTCATAATAGGACCAAAAGTATTTTCACCAACAACTACAATATTAAAATATGTTGAAAAAAAAAAAAAAAAAAGAAAAAGAAACTAAGAAAGAATAGACACTAGATTTTCATGATGGCAAATTAACAGAAAAAGAAAAAAGGAGGCTAAATAAAATACCAACAATAAAAAGAATAACAATTAACTAAACATTTGTAATTTTTAAAATCATTTAACCTGAAAAAAAATTGTTCATCAACAGCCTGATTGTTTCATAAATATATAATTTAAAAGAATTTTTTAAAAAAATATCAAAAATTAACAGCACAGCTTCAATTTTTACTGATATAAATGTATTAAACTAAACATGAATAAACAAAATGTAAAAAAAAAAAGCTAAAATTATGGCAAAACCAAATAACTAAAAAATAAAGTCATGAGCAAAAATAAACTAACCAAGAAATACAATGCTGACAAATTTACTAAAAGGAGATGTCACATTTTATATCTAGATTAGGAAAACTAATTTACTAGAGGAATGTCATTTAAAAAATTAAAAACAAAACCATTATTATAAATTTCTTACATTTACAAGGACTAGTTTTTTTTCGTAGGGTTTGCATGAGATCTTAAAGCTATGACATCAGTTAGCAAAGATCATAAACAAGAATTTAATTAACGCATTGGACATTTTTTAAAAACAAGATAATGAAAAGAGGTACATGAAAAAACTTCAAATCTTTCAGTAATATCTGCCATAACTAAGAGCACCAGGGGTGAGTTGGACCACCCAATTGATCCAGGGGGTGAGACAGCTGGAATGAAGGGTGGGGGTAGGAGCATGCTCCCTACTTCCAAAACCAATCAATAAACCAAGAAGAATCATGAATGTTTTCATACACATAAACTTTTATTTGCATTGATGGTACAATCATGTAAATTAGTTTTTATAAATGTAGTTAGTTTTTTATAAATGAAAATATTGTAAATTATTATTTAAAAAAAAAAAGGAAACAAGAGGTAAGAATTTTTTAAAGTAAATAATTAAACAGTTGATAAATATCTGTGGCTAATAAACAATCCACTGGAATATTTGCATGATTGATAATATAGTATTCATTAGTTTTAAAAAATGTCCTGAATCTCAGCTCAGATCAACATCAGCTAATTTATTAAGATTTACAAAATTTAATAAAATGGGTACATAAATTAAAAAGGTAGTAGAAGCTATAAATATAAGTGATATTGAAAAATAAATATTTCATTATTAATTAATTAGTGATTAATACTTCCTAGTTTTTTGGTGTCTTGACAATTTAAATAAATACTATTGATACTACTGGTAGGTACTGTTATTGACAATAACTAATTCAGTACAGCTTGCAGTTTTTAGTTTACCTGTTCCCTCCTCAACAAATTCAGTACTAGAGATTGTTACTAAGAGCAATACAAGAAAAAACATAATTTATATAAAATAAATATGAGCTGCATATATTAAATGTATTAACTAAGGTGGAAATTTAATCACTTAAATCAATAATTTAAGATTTCACAGCCCTAAGTAAAAAAAGTGCATTTTAGGCATTTTTTGTGTCTTGATTACCACTTTAACGGGTAGATTGATATTTTGTATTTATTTATTATTTTATTTTGCATAATTTTGGTTTTCAATTCTTAAGTGCAAAATTGAGAAACTTGTGCAATAATACCACCCCAGTTTATTCCTCTCCCCGCCACCACCACCAAAAGAATGGCTACAGACTTTCATGCTTAAACGAATGAGCTATGGAGCACAATTGGGGAGACTATGAATTTCGACAAATGGAACACATGCATACACAAGATGTTCATAAAAAACTATTTAAGTTGCCTAGAAACATACCCAATTACGAGGGGTGATCAAAAAGTTCCAGGACTGTTGAGATTGCGCGGCAATGGAGTGTCATAGAGCAGTGCGGTTGGCAGCATTGTTTAGCGTGACTCTTCCTGAGCTCAGCTGTTTATTCAGTTTGTTGATAACCTTCTTCATTGCAAAGTTACTGCTGTTTTCGTAAAAAAAAGTTTTTTGTGTTCGGCGATTCTTTCCCTTCATGGGTCTCTTAAGTTTTGGAAACAAGAAAAAGTCTGCAGGGGCAAGGTCAGGTGAATATGGAGGCTGGGGAATGACCGTCATTCCATTTTTGGTGCAGTAGTCGCGAATGAGCAGTGCGGAATGAACAGGCGCATTGTCATGATGCAGCACCCACTCACCGCTCCGCCACAACTCTGGTCTCTTCCTCCTTATTGCCTCGCGCAAATTTCTCAGGGTTTGAAGATAACGAAAGCGGTTAATGGTCTCATAACATTTTACCCAACTTCACACAAAACTTTACGCAAACGCGTTGCTCTTCCTTTACATTCATTTCACAAAATCGCCGAACACAAAAAACTTTTTTTTACGAAAACAGCAGTAACTTTGCAATGAAGAAGGTTATCAACAAACTGAATAAACAGCTGAGCTCAGGAAGAGTCACGCTAAACAATGCTGCTAACCGCACTGCTCTATGACACTCCATTGCCGCGCAATCTCAACAGTCCTGGAACTTTTTGATCACCCCTCGTATATGCTCAATGCATGTTAATTATATTACAAAATTCCTAAAATACGAAAATAACCGCTTACTCATCACCTCCAATTCTAGTATTATTAAAATGCATAAAAACAAAAATCAATAGCTTTAATGAATGGGTAAAATTATCGGATAGTCCAGGCTGTAAATTCAATTAAGATTACAAATCTGTGGAAAGATTAGGAAGACAAATAAATATTGTAATAAATAAGGCCAAAGAAAATTTTAGAAAGGAAATAGTCATAATGGGTGCAGATTATCATCTATGGTACAAAAAACAATAATAACTCCATCAAACTATTGGGTTGTCCGAAAAGTTCGTAGAGATTTTTAAAATAAAATTTACCTTTTATTTTTTCTACTAAAAATGAATCACAAAGCTAATGTTTATTTATATGCCTTTAATCCTTATGGAATTAACTATGTTTACACAATGAATTCGTCTTTAATAAGGCTCAGTAGTGTAGTTTATTGCAAACCAACACGAGTGACAATTCAGTTCATTTTCGGCATATTATGCTGTACTTTTTAAAAAAAAGGAAAAACGCAGCCCAAACTGCAAGAAAGATTCATGCTGTGTATGGCAGCGATTCAATTGCTGATAGCACGGTTCAGAAGTGGTTTTCGCAGTTTAGATCAGGAGACATTCTCTTGACCTCGAGGATATTATGACGGTCATCGCAAACAATCCACGAATTACTGTCCGTGAGATAACTGCGGAGTTAAGAGCCTGCATATCGACGGCCAGAGTTGGCTAATCGGAAAGGAGTGTTATTCCACCAAGACAACGCTAGGCTCTATGTGTCTTTAAGGACTCGGCAAAATTTATTAAGCTTCAGATGGGAGGTTTTACCTCCCCCCCCCATACTCTCCTGACATTGCTCCTTCGGATTTCCATCTTTTCCGCTCCCCCAAAAATTTTCTACAAGGGAAATCCTAATCTTCAGAAGATGACATCAAAACGGACCTTTTTATTGTTCATCAGGAGTAAGGACAGTGATTTTTAGAAAAAAGGGATAATGGACCTTCCAAGCCATTGGGAAAGGGTAATCGCTAACGGTGGTAACTATTTTGTAGATTAAATAAATAAATTTTAAGCTGTTCATCACTATTAATTTTTGTCCAAATTTATCTACAAACTTTCCGGACAACCCAATAATTTAGACAGTGTTCAAAGCTAGAGGGGAGTGGGGAGGAGAGAAGCTAGAGTATACACATGCTCAAAGTGCAATAGGTAAGAGGATGAAATCATGCTTAATTTTCTTGGATGGTGTCCGGCTTTAGACTTATTCAAAAATACCTATTTATGGGAAGTGTCTTGACAGAAAAGAAGGTAATAGAAATTTGAATGGAAAATTTTGAAAGGTTTTATTTTTTTATATCACTCTCAATAGAACCTCTTTTAATTATAGAAAGTTTTTAATAATTGAGTTTAATTATCATGATTGAAGAAACATTAAACAATGTGGGACAAAAAAACATTTTACATTTTAGTGCTGTTATATTATATGACATTAATTACTAATTTATTTATTTATTTACATTGCCCACCACCAGGTAAACACCCATTGAAGGTGGTCATAAATTCAATACTTACATCATAATATAATATAACATAATCATAATGCAATAATACTAATACTTTAGGATTATTATAATTTTGGTTTATATTTAATACAAAAAGTTTATTTCATTTGCTTAAAAACTCATTTCAACCAATTGTCTAATATTTTAGTTATATAAACTAAAACATTAACACCAAAAAGGGGAAAAGAAAATTGCAATTAGTGATAGTAGCCATAAAGCAGACTCCTTGACAGAAGGTATATCCATGCCAGAATAGAGTTTTTCTATATGATGTAAAAAATTAATTATAATAAAACACATTTGTCGTAATACTATACAATCTACAGGCTTCTCAGTTCGAGGTTATTTCTTCTTTCTGTTCCCGTTAACATACACAACCCTATACATTCTTCTGAGGATCTTTTGTTCAAAGCAGGAAAGTTCCAGTTCCACAGTCCAAGTAAGTTTCCAGATTTCAGAGCCATAAGTTAAATAGATCAAATCAAGGTTTTGTATTTTCAGTGGACTTTGACAATTTGCTAGACCAGAGTTGTTTTTAAAGTGCAAAGGAACATTGATAAACAGCCAGAATATGCCTGTATTTCTCTTTCCTAATGTCATTCCAGGAGTTCAGTTGAGAGCCTAAGAACACAAATCCTCTTATATCTTTTTTTTTTTTTTTTTTTTTTTTTTTTTTTTTTTTTTTTTTTTTTTTAGTAAAAGTAAAATATTTTTTTAAAAACTTACAAATAATTTTGCTTAATTTGAAAACTATATATATATTTTTTGTAAAAAAATTTTTCTCTTTTTTTCAGCATTAAAAGGAATCACTGGGCCTCGTCTTGGTCCGAAATCGTCCACAATCTGTCTCTGTCTTGTGCCATTAGCCTTTATTTAATATTTAGATTACTGCTCCTAGTAGGGACCCTTACATCACCATCACTACATCTTATCTTAGGCCTGCCCACTCTGCACTTATTTAATAATGTATTTTTGCACTTATTTAATATATTTACTCATCTATCATCTGCACCTATTAACATGTTAGGTGCGGTGATGTATTTCAGGGGTATCCTGAATTGGACGGTATCGGACCCCGGGGTCCGACTGCTAGCATGAGCCACAAATGATATCGGACGTCTGGGTCTGATGGGAATACTTTGACGAAAGCGTTATCTTTTGATTAAAAGGGAATTAAATGAGCGTCTCAAGGGCATTATCTCTTGGTAAGGATTGGAACTAGACATAATAGCCGCAGGACAGGCCGATAGAGGATTTACGCCATTCTTTATCGAAAATCGGACCTCGGAGTCCGATTCTAAAAAACAAAAGAATTTCAACTGTTAGCAACATTTTCTGCACTAAAATGCAATAATCTCATTAAAAATCGTCTAAATTGAGTATTTGAAGTGTTCGGCCTTTCGGACATTTTCATGTGAAAATCGGCTGTTAAGAAGGGAATGTAAGGCATCGGACCCCGGGGACCGATGCCGCACCTAACGTGTTAAATGTCCCATTGAAGATAATTGAGCATCATGTTGTTGGGCATCCTATATGCCCCACCCCCCGAAGTCTGGAAATCTTCACATGTCAAATAAATTCAGCATCTTTGTAAATTTGCCTCCCTATTAGTCCATCTCATATGCATTCAAAGATTTTCCTCACAATCTTCTTTGCATACCAAGCTTCTTTGCAAAGATATAAAGCTCATCATTCTTCGTAAGTGGCCAGCACTATAGTATATTCCATGCCGAGATGGCAGTGTGTGTTTTGCCTAGGGAGTTCTGTCTCTCTCTAACACGCGCTCTTATTCCTCCATGCGACGTTGCCACTAATTTCAACTTCATCCAATCTTTTCGGGAAAAATTCTATAATATGCAGAATTTGATCTCTATCAGACTATCCTAAAAATATAACACAAAAGATAAATCTACATTCGCAATAAATTATTTTAAGTAATTTTTTAATTAAAAATTATAATGGAAATTCTTGTTTCTCTCGTCCCTGTGTCCTTATTTTTAGAGATATTGCTTTGAAATTTTTCATAAAGACACCAGACGTTGCCAACACTCGTAACAAGGAAAAAAAAATGGTTTTAATATTGTACCTTTCCTATTTTGCCAAAAAATAGGAAAGGAACAACATGAAAATTTTCAAAGCAATATCTCTAAAAATAAGGACACAAGGAAGAGAGAAACAAGAATTTCCCAAAAATAATTTATTGCGATTGTAGATTTATCTTTTGTGTTTTATTTTTAGGATAGGCTGATAGACAATCAAATTCTGTACATTATGAAAGTTAAAAAAATAAAATGAAGTTTTTCAGAATTTTAACGTGAAAACCGGGGAGATTTTAAAATTTGGCAACACCGTACGAGATCTACTGCCACCTCGACATGGAATGGACTATAGTAATCTTAATACTTGCACTGAATGTGCCTCTGATTTCAGGCTGTCAAACCCCACAGTTGTCATTACGGTTGCAGGTACTGGTTTACCTAATCCTTTTCCCCATTTTACCCCATAGGATTTACCTGACACTAAGAACCCTCTCCATTGCCCCATATTGGAAAAATGATAGTGACACACTGCCTGCTCATGTTACAGCTTTAGTTTTTTCAGCTTTATAGTTTTTACTGGGTCTTTTTAGTGTTTGTTGTTCAAATGAATTTTTTAATCTGCTAAGAGCCATTTTGCCTCATAAATTTTAATAAGTTGAATATGAACATAATTTAGCAACCAGAACATGATAGCTCCTCCGGAAAGGAAGAGTCAAAATGATGAGGTGTCAGACGATCACTTTTTCACTGGAAACGATAAAGTTTCTAAATGGAGGAAAACTCCATTTTGAGTAAGAGGCAAAACAAGACAAAATAATAAAATCAAGGACAAAAAAACCTTTCATCCTAACTAAAAATATTTGACTTAATAGTATATGTAATCTTTATTATATTAATAAAGATTAAGTTCAATATGTACCGCGTTTACAAACATTATGAATAAAGTACACTCCGTACTGGATGGTTAAAGAAACAAAACAAACAAATTCAACCATTATACAAAAATAATATTAATAGGCAATATATTAAAATACCTTATACAAATGAAAATCCATTAATGAATAAAAGAAAATACCTTGTTTTTCTTTTTTGGAAGCTGTAGTGTTTGAAGACATAAATGATTTAAAGTAGAATACTGCTTTAAATTCTTCTTGGCTTGCAGTAGGATCCTCTTTTTCATTAACAGCATCCTTTTCCTTCTTAATACTCATGCCTATTCAATATTTTATAACTCCTAACAACAAAATATGTTATAAGGGAATTGGTATAAAATGACAGAGAAAGTGATTAAGTCCATTTCCTCTCCTAATTATCAATGAATAAGTAATTTAGTAACAGCAACTATAAAGGCCTTAATTTGACCTTTTATAATGAAAATAATATTTAAACTGACCTTCTCATGTTGTTAAGCATGATAAGAGGAGACAAGAAAGTGAAAGCTTTCTGATATAGTATATACAAACGAACCATTCTTAGCAATAGTAATAAAAGGCTATCCAACATTCAATACCTTAACATTGATATGAAGCAAAATCCAGTATAATCATAAAATGAAAAACAAGAGAAGGGCTGTGGGGGTGCAGCCCCCCCCCATACAACTGGCTGGATCCGCCTATGATCGAAATCAGACGATCAGGCTGGCAATTTACAGGAAAGGATGGCATCTCTCACAGACAGAACTCCTCTTTTGTTCCATAGGAGGTTTTTGCTTACTATAACAACAGGTAATAGAAAACCGTATTCACTGTTCGTTGATCATGAAAACGATCAATGATCAAGTTCTCCTCGAGTAAGAGAAAAACTGTTACAAAAAAGTTTTTTAGTTTAGAAATGAATTTTTGCTTTCTCAAATACTCCTCCCTTTCTTGATCAGAAGGATGCAAAAGCAATGAAGAAGTCAAGCACTTACACGATTGTCTGATTACTCACTCAGACTTTTTATGTACAAAGGATAATCAAGATTTCTGATTGGTAGAATGGAGATCATGCAGGAAACAATATAAATGAAACCAAGTTTGGTATGTGTTTAACATTGATCGATAAATGTAGAAAGAATTATTACCTGACCTACTTGGCCAGGGTCAATTACATTCTTCAAATATCCTCAGAGTGCCTTTAAACACTAGAGTCAATATACTGAAGGATATCAGTAGAAGATTCTTTCTAACAGAAGCAAGGTAATGATAGTTCGTAGAATTGATAAAAATATAAAATCCATTTTTTTATAAACCAAGTATAAACAATCCAACAACTAATTCACTTATTCATCAATTCTTCATCAATGATTGAGATATTTTTATTAAAGCGTCATTCCCAATGAAAATTAGAGTATTGGTTTAAAACATAATTTCCACTATACAAAAAGATTCCTATATAGTGGCGTAGCCAGACCACTCGAGGTCAGGGAGTATATATATTTTTGAGGCCCCCTTCAACGATAGTGAGACCACAATAAAACGATTCCTCGAGTATCGGTTTAAAATTCCACTACCACTATACAAATTATTCCTATATAGCAGCAAAGCCAGACCACTCAGGGTCAGGTGCAGATATATATTTTTGAGATCCCCTTAACGATAATGAGTAGTGAGACTGGGGCAGGGGGCGGCAGGGTGATCCAAACTTCAGGGGCCTTCTTCTAAGGGAATCCTGCTTTATGCTATTGTATACTTAAAGCATGTTAATGAAAGCTAATTTTCTAAAATTGATTGATTGATATTTTAATATAGAGTAAAATTAAATCTCTTTCTTTATTCCCCAATTAAATAATTTTAACATAACTTATTATCATGAGTAGTTTAAGGCTAAGTATTTCTGAACTTTTTCTGTAATATTTTAGATGAATATGGCACTGGACGCTGAAAGCTCGTTTAATTTATTAATTATTTGTGGTAATTTATTTTTGTCACAAAAAAAACATTTTATATATTATGTTTGTAGAAGTTATATATCCTCAGTAATTTACAATATTAAACAAACCCTATTTGTTTCCTTCTTTAAACTAATGGGAAGAATAACAAAAACTCATATAAGTTTAAACACTAAAACAGCCAAATAATATCTGTCGATAGAAACCTTATTTACAAACTCTTATTTCACCCACATTGACAGATTTGAAATGTGAAAAGTTCAATTAATTTAATTTCCTGTCAAAGTACAATTTGATTCCAACCAAATTTAAAATTATTTGTTAATTTTGTAGATTTAAGATTACTTCCGGTTTCATTTTCAAAATAATATATTAAATAAAAAATGTATTAAAAAAATTACTTAAATATATATTTATTTCTTATATATAAATATACTTAACAATATAATATATATTATATTAATATATATTTTTATTATATATTTAAGTACAAATATTGATTATTATAATATGATTTTTTATAGAGTAAAATCATTTGATCTTAAAGTGATATAAATAATAAGGAATGGATAATGAATATATATAAATATAAAGAAATCATATGCATCAATCAAAATATTATTTATTTACTTTTTCACATTTTTTTTTTTTTTTTTTTTTAGAAACCGATATTTAAAGCAAATATACATGTAAGAAAAAGAAATTTATTGATCTCCCATATTATTTTATTCACACTTATAACAGTAAACATATATTTAACAATCGGTATAGGGAAAAAACAATTATTGTAAAAATAGAGTCAACGAGTCAACCTACATACAGTACCAGTCAAAAGTTTAGAGTCACCCTTAGATTTTGTAAAATAAATAAATACCAACATTTTATTTATTGAACAACATAGCTAACTATAACTTTATTTTTAATTTATTTATAACCAGCTGTATATCCCGGTTTCACCCAGGGTTTTTGGAAAACAATGAGAAAAGCCGTGGGTTAAGAAAAGTTCGTTAGGACAGAAATGAGATTTTTTTCGACTCCAACGGTTGATTTCGTAAAAACGTAATTTAAAGTGAGATCATAACTATTTTTATAACAATAAAGAATATACCCAGAGATTGGCTAAAGTTATGCAATTTCAATATGGACAGGTGTTCGCACCTGGTATGAAAGAAACACTAAGCAAAATTTGGAGAATTTAGGACAAACTGTATGGATTTCTATAAAGAACAAACAAACAAGCAAACAGAATTTCATCTTTATTTATATAGACTGTATTCGAAACAATCCTATAATTTTTGAAATTTTATCTCTTGAGTTACAATTATTTTTTTAAACTTGAAGATTGTGAATTAAATACAAGTGAGTCTAAACTTTTGACTGGTACTATATATGCATTTAATCTAAATCCAGACATTTTCAGCGGATCAAACCTGTTAGCATGGGTGGAGCCAGTGGGTTGTAAGGGCGGGGGACTGTAGTCCAAAAGGGAGGGGACTGCAGCCCCAAATCTCTTCCCCTGGATCTGTGAACCAGCTTTTTACTTCCACTTACCCATATTCGAAATATATAGTAATTATATATATATATATATATATATATATATATATATATATATATATATATATATAAAGGGAATTTATTGCGATTGTGAATAATTTTGACTTCCGTTTTTCAATGGAAATAAACGTTTTGGAGTCCCCTGAATCCAAATAACCAAGTCCGGCAAATTGGTCTGTGTGTGTGTAAACAGAGTAGCTCAAAAATGATAAACCACATGAACCTGAAATTCGGTATTTGTAGTATATTTTCGGTATATTCGGAGGGGGCACTTTATTTAATAAATCTTGTCTCATTTTTATGTTTTTTGTTTTTTTTTAAATGTTCTCAAAAATTTCTCTAGCGATTTTGATCAAACTCATCATGTTTAATGAGAATCCAGTATTAATTAATGACAGGTATGGTTTGTATTCATTGAAATGTTCTGATGTGGCTTAAATAGGGAAGGGAAATTTTCTTCCTATAAAGTACCTGTAATTTGGTTAATATGGAGAAATTAACTACTTTTTACTATGCCTAAAAATAAGAAAAAGCTAAATATGAAAGATGAAAAAAATTGATTAACCTATATAGGAGAAAAAAAAAAGTGTTCCGTCAACTCTTAAAACAAGTTGAATACACGCATGTGCAGTACACCATTAATGACAGACCATTATTTATAAGTAAAGGCACTTTGGCTCATGGGAAAAAGTTCTCAACAAGTTTTGAAACATACATACTATTTAATGGAAACTATTTGTTTCCATGGTAATTAAATGAATTTTTCAACAAGTAAATAGGGAAAAACGGGTGGCGGGATAGTCGAGTGGGCAAACGCGTCAGAAAATACGCGTTGCCCATGGCAACGTATGATTGAGTACCGACAGATAGCAAGTTCAAAACTCGGAGCCAGGGGACATTTAATAATACTCGGCATCAATCCCCCACCCACTCCCCTGGCCCGGGAGTATAGCCTAACAGGCGAGGAAGGGGAGGACCAATAAAAAAAAAAAAAAAAAAAAGAAGTAAATAGGGAATTATAAATCTGACGTAAAAAAATAAGTAAATGAACATGGGAAAATATGTGAATTTTAGGGATGTGGTTTACATATTTATCAAAACAAGTCAATTTCTAATCTAAGTAAGTTGGTAAGTGAAAGTTGTGTGTTGCGCGCATCACACCAGATTTTTTTAAAATAGCTTTATTTATATATTCACAATCCTTTTAGAAATAACGGAACAATAAGTGGGTGTAATAAAAATACAATAAATACAACAGCAGGCATGCCGGCATGAGGGAGGTCGGTACTTCCTCCGAAACTGAAATTCTACAAGATTTTGTACTTGTAGATCTCTCACCCAGCTCCTTTTTAGCCTTTTTTTTTAGTGAGCTCAGGCATCTCTGTCATCACCATATTACCATATATTTGTATACCTTTGTTGTAAGATCCGTTAGTTTTTTTTTGTTTGTTTTTTTGAGGAAATTGAAAAAAAAAAAATCTGAACAATTCCTTTTTTCTCATATTCAACGATTATCTGAAACTAACCTTTTTTTTTACCTTTTCTTATTTACAATAAGTGGTGTGTAATTTTGTTGAAAATAACATTGAAGCTATCTTATTTTTATTAGAATCGCAACATTTAAAAAACTTTTTTCTTCAATTGTTTTCTATATAAATCGTTCATGAAACGCTTATTTTATTTCATATACTCTATTGTTGGTTATGTATTGCATTTCATTGTTAAGGAAATTTATTGCTGCCAGGATCAAAGAAATAATGTTAGGGAAGTGTAGTAGAAAAATTAGAGATCTCCAAATGCTAAAAAATAAAAACTGCGATAAATTTTTTTTTCCCCCATCGAACCAGATTTTTTACTTTTATGTTCTTTTCTAACAACTAAACTAATACTTGTTCTGCATATTATTTGTTCTCTGCCTTACTTCCTTACTTTTAGTATAGTTAAATTCTATCTTTGAATGACCAACAAATTTCCAAAGGGAGTTCGCCGCCCCCATAGCCTCCCCGTGGATCCGCCAAATCCTCTTAGTAATTATAAAAAATTTTTATAGTCAACATTAATTACACTGGTCAACACAATTTTTGTTTCCTTAATATTTTTTACTGTTATTGGGTATTTCAAAGGCCCTGAGCATGAATAAAATGATGGGAGATTGTTAATAGCTTTATTTTGTGAAATATGAATTTTCACTGTTTTGACTGAAACATGCAAGGAAATTAATAAACAATGTTAAAAAAATATTATTGAACACAATCAGATAATCTTTTGTAGGCATTTTTTGAATAAACGGCTTTAGGTAGATCTCTTTGCAAACTCCAGCAATAGTCGGTCAACATCTGTGAGTCCCACCTTCCCTGATAACGCTCTTCCATAATCTGAATGTCCTGATGAAATCTTTCACTCTTCTCTTCACTAAAATCGCCCAGATTTTTTGGGAACCGGTCTAAATGCGGGTGCAGGAAGTGGATTTTTATGCTCATGTTGCACCCTAGGTTTTGCATGTTCAGTAGCATAGTCTCAACAAGCTGGGCATAGTCATCAGATTTATTATTTCCTAGAAAATTATTTATTACTAAAACAAATGATTTCCAGGCTTTGGATTCAACCTCAGACATTGATTTGACTAAATCAGGATCCTTCACGAGTTCCCTAATCTGTGGCCCATCAAAAATACCGGATTTCAATTTGTTAGTGCTCAATCCTGGAAACTTATTTGAAAGAAAATTGAAACATCCGCCACTATTGTCAAGCGCCTTCACAAATTGTTTCATTATGCCGAGTTTAATATGAAGTGGTGGAAGTATAATGCGGTCTTGGTTAAATAAAGGCATGTTTATAACATTTTTTATACCAACTTTCAGCTCTTCCCGTTATGGCCAAACCTTTTGAGACGAATGGTGTAATTTGTCACGACTGTCCCAGAGGCACAGAAAACAAGGGAACTTTGTGTACCCCCCCCCCCCCTGTTGACCTAGAAGGATGTTGACCATTTTTAGATCTACATAAATGGCCCAGTTGTGGTCTTGATACCTAATTTTTTCCATAACCTTTGAAATATTTGTGTATTCTTCTTTCAGAGTCGTCGAATGTGCAATAGGTACGGATCCGTATTTGCTACCGTATTTGTTGTTTAAACTTCTTTTGCTGCTGTCCATAAAGAGACGCTAGTCCCTGGCCTTGTAGTTTTTCAAACCCATCTGTTGAAAAAGTCCACCAACATCGTTACAAAAGACTAAACCCTTCTCTTGAGAAAATATGGTAACAGATTCTTTTCTCGGGAACGATAAAAAGTGATTTTGCATTCGGGAGTAAGCAAGTTTTTTTCTTTTAAATGAGATGCTAAAATTTCAGATGATTCTTTTGATAAGTTCAGATCCCTCACCAAGTCATTTAATTCTTTCTGATTAAATGGTTGAGGTTCTGAAAGGCTACATTTGTAGTCTGGATCAGAGTTATCACTTGATATATTTTCTTCGCAGAGATTTAAGTCATCAGAAAATTTAGATGTACTAGGTTGTGCCTGTTGTGATTTTAATTGAGGTCGTTGAGCAGAAGATAAGTTTGGATAAGACCACTTACTTCGATTCGCGGGGTTAATTATATTTATTTTCACAACGCAGAAGTAACAGTCGTCCTGATGGTTTTGAGGTTATCTCCAAATCATGGGAGTTTCGAACTTCACTGCATCTCTTTTCCCACTGGACCATAACCGTAGACACACAACACATTTCTGGGAAACAATATGTGGAACCCATGGCTTGTCCTGATTATTCAAATATATTTTAAAGTATTGATGATAAGCAATTTTTACAAAATTTGAAATAGGTTTTCGGTATTTTTCAAATATATATTCGCCACAAATATAGGAAAAATAATCTGGATTGAGAACACAACACTGTCTGAACAAAGGCATATCGAAAACAACAGAATATATTTTACTTTCCAATAAAAAACGAAAATCTGAGTAAAAACACTGAATAAGATTAATAACCTGTAACTCAAAAACAAAAGCTGTTAGAGAAAAATTGTTTTCATATTTAAAACTTATGTTTCACATGGAGATAGAAACAATAAAAAAATCCCAGGAAACAAACAATTTCTTTTATTTTGTTGACCAGTGTTATTAAAAAAGAATGAATATACAGTGTCTATTACAACTTAAAGCCAGGTTCAGAGAAAAGGTATTATTAAAAAAAATAATACTTTTTAGCTTAATTATAAAAATGTTAATTCTTAGTATTAGCTTGGGAAAAAATTAATAAAAAGTCTCCAATCTTTTAAATACAACATAACTGATTCACACCAAGAATAATCAAAAGTTGATGATTTTATATTTTTCTAAAATGTATTCATTTTAAATTTATTACACTCTTTTACACACTTGTAACTAATAATATTTCAAATACATTAATATGTAAATTATTCGAAATAAGAACAAATTGAAATCATTCAGCTTTTTACAAATTTTGTAGGGTAATTCATAATAAGTATGAATACATCATGTTACAATATTATTAATTAATGAAAAACATTTTAGTTAACAAAAATATGGTAAGCAATGAATATTTAAGAAACAGGCAGAATTAAAAACTTCTTATAAATTTTAAAAATGAATTATTTTTCCAATGCAAAAAAATAAGAATATGAAAAATTGAATAATCAATAATGAAAATAATTAATTAGAAGATAAAACAATTAATTTATAATTTTTAAATTATTTAATTATAAGATAAAAAGATTCGACCACGGCTGGAAATCAAGCCCTGGTCATCTGCATCTCAATGCATGGATAGATGAAGAGGACCTGGGTTCGATTACCGGCCGTAGTCGAATCTTTTATCTTCTAATTAATTAGTTTAAAAATTATAAATTAATGGTTTAACAAACATTCATTGATTAAATAATATTAAAAATATATTGGGTTGAATTAAAGTGAAGCCGACAAACATTATCTGTTATAATGTGACATATTATTTCAAGCTGAGACAACAAATGTGTATTCAGCAGTACATTCAATCAAAAAGATTAATTTTTAATAAACTCAAATTACAATACTTTCACAAAAAAATCATCAATATAGCCAAAATTTCACAAATCATTAATAAACAAATTATTAAGATAAAATTTTCTTACCATCTTTATATAGTTATAATCTTCATATTAGTGATAAACACTACAGGAAGAATACCAAACCACTGAATAGAGAAAATAAACATAACTATTTATTGATAAAAACATAACTTCTATGTTTTCAAATCACCTATAATAAACATTTTAATATCAAATGAGTTGTCATTAATCAATACCAACTAAGAACTGCACATTTGAAGCTCTCTTCTCTGGATTAAACTGAAAACAGTAAATACAAACAGTTACAGTGATTGTCAGCTGACCAGCTTTGCCATAGTGATAGTTGGGCAATATTTTTCCAACTTAGGAGTAAGGAACAAGAATCAACAACAAGAATATTACAGGTTATGTATGCTTTACTTCAACATAATTACAGTTAACTATTTCTAAAATATATAAACAATGGTTAATCTTCAAACTGAAAGAAATTTATTTTCACAGAGGAATCTTCTTTTTTTTTACAATCATATTCAAGCACACTTCAGTTGTTCAGGCAAGTGTTGTTTAGTTTTAAGGCTACATCCGTGTAGTATTATTTGATAGTTTAGAGAAGGCTACTTCGATTTAGCTGTTAACCTTTAGTTACCATTCAAACCAGTATAATTCATGCTTAAGAACGAAGTAAAGTTAAAAATCATGCTAGAATATTAGAAAAGAAAGTTGCAGGGAGGGTATGGTGGCGTTCCGCAAGGGGCACTGTCTTATAAGAACCATTATAAAATTTAGTAAAATAGATTAGAGGATATGATAACATACATCGTCTACACAATGAATAATGTTGTCTGGATTTTGCATTTTCATTGGGATCTAATAGTTTATCCTCCAACCATTTCTTTAAAAAAATATTTTTGTTTATATTGATTGATTGTGATCTTTAACCCTTTAACTGCTGGTGGCGGATATATAAGCCAGCCGCGCACTGGTCCCCGTGTGCTGTATGCTAATACATCAGCTGGCACGGCGCTGGTCCCCGTGTGCTGTTATATTAATATGTTATAATAAATTTTATCTTAATAATTAGCTGACATATTAGCCACCCTTTTTCCGCGGGGTAAATAGCGCTTTCTTTCGACGTTTTTTGGAATCTATAATGTTTACCCGTACCGCTAGATGGCATATGATTATTCTTTTCCTTACTAACCGTGCCTTGATGCACGGTTGCTTCTGTGAATAACATAACTTAAATTCACACCTGCGTATTTCTAATATCCGGTTCATTAGCATCTCCTGTGGCCTTAACTTGTGTAGTGAAATTGTGAGTTGTGATGGCAAAAAGATTAAATACTGAGGAAGATGTGTTGTCTCATGCTTTGATATTTACCACACAAAAGAAAATTTTTAAATGATAAAAGGTATAGATTAAAAGAAAGAAAAAAAAGGTTTTTAACTACACCAGTGCCGGTCCACAGTCCGAATCGAAAAGTGAGGATGTAAAAGTTTTTTTAGAATTAATTAAGCTCACAAAATATGTAAGATGCGAGAGCTTGAATGCCGTAAAAGTCTCCGCACAGCGGGACCACTCAGTGTGCCTACTAACGCGCACCGGCTGACCATCTCATGCCCCGCTACCTCCGCAGTTAAAGGGTTAAATGCCCTCACGAAAAAAAAAAGAAAATAGAAAAATAAGTGACTAGTAAGGCAACTTAAGGGCTGACCTGTGTCACTCCCGATTTCCTAATCGTAATCCTAAGGCTAATCAAGGCCCTTTTTAACAGAAAAGGGCTCAATGCAAGCCCACTAATATACCTTCACGTGATTCGTCAAAATAGGTCACGCCCAGAAATGACATAGCAGTAGTGTTACCAAAAACGAAGTCGACTCCTGGCCTTTTGCCTACGCCGAATGTTTACCTTGTGCTACTACCATCCTGTCCCTCTCCCATAGCATGGAACTGGCATTACCATCCAATTCTTATTTCTTTCCAGTGGAGGTCCTCCTCTACGCAATGTTTTATGAAGAACCTCTGCCAATTTTCCCTTAGTAGTACTAAGTTGTTACGAAAGCCCTATTTCATGAACACGGCCTTTAATTCCAACTCTCATAATTAATGCTATAAGAATGTTTTTATTCCTTCTATTTATGTCAATGATTACTATGACTAATCCTTTAATTCCTCTTGACTTGAGTTGGCTTTGTGGGATCATTTTCATTTTTAAAACTTAAAACCCTTGCATTATTTGAAAACAAAAATCGTTATTCACGGTACTTTGACACATTAATGACAAAAATGGTTTAAGCGCAAAGGCAGCCGCCGAAAAATTGTGCTACAGATGGAAAGTCCATAATCCATCGAAAGATTGCCACACTTGCGTTCAGGCATTTCAACAATGGAAAAGTGAACCTAGCAGATGAAATTGGTCGAAAATTTGGTCATCCATTGGTCATTGATGATGGCGTTCTTCTTGAACGTGCAAAGTATGATTACATGCAACTCGCGATTTATTGATTGAAAGGCCCAAGCCAAGCATCGAGTTGATATGCGCAAAAATTTGTTTCAAAATCTGAAATGTTTTAGGTTCTGGAAAAAAAAGATCACAGATGTCGAAAAGTGGATTTAAAAATAAATAACCCTATCTAATATAAGCAGTAGTAACGGCCACGAGAAGCAGCACAAATTTCATTTTTCATAAGCGCGGGTTATTGGTAATGACAAGGACGTAAAAATTTGATTGGTTTAAATCCAAAGGAGTTTGGCCGGTAATCAACTTATTGCCAGAAAGATTGGCGAAAGTAGTTGAAAGCAATTAATCTGAAATGAATTTATACTTACGTCCAAGGACTTTTGTAACAACCTAGAATATTATTTTCAACCATATGAGTAGCATTATCTGCCCACCACAATTAACCAAGCCAATTAAACAGGTCCTCGTCTGGTTTCTTCAACAAATCTTTTCACTTATGATTTTTCATCCATCCATAGGTGGTCAATCTTCATAGCTTCAATGATTAGAAGCAGTTAAAGTTTCCTTGCGTTTGGTTCATTGTTTTTGATGACAGTCATTTTTTTTTCATCATAAAGGAGAATCGGTATAATAATAGATTTACATAAGTGAATAGTAGTAGAAACGACGGATTGTGCAATTGTGAACTAGGTCACGCCGTCTGGCAGGGCGAGGGGGGTGTATAACTAGGGTGAGGGGGGGGGGGGCGGTTGGTTGCACAATCCGGCAACGTCGCATGGAATGTGTGAGATGTGGCAACATCGCTTTGTTTACATTCGATACAGCGTGCAGTAGTAAGGCAATATGTGACCTTGAGGGTCATTGACCGACCTTTTGAGGGCGAGGGGGGGGGGGGCGGTTGGTTTAGCGGTAAGTGTCAAGGAAAGATTGTAACTTGGCAACACTGATCTTAACCTGTGCTTTTTCTACATATGTTATATCATTCTAAAGTGTGTGTATTGTTAAATAAAAAGTTTATTTGAATAGTTAAAAATATTTAACTAATTAACAGGTTATGGGCCCAGAGCTCAGATTAAACTGAATAATTTCAATTACTGCTGTGTATTAGACAATGTCGGTGCTAACTTTGCCTGTTCCTTTACTCACGTCGAATAATTTCACAAACTGGAAGTTTAGGATAAATGCTATCCTTGAAAAGGAACAGATAGCTGACGTTCTGGTAAGTGACCCACCAACTGATGCTACAGAAAAGAAAACTTTTCTTATTAATGATGCAAAAGCAAAAGCTATTTTGATTCAAGGTCTTTCCGATAAACATCTTGATATTATTCAAGACTGTAAAACGTCCAAAGAGATGATTCAATCTTTGAAGAATATATTTGCTAGGTCTAGTTCTTTTTCTAAACTATCCTTATGGAGAAAGCTGGTAAACTTAAAAAGTGAAAGATTCGAAAGTTTAGAAGATCATTTTCTTAATTTTGATAAATTAATCAGAGAACTGAATGATTTAGGTTCTACACTTAATGAAAGTGATAAAATATGTCACTTGCTTCTATCGCTCCCGGAAGATTATGATAGTGTCGTAATTGCATTAGAAACTGTCGAAAATATAAAAATGGACTTTGTAAAAGCACGTCTCTTGGATCATGAGTTAAAAATTAAGTCTCAAGATATTTCTGAGACAGGTCTTAAAGCTCTAAATAGTGGTTGCTTTAGATGTGGGGACAGTTCACACTTCCAGGCAAGCTGTCCTAAAACTTTTAGAGGAGGAAGCCAAAATGGGCGTGGAATGAACAGAGGCTATAAATGGAGAAGGGGCCGAGGTACCAATTTCACTTCTCAGCAGGGCAAAGGAGAAACAAACCTTTTAAGGGATAGCCATGCCACTCATGCACAAGGTGAGAGTGAAATTACTTTATATACCCTTGAAACCTGCAATTCAAGTATAACCTTCGATGAAAAATCTTTTATATATGATAGTGGTGCTTCAAATCATTTTGTCAGAGGTGAATTGAAGCGTTTTATGAGAAACATTACAAAATTAGATCGAGAAGTAAAAATTGTTCAAGCGGATGGTCAGCAATTGACTACAAATGAAAAAGGAGAGCTGGTTCTTTATTGCCAGGGTCAAAAATTTGTAATAGAGGCATTGATTGTACCAGGTATGAAGCATAGTTTGCTTTCTTCATCAAAAATAGCAAGCCGTGGGGCAAAAATAATTACAGATGAATTTTGTACAACTGTGTACATGAAAAATAATCCTGTTCTCATCTTTAAACCTAGAAATGGTTTATATTACTTTGAAGCAGACAGATTTGTTGAACAGTGGTTAGTTGCCGACGATGAAGGAGACTTATGGCATAAAAGAATGGGCCATATTTCAAATGATGGGCTCTCACAATTGAGTTTACCTATTCTAAACAAAACATGCGAATCATGTGCTGAAGGAAAAGCAAACAGACAACCCTTTTATGCGAACAAAAAACGTGCAACAGAGATAGGTGGTCTTATTTCCAGCGATATAGTTGGTCCCATCACACCGAGTACACTCAATGGGGAGAGATATTTTCAAATAATTTTAGATGATTATTTTCACTTCGTCGTGGTAAGGCTATTAAAACAAAAAAGTGAAGCAGCGGAAAATTTGATGAGGTACATTAAAGAAATAAAAACTCAGTTCGATTTAAACGTTCAACGTGTAAGAATCGACAATGCTGGTGAACTGAGATCAAAGCAGCTTTTAAATTTTTTGAAGAATAATGGTATTAAAATATAATATACTATAAGCCATTCTCCCCAAAAGAATGGCAGATGTGAAAGGATGAATGGGGTTCTTCTATCAAAATTAAGAACAACATTGATAGATTCTGGGGTTCCCAAATTTTTATGGGGGGAAGCACTGAAATGTACGGTGTATGAAATAAATAGATCCCCAACTTCAGTTTTACCTAGAGGTAAAACTCCCTCGGACTTATGGAATGGAAGAACTGACCTCACTAAATTAAAAATTTTCGGCTGTAGAGCATGGCACACTCTGACACCTAAACCTGCTAAATTTGAACCCCGAGAAGTTCGTGCTGTAATGGTAGGCTACTGTGGAGGTGGTTACAGGCTGTGGTTACCAAATGAAAGAAAAATAATTAAGTCAAGGGATGTCAAATTTGATGAATCTATCATGGAATATAAAATCAAAGATAATTCTAAAGAAATCTTAGAGCCAAATGAAGTGATAGAGATAAATCCAGAAAAGGAAACTAACAAAGGAAGTGAACAAGAGGAAGAGGTTCAGAGTAATTTGCAAGAAAGTAATAATAGGAACCCGGAAGAGGAAAATGTCACTATAAGCAGAACAAAGAAAAAGCCCGGATATCTGGAAGACTACGAGCTGTACACAGCATACTGTTTTCTAGTATCCACTAATGATGAACCAAAGAAGTTTGAACAGGCCATAGAATCAGAAGAGTGGAGAAGTGCAATACAGTCGGAACTAGTTTTACACGAGAAACTTAAGACTTGGACTCCTGCAAAATTACCTGAAGAAGGAAAGCTATAGAAAAACGTTGGGTGTTAAAAATTAAAGAGGATGGTACCAAAAAAGCAAGACTTGTTGCTCGAGGCTTTCAAGTTCCACAGGGAGAATGGGAATATTTCTATTCACCAGTATGTAGGATCCCTACAGTTCGACTAATGTTATCAGTGGCAGTCCAGCGTAACTGGATTTTAAATCAAATCGATGTACCCACCGCCTTTTTGAATGTAGATATAGATACGGAGGTTTACATTAAAACACCAAAAGGATTAAAATGTAAGGAAAATACTCTTGTTCTCAATAGATCCCTTTATGGTCTTCCCTCCGCTCCAAAATGTTGGAACAATAAATTTTCTAACGTTATGAAAAATCTTGGATTTACTCGATCTGATTATGATTACTGTCTTTACTACAAGAATAATATCTATTTAATCCTATTCGTAGATGATGCAAATACTGGCTGGTACCGAAGAAAATGTGAATTCTCTATTAAAAGATCTCAAGGTAAGATAAATTTTAACATAAAAGATTTAGGTTATCCTAAATCGTTTGTAGGAATGGAATTTCAACATGTGATGGATGGATTAAACTTATCTCAACCTAAAATGATAGATCGATTAACAAAAGAATTTGGTATGGAAGTAAGTAGAGCAATCTCAACACCAATGGAAGTTAAGTTCAAGGTAGATGAAAATTTGGATATCTTAACGGATGTGCCATATAGGAGACTCATATGTAGTCTGATGTACCTCTCTATCACAACCAGACCAGATATAACATTTCCTGTCTCATATTTGAGTCAATATCTCGACAAGCCAACCAGTCAGACATGGAAAGCCGGTCTAAGAGTGCTACGGTACTTGAGCTGCACAAAAGATTTGGGACTCTCTATTACTAAAGGTACAGGAAGTTTAGAAGGCATGAGTGATGTTGATTGGGGAGCTGATCAAAACGACTCTAGGAGAAGTGTCAGCGGATTTATATGCTTTCATGCTGGAAATCCTATTTCCTGGTACTCAAAGAAGCAGAGATGTGTTGCTCAATCAACAATGGAAGCTGAATACATTGCAGCTGGATTCGCGGCTCAAGAGTTGGTTAATCTTCGTGGGGTGTTAAGTGATCTGTGCCGAATGAAAAGGGCTAATAGTGAAGTAATCAGTGAAAATATGTTAAAGTCCGCTAAAAATGTATTAAATGAAACGGCAGAAGAGCCTGATGAAATGAAAGCCGTTCTTAAAATGGATAACGCAAGTGCGATATCTTTAGCAAATACATTTTCAAACACCAAACGGGGAAAACACATAGAAATTAAGTTTCATTTTATCAAACATCTGTGCCTTAACAATGTTATTAAAATTGATTATGTAAGTTCCAAGGATAATATAGCTGATCTATTCACCAAAGCTCTAGGAGCAGAAAAATTTGAAACTTTTAGAAGATCTCTGCTCACTAGTCGACGTTCTTGAAAATATGTTTGTTTTGAAATTGATTTAATGGTAACCAATTAGATGTTTTTTTTTTTATTTTTTTTAAAATTTAGATTAGTTGTTTGTTTGTTTTTGGATGGAGTCCGAGAAATTAGTTTCTATTTGTTATTATAGATGCTTGTAACCAAAAAAAAAAAATAATAAAAAAAACAAAAACATCTAATTGAGAGAGGGTGTCAAGGAAAGATTGTAACTTGGCAACACTGATCTTAACCTGTGCTTTTTCTACATATGTTATATCATTCTAAAGTGTGTGTATTGTTGAATAAAAAGTTTATTTGAATAGTTAAAAATATTTAACTAATTAACAGTAAGGCTATATGTGACCTTGAGGGTCATTGACCGACCTTGTGAGGACGAGGGGGGGGCGATTGGTTTAGCGGCCTTTATTTACATTATCATCTCCCTGACAACATCGCTTTGTTTACATTCGATACAGCGTGCTGTAGTAAGGCTATATGTGACCTTGAGGGTCATTGACCGCCCTTGGGAGCGCGAGGGGGGGCGGTTGGTTTAGCGGCCTTTATTTACATTATCATCTCCCTGGCAACATCGCTTTGTTTACATTCCAAACAGCGTGCTGTAGTAAGGCTATATGTGACCTTGAGGGTCTTTGACCGACCTTGGGAGGGCGAGGGGGGGGGGCGGTTGGTTTAGCGGCCTTGTGGGGGTTTTGTTTGTTTACATTTAACGGGTACCATTTAACGGGGCCCACCTCTGAGTGGGAGTTTTGTTTGTTTACATTTAACGGGTTGACCCAGTGCACAACCCGGCCAGGTGTGTGATTTAATGCATAGGCGCATGACTCAGCTGTTTCATTCAAGTTCATTCATAATTATCGTTACGAAGCAATGATGTCGGAGGAATAACGGACTCTTCCAACCCATACCGTCCTGGTGGCTCCACTCTTATATAGCCCACTTGCAGTGGCGGGGGAGAGAACATGCTCATTCAGCACTGATTACATTCGAGCGATGCCTTGAGCTAGCTCGCGACGGGTCTGTCATCTGTTTAAAAGGATGCCGCCCAGATATCAGCCGCCGCTGATTATAAACAAGACGACAAAGAACCGTTCATACTTGAGCCGGATAAAGAATCCGCCTTATCTACGCCCAGTCAGCGCGAGCTCTGCACAATGATAATCGAGGAGTTGAGACGACAAAGAACCATTCATTTACTTATCGATGGTCAGTCAGCGTTTTGTAAGCCGCCCAGACATGAAGTAGTATTTTATCAATGTCAGCTGATGAGAAGCTATCGCTAAACTTGTTATCTATTTGAAAGGATGCCGCGCCGACTATTTTATCAATGTTCAGTCAGCGGATGTATCGCACTACCTGTTATCTATTATCCGCCCAGACATGAAAGAGCGGTTTCTCTGGAAATCGCTGCAGATGCATTTCCTACTGCAGGTGGAGACAAGGCGACAAAGAGCTATTTATTTATAGCGCTCAGTCAGCACTACTGCGCATATATACCCCCAGCTTCACACGTGACGAGAGCCATTGATTGCCCTACATCTACATTGAGCATATATGGAGTAAAAGCGAGAGGTTCCTGCCCCTACTACCCCTCACCACATACATAAGCCTTCGTCATAGTCCTAGTACTGATAAACCAGTTTATTATGGGACGACTAACAAGTAAGAACATGAGGTATGAGGCCGACCGACTGTCCACATTCGTCGGTTGGAATTCAACAGTGAGTGCATTAAAACTAGCAGCAGCCGGATTTTATTATTTGAAAAACTCAGATCGGACAAGGTGTCCTTTTTGTGGAGTAATATTACATGAATGGTTGGAACATGACGATCCTCTTGTAGATCACAAGAAATGGTCTAAATATTGTCCTTTTATTGAGTACTTGGAACAACTAGAGAAGCTACCAATGATGATAGATGACGCATGTGATAAAAAAGAAGAGGAAAACTGTTGGGGATGTTGCTGATGTCTGCAAGAGACTTAGAAATTTGCTGCAACAGATAAACGACTTGAAAAACCAGATATCGATGTATGAAATAAAGAGAGACAGAATAACTCAACTAATAAAAAAAATAGAAAAACTCCATCTTTCTCCCCTCCTCTATATTGAACCTTTTAGTCTCAACGTTGAAGCCTTGGAAGATGGTTGTGCCGCGTCGATTGGAACTGGTGACCGACTACTCCATCACCACTAGCAAAGTAGTGCGAGTCGGTCTTTGCGATTTTGTGCCCACTGTCGCGGTCATCGACAAGAAAACTACAGTGTATATGAATACGGAAGAATGGAGATTCATCGCCGATCAGATTCCAAGGATCTTATCTCTTTTGCAAAGCAGGCCCAAGAAAGTGGAGAAAATAGAACAGATTGTTATTTCTTTCGCAATGTTTAATCAGAGTTCGCCAACCCTTCAGCTCGATTCACCTTCGACATGTTTTAGCAGAAATGAAACGGCAAAGCTTTGTAAAGACGTTAAGAACATCAACAACTCATTGAAATTGATAACCAAAATGGCTGAACTATATAAAAAACATGAAGAAGGTCAACTGACTGAACCTGTGGAACCAACATCAATGGACTTTAATATTAATTCTGAGACTCTTTATAATTTGTTAAATGAACTCAAGAAAATGAGTTGTAATTTATGCAATAAATAATATTTCTGTATATCCTTTTTTATTTCTTGCACCCTTCCCTAGGTAAAAATGAGAATAAAGGTAAATAAATAAAAAAAAATTAATTTGCATAGTTTATTTGAAATAATACATAGGATAAATTACAGATATAATAGTACAATTAATAATTAATATATTCATTGAGATAAGAAAGTCTTCGCTTCTGGATAAATTCCTCGTCCTCTTGCCACTCCTCCGGTAAATTGTCCCAGGCGTAGTCTAATGTACAGTCGAAAAGGTACAAAAGTAATGATTGAGGTAAAGCTCTCAATTCTTCTGTAGTTCAAGTTTCGATTCCTTCCTCTCCCAAACGATGTATCACTGACTCCATTTTATCCATCATACTGATAAGGTACTTCCTAGGAGGTATTTATAAATACTCTTCCTCCTCCTGGAACCACAAACTCTGTAGACTATTTTTTTTATGGTATCTGAGAGGGTTGACTAATGATGTGCTGTCGAATACCAGTCCACAGTATACACATTCAACTCTATTCTTGACTCCTCGAATAAATCCAGCATATGAGAGTAGATGATGAGGTGTACCAATATTCTTAAACGTTTGTCTTCTCATCTCTTCTTTTTTTAAATTTACAGCTTCAGAATTTTTTCTGACCCTTGTGGCCAAACGATGGGCTTGATTTAATGAGCTTGGATTTAATGAGTTTGGACAGCCGAAATCATGAAGATCATAGACTGGTCTATCGATGAGTTGTTCTATAAACTTGCACTTTTCCATTCCCTTTCCCCATAATATGTCATAGTCTTCTGTAACAATTACTAATAAATTCTTCATATCTTCATATTCTACATCGCCATAGGTCCAGTTCAATCCATGAATATTTTTCATTACCCAGATGTTCGTCCGTGCTTTAGCCAGTTCTTCACTCGCACCCTGAGGCGGTTTGAAAAACCAATGCCATGATGAGCCATGACTCACAGAGACTACAGATAGTTCTTAAACGATTAATGAGTTGGAGGCTGATCGATAGCCTTGAAAATCAATGACCGCTGAATGCATCATGTGTGTCATAGTCAAAGTCCTGCAGTGGAGTGATTTCGTTCAGGTTTTAAATAATGAATATATGCAGCCAAACGTGTGCAGAGGTTCAGTACATTTTGCGGACTAAACCGGTTCCCACTTCGTATTCCACTATATTATCATGAAGAATGAGGCAGTATGCCTTAGTATTAGGCGTAAAGTTCTCACTCGCCTCTAGTTGAACGCGAATATCAATAGTCGTACTTTTTATTGCTTCAGATTGTTTAGAACAATCTATAACGACTATAGGTGCGAGGGTCTCAAAATCGGATCGTGATAGCAGAGGTTGAGAGTGTCTATTACCATAATAGCTCGTTTGAAACTCATTATACATTTCGTAGAGAAGGGCGACTTTTCCTTGTGCAAAATCTAAATTCAAATCATCATAAGGATAATGTTCACTATTCAGATAGAGTTTCAAGTTTTTCAATTTATAACTATCAAACTGACTATCTCGGCGTTTCTCGGTCGATCAGTCTGGAATGCGAATAAAAATACCGCGGCTTTTCTAAATTTGTCGATGTTTTGACAGTCCAATTTTCTTGCTGCGAAGTAGGTAAATTTAGGTATTCGTAAAGATCCCATGATCTGAACGGTATAGTAATTGTCTTGTTTTTCTCTACCATTTTCAACAACCTCAGTCGTTCTTGATCGGAAACACGAACATGTGGCATCCTCCATACCACTTTATCTAATTTTATTTGTACGTCATCGCTACCCTTTATGCAGTTCAAGTCCGTACTCGATCTGATCAAAACGAGTTCTTGCTTAAGATTAATTAAAATTTTGCGATACTCCTCACATATCCCTAAGAGAATATCCAGTGGCAGGCATATGCGAAAAAATCCGTCTTTATCGATTGAAAGAGTTTTATCGATGCCAGGTATTATCCACCCCGAATTTTCAAGACCTACCGTGAAGTTTTCGCCTTACCACGTAGATGCATTTTAGCCTTTTTATATGCCGCTTTTGATCCATTGAGAATAGATGATACATCATCTACTTTTGACGATTTAACCAAATCTTTAAAACTAATCTTCTTCTTTTTCTTCCTCAGCCCCGAACCAATTTTCCTTTTTGCTTTCATGGCATTCGTAAATAACCAAACCGCGGCTTTTTCTCCCCATGACGAATCTGGAGCTTTAACCCGTTTCCAAGCATTATCAGCAAGAATCTTGTCCGCGTGTTTACTACTCTCCATATCCTTATTTATGCTATAAGCTATATCGTGTTCTTTACAAGCTCTATCAAGCTCGTTTATTCCGCTATCACCTCTAGCTAAGCGTTTTTCTAGTTTCGTACCGGGACCGCAATATTGATATCCTGGAAGGTGCAATTCAATCGGAAACCTTTTGATAAGACTGTTCAGCAAGCCTCTGCCTCTGCGAGCCTTGTGACTCATACTGTACTCAGGAAATGAAACAATAGGGTATATATAGCCGTCTTGATGTTGTTTGCATTCAGAATGAAATTAGTTAAACAAGTGCAATGTTTCCCTACTACCAACTTTTCCCCAGTTAAAGGACAATCGGAGGAGAGTCATAGTTCATTATTACCAAACACTATCCGAGCCTCGATATGTGGCCCGAGCGGATGTGGAAAGACCAATATTATGATTGGATTGCTATTAAACCCTAACGGCTTAAAGTTTAAAAATGTGTTTCTGTTTGGAAAAACTTTACATCAACCAATACCAGTATTTAAAAAGCGTCATAAATCTTATTCCTGAAATAAAATTATATGAATTTGAAGATGCAAAGGAATTGCCTCAAAAAGTCTAATTAAATTCGGTATGCATATTTGATGATGTCACCATGGAAGATCAGGATATAATTAAACGATACTTTAGTTATGGCCGTCATATGAACCTCGATTGCTTTTATTTAACACAAAGTTATGTTTGTATCCCGAGACATCTTATCAGGTGTAATTTTAACTTTTTAATAGTTTTTCCTCAAGATGAATTAAATTCAAAACATATTTATGATGAACACGTAAGCATGCCAGATTTAAGTTTTACTCTTTTTAAAGACATGTGCTCGTTATGCTGGAGAGAACCGTTTGGCTATCTCGTTATTGATAAAAGTAGGGGTATGAACGATGGACGTTTTAGAAAAGGAATCGACACATACATTGTAGATATATAGATCTCGGCAGTAATTATCATTAACAATCATGGACCCAAAAGTCACTCGTGAAATAATAAAAACAAGTGAGATTTTGAAAAACAAATTTCGAGCATTGAAGCGTAACCTCCAGGATATTGAAACGGGTCGTCAAGAATTTTTTTTTTTTACACCCGTGCTTCAACCTTTAGAAGACATTAAACAATCATTAAAATCCAAACCGGAACTGACTTCCAGAGGTGTTAATGAGCGGGACGAATCGTCAGATAAAAACGAGTCTGCTAGTATTTACCGAAAATCAACTTTATTGCCGAAAACAACGCCTCACTACAAAAGAGCTAGACCATTATCTAGTTTTTCCTTTCCCGTATTATCATCTGAAGAATGCGAGGACGAGTATGTGACTGACGAACCACTATCAGAGCTTGTCAAAGAATACGCTAAAACTCCACAAGGAGAAGCCGAATTGAAAGAACATTTCGACGAATTTGGAAACCTGCAAAGGGAATACTTGGATAAGATTTTTAAAAAAGACGATGAGGCATATGACGATCGTTATGGAATCAGAGTCATGCCTTTAGGGGGATTAGCTATTGGAGATTCGACAAACGTTCGGCTGTTTCCAAACAGCGACGATATTTCTATAAACGACATAGAGTACGAAGGAACTCCGGGATTGTTGCAGCTACTCTACTTGAAAAACCCACAATATTATAACGAGACCGACTTGGAAAATTATAAGAATATTTTAATCTCGACTAATGCAAACAGGAGAGGCTATAGCAAAGAACAAGGGGTATTTAGAAACAGATCTGAGAAATATAGAAATGTAATATCCAAGTTATTTCCACCGGAAACCTTAAAACTCCATCCCCCTTCCTGAATGAAGCTCCGTTCTCACAAACGGGGCACTGGTCTTATGAGAGCCGATAAACCTCTGTATGAGTATTGGAACGATCCAAATGAGCTAGTAAGTCGTCTAAAGCTGTTAATGGCTTCCGCTCATGCCGGTCATGAAGGACACCAAAACGAAATAGAATCAATAATTGAAGAGCTACGAGAAGAAAATATTATATATTAAAGACCATATATAGCTAGGTTTAGTATAAACATGACGATAAACAAGTTCGGATCTCACATGTCATTAAAGCACTCCAGGTATAAAAAACGTTATTTTCCGTTTAGCATATTGAAGTCTGTAAAGGACATCGATGCACGCAATTTACGAATAATCAATGTTGCCAACCCAATCTCAGCTCATGACGCTGCTAATAAAGTGTATTGTGATACGCTAGCGGCTACTTACACTGATTTAAACAATTGGCCTGGTAATTGGATTGATGGAAAAAGAAAAAGACTTGTCAACTTTGCACCACCTATAAATAAACAGGATGTTGTTACCAAAGAATTTTTAAACAGCGTTGCTTTAACCTTGGTTGAAAGTATATATGACTCTCTTGATAAGAGAATAACAAACGTAGCTGAACCTGAGAAGGAATCTGATGTGGTCACACTTGGTTACCTAAACAAAGTACTTGAGAAGAAGTAGATGGATTCATCAATAATTAAAAGAACTGTTGTAAATGAATTCCATAAGCCAGCTCGCAAGAAATATCCTAGGAGAAAGACAGTTTTGAAAGGAATAAATGACTTGTGGCAAATAGATTTAGTAGAGATGAGACCTTATTCTCGAGAAAATAAAGGGTACAAATATTTATTAACAATTATAGACTGCTTTGCTAAATATGCATGGGCCGTACCAATAAAGAAGAAATCGGCTGAAGATGTAACTAAGGCGATGGAGAGCGTGTTTCTTTTGAGTAGACAAATTCCAAAAAATATTCATAGTGATCAGGGAAAGGAGTTTTACAATTCCAAGTTTAAATCTCTAATGAAAAAATATTGTATTAATCATTATTCCACCTTTTCTAATATGAAAGCTTCCATTGTAGAGAGGTTTAATAGAACATTAAAAGGGAAAATGTGGAAAGCCTTCAGTATGCAAGGAAATTACAAATTTTTAGATATCCTACCTCAGATTTACAAGAACTCATCATTTCATACAGCAATTGGTATGAAACCAATTGATGCTTGTAGTAAAAAATCGGAAAAATATTTGCTAAACAATGTGTATTCTACAGTTCGGACTAAAGTGAGAAGCAGAAGTTTGAAGAGGACAATTTTGTGAGGATATCTAAACAAAAAACAGCATTTTCTAAAGGATATTTATCAAATTGGTCAAGTGAAATTTTTAAGATAGTCAAGATTCAGAAGACATATCCTTACACTTATTTACTGGAAGATCTGAAAGGACAACCGATAAGTGGAGCATTTTATGAAGAAGAGCTACAAAAAGTTAAATATCCAGAAGTACACCTTGTAGAAAAAGTTTTAAAAAGAAAAGGAAATAAATTGTATGTAAAGTGGCTGGGATTAGATGAACGCAGCTGGATTGACAAGAAGGATATTGCATAATGTATTAAAAGAAAAAAACACTTACTGTTATAATATAAATTTATTAATTCTTTTTACAAAAACTGTATATTTTATATATTTATTGTAACTCTACATTGTTGTTTTTCTTAACCTAAAATATAATTTGTTCATAAAATAAACAGTACCAATATATTACTGCACATTTAATTTAATTATGTTGCGTCAATGCATAATGGCCGTAAGGAAGAGTATTGACTTTGTTTTCCAACGTATGACGTTTATCATCATACGGACATAGTGACTTTTTACTTTCACTTACCTATATATGAAATATATAGTAAGTGGAAGTATTGCGATCGTGAAAAATTTCGACTTCCGGTTTTCAACGGTATTACACGTTTTGGGGTCCCCTGAGTCCAATTAACCAAGTCCCGCGAAATGGTCTGTGTGTGTGTGTGTGTGTGTGTGTGTGTGTGTGTGTGTGTGTGTGTGTGTGTGTGTGTGAACAGACTAGCTCAAAAACTATAAACCGCGCGAACCTGAAATTGGTTATTTAGTGTATGTATATGCCCGCGATGTGACAGCAAAAATTTCATCAAAATTGCTCAAAGGGAGAAGGTACTTTATTTAATAACTTTTTACGTTTTTTCGATTTTCTCAAAAACGGCTCAAACGATTTTGATTAAACTGAGTATTTGATGTATTAATATATCTGAGATATGACCGCAAAAATTTCATCAAAATTGATTAACCGGAGGGGTGACTTTATTTAATAAATTTTGTATCATTTTCACGTGTTTTTTTTATTTACTCAAAAACGGATTTCACGATTTTGATCAAACTGGGTATTTGATTTATGTATATGCCAAAGATGTGATAGCCAACATTTCATCATATTTGATCAACCGGAGGGGGGACTTTACTTTATAAATTTTGTCAGTTTCTCGTGTTTTTTTTATTTACCCAAAAACGGCTTTAACGATTTTAATCAAACTGGGTATTTGATGTATGTATATACGAAAGATGTGATAGCCAACATTTCATCAAAATTGATCAACCGGAGGGGGGACTTTACTTAATAAATTTTGTATCATTTTTACGTTGTTTTTTTTATTTACTCAAAAACGGCTTTCACGATTTTGATCAAACTGGGTATTTGATGTATGTATATGCCAAAGATGTGATTGCCAACATTTCATCAAAATTGATCAACCCGAGGGTGCACTTTATTTTATAACTTTTTTTCCAATTTTTCGATTATCTCAAAAACGCCTTTAACGATTTTTATCATATTCGTCATGTTTAATGAAAATTATGTGTCATTTAATATCAGGTAAGCCTTATCATTATTAAAATGTTTTGAGGGGAGCAAATGAAAACAAAAATAAGAAATGAATGTGGAAAAATGCGTAACTTTGAGAAGTGGCATTAACAAAACGCTTTAATTTCTTATCGAAGTAAGTGAAAGTTGTGTGTTGCGCGCACGCACCAGATTTTTATTTATTAAAACCGGTTGCACTAGATGTTTTTTTGATTGTATAATATGAAACTGGCTGTACATTGTCTTATCATTTCTTAGAGAAACTAGATAATTTTGAATCTTCAAACAGCACATTTCTTTATTCCTTTGGACCGTTTAATTAATAAACCTTTTTTAGTTATGAAAGAATACATTTTTGGCCTTAAGCCAACGTATTCGACAATCGGGTCACCGGCTGTTTCATCCTTGAGCATTCCGACCACTTTTTTGTTTTTATCAGAATAACAAGGGTGGTCTTTCGGGAAATTGCTAGTATCAAAATAATATCTTAAACTATTATTACTTATATCGTTGTAAATATCTGTTGTTTTAATATGATACAAAGGGAGTCAGTATCTATGTAGCAGAGGTCAATATTTTGTGGACCGTAAGTTGTTAAAAACACATCATTGTGTAATTTGTACATTAAAACCTTTGAAAGTTCCAATATGCTAAAGCCAACATATAGCGGTTTATCGAATATAATTTTTTCCTTCTCTAACTGGACGGAAACTACATTATCGGTAAAAATGATTCTTTCTTTGAAATTGGGCTTCTTCACTAGTCTGTTTAATGTTTTTTCATTTGTAACAATTTTCAGGTCTATACGCTTTCTTACATTTTCCATGAATTTTCCGAAACACGAGTTATTCATTATTTTAAAGAAATCAGATTCAAAAGGATTGGTAGACATTGCTCTATGTTTAGTGTTTATATATATAATATATGGTACCAACCATTTTTTTTTGCTTAAATCTTAAAATTCTATGAATTTTAGTAAGTTTAATCCCTAGATTTAGAGCTTGTTTCGATATAACGAGTTTTCGGTGTAAGCGTAGTCATTAACTTTTCAGTTGTTTTTTTATCGAAAGGAGGTTTTGATTTTTCAGGCAATAAGGGAAATTGAGAGTGCAAATCATGTAATGTTTCAGGATAATCAATATCAACGTCCAGAATGTACCCTACTTCCGAGTCGTCAGGAACGTTTAGCACATCTAAATCTTGATCGAACCACTCGAAGCCCCCGTACGGAAGGAAACTGTTCATTGCGTAGCCATACAAGTTGTTCACGTCTGCATAAATTAAATAGCTCATGGGTTGATTCGGATCATAATCATCTATTAAACAATTATTGGCTTTAGCACATCGTTTGACAACTTGTGTAATACCGCCGCGGATGCCTTTTTCGAAAAACAGAACCATATAAAAACCTTTTATAATATCCAATTCAATATCTGTCGTTTTCAACATTGCTTCATAACTCAGCCCTGGAAGAGACATGATATATGCTGGATCTAAACAGTAGATGTCCATACAGAGTTTAAGAAATTTTTCAAATACCTCACATAATAAAATTACGTCCGTTTTTATATATATTTCAGTATATTCTTTTATGTTCTTGATATTAAAAATTTTCCAAATCGTTTGAGCATGTTCGTAATCAGACTGATAAATATTTTCTAACGTCAGGTCATTGTAAAATTTGTCTAATGTGGGTAACTGGGTTTCTTCTAACCGCGACAATGAATCAATGTAAGAATATGGATAGATTCCTTTTTTTGTTAGCAATTCAACTTTGGATTCGTCAGGGATTAACTGATACAAATGAGGTAAAGTGATCGAGAGATTCTCAGAACCCGTTTTCATGTTTTGGACTAGCCTTTCAAGGCTGGCAGCTAAAAATTTATAACTATCTATGAATTTTATTTTAGTTTTACAATCTTTGAATGTTTTTGTAAAACTGATGTACTTTTCCGAATTACTCGGAATAACAGTAACATCACCTTCATGATTAGCTAAAAAAGGTAAAATAAAGTGCGAATCGCAACCCTGTAAATTGTGCATAATTACCGGAATAAAATCAGGTGTTTTTGCTTGTAAGTTGCAGTTTGAATGAGCTGCACCAATAAATTTAGATGTTACATGATCATGATGCCGTACTTTCTGGTCTTTATTTAATGTCTTTAGACAGATAACGCACTTATTCGTTGTTTCATAATACAACATTTCTTGCTCAGTCATTTGAGCCATGGGTTCGATTTTGCAATATATTTCATCAACCTTCTTTGCCAATTCATGAAGAGCCTCCATAAACAAAAACATGCAGTTAGCACCAGTATAAATTGAAGGTTGAAGATGTAATAGAGGAATATCTGCTTTAACCATAAGTGATGCACAAAAGATTTTATGATTTTGCACGGATTTCGTCCAAGAAATTGACGGATTTTCACAAGGGCCCTCGATCTTTTCTAAATAACATTCAAAATCAGCATATGCTACAATTTTGATTCTCTGTGTACACTGAAACTTTTTAAATTTTATTTTATCATCGCGTGGGAAATCTGTCCTAACCGGTTTATGCGCACCGCAAAATAATAAATGTTCCTTTAATCGTTCTTCCGCGTTTTTTTCCGGTTTTTGTTGTGTATCTCCAGGAAATAGATGTTAAACACCTGTGACAAATTTCTTTAGCAGATTTGTTACCGGATATTTGACTGCCAACAAGCCTGCTTAAATTGGTAATATAACAATAATGGGAGTCTCTTTCATTTTGAAGAAATAAAAGGTCAAATCTTTCTTTAAAGGTTTCTTTTTTGCTTATTCTCAAAGGAAATACCTTGTTTTTTCATCTAAACCATACACATTGATTAAAATATTGTTTACATCCTCGAATATTTTAATGTCTTTAAAGGAAGTGGGTTATGAAATACAATCAAAATTGTAATTATTTTCTAAATATTCATAGGACTTAGGATCGTTCAAACCAATAATTTTCTTAATATTGCGAATCGAAAACAATCGTTGTTTAAGTTTTTTACGTTAATTACAGCATGTTTGTTTGCTATCGCTTTCGGCAAGTCCTAAATTGTTTTCCATCAAGAGGTTTATATTTAGTTAGATGCAAACAAAGATAATTACACGATACAAATGTCCAGCCAGAACCTTTAGGTTCAAAGAAATCTAATTCCGAAACTATTTTTTCATATGAGTTATTAATATATTTGTACAAATCAATTGATGAATCTATAATTTGTTGACGGGTCTTAAATTCATATCTGCCTTTTCCTCATAATTTGGAACCATTTTTTGTAGAAACAATCTAACTACAAATTAATTTTGAATATGTTCCATAGTCCTAAGTAAAATTATAACATATTAATAATTTGTTCTCTTTTTGACTCCTGAAAGTCTTTCGGAAATGCATTGAAATCACGATTTTCAATATAAAAATCTATCACTTTATTACCAAATGCTGATTTTTTTAATACCTGGTTCAATTGTAGCTAAAATTTCAAGTTGTTCCTTACTATAGAATTTATGTTTCTTAGGTGAGCTAATTCCTATTTCTGCAATATTAGACCCAGATGAAGATGGTATTAGCGAATGTATTCTTTTTTTAAATGGTAAATGCGATTGCTTCGAAGATGAAACAGCAGGTGTTGGGAAGTTTTCCATTGATAATTGGCTACCTATATCACCAAATGCTTGAGGGGAACTGACACGTTTTTCTTTACATGCGAATTTTTTATGACGTTCGCAGCTAAATTTTGATTTAAATTCACGATTGCAATCTAAGCATGTATAAAATTTCCATTTACATTTGTGTGCGCTCAAATTTAATATTAACAACCCACATTTTGAACATAATATAACATCAATACCTTTTCCTTCGGCCATCATTCAGTTCAATTACATAAACCTAATTTTGTAAGCTTGTTTCTCCTTTCCTTCATATACCATGCTCAATGATCCTAAAATCAAGCATATCATTTCAGTTAAACATTACACTTTTTTATTATTGCTATTTTAAAAGAAATAAAAAACTCACCATCATATTGTTCGATGTCTTTTCCAGAAAAGCATTCTTGGTATCTTTTTGGTAAAAATGTCCGATATTTTTCTCCGTTTACCCCCTTTATGGTGGCTTGTAATGCTTCTCCATACTCCGTTGATTTGAGAGCCAGCTCTAAAATCTTATAAGTTTCTCCTTTCTCGAGCTCACCAATTGTCTTATAGATTGTGGGCCTGTTCAATTTTTCAATTAAAGACATCTGTAATATTTACAAATATTAACAATTTTTTGTTATCTTTATGCAAGTATTAGCTAAAAAAAGTTAAAATGACTCACCTTTAGGCAAAACTGCACAATACTCCAGGAACTCAATTATTAAAATTGGAAAAGTCGAGCTCCTTATATCCTCAATGTAGATGTAGGGCAATTAATGGCTCTCTTCACGTGTGAAGCTGGGGGTATATATGCGCAGTAGTGCTGACTGAGCGCTATGAATAAATAGTTCTTTGTCGCCTTGTCTCCACCTGAAGTAGGAAATGCATCTGCAGCGATTTCCAGAGAAACCGCTCTTTCATATCTGGGCGGATAATAGATAACACGTAGTGCGATACATCCGCTGACTGAACATTGATAAAATAGTCGGCGCGGCATTCTTTCAAATAGATAACAAGTTTAGCGATAGCTTCTCATCAGCTGACATTGATAAAATACTACTTCATGTCTGGGCGGCTTACAAAACGCTGACTGACCATCGATAAGTAAATGAATGGTTCTTTGTCGTCTTAACTCCTCGATTATCATAGTGCAGAGCTCGCGCTGACTGGGCGTAGATAAGGCGGATTCTTTATCCGGCTCAAGTATGAATGGTTCTTTGTCGTCTTGTTTATAATCAGCGGCGGCTGATATCTGGGCGGCATCCTTTTAAACAGATAACAGACCCGTCGCGAGCTAGCTCAAGGCATCACTCTAATGTAATCAGTGCTGAATGAGCATGTTCTCTCCCCCGCCACTGCAAGTGGGCTATATAAGAGTGGAGCCACCAGGACGGTATGGGTTGGAAGAGTCCGTTATTCCTCCGACATCATTGCTTCGTAACGATAATTATGAATGAACTTGAATGGAACAGCTGAGTCATGCACCTATGCATTAAATCACACACCTGGCCGGGTTGTGCACTGGGTCAACCCGTTAAATGTAAACAAATACATTATAAATAAAATAAAAACTCCCACTCAGAGGATGACGTCACAGGCATAATGTAAACAGAGGCCGCTAAACCAACCGCCCCCCCCCCCTCGCCCTCCCAAGGTCGGTCAAAAACCCTCAAGGTCACATATAGCCTTACTACAGCACGCTGTATCGAATGTAAACAAAGCGATGTAGCCAGGGAGATGATAATGTAAATAAAGGCCGCTAAACCAACCGCCCCCCCCCCATGGCCCTCCCAAGGTCGGTCAATGACCCTCAAGGTCACATATAGCCTTACCGCTAAACCAACCGCCCCCCCTCGCCCTCACAAGGTCGGTCAATGACCCTCAAGGTCACATATAGCTTTACTACTGCACTTCACTATCTTACGGCACTCTATTTTAGAAGTATCATTGAGAAGTGAAATCAGGAAGGTATTTTGTAGAGGGTACGGATCTCACTGAGAGCTGAACATTCGGCCAAGAAGTGAAACAGGTCCTCTTTTTTCGAGATGTTGCAAAGTGAACAGTTCATATTCGTCATATCCAGCCAAGGAATATAGTTCCAATAAAGCAGTTCGCCTCTAAGTTTGAACATCCATCTTAACTCGTTCCCCACGATCAACCATCCCTGAATCTACATAAATTAATGTAGTGATCCAATTCTTTATAAAGGGAAAATCTATCATTTAAGTATATGCTTATATTTGTATAGCTCCTTAAGTTATGGAGTATTCGTATTGAAAAAGTTGAAAGTTCTCAGTACTGTTCGATTCATTATTGCTTATTTATTTTTTTAAGGAACCAAATTCATCAGTGATAATATGAGATATGAAATTATGGCTGTCACATCGCGGGCATATAAATAAATTAAATACCAAGTTTGATCAAAATAGTTACAGCCGCTTTTGAATAAATAAAAAAAACCACGTGAAGATGATACAAAATATATTAAGTAAAGTACCCCCGCTCACTGATTAATTTTGATAAAATTTTCGCCGTCACATCGCGGGCATATACATACCTCAAATACTAAGTTTGATCAAAATCGTTAGAGCCGTTTTTGAGAAAATCGAAACAAACGTAAACATGAGACAACATTTATAAAATAAATTAACCCCTCTGTTTGACCAATATTGATGAAAGTTTTGCTGTCACATCGCGAGCATATACATACCCCAAATACCCAATGTCAGGTTCGTAAGGTTTATAGTTTTTGAGCTAGTCGGTACACACACACACACACTCACGCACACATAGAGACCATTTTGCGGGACTTGGTTATTTGGACCCAGGGGACCCCAAAACGTGTACTTCCGTTGAAAACCGGAAATCGCAATAGTTTTCCTTACTATATATTTCATATATAGATAAGTGAAAGTAAAAATGATAGTAGACTGAATATCTTGCTCAATATACTTGCTACGTTATGCTAAATAAGCTATTTTCATGGTATTTTACGAATACTACATACAACTATAAATTGTGAAGAATGATTGACGGCTATTGGCGATAATAAATATATTATAGCTACTTAAAATCGAGATATAATGCAAAAAGCACTAAAAAAAACATAGATCAAGAATTTCCGGCTAAATATCTTCATTAGCATCAGGATCAAATATTAGATATGTCGAACCATTTTTGTTGCAATTGATGATGATGGCATTAAAAAAATACAACTTTCTTTAACTTTCATAATATTTTTTATACGATTTGGAAAACAACCATAAACTATGGGTTAAATGAAAAAAAACATGGGCATAAATTTAATTTTCGAAAAAATAAATTTCAAATATTAGGAATTTGAATCTAAAAATTCAAAAACAAAAATAGACCTATATCATCCATTTCATAGGATTATAAATTTTATTAACAGTAAGCATCATTGGTTTATTTGTTACTTAAACCTCGTTAAAAAATTATTAAAAGTAATGCGAATAGATAATACATTGTCAATTATACACAGATCAGATATCACTAGTTGCCATTCATAACGTTTGGTTGGTTCCTTATAGTAGCAGAAAACATTTACTTGCCCTGCCAGAAGATCAGATTTTAGGATAATTGAAAAAATAATAATAATAAAAAAAAACAACGGTTATTCATGTCCATAAGTTTATGGACATGAATGAATGGTAAGATAGACTCAATGTTTCCACTTTTTTCAACAATCGTTAGACACTATTGAATTAAACCGAGATAAATATTCTGTCAGTTAGATCTCGTTACCTGTACAAATCACACCCCCTGAGATGCAAAATTTTGGCCATTCTTTTTCTGTTTTTAGCTTAAAGTTTTATTATCTATAAACAATCGTTAGACACTATTGAATTAAACCGAGATAAATATTCTGTCTGTTAGATCTCGTTACCTGTACAAATCACACCCCCTGAGATGCAAAATTTTGGCCATTCTTTTTCTGTTTTTAGTTTTATTATCTATTAAATCGGTTAAGCCATTTCGGCAAAACCAATAATTAAAGTTTTACATTTTTAACGCAAAAATAAATTGCACTCATATTCCTACAACTTGATATAGGCTACTCTAAATAAAAAATATTTCCTATAAAGTTGTTGAGTATCAACAATCCATATCAATTTTGGAATAGTATAGGATTTTATGGTAAAGAGAAAACAATAGTGAGTGATTCGTAGTTTATGAATTATTTGCAAAAAAGTCCACAAATATTGCGGATGGGCACGAAGCGCTTCGAATACTTCTACGTTGTAATTATTTTCTCTAATCAGAAATTTGCTAATTTTAAAATAAAGGAGCTCGTTATGCAGAATTTTATGCTTTGTAACTTTTATACGCAATATTTTTCATTTTGAGTAGCCCTTTTCGAGATGTAGGAACTGGAACATGAGCGTAATTCATTTTTCCGCTGGAATTGTCGTTATCTGATAATCGGTCTTGATAAAACGAATTAACCGATTGTTAAACAATATATGCATGCATATATACAGTACGTGGTTTCCAGTCTGAGGTCAGTAAATAAATATTTATATTATATATAGGCCCTGAGAAATTAATCTGGACAAGTTACTATTTGGCAGCAACCTCTGGTTGGGCGTTAGGGGTCGACAAAAAGGGAGTGACTACGAGACCCCTTCACGGAACTAGTTCCCCCTCCTCCCCGTGCCAGTATCAGTAGCTTACTCGGAGTTCTAATTTCCAAAGCTTGTGAAAAGAATCAGGAATGTTTTTTGCTATGTTAGAATGTTGTATAATCCTCTATTGATTTATGTAAAATAAATTAATAGTCTAAGCTAATTTTAGCGTTAATATTATACGTGCGATATTTTGTCGTATTCTGTCGGTCATATGAAAATTTTTGCTGGAGAAAAATCATTGTGATATGATGAATATCGCAAATGATCCATTTTCTCCCCTCTACACTAAGTTTTAAATATTTCATTCCTATACATGAAATATCCGTTATCCGTTTTCATATATGTATATATATATATATATATATAAAGATGAAATTCTGTTTGTTTGTACTTTATAGAAATCCATACCGTTTGTCCTAAATTCTCCAAATTTCACTCAGTGGTTCTTTGATACCAGGGGCGAACACCTGTCCATGTTAAAATTGCATAACTTCAGCCAATCTCTGGGTATATTCTTTATTGTTATAAAAATCGTTTTGATCTCGCTTTACATCGATTTTTACGAAATCGACCATTTGGGTCGATAAAAGTCTCACTTTATAGATTTACCGGGTGAAACCAGTATATATATATATATATATATATATATAAATGAAATTTAAAGTTCTATTAAATAGCAATGTGAAAATTGGAATAATAAGTGAAACTTTAATTTTAAATAACTTGGCAATTATCTGCAGTGGTGCACAATGCATTGAATATTTTTTAAGGAAATCATTCACATGCGTTTTTTAACCTCAAGACACTATGTTAATTCAAAATAGATTTTTAAATTTATCAATTTTATTTTTTTACTTTCACTTACCTATATATGAAATATATAGTAAGTGGAAGTATTGCGATCGTGAAAATTTTCGACTTCCGGTTTTCAACGGAAATACACGTTTTGGGGTCCCCTGAGTCAGTCAAGTCCCGCGAAATGGTCTGTCTGTGTGTCTGTGTGTCTGTGTGTGTGTGTGTGTGTGTGTGTGAACAGACTAGCTCAAAAACTATAAACCGTGCGAACCCGAAATTGGGTATTTAGAGTATGTATAAGCCCGCGATGTGACAGCAAAAATTTCATCAAATTTGCTCAAAGGGAGGGGGTACTTTATTTAATAACTTTTTAATTTTTTTTCGATTTTCTCAAAAACGGCTCTAACGATTTTGATTAAACTGAATATTTGATCTATTTATATGCCTAAAATATGACTGTAAAAATTTCATCAAAATTGATCAACCGGAGGGGGGACTTTACTTAATAAATTTTGTATCATTTTCACGTTTTTTTTTTATTTACTCAAAAACGGTTTTAACGATTTTGATCAAACTTGGTATTTGTTGTATTTATATGCCAAAGATGTGTTAACCAACCTTTCATCACAATTGATCAACCGGAGGGGGGACTTTACTTAATAAATTTTGTATCATTTTCACGTGTTTTTTTTTATTTACTCAAAAACGGTTTTAACGATTTTGATCAAACTTGGTATTTAATGTATTTATATGCCCGAGATATGACTGTAAAATTTTCATCAAAATTGATCTACGGGAGGGGGGACTTTACTTAATAAATTTTGTATCATTTTCACGGGATTTTTTTATTTACTCAAAAACGGCTTTAACGATTAACAAAAATGAGATATGAATGTAGAAAAATGTGTGACTTTGGGAAATGATATTTAGCAAAACACGTCAATTTCTAATCTAAGTAAGTTGGTAAGTGAAAGTTGTGTGTTGCGCGCACGCACCAGATTTTTCCATTTGTGATATAAAATAAATATTGGTTACGTACAATTTTCACTAAAAAGCTTGATTTATTCCTTATGGTAAGCACCATACTGTTTGAGAACAATTTTCACTAAAAAGCTCGATTTATTCCTTATGGTAAGCGCCAGACTGTTTTGTGACCTTCGAAATATGTATATTGGTATGTAAATTCTTGCTACTTCCATTCTGGTTTTAAATTGTTATTTGTTTCTTGACAAAAAATCGTTCGCTTGTTGCGTGTTACTGTTATGAACTCGAAAATTTTGGTTTATAGGCTTTAGGATAATTGTTTTTTGAGAGTGAAAGAAATCGTAATGCCTTCGAAAACTATGTAAGTGGTGGTCATATGTCGACAGCTTAGGTGTGTTTTCGGTTATAAGTCGTAAAGAAAAAAGCAATATTATTCCTTCATTACAATGCTGTGCTTCGCACGACATACTTTCCTGATCCCTGGAAATAATCCATAGTCAAAATGATCCCAAAAACCACCATAACAACCATCCTCCTATCGTCCTATCTCTCTTTTACCTATTATAGGCAAAATTGTGGAAAAAATCATTCATAAACGGCTTTATCCTATCCTAGACTTAAATAGTACAATCCCAGACCACTAGTTTGGATTTCGAATATCCCACTAACCATCCAGCAATGTCATCGTGTGGTGGACGTTCTCTCGTCTTCATTGGAGCGCGGATTGTACTGCACTGGAGTCTTTCTCGATGTGGAACAGGCATTTGATCGAGTCTGGCATCCGGGACTACTGTACAAACTCCGTGAATTACTACCCCCACTTACTTCCTTATTATCCGTTCCTACCTAGCTGACAGATTATTCAAAGTAAATCACTATAATGTATACTCATTCCCTCTTCCGCCAGTTAGCTGGGGTTCTTTAAGGTAGTATCCTCGGTCCCATCCTCTACACAGTCCATACGAGACAGCTGATATCCCAACACTGTAATTACCACATATGCCTATGAAACCTGTATGCTATCAGTTAATAATGATCCATTTATTGCATCTCACAGCATTTTTCAGGCTCACATAACAAACCTTGAAAAATGGCGTACAAAATGGAGAATCAAAATCATCCCCAACAAATCCCATCAAATCACCTTTACTCTCCGACGTAAACCTACGACCTCCTGTCCTACTGTATCCTTCGAAAATTCTCAACTTGTCCCTGTTAAACAGATCCGTTACTTAGGACTCCACCTCGACAAACGAATTACTTGGAATCTCCACACAAGATTGAAACGACAAGAAATCGCTCGACGTTACCGTCTACTAAAACACTTACTGGACAAACGCTCAAAACTACCAATCTACTACAAAAGCTTTATATGACAGTAATAAGACCTATTTGGGCTTATGGAATTGAGCTTTGGGGCTCCACCAAACCTTCTAATTCTTCTCGTATCCAATCCTTACATTCCAAAATCGTTCGAAAAATACTTAATGCTCACTATTTCGTAACAAATAAAATAATCCACAAAGACCTAAATGTTCCATATGTCGCTGATTGAGCCCGATCCAGATACCAGTCCTTTCATAGTAAACTTAAGACCCATCAGAACCCACTCGTATCCACCCTCGCTTCCCACTCTATTCCAGATAATCCTCTAAGGCGTCTGAAAAGAAGATGGCCGAGAGATCTTTTAAGTTAGACACTAGTTGAGTGCTATCAGTGGATAGTTCCTCTGCATGCTTATTCAATATATTATTTTATTTTTTTTTTTAGCTCATTTACTTAATGTATTATATGTAAATACAGTTGGAATCTCATCCTACCAACTCCACAATAGTCCAAGAAGGGACTATTCTCCAATTTTCTTCTCCAATCCCACTCACCTTACCACCTCAAGCAATAAATCGCTCTGAGGTCAAATACCTTCTGAGTAAACTTACTCCTCGTAAGTCTCCAGGATATGATCTCCTCACACCTCAAATTCTCCGACGACTCCCTCCCAAAGCTATCCTATTTCTTACATACATTTACAATTGCATCCTAAGAACCACTCACTTCCCAATGCTGTGGAAACATTCCACCAATACCCTTTTCCTAAAACCGGGCAAGCCTTCCAACAGTATGACATCCTACAGACCAATTAGCATACTTCCCATCTGTTGCGGCCACAGGCAGTTTTATTAAATAATTGTTAGAAAAAATTAATTGTTTATAGTAAGTATAAACAAATTGTTTATAGCGGCCCGGTAACTACGTTTGGTATTAGCCAATACCAAGCGTAAGCCGGGCCAGTATACTTACGAGTGCTGTAAGAGAGACAGGTGAGGTAGCAGCTACCTAAGGAACTTGATCGAGCCAGGCTCAAAACTGCTCCAGGAGCACAGAAAGTTGGTCAAGACAGACAAGTTGATTCCACAAAGACGGTAGAGGACATTAAAATTCATTTTTTTGTATATATTTCGAGTAAAAATTCTAAGAGATATTAATTTAGTTTTTTTTTCTTTTAATTGTTTTTATTGTAACCAGAGGCATATATATTTATTTTATTTATTTTTTTTAATTCAGGATTTTCCTTTCTTTTTTATTAAATGTTGACCAAGGATCTCATTAATTTTTTTGTTTTCGATAAAAGGGAAATTATTTGTAAATATTAATTCAAGTAAAATTGTGCTACAATAAATATATTGTATTTAAAATTAAAATCATATTTAATTCTGCAATTACCAGATATTTATACTTAAATAAGGTTTAGTTTGAGGACATTCTAAACTCAGAATTTCCAAGCTGCCTTAACATTTGATCCCGTCCGGGCCGGATATATACTAGCATATTTACATTACATTTAATGTTAATACTATTTCGTTAGGTCCTTCACTTTGCAGAATTATCTATTATACAACTATAAATATAAATTGCTTGGTTATTATTCTATTATTATTTCATTTTTATTCTATTATATAATTGTTCTATCGTTACGTTCACATATTTACAGTGTTTTCTTTTCAGTATATTATTTTTATAGTTTTCAGCACTAATATTTTCATTTTTTATTCTCAATTTCTATTCATAATATTATTCTATAATTAATATATTACCAGATATAATTATTCTATTTCCAGAAACGCGCCGGAGCAATATTGCTTGCTTTCTAGGGTTGCGGAAATGTGGTCAACAACTCGGAGCCCTTGTTGGACAGTGGAATGCTTTGAACGGAATCCGAATTGGTGGATTGGGATATTTTGGGATTCTATAATCGGATGGATTCGTTTTAAAAGAATCTTTTCAAAGATTTATTTTCAAAGACCACTGAAAAGACAATAAACTTTTTTTTTGTTTTTCAAGTAATATAAAGTACTAGCTGTATGTCCCGGTTTCACCCGGGGAATTTCATTTTTCTAATGAGACGGTCGATTTCGTAAAAAAACCATTGTAAAGCGAGATCATTAAGATTTTTATTAGGATAAAGGATATCAGCTGAAGATATGTAATTTTAATATGGACAGGTGTTAACGCACTTGGTATGAAAGAACCACTGAGCGAAATTTGGAGAATTTAGGACAAACGGTATAGATGTCTATAAAGAACAAATAAACAAACAAACAGAATTTCATCTTTATTTATTTAGATGTCCGTAACAGAAATATTGCCCTGCAGTTTCAGCTTCTCGCAAATCGGCTTGCCTAAGCCTCTGTGGCGCAAGGCGGGCCTCGTATTCCTGGGCAGACTCAGTTTCCCGCGATTCTGCCTGTCTAAGCCTCTGTTGTTCAATCCTATTTTGATGTTCGTCAAGAGTTTCAGCGGCTCGTACTTGACGTTGTTTTTTAGCTTTTGAGCTCACTACTCCTATTGAAGCTCGCTTCTTAGGAGGCATTTTTAAAAAATAAATTCACTATACATGTAAATAAACGTATTGTAATGTTAAAAAAACAAAAAAAACATATGGTTTAAAAATCCCAGAACTCGACGCCTGCCAAAGGACGGTCTTACCGGGCCTTGTTGGCCTCTTCAAATTCTATAAAATGATTTTGTAGGCCGTTTTTTCGACTCAAACGGTCGATTTTGTAAAAAAAACCATTGTAAAGCGAGATCATGACGAATTTTATAACAATAATGAATATACCCAGAGATTGGCTGAAGTTATGCAATTTTAATATGGACAGGTGTTCGCACCTGGTATCAAAGAAGCACTGAGCGAAATTTGGAGAATTTAGGACAAACGGTATGGATTTCTATAAAGAACAAATAAACAAACAAACAAACAGAATTTCAACTTTATTTATATAGATTATACTGAAAAGAAAAAATTATAAATATGTGTTTATAGCGTTAGAATAATTATATATGGTAATATATTAATTATAGAATAATATTATGAATATAAATTAAGAATAAAAAATGAAAATATTAGTGCTGAAAACTATAAAAATAAAGTTTTTTAACGGCGGATTGTGTAATTGTGAACTAGGTCACGCAGTCTGCCAGGGAGAGGGGGTGTGTATACCTAGGGTGAGGGGGGTGTCCTTGAGCGGTTGGTTGCACAATCCGGCAACGTTGAATGGAATGTGTGAGATGTGGCAACATCGCTTTGTTTACATTCGAGCTGTATCATGGCCGTAAGCGACTAGACCTTGACTCTGCACTATCAGTGTCTATGTCTAGTCACACTGTGTGAGTCAGCACTACTGCTTTACGCGTGCGCTTTGTTTACATTTTTACGCCACATCCATTGAGGAATTAAGACGCGTGCGTATTTCGAGTTATTTTTAACTTTTTAGTTCTGTACAATAATGAGGTCTAACATATGGTTTTGAAGGTTCTTCACTGAGGAAGGATTTGGCACCGTTTGGAAGCGACTCCGTGGTGTAATGGATAGCATACCGCGCATGTCACGCGGAAGACCCGGGTTCGATTCCCGGCGGAGCCAAATCTTTTCTCTTCAAAAATAAATTATTTAAAATAATTTAAAAAATAGGTGGTCACCCACAATGATGGTTAAATTAATGTAAAATAATTTAAAAAATTGACGAACGTCAACAAGATGCCCAAAATTGGACAAACATTGTCCATCTCCCGTAAATACTCGCAAAACTTGCGAGATCGTGGGAGAGGTGTCAGTGAAGAGGAAGGATTTGGCACCGTTTGGAAGCGACTCCGTGGTGTAATGGATAGCATACCGCGCATGTCACGCGGAAGACCCGGGTTCGATTCCCGGCGGAGCCAAATCTTTTCTCTTAAAAAATAAATTATCTAAATTAGTATCCATTTTTTTTTTTTTTTATGTATAGGGGTTTTATAAGATCATCGAAATTCGACCTTTTGAGTAACCTAAGGTTATATTTAATGTATTTTTTCGCCATTTTACATTCCTTATCGTACCATGGAAAGTTATTCTTTTTACTTTGCAGAGTATTTCCTATTTTTTTTTTCTACAGATTAGCTGAAGTGAACCAGCAGTTTCGTGAATGGCTGCAATCATATTTTGGTACATTTCATCTGGATTATGAAATATTTTACCGCCTACATGAGGAGAGCACATTAATAATTCTTTATACAATTTAGTTTTATCGGGTTGCCACTTTATTTTGTCAGGATAAACTGGAAGACAATCTTGAGCGGTTTGATGTTTATTTTCTATTTGGAATGAAAGCTCAATTTTTAGAGGGAGGTGGTCAGACGGGGTAGCAAACTCTTGAATTGACAAATCATTGATTTCATTTAAGAAATCGATATTACTCCATACGAGGTCTATTACACTTTGTCTCTTATAATTAATGCTAGTGTAGTTTGCAGGATTATCGGAGGGAGATCTGCCGTTAAGTAATAGAAATCCTTGTTCTTCCATCATTTCTACTAGTTGTTGTCCTTTTTTATTTTCTACATCATCCCTACTATTGCGGTAGCCCGTGAAATGTGTTCCCGGTAACAGATCTACATCAAATTGATTAAGCTGACCGACTCTACAGTTTGTATCCCCGCCAATAAGGATTAATGTATTATTAAATTTAACTTTTATGTTAATTAAGGATTCTCTTAGAAAATCTAAGATATAGCTTATATTTATCGATGGACTAAAATACAATAATCCTAAGACAAAAGATTGCTTATTACTTACAATTATTTTCACAAATATCCAATATTCACACTTTTCTATAACCTCTGCTTTGTAGATTTCATTGTTGTATAGTAGAGCTAAACCACCGCTGCCTCGGTCTCTGGTTTTTTCTTTGATGGCTGGTGAAGAAATAATCGAGAAGTTCTGAAATTTTGTAGGCACTGACAATTAGCCACGTTTCACTGAGACAAAAAATTGTTGAGTTGTTGAATTCTGGTGTTGATAAATAGAAGTTTGTAATGCCATGTACATTCCAGAAATAAAGATTTAAGTCCGATTGTTTCAGATTTGTATTAATATTTTGTTTGCTTCCTTTGTTGGCCGATAGCATTGATTGCTATGTCTTTGTTTCTTTGGTTTTTTTAATGGGGTTACTGTGTTCTCGTTTCTATTTTTTCTTTTCTTTTTACGATGTGGAAGTTGATTTATTTCTTCATTATCTGTTTCAAATTCTGAAGCATTTGTTTCATATTCCTGAAGGTTTTTTAAGAAGTCTATGCCAGAGACAACTGCTGTATTTATCTCTTCATTTTTAACAAATATTTTTCCATTTTTACACCAGACATGAGAGAACAAGCCTTTTCTTTGTAGAACCTTTGCTGCATTAAAGATTTCTTTATTTCTTAAATTCATGGGTTCATTAATGTATATTTTTTTGTTTATATCATCTTGACTATTGCTTAATTTTAATCCAAACAAGTTCAGATTTGTTTTATAATGTTTGGCAGCGATTAAGAATTTTTCTTTATCTATTGTTCGAAGAAAAATTATTCTGATGGTTTTGCTATTTGTTTTGTCTTTATTTTTGATTCTATAGAAGTTGTCCAGATCTTTGATAGATATTTCACAATGTTGTGAAGTTGTTCGAATATTTTTGAACATAATTCTTCTAAATTTTCTTGAGCTGTATACTCGATCCCGAAAATGTTAATAGATTTCTTAAGGTTGGTTTGAATCAATGAATGAAGTGTATTTTCTGTTTTAATTAGCCGGTCTTTCAGTATTTTGTTTTCATTTTTTAACCTTTGGAGCTCATTTAGTGATTCTGAGATGTTTGAGATTTGTGATTGGCAACTATTAACATTAGTAATTAATTCACTGTAGCTTTGCTTGAGGGAGGATAGATCATTTGTAATTACTGACATAGACAGAATAAGTTTATCTAATTTTGCATCGATTGTTTCGCTTGTCGGCATTTTAAATAAATGGCGTTTGCAGTGTAATAGAAAAATACAGAAAAAGAACAATCTATTCTATTAGAGTGTAATTCAGTGTGGCTATAGATATTCGTAATATGTAATCACCTGTATGATGACGTTACCAAACCTGTCCGGTAATGTCTATAATCCCATTGAAATGTGAATTTTTCTTTCTCGGCCTAAGTATTTTTCTAGCCAAAGTATTTCCTCTATTTAGATATAACTTTGCACATTTACGCTTTAATGTCATTCACACACTTGGGCAAATTTTCATAAACTACCGAGCACTTCAAACCACATACATTTAACAATAACGTGGAGCCGATGTGAACACTACCTATGCCGGCTGTCTACTCAGTTTTTAATATAAAAATTACAGAAATCAAATCGACATTAAAAAATACGGGCAATGTCGCATGGAATGAGTGAGATGTGGCAACATCGCTTTGTTTACATTTGAGCTGTCATCGACCCGGTCTGCTAGGGCGGGAGGGATATTTACTGAGGACGGGAGGGGTGTTCTGGGCCAATTTGGAGGCAACCTCCCTGAATGTTACCCTGTAGGTGTCAAGTTATGTAAGGTTAATAGCAGAGATGTTGGTGTCGGTTTCACCATTACTTTTGCTCCTAGAATTAATTGAAGGACATCCGTGGATAATCAGCAGCCTCGAATAACGTCCTGTGAATTTATTATTAATTGAAGGCTATATTCTGGACCGCTACTACCTAGTACGAACGAAAGTCGAACGTTGCGGTAAATCAGAACAGACAATTAAAGAAGAAATTATTTTATTTTTCAAATAAAAAGCCATTTATTTATTTTTATAATTTCCTTTTAAAAGAAAAATCTTATTTTATTTTCAATTTGCTTAAGATATTTCTTTAGTCTTACAGTTCCAGCATCCCAACAGTTTGTTACTTTTTAATACAGCAGATGTAAGGTTATGTTATTCTTACAAAACAGTAGGGGTCACCTGTGGTATAGTGGTTAGCATGGCAGCCTACAATGCTAAAGGTCGCAGGTTCGCGCCCAGTGGTGGCCCTAATAATTAGAATATTACAAAGCCTTTCCAATGGAACATTGCATTAAATTATTAAATCTATATCATATTTAATAAATATTAAAATCTAGATTAAGTTTATTATATCTGATAATGGCCGTGGGCCAAGGTGGATACTCCATCATCAAGGATGTGTCTTTTATCATCGAAAGGTGATAATGATATTTTATTTGTTTTAATAGTAAATACATTATGGTTGAATGATCTGAAGTTTGTAACATCATTTTTTTTATTGTATGTTATTTTTAAGCAGGTAACATAATCTTCAAATTTGATTTTATTTTTAACAGTAGATTTACTAATTCCTTTTATTTTATTTTTTTTTTATAATTTAGCTTTTAATGTCTATTCCATACATTTTAGACCTTAAGGCTACAAATTTATGAATTATTTCACCATTTGCCTCATCGTTAAACTAACCCATTACTTTCTTATTCTTAACATTATATAATTTATGGTTTGGAGGATAATCTGAAGTATCTAAGTGTTATATTTAGGAATAATTTAATAAATGTAGTTTACACTACAACTTTATTTAACAAACTGAATTAATATTTTACATATGATTATGCAACAATGAATTAATTAATATAATACACACATCAAAAAAAGTTTTGCATCACCTGCATTTGTCAAGTTTCAAAGATTAATTTGAAGGGAAACTTTATGGTAGAAAAACTACAATTAATACTGAATAAAAAAATATATTTCCCAAAAAAAAAATATTTATATGATCATAAAAAATTAAAGTTTGAAAAAAAATAAAGAATTTTCAGAAAATTGTCTCCTCATTTAATATTCGGTATTACCTCCCCTTGCCCTAATTAGAGCTTGGACTCGCACAGGCATGCGCAGAATAAGGTGGTCAATGTCTTCTTGTGGAAGGTTCCGCCATTCTTCAATCGCTGCCTCCCTCAACTCCTGAAGATTGGTTGGAACGTTCGGCCGGCGCTGAACAGCTCGGTGGAGCATGTCCCATAGGTGGGACTCGATGGGATTCATGTCTGGAGAGAACGGAGGCCACTCCATTCTCTCCATTCCAGCAGCCGAAAGGTAATCTGCCACTATCCTGGCGCGATGAGGGCGAGCATTATCATCTACTAGTAGTACTAGGATGAAGTTATCACCATGCCTTTGAGCTAAGGGTGTCACTATAGCTTCTAACACGTCATCCATGTACATATTCGCGGTCATGGTCCCCTGAATGGGTAGTAGCTCAGTTCTGGAACCGTGGATAATTCCTCCCCAAAACATGACAGACCCACCATGCTGCTGTACTCTCTGAGATGGGTACCTAAGCCGACTAGGCCTGCCTGGAACCCTCCACACCCTCACTCTGTTATTGTCAGGGACGAGGGCAAGTCTAGTTTCATCAGAGAACAGACAGTTTCTCCACTGAGGTAACAGCCAATTTTCGTGTGCTCTTGCCCACTGCATTCGAAGTCGGCGGCGGTTCCTATTCAGTGGAGGACAACGTAAGGGTCTTCTTGCTCGAAGATTAATCTCATGAAGACGATTACGGACAGTCTGGTCACTTATAGTGGTGTTATCAGCCCGTTGCAGCTGTCGCCGAAGGTCCCCAGCGGTGGAAAGCGGGTCTCTTATGGCTGCTAACGTTAAAAAACGGTCTTCATTGCGCGTTGTACAGCGTGGCCTACCACTGCGAGGTCTGTCTTCAACACTTCCAGTTCCAACACCTCACGACATCACTTTGTCCGATGTTGAGCCGACGAGCAATTTATCGGGTTGATTGCCCTTCCTCTCGTAGGACAACAATGCGGAACCGCGTTTGTGGAGAGAGTACTCTTCTATTCATTTTTAGAGTGCAATAGAAGCGAATGAAAGCTCTAAACTGAATCATTCCTACACAAATGTTGCACTATGAACCACAAGTTACAGTAGGATTACAACTTTGAGGGATTTAGAGCCCCTTATCTTGAGTGTTCAGAATGTTATGCATGACCTTTGTTGGCCTTAATCCATATAGTATTAATGTATGAAATCAGTTTTCCAATAATTTAATCTGATATATAGTTTTTAGGGTGATGCAAAACTTTTTTTGATGTGTGTATATAACAGTTCCCCCCGGAAAGGAAGTTTGTTTATCCCAAAGTAAGGAAATTAGGTTGGATGGATGAACATTAATTAATATAAAGTACAGTCGATTCCGCTTAATTGGGACACATCGGGACCGAGGCGTTTTGTCCCAATTAAGCGGCTGTCCCAATTAAACGAATTTGACTTTTTCTTTGGAAATTCATTTGATTGGTTTTAGGAACAATGTCATTAACCAGTAACACACAAAATTAAGCAATGCATATTTTTTAAAAATAATTTTACTTTATAAACTCTGGAAAACTTACATAGGTACATAATATAAATAACAAATATGTAATTCCTCACGCAGTTGTTTTTCTTGTCGTAAGGCACGCGATATGGTAGATTTTGGTTCACCAGTTATCTCAGCGAGCCGACGATAACTTGTATTGAGTGGCTGCCTTTTTATTTTATCAAGCAAAGCAATTTTACTGGTAAGTGTCAAATCGTTTCTTGGCACTTTGGCAAGGGTAAAATTTTTGAAAAATACAATTGACAAAAAATAACTTCATGCACTGTTCACGCGCGAGGTGTATCGGTGAGCGAATAAACACACAATAATGACAATAACTTCACGTGCAAGGTGTATGTATGGTGAGTGAATGAACGCGCAAGAATTGAGACAGTTGTCGCAGCGAAGTGTATCGGTAACTGAATAGGAAAAGACTGAAGCAAATGTTGATGTGAGGCTGCCGCGGCTTTTTAAAACACGGGTGTCAGGATCAGAAAGAAGCCGCCTCTCCGGCTTTCCCGGAATTTGGAAGGGGGGGGGGGGGGTGTTTGTTTTGCCGCTACACTGGCTCGGATGGAAAAGATTGCAAATGTGAGTGCAAGTGTGAGGCAGCCGCGGATTTTTAAAACACGGGTATCGGGTTCAGAAAGAAGCCGCCCTTCTGGTTTTCCCGGGATTTAGGAGGGGGTGGTGTTTGTTTTGCCGCTGCACCGGCTCGGTTAAACCGGAACTCAGTTAAAACATACTCGGTTAATCAGGACTCTACTGTACTAAAATCTTAAATTTACTGTCCCAGTTAAGCGGAATATTGTCCCAATTAAACATACAAATTTACTATTGGTTTCATGGTTTGGTTTCCGTTCTTTGAGATTTGTCTCAAATAAGCGGCTGTCCCAATTAAGTGGTGTCCCAATTAAGCGGAATCGACTGTATTCTGATTTGATCAATATGATATTTCTTAGCATTCCCTCCTCCATCTAACTTCACGATGTAGTGCACTCTACCTTGTTGAGTCAACACAGTCCCAGTTGCCCATTTGGTTTGACTATTGTACACTCGAACTAGTATACGATCTCCTTTTTTAAAGGATCGTGGTTGGTTCTTCTCACCTGTCCTGTCCAATAGGTCTTGTTTCGCCTTCCTTAAGCTGGAGAGCCTTGATCTCATCTCACGACCAAACATTAGGAAAAATGGGCTCTTTTTGGTCGTAGTGTGCGGAGTCTGTCGGTATTGCTTTAGTACTCTCACCAGTTTCTCATTTATGTCACCCTTTTCCCGTTCCATTGATCGCAACATTTGCTTCAGAGTCTGTACGTAACGTTCAGCTTGGCCATTACTTGAGGGATGATATGCCGCAGTAGTTTTGTGTTGAATGCCTTCGCTAGATAAAAAGCTTCTAAATTCATGAGAAGTAAACTGTGTTCCATTATCAGATACAAGTACTTCCGGGACTCCGAATTGCGCAAATAATTTCTTCAGAGTAGATATTGTCCAGGGAGTTGTAGCCGTCGATGTGTGGAATACTTCTAACCACTTAGAGTAAGCATCTACTACCACCAGGAATCGCTTTCCCATGAAGGCTCCATAGTCTATGTGGAGTCTCTGCGAGGGTTTCGTGGGCTCCTCCCATGGATGTAGCTTTTCTTTTGGAGGATTGTTCTGCAATAAGGCACATTGTTTGCACTCTTTGGCAATCTTCTCAATGTCTCTATCCATTCCTGACTAGTAGCAATAACTCCGTGCTAGTGTTTTCATCCTTGTCATTCCAAGATGAGCTTCATGTAATTCCTTCAGTATTCGGTGCTGTAATTTTTTTGGAATTACTACTCTGCAACCTTTAAAGATGCATCCACCCTCTAACGAATAGGCAATGTTGTCCTGTCTCAATTTATTCAAATCCTTCCCTGACTCTAATGCTTTCAACAATGGTGCCAATTGTTCATCTTCTTTTGTTGCTTCTCTAATATGCTTTTTATGTACTGGCAAATGTTCTAACCGGTGCAGATGAAAAATGGTACAGTCGTCTTGAGCCTCCCTATTGCACGGATGTCCAGTAGGAAATCTGGATCAAAAATCGGCATTATTGTTCTCACTAGTTTTCCTATACTCGATTGTATAGTTAAACCCTGATAAAAACTGGGCGTAATTGAATAATCGCGTCGCAGCCATGGTTGGTAAAGATATTTCAGGATGGAATATTTTCACTAAGGGTTTGTGATCCGTAATTAATAAGAATTTCCTGCCATAGCAGTACTGGTAAAATTTGTGTAGTCCCCAGAAAATTGCTGTTGCCTCTCTATCTATTTGGCTATATCTCATTTCAGTCTTCGTTAAAGACCTGGAAGCAAATGCAATTGGCTTCTCGGATCCGTCTGGCATCCTGTGGGAAATCACAGCCCCGAGACCTACAGGTGATGCATCTGTGGCTAACAGTAAAGGAAGCTTTGGATCAAAATGTGTCAGGACTCTAGGACTAGCAATTTCTTCTTTTATATTATTGTATACCTCTTCACATTCCTTTGACCACAGGAAAGGCGTATGTTTTTGGAGTAACCGATTTAAAGGTCTTAACTTTGTTGCTAATTTTGGTAAAAATCTATTATAATAATTTACTAATCCTAAAAATACTCTTAATTGGTCTATATTTTGAGGAGGTAAGGATTTTGTTATTGCTTCGATCTTTTCTTCAGTTTTATGAAGTCCATTTTTATCTATCCTATATCCAAGATATTTTATTGATGGCTTAAAAAACTGGCATTTGTCCTTGTTTAAGTGTAGATTGTTCTTTCTCAACACCTGCAAAACATTTTGGAGTCTTGCCAGTGTCTCGTTATAAGTCGTCCCTTGGATTAAAATATCGTCGAAGAAACAGCTAACTCCCTCTATTCCTTGTAGAATTTGGTCCATGAAACGTTGCCAACAGCTGGGTGCAATCTTCACCCCAAACATCAGCCTTTTTACTTTGTATCATTACCATCCATCAGCATGTTAAATATGCCTTGTGAATATCTAATGTGCAGAAGAACTGACCTCCGTTCATACTTGATAATATGTCTTCTATCCTGGGATTGGATAATTATCATCTAGGATATTCTTGTTCAGTGTTGTTTTAAAGTCAGCGCAGATTCTGACAGTTCCGTCAGGCTTCATAACTGGGACTATGGGGGTACCCCATTGTGATGTATTTACTTTCTCGATTATGTCCTCTGCTTCCAATCTATCAAGCTCTTTTTCAATTTTTTCTTTAAGTGCGTAGGGTACAAGTCGCGGTTTCAAGAATATTGGTTTGGCATCTTCTTTCAGAATGAACTTACAATATACGTCTGGAATAATTCCAATTTTACTGTCGAAAACATCCTTGAATTGTTCAAGTATAGTTTCCAAGGAAGGTTCCGGCGATTCTGTGACTTTTGCAATGCTTGCCCAGTTTAATTTTATTTCTTTTAACCAATCTCGACCTAGTATAGGTGAAACGTTCTGATCGATAACAATTAATTTTCCCTTAAACGAATTATCCTGGTAGGTAACATTTACATGTGCTAAAACCGCTGGCTTAATTAATTCCCTAGTGTAAGTTTTTAACTTTAACCTAGTGTCAGCAAGTTTTATCTTAGGACAGATTTTCCTAAAATCTAACAATTAAATTGATGAAACTGAAGCTCCCGTATCTAACTCCATAGGATATTTTCTGCCTTCAATTCTAATAGGTAGCATAATTTTTTCTTCCGCGCATATTTTGTGGTTGCTTATGACTGAGAAAAATATCAGAACGAAGAAGTAAGAAATATGTTGATACTTTACGAATTACTTCAGTTTATACATTATTTACTTCAATAATAAAAGTTGTGAATCTCTAAAGATGTGCCCCTCAGTTTGCCAGTGGTTAAGGTTGGCAAGGGCCTCGACCACGTGGTGGTTAAGGCTGGGCAAGCCCAGGGTCCAAAGTCCAATTTGACTCCGCAAATACATTTTGCATTGCAAATGCGGTCAAAATGCATCCAATTTGCAATTCAAAATTTGACTCCGCAAATGCATTCTGCATTGCAAATGCGGTCAAAATGCATTTGCAATGCAGAGTCAAATTGGACTTTGGACCCTGGGCTTCCCAGCCTTAACCATAAAATGAGATACCTATACCATAAAACATAAAAATATAGATATTAATAACGTATTTTGTATATCTATATATGAGCGATATTTTACAAACCTAAAGAATCAAAATATGAATGAAATTTTGGGTTCATAATGGTAATGTTAAAGGTATAATTTGCAGTTGTCTTCATATTTTTTTTTTATTGTTAGGTCTTGATATTGAAAGAGGGAGAGCAACTCTCAGGAAAGATGGGAGAATATTTAAAACACTACTTCCACCATACATGCTACGGAATGTTCGTAATTTCCAGGCACCCGGACTGTTGTCAATATTTATAATCGACAACAAGAAACAGTATCTTATACTTAGCTGTTAAGAGCTAGGTATGAGGTATTACATGAAGGTGTCCACTTCCACCATTTATCAATTATCAGTTTATGATGTGTAATATAGTTTATAAATAAAAAAATGATTAACTTCTATTGCAGTCCTTATTACCTAATATTCCCCTTGAGAAATTAAAAAATAATGTAAGTGTCAACTATTGACACAATAAATGTCAACATTCCAAACCTTTCCATTTTAATGCGTCAACTATTGGCACATTTTAGAAGGTTCAAAGAAATAATTTTTTTCAAAAACCGTAAATGTAGACCATAGGATATTGTATTCCCAGTTTTCTAGAGGGAATGGCCTAACTAAATTCATAACAAAGATTAACCTAACATCAATATTTTAGTAAACAGTGTCAATAATCTAATATTTTTTTTCTTAACCGGTCAACTATTGGTACAGTTACCCTATTTTATTTTTATTCATACTTCTTTATTCCGTTATTTTTTTTTTTTTTTTAAATTTCATATCTTATTTATAAGATTTCATATTATTTTGTGAGATTTTTTTACGATTAAAACACTTTTCTATACTGTACTAATTCTCATGCATTTCCTACATTTTTCCAATTTTATAACAATTAAACATATAATTTCGTTATTTCTTACTTCTTCGTACCGTTATGTTTCTTTTAATTTCGTATTTTCCAGTCATTTTGTTAGATTTTAACAATTTTCGTACTAATTCTCATGCATTTCCTACATTTTTTACAACTTTTATATAAATTTAACAAAGTTTATAACAAATGACCATACATTTTCTTTCTTACTTCTTGTGATTTTTTCTTGGATTGTGTTGTCATTTTCTTAGAATTTAACGATTTTAGTACAAATTCTAATGTATCTTCTATATTTTTACAACTTTTATATATAAATTTACCAAAGTTTATAACAAATAACCATATATTTTCTTTTTATTCTAACTTCTTCGATCCGACATTTTTCTTCGGATTTCATGTTTTTTTTTTCTTTTTATAATTTTATAAGATTTTGACAAATTTAGGATGAATTCGATTGCGTTTTTCTTAATTTGCTTACAATTTGTATAACAAATGAATATCGTTTATACCAAATGAACAACGTTTTGTAACTAATAAACGTATAATTTCTTTATTGTCAGTTCCAGTGCTTTTCTTATTATTTCACATATCTGTTATTTTTTTTTTATTTTAACGTTTTAGGGTAAAATCTGCTACCGCAATTACAACAAATAATACTCTCTTTTTCTTTTTATTACGATATTTTTCTTTTTATTTCATATTTCTATCATATGTAAAATACAACAAATTAATAACGCACTTCAATGAAAGAAAAAACTATGTTGTTCATTATACCACCCTTCTCCAAGCATTGTCACACGGTATAGAGCTTGTAAAAGTAAACAGAGCATTAAAATTCAACCAGTCCTCGTGGTTAAAATCTAACATAGAGTATAACACCAGTTTAAGAAAGAAAGCTTTAAATGATTTTGAAAAAGATCAGTATAAGCTTTACAACAACGCATTTTTTGGTAAAACTATGGAATCAATATCAATATGGAAGCAATAAGAAAAAGAGTTGATATGCGTTTAATTATAGACCCTAAAAAGCTAGAAAAATTAATATCTAAACCAAATTTTAAGGACCGTACAATTTATTCTGAGAATTTGGCTCTCGTTCATATGGAAAAGACTAAAATAAAATTTGATAAACCGATATACATGGGAATGTCAATATTGGATATATCAAAAAAACATTATGTATAAATATCATTATGACATAATGTTGGTAAAGTATGGACAAAATGTTAAGCTAATGTATATGGATACTGACTCGTTTGTTTATTCTATAGGTACAGAAGACCTCTACGAAGATATGGTAAGTATGAATGATTACTTGGATACTCCAGATTATCCCCCAAACCATAAATTATATAATGTTAAGAATAAAAAAGTAATGGGTAAGTTTAAAGATGAGGCAAATGGTGAAATAATTCATAAATTTGTAGCCTTGAGGTCTAAAATGTATGAAATAGACATTAAAAGCAAAATTATAAAAAAAATAAAATAAAAGGAATTAGTAAATCTACTGTTAAAAATAAAATCAAATTTGAAGATTATGTTACCTGCTTAAAAATAACATACAATGAAAAACATGATGTTACAAACTTCAGATCATTCAATCATAATGTATTTACTATTAAAACAAATAAAATATCATTATCACCTTTCGATGATAAAAGACACATCCTTGATGATGGAGTATCCACCTTGGCCCACGGCCATTATCAGATATAATAAACTTAATATACATTTTAATATTTATTAAATATTATATAGATTTAATAATTTAATGCAATGTTCCATTGGAAAGGCTTTGTAATATTCTAATTATTAGGGCCACCGCTGGGCGCGAACCTGCGACCTTTAGCATTGTAGGCTGCCATGCTAACCACTATACCACAGGTGACCCCTACTGATTTGTAAGAATAACATAACCTTACATCTACTGTATTAAAAAGTAACAAACTGTTGGGATGCTGGAACTGTAAGACTAAAGAAATATCTTAAACAAATTGAAAATAAAATAAGATTTTTCTTTTAAAAGATAATTATAAAAATAAATAAATGGCTTTTTATTTGAAAAATAAAATAATTTCTTCTTTAATTGTCTGTTCTGATTTACCGCAACGTTCGACTTTCGTTCGTACTAGGTAGTAGCGGTCCGGAATATAGCCTTCAATTAATAATAAATTCACAGGATGTTATTCGAGGCTGCTGATTATCCACGGATGTCCTTCAATTAATTCCAGGAGCAAAAGTAATGGTGAAACCGACACCAACATCTCTGCTATTAACCTTACATAACTTGACACCTACAGGGTAACATTCAGGGAGGTTGCCTCCAAATTGGCCCAGAACACCCCTCCCGTCCTCAGTAAATATCCCTCCCGCCCTAGCAGACCGGGTCGATGACAGCTCAAATGTAAACAAAGCGATGTTGCCACATCTCACTCATTCCATGCGACATTGCCCGTATTTTTTAATGTCGATTTGATTTCTGTAATTTTTATATTAAAAACTGAGTAGACAGCCGGCATAGGTAGTGTTCACATCGGCTCCACGTTATTGTTAAATGTATGTGGTTTGAAGTGCTCGGTAGTTTATGAAAATTTGCCCAAGTGTGTGAATGACATTAAAGCGTAAATGTGCAAAGTTATATCTAAATAGAGGAAATACTTTGGCTAGAAAAATACTTAGGCCGAGAAAGAAAAATTCACATTTCAATGGGATTATAGACATTACCGGACAGGTTTGGTAACGTCATCATACAGGTGATTACATATTACGAATATCTATAGCCACACTGAATTACACTCTAATAGAATAGATTGTTCTTTTTCTGTATTTTTCTATTACACTGCAAACGCCATTTATTTAAAATGCCGACAAGCGAAACAATCGATGCAAAATTAGATAAACTTATTCTGTCTATGTCAGTAATTACAAATGATCTATCCTCCCTCAAGCAAAGCTACAGTGAATTAATTACTAATGTTAATAGTTGCCAATCACAAATCTCAAACATCTCAGAATCACTAAATGAGCTCCAAAGGTTAAAAAATGAAAACAAAATACTGAAAGACCGGCTAATTAAAACAGAAAATACACTTCATTCATTGATTCAAACCAACCTTAAGAAATCTATTAACATTTTCGGGATCGAGTATACAGCTCAAGAAAATTTAGAAGAATTATGTTCAAAAATATTCGAACAACTTCACAACATTGTGAAATATCTATCAAAGATCTGGACAACTTCTATAGAATCAAAAATAAAGACAAAACAAATAGCAAAACCATCAGAATAATTTTTCTTCGAACAATAGATAAAGAAAAATTCTTAATCGCTGCCAAACATTATAAAACAAATCTGAACTTGTTTGGATTAAAATTAAGCAATAGTCAAGATGATATAAACAAAAAAATATACATTAATGAACCCATGAATTTAAGAAATAAAGAAATCTTTAATGCAGCAAAGGTTCTACAAAGAAAAGGCTTGTTCTCTCATGTCTGGTGCACTGCAAACGCCATTTATTTAAAATGCCGACAAGCGAAACAATCGATGCAAAATTAGATAAACTTATTCTGTCTATGTCAGTAATTACAAATGATCTATCCTCCCTCAAGCAAAGCTGATTATCCACGGATGTCCTTCAATTAATTCTAGGAGCAGAAGAAATGGTGAAGCCGACACCAACATCTCTGCTGTTAACCTTTCATTGATAAATTTTATATTTATATAATCATATGTAAGGTATCAATTGTATTATTAACTTTTTAATTTAATTATGTATAATTATATTGTAATAATTTTTAGTTATGATATTTTGTACAGGCTGTCTTACTCTATTTGTATGGGGTAATATCCCCAAAGACAAATAAATTATCTATCTATCTATCAAAAAACAATTGAAAAAGGTAAAAGAACAGATATCTTGAATTGCGCATGCGCGATCGTTAATCCAACATTAAATTCGAATTCAGCGACCTTCAAAACCATATGTTAGAGCTCATTATTTTCCAAAACTAAAAAATTTAAAAATAACTCGAAATACGCACACGCCTTAAATCCTCGAGACCGTCCGGCGTTGCCACGGAAAAAAATAAATTCCTTGCTTTTACTAAGCTTCTATACGCTCAATGAATTCAAATAGGCTTCAAGAGACGACCAAAAAATGTATCAATGGACCGACCCACTCAGAGGATGAGGTCACAGGGAGATGGAAATATCGTACTAAAAATGTAAACAAAGGGTCAATGACCGCTGAATTGTGCCACCACTGAAAATGTAAACAAAGGGTCAAAAATAAATTGTGCCACCAACCGCTTAAGGCCCCAACCCACTCAGAGGATGACGTCACAGGGAGGCATCGTACTCATAATGTAAACAAAGGGTCAAAAATAATTTGTGTCACCACTGTAAATGTAAACAAAGGCCGCTAAATTGTGCCACCAACCGCTCAAGGCCCCGACCCACTCAGAGGATGACGTCACAGGGAGGCATCGTACTCATAATGTAAACAAAGAATCTCAAATATATTGTGCCACCACTGAAAATGTAAACAAAGGGTCAAATATAAATTGTGCCACCAACCGCTCAAGGCCTCGACCCACTCAGAGGATGACGTCACAGGGAGGTGACAATATCGTACTAAAAATGTAAACAAAGCTCACGTGTGAAGCATTAGTGCTGACTCAAACTGATGGTGGAGCTTTAATCCGACATTAAGTTAAAAATCGACGACCTTCAAAACCATATGTTAGACCCCAATATTGCCGAAAACTAAAAGGTTAAAAATAAACCGCGCTGCACATGCTCGAGCGTTAATCCGACTTTAAATTCGAAATCAGTTACCTTCAAAACCCTACGTTAGACCTCATTATTGTCCAAAACTAAAAATAATAAAAGTTAAAAATAACTCGAAATACGCACGCATAAAAATGTAAACAAAGCGCACGCGTGAAGCAGTAGTGCTGACTCACACTGTGTGACTAGACATAGACACTGATTTACAGAGTCAAGGTCTAGTCGCTCACGGCCATGATACAGCTCGAATGTAAACAAAGCGATGTTGCCACATCTCACACATTCCATGCGATGTTGCCGGATTGTGCAACCAACCGCTCAAGGACCCCCCCCCCCCCCTCACCTTAGGTATACACCCCCCTCGCCCTGGCAGACGGTGTGACCTAGTTCCCAATTGCACAATCCGTCGTTTATACTACTATTTACTGCCATCATATCCTCCAAAACAGACCCTGGAACAGCATCCTCTAACCTACAAAGGCACCTCTCCCTAATTGAACACTGATGTAAAAAATGGCGCATCAAAGTAAACGAAACAAAGTGCAAGCATACGAGAGTATAACGTTCACCCTTCGACGCAGATGCTGCCCACCAGTTTATTTCAACTCTGTTCAACTTCCCTTCTCAGAAACGGTACGGTACCTAGGCTTCATGTAAGACAGAAGACTGATATGGAACCTAAATACGGCATCGAACTGTGGGGAACAGCTAAACCCTCTAACATCAAACCCATCCAATCCTTCCAGTCCAAAATCTTCCGAACAATAATCAATGCTCCTTTCTATGTCGCCAACAAAGGCCTACACTATAACCTTAATATCCCGTTCGTTCAAGAACAAATCCCGAAGAAATTCTCTAAATTTCACAGTAACCTTACCCATCATCCTAATCCTAGCGCTCAATCCCTATCTAGCTCCACTCTTCCTTACAACCCTCCTCGAAGGTTAAAGCGGCATTGGCCACGTGACCTTTTGTAAAAATGTATATACCGGAGTTCTGGCAATGGCCAGATTCTTCGCTCAAGTCAGGTGTGCATGTGGCTATTGCGCCCTAGCTCAGCCTCCACTGGCTTTAATACCAGTGATGCGGCTGAGAGAGAGGCGCGGGAACCTCTTGAGGCTTGCTTTTCCCTCCTCCGTGGTGAAAAAGCCTGCCTCGTGGTTCTCCAGCAGGTTGTAAATAGTGATGGATGTGCTTAAAATGCTTGTTTTTCCTTAATTGAGTTGTTTATTTTTATTTTATTTTATTTATTTTTTATTATTATTTTTTTTAAATATTTTTACTTAATGTACTTACTTTTTTTTTGTAAATAAAGTGTGAATGCGTTCTATCAGCAATATTACCAGTGTCTCACTGACAAAATGTAATAATACCAATAAAGATTTGTAATAAAAAAAAAAAGTTGCATGCCTCTATGAATCAATATTTATATTAAAATTCATATTTCAAAATTACAGTTTGTTTTTTTAATGTTTATATTTTCGATGAAAATTTCCATTATTTGGTTTTCGATATCCCATACATACTCCAAGAGGAGTCGGGAAATTCGGCCCTTCATCGAGCTATTGTTAACGAGGAAGTACTATAAGTTATTTTCTTCTTGATTGATAGACCCAGGGCCGGCCTAAGGCGTGTGCGGTAGCACACGTTTTATTTTTAAGGGAGGCGTCGTAGGAAAGAATTTTAAGCCTAAAAAATTATTACTCCCAGCCTTCCAGGGGGGGCAGCTGCCCCCCCCCCCCTGCCCCCCGCTGGGTACGCCCATGGACAGATCGGTTGGTTAATTTGTATTTGAATTATTATGGTATCGATATAATGCATAGGTGAAGGAATATGAAATACAAGTAAAAGAAATATTCTTTATTGAAAAAAAAAGAAATTTAAAAAAATAATTTCCTACTTAACATATAGTTCAACCTAATACAACAACATTCTTCTAATATGTATTAAAAAAACTATTCTTGTGATATGATATTGGCTATTCAGCATCATTATCATTTTATGATATATATATATATATATATATATATATATATATATATATATATATATATATATATATATTTATGATATCTTTTTCAAACAATAAATGCTGCTCAAAGGATATTTATTATTTCTCCTATATAAAATTACAATTTGCCATCTTTAAATATCAAATTAAAGAAACCTCAATCAAATTAAGGAAACTTAAAACACATCGTAAAAAAATAAAAACTATGTATAATAATGAAATATAAAATAACTGTAAAAGTGCTAAATTGTGAGTATCATTTTATCTCCTTTTTTTCTTCTCTTCGAGAAATTGTTTCCAAATTGATAAAAGTGATAACGCTAAACAATCTTTGAGTTAAGCTAATTTATGTTACAAATAATAATTATTCTATTTAGTCCGTGTAGAGCCAAATAAATTTGTAGATTAAATACTATATGTTTTTTCAGTTTATTACTACAAGTTTATTTGCTAATTATTATATATTTTAAGTAATGGCAAGGTCTTTGAGGCCCTTTCTAAAAAATAATCTTAAAACTGGCAAATGACTAGGTAAGACCTAATCTTCAATTTCATCGCATTCACACATGAATTAACATAAATTGTTTTGTATTTTTAGTACTCAAACTCGTCACCTGGCCTTTGATTCACTTGTGCAGGCCTCCTGTGTTGAAGAGGTATATTTACTTCTTCAGGAGAATGAAAAACCTGATTTGGTTGCCTTATTTGTACAGGCCTCTGAGATAAGAATTGAGGATGATGCAGCTGCTGGGGCTGATTGTGCGGATGAGGCTGAGGTTGCGGTTGCTGCTGAAGCAAGTGCTGCTGGGAGTTCCTTGGGCGCGGAGTTGCTGCCACTGGAGCAGAGATTTCTTCTTCGTAGAAATTTTCTGGGTAGTACCTGTCCGAGTACCTTATTGTCACGTTCGGTCTTGTCAGTGCTTCTTCTGCGTTAAGAGGTTTGTACAGGAAATCGTTCACGAAATGGAACTGTGAAGATTGAGTGCATATATTGTCAGTGTTCGGTGGCATACAGATCAGATGAACCTGTAAAATTCATACATATATTCAATTAACGTTTCATAACTTAATCATAATTGACATGTTATGATTTTCAAATTGATTAAAGAAATTACCTGGTGGAACAGAAACCCTTCAGGACAGATCCATGAGTGTCTTGCATTATCTTGACAATAGTGGAAGACCTCGCAGTTCAAACCTTCATCGGCATAATACCCGGTATTTTTTCCTTCGCAGCTAAATTTTGACTGTGGCAACAGCAATGATAACTTATCAGGTTCTTCCTTTTCTTCTTCTAATTCCTCTTCCTGTTGAAAAAAAAAAAATAATTTTGTTTAATTTCAACTGTTCCAGAATAATATGAAATTTATTGTGAGTGTTTCAAACTGTTTTATTAATATTTTTACAACTTGTATACTATCATGGTTAAAATTATATTTTTAAGTTGTATGTTTGTAAATTGAAAACATGTGTTTTCACTACATTTAATAAACCCTGTCTCAAATATTTATCTAAGAATTTGGGTTCAGAGGAAGATATACAAAACTGGATTATTAGGCTATTAGAAGTTTCCTCTGTTGTAAACATCTAAGTCGTAGGACATAGTTAGTAGGAGTAAATACACATTCGACCCTTTCTAACGTATACCTCTGGGACCTGGATCCTGCAGAAAAACTAGGCTAAAAAAATGCGGTAATTTTAAGAGAAACTTATTGTGACGTAATACGGTCCCAATAAGAGAGGAGAGCACCAGATGACCGAAGAGAAGATATAAAGGCTCGGTGACCGAGAATCTGGAGAAAAGACAAGGATATTATCCAGATGAATATTTGAAACAGAAATGACCGGGGAAAGGTAGTTGAGAAGGCCAAGGGCAGCTAAATGCCCGTCAGCCGATAACATAAAAAAAAATCAATAAAAAACATACGAACCTTGAGAAGCTGCTTGGGAGGAGGTCTTCTTCCACCTTGCTGATAGTCTTGTTGTGGTCTACCTCTTTGTTGTGGTTCTTGCCTGTACTGTAACTGAGATACATGAAGTTATATTCCGAAACAAAGATATTCCTTTAATGAGTCCTTTGCTGTAAGGATTAATCAAGCTTATTTATTATTTTACAAAAGATTACCTGCTGCTGTGGCCTTGGAAGAAGAGATGGAGTAACGGTGTTCCTGTCCAGGTCTTCTGATAAGTCGTCCTCTGCAACCCTGAAGCCATGGGGTAGGCCACCAGATAGGCGAGCACCCCTAGGTGGACCTTGAGCAGATACTGTGCCAACCACCACCAAACACAATGCACCAAACCACAACTTCATCTGTAAATCATCAAGTAATAATCTTTTGTTATCTCCAAACTTATATGGTCACTTAAATTCATGTTTAACAAATCATATTCTCATACCGAATATATAAATCAATGTTATTAGCGGTAAAAAAAATTTTAACAAACCCATTCCGTCCCAATGATATATAAATTAATATGATTTTTTGGAGCTTCTTTCTATTTTCATGTTAATATATGTCAAGATATGATAAATTTAAAAATTATTACCCATCGTGAAGCATATTTTTCGGAAATGCATCTCTGGAACATTAAGTTGTCAAAAGCAAAAAAATAAATCAGAACCATTTTCCAGAACCAGATAATTATTATTATCTTAATTTAAACAAAAAAAAAACCATAAAAAACATTTTGAAAGTTATGACATTATTCCTCGTATTATTCTTGAAACACCAATAATTTAGTGTGATTTTTCAAATTTCACATTTCTGAAGTGTGCATATTTGAAGTTTCCAAGTTCACAAAAACAAAAAAAAAGAAGTTAAGAAATTCTCACCTCGAGTCATTATACTAGATATACCAGAAGAGGTTAATGAGACAAATATTATCAATATGAAAAAAATGAATTGGATGAGGATAATATGAAGTTAAGAACTATCATTAAAACGAAGAGAACTGGGGCGCGTCATGCAGTGCTGGAGGTTACACCGCAGAGGAGGCTGACATTACTCCGGAGAAAAATCAAGCTGGGGTTCAAGATGTGCAGGGCAGACGATTATATCGTCGTCCGCCGCTGCTTCAAGTGTTCCCGGCTTGGCCATGGATTCAACGGATGTGAAGCAGATGTCACCTGTCCAATCTGCTCTGGGCCTCACACATTGCAAGAATGCGACTCCCGGGAACGTAAGTGTATAAATTGTACCATCTACAACTCCTCAAATAGGTCGAAACGAAAAGTAGACTCAGCACACACTGCTTTGTCACGAGAACGCCCTTCATACATAGCAGCACAATCACGATTGAAAGCTAGAATTAATTTCGAGGTATGATGTTATCCCAGGTAGATATCATAGTTAATTATTATATAATAATAATTGTCGATTCGTCAGCTAATAATATAATATATTTAATAAAATACAAAAGAAATAGAATTATTAACTTAAATATTCTGAGGTTATCTTTAGAGGTATCAATATGTAATTGTGATCACATGGTAATTTTTTCGAAACACATAGTTAGAATTTTACTTAAATCATTTATTACTATTAGTGGGTAAATTTTTCATAAAGTTATGCCAAATTAATTTACACAGATCATGGAATGCCCCTTATTCGCTACTTAATTTTATTGATAGAAATTATATAGACATAGTTTTGATTCAGGAACCCTCGACCATTGGAAATAAAACAGCTGGATTCCCAGGCAAGTTTAGAGTGTTTGATTGCAATGATAACAGACCTCGAGCAGCCATTGTTGTTACAAATCCCAAATTTAACGTAATCACTTTATCGGAATTTATAAATAATGACACTGTTGTTGTAATAATTGAATTCATGGGGCCATAGTTTTACTCTTATCAGCTCTTATTACGATATAGTTCGCAACATTAATGATGATTTAAACGTGACTGAAAAAATATTATACAGATACAGACATAATGTTATTATACTTGGAGCTGATACTAACAGTCGATCAACGTTATGGTTTGACAAGCTGACTAACGCTAGAGGAAGAGTACTGGAAAACTTTATTACAGTAAAAAACCATCCCTACACATACTTAACGTACATGACCAACAACCGACTTTCACTGGAACCAACAGACAAAGCAATATTGACCTGACTATTTGTAATCAGCGAATTATTAAACACCTTCAAAATTGGAAAAATCATGACTACTTTAATTTCTCTGATCACAGAACTTTGACTTTTGATTTGGTTTTGGAAAAATAAAATAATTATCAAGAATTAGAAACTAAATATATTACCAAATATGCCAATTGGGATACTTTTAAACAAATTCTCGAGGAAAAAATCATTCATCGTTTTGGATTAGAAATAATAAAAGATTCTGGAAACGTAGATGAATATTTATTACAGAGTTTAGATTTAAAAGGGAGTCTGCGCATGCGCTAGCTATAGTTATAACACACTTAATATCGCTCTCTAAAAAGTTACTTTTTTAGTAGTTAAAAAGTGTAGTGCCCGTTGAAAAAACTGTGTACATAGATATATTAACTACCTAGCACGGTGAGGAACATAAATATTGTGAGTAATCACTTGTTTATTACAGTTAAAGTGAACACTATAAACAACTTAGTGCCTAGTGAGTAGGTAGGACAGCCATAATCCCTTCAGTAGCCTTCAGGCTTCTGACGGGAGTGGGTCTATATCACTCAATTTTACCTAAAATTACGTAATTTTCAAAATACGTAAAGGTCTTATCTTTTTTATTTTTTTATTCCTTTTCTTCTCATTTATGACCCATGAGATATTTTCATCAAGTCATGTCGTCTAAAAGGTCTCGATCAGTCGGCTCCACGCCGCGTTCTTCACCTCAAAAACAGAAAGCTCGCCGTAATAAACGAGATACACCACCAGCAACCGCTACTATTCGTTTACAACCTGAACCCCAGCCTGGTACTTCCAATATGACAGAGGAATCTCCATTCTTCACCCCTAACCGTTTCGAGCTGCTACAAAATAATAACGAAGAAATGGAAACAGCTCACATTCCCAGGGAACCACGACCTCCTCCTATCTTCGTCAAAAATATTAAAAATTTCCACCTTTTATGCACGCATCTAAATAAAATTTGTCCAGGTGATTACTCGTGCCTAAACAGAACCAACGACACAAAAATATCACCCGACACTCCGGAAACATATAAAAAGATTGTCAAATATTTATCCGAAACCAAGGCAGATTTTCACACCTACCAACTACGTCAAGAAAGGTCACTAAGGGTGGTGATAAGAAATTTACATCCTTCAACCCCAGTAGAGGTGATAAAAGAAGAACTGTCAGCTCAGGGTTTTAAAGTACGGCAAATAGTAAACGTTTTAAAAGACAACAGAGAAGAGAACGGGATAAAAAATAGAACCCCACTACCACTATTCTTCGTGGACCTAGAGCAGTCACCTGGAGTTGAAAAAATATATGAGGTCAACAGAATATACTACACTGTTGTGAAAGTAGAAAAACCTTATTCAAAAAGGGAAATAATTCAGTGCCACAACTGCCAGTCATACGGTCATACAAAAACCTATTGTCACCACATACCACGTTGCGTGAAATGCGGTGGCCAACACAAATCAGGTGAGTGCACTAAACCTAAAGAGACCGCTGCGGTATGTGCCCTGTGCAAGGAAAATCACCCGGCCAACTACAAAGGATGTCAAATTTATAAAAAACTCAAGACTCGCTATTATAGGAAACCCCAGGGTCAAGACGAAGAAAATAAAAACAGAAGAGGACCTGCAAAGTCAGTGGATTCGTCTGTTTCGTTTGCACAATTACTAGGAGGTGGAAGTGGAAACGATAACTGTGAGGCCCTGCCGCAACCACAGCAACAAAGCACATCTCAACCACAACCTGGACCCTCTTCTATTCCTCAAAATACTCCCTATCCTCAACAATCCCATCAACACCCAATTTCTCACATCCCTCCTCCATCTAATGCTACAGACCTTACCTCTTTATTAGCATCCTTCCTATCCGACTTCAAATCCCTTGTTACTCCTCTGATATCACTCCTTACGAATCTTGTATCCCATCTCATTCCTCCTTTGAGAAACCCCTAAGTGACCTCCAAAAAATCCTTATCCATTCTCCTTTGGAATGCGAATGGTGTTAAAAATCACACTAACGAACTAACTGCATTATTGCATGACAAAAAAATTGATGTAGCACTTATTACAGAAACTCGACTAACCACTAAACAAAGTTTCAAAATACCGCAATACCATACATACCGTACTGACCACCCTGACGGTAGGGCACATGCCGGTACTGCCGTCGTTGTTCACCAATCCCTTTCTCATCACCTTCTTCCTTTGCCTACCCATGACTTCCTACAATCCACAGCAATAGTAGTCAAAACGTTTTCCTTTCCGGTCACAATAGCATCAGGATATTGCCCTCCTAACAAATCCATACTCAATACCCAGTTCACTTCCCTCCTTGATTCCTTGGGGCATCACTTCATCCTGGGTGCAGACCTAAATGCCAAGCATCAGCAGTGGGGTTCCAGAACCACGAATTCTCGTGGACGAACATTGCTGTCTGCACTCAACTCCCACCGATATACACTTCTTTCACCCAACTCTCCCACCTACTGGCCTACAGAACCCAACCGCAACCCTGATATCCTGGATTTCTTCATCCACAGCGGCTTGGGTCCCCTCAATAGTTCCATCACACGTCTTGACGATCTTTCATCCGATCATAGTCCCTTAATTTTCCAAGTATCTCTAGCCCCTATCCCCAAACCTTCCCCCCCTTCTTTCATCAAAGGCCCTGTTAACTGGAAACTCTTTCATCAAATCCTTTCCGACAAAATTGACCTCAGAGTATCCTTAAAAACCCAAGAAGACCTTGATAACGCCGTACATTCCTTTACCACTACAGTTCAACAAGCGGTCTGGACTGCCTCCTCCCCAAATCACTCCTCTCGACCTCCTAACACTAATCGTTTACCGCAATACCTCCTAGACCTAATCCAAATCAAGCGCCGTGCCCGATCATTATGGCAACAGTCCAGACATCCTTCCGACAACCACTATTGTAAACAGGTAAAGAAGGAATTGGCTTCTTTCAGATCCCTTTCCTTCAACTCCTACCTTACATCCCTATCCTCTCAAAATAATTCCCTATGGAATATCACTAAAAAGATCCTGAAGACCCACTCCATTTCCCATCCCCTCAGGCTGGATGATGGATCCTGGGCAGTTTCTGATGAGGAAAAAGCCGAAGAGTTCGCCAAACACCTGTCCTCTACGTTCACGCCTCATCCGGAATCTCATCCTACCAACACCACACTAGTCCAAGAATTCCTTTCTTCTCCAATCCCACTCGCTTCACCACCTAAAGCAGTAAATCCCTCTGAGGTCAAATACCTTCTGCGTAAACTTACTCCTCGTAAATCTCCAGGATATGATCTCCTCACTCCACAAATTCTTAGACAACTTCCTCCCAAAGCTATCCTATTTCTCACATACATTTACAATTGCATCCTAAGAACCACCCACTTCCCAATACTGTGGAAACATTCCACCATTATCCTTTTCCTGAAACCGGGCAAACCCTCCAACAGTATGACATCCTACACACCAATCAGCCTACTTCCTATCCTTTCAAAAATCTTTGAAAAGATCCTTTTAAAACGAATCCTTCCGATTATAGAATCCCAAAATATTCCCACCCATCAATTCGGATTCCGTTCAATGCATTCCACTGTCCAACAAGGGCTCCGAGTTGTTGACCACATTTCTGCAACCCTAGAATGCAAGCAATATTGCTCCGGCGCGTTTCTGGACATAGCGTAAACTTTTGACCGGGTATGGCACGCCGGATTGCTCTATAAGCTTAAATCCATTTTACCCCAGTCCTTATACTTAGTCCTACGATCCTACCTCTCAAACCGATCCTTCCGAGTTCGCTGTGGAACAGAATTCTCCGATTGCTATCCAGTAGAGGCCGGTGTTCCACAAGGCAGTGTCTTGGGTCCCGTCCTTTACATCCTCTTTACATCTGATATTCCTACTGATCCTGACACCCTCCTGGCAACATTCGCTGATGATACGGCCATCCTATCGTCCAACACAGACCCTGGAACAGCATCCTCTAACCTACAAAGGCACCTCTCCCTAATTGAACACTGGTGTAAAAACTGGCGCATCAAAGTAAACGAAGCAAAGTGCAAGCATATAACGTTCACCCTTCGACGCAGATGCTGCCCACCAGTTTATTTCAACTCTCTTCAACTTCCCTTCTCAGACACAGTACGGTATCTAGGCTTCATGCTAGACAGAAGACTGACGTGGAACCCACATACTAGACTAAAACGACAAGAGCTTAACCGACGATTTGGCCAACTTTATAGACTGCTGAACAGGAAATCAGAACTTTCAATCAACAACAAACTACTTATCTACAAAACCATATTGAAACCTATCTGGACCTACGGCATCGAACTGTGGGGAACAGCTAAACCCTCTAACATCAAACGCATCCAATCCTTCCAGTCCAAAATCCTCCGAACAATAGTCAATGCTCCTTTCTATGTATCCAACAAAACCTTACACCATGACCTTGATATCCCGTTCGTTCAAGAACTGATCCCGAAGAAATTCTCCAAATTTCACAGTAACCTTACCCATCATCCTAATCCTACCGCTCAATCCCTATCAAGCTCCACTCATCCCTACAACCCTCCTCGAAGGTTAAAGCGGCAGTGGCCACGTGACCTTTTGTAAATGTGCATATACCGGAGTTCTGGCAATGGCCAGATTCTTCGCTCAAGTCAGGTGTGCTTGTGGCTATTGCGCCCTCGCTCAGCCTCCGCTGGCTTTAACACCAGTGATGCGGCTGAGAGAGAAGCGCGGGAACCTCTTGAGGCTTGCTTTTCCCTCCTCCGTAGAGGAAAAAGCCTGCCTCCGGGTTCTCCAGCCTGATTGTAAATAGTGTATGAATGTGATTAAGATTTTTTTTTTTTTTTTCTTTTCTTGAGCTTTTATTTTTATTTCTTTGTATATTTATATTTTTTGTAAATAATGTATGAATGTGCTCAATTAGCACTATTACCAATGTCTCAAATGAGACAGAATGTAATAATATCAATAAAGAGTTTTCCTTCTAAAAAAAAAAAAAAAAAAAAAAAAGATTTAAAAGGAATAGATTATACTTTACAAAAATTTAACAAAGCGTTGAAAAAACCCTGCAATATATTATTCCTTAGAAACAGATCAAAAAAAGCGAAAGCGGCCCCTTGGTGGAATGACAGACTTACGGAGTTACGAAAGAGGACAAATCAATTACGGTGACGATACCAGACAGAAACTCAGAACGCATCCCTTCGACAACAATATAGGGCAGATTACCTTGAACAGAAAAAAACATATGAGACTGAAATAAAGGTAAGTAAGATGGCGTCTTGGAAGGAATATTGTAGTTCTATTGATAAATCAAAAGCATGGTCGTGGCCCCTATATACAGGAAAACTGAAACGACCAACTGATTTAACAACTGTAAAAAGGGATGACGGAACTTACACGGAATATTTAATTGACAAGTTTATACCGACTGACGGCATATCTACGGACTCACATCATCATGTTAATATGAGAATACTAAACAACTTTACTCCAAATACGGAACCCGACAAGGATTTAACTGACAACGAAATTGACGACACAATTAAAAATTTAAATAATAAAAAAGCAGCCGGGGTCGATGGCTTCACAGCCGAAATAATTCAGAAAACCGCTGAAATTTTTCCAAAATTTATAAAAACCTTGTATAAAAAGTGTTGTAGAGAAGGGGTGTTCCCAATGTCTTGGAAAACTGGAAAAACTATCCCCACAGCGAAGAATCCACATGACAGGAATACTGACTACAGACCAATCAGTCTACAACCATTTGCACTCGACAAACTACTACATTCAAGACTCTCCCAGCATATACACACGAAATACCTACTTCACAAAAACCAATATGGATTTATACCACAGACTGGGACAATTATTGCTTTAGTCAAACTAATTACAGACATAACAGAGACTTTAAGACAAAACAAACACACCATTGTAATATCATTTGACATCAAAGGGGCTTTGGACCATGCCTGGTGGCCATCAGTGTTTAATGCACTAAAGGAGCATAATTTTCCAAAAAATATATACTTGTGCATACAGGATTTTCTTAAGGGAAGAAAATCCATCCTAGGCGCTGGCAACTGTCTCACGATCTAAGAGCAAACTATAGGCACGCCACAGGGTTCTTCGATTTCCCCCCTCCTATGGAATCTCGTACTTGACAGCCTCTTACGTATTGAACTACCTGAGGACTCAGAGCTTATAGCATTTGCAGATGATATCATCCTTAAAATTAAAAGTAAGTGTTTCTATCAAATGCAAGAAAAAGCTAATCGTGTTTGTGCTGCAATGTTCGATTGGGCAACAAAGAATAAACTGACCTTTAACGAACAAAAAACTAAATATATCGTATTTCCTAGACGACGACGGCACCCCCAACGTGCCATTAAACTGAATAACATCTCAATTGCTGGAGTAACAGAACTTAAATACTTCTGATCGACAATAAATTGAAATGTACATCTTACATTAATAACTTACAGACCAAATTGTTACGGACCGTTCATTCACTTACGAATGACCCCAAAGTGAATTAGAGACTACAGCATGACGCTATGCAGACCATATATAATGGGACCCTGTTACCTATGATGACTTATGGCATTCAGATATGGCATAAAGCTCTTTCTGTAAAAAGAAACTTAGTAAAGTTAGATTAAAGGTTACAGGACCATTTCATATGAAGCTGCTTGTGTCATGGCTGACTTCATTCTAATATCAATATTGGCGGCAGAACTGACTAAAATCTACCAGATACTTAAAAATAAAGACACAACGGACTTTGAAATAAAAGATATTGAACATGACGTACCCTACTCAAAGTGGCAACATCCAGATATACAGATATACCCTGTATTAACACAGAAGATTGTATAGAACAAATTGAATATAGACAAACATGCCACATCTATACAGAAGGAAGTAAGCAAGATGATAAAGTAGGGTGTGCATTCTTACTGTATAATGGTGACCAATATGTGCTCACGGAACAGTACATATTAGACAAATACTGTTCGAATAATCAGGCAGAACAACTGGCTATTCTCAGGTCACTGGAACACATTGCAGAATACGAAGAAACGGAAAGACGTACTTATGTTATACATACTGACAGCAAAGTAGCCTTACAAAGAGTCAATAACAGAACGATATATGACCAACTTACTGACGACATTAGAAAATGCCTTCTTAAATGTAAAGAAAAACAAATAGACATTGAGTTACAGTGGATAAAAGGACATCAGGACGGATAGGTAACGAAGAGGCAGACGCGAAGGCCAAAACTGCAGCACTGGACGAGACACTCCCTATTTCATACTGTAAAGCCCCTCAGACTAAAGTTAAAAGTATATTAAGGCAAATGACGTACAGGCTAAGGAATAACAGATGGCAGACAACAACGAAAGGAAGACATTTATACAAATACATTAATAAATTAGAAAACAGACAAAAGCTACGTACAATCAACAGTAGACTAACACAGGTAACTGACTGGTCACGGACCAACAGGAAGTTACTTACATCGATTTAATATAATAGAAAACAAATGCTTGTGCGACGGACAGACATAACAAACTTATGACTATCTTATATTTGACTGTCACTTACTTGACGCACAGAGATATAAATCATTAAGAACAATTATGGTCCGTGGGCACAATTGGCTAATCAGTAAAGAAGAACTACTTTTTAGTTTTGGCCGGAAATTTCAGGAGTTTTTAGGTAGAATAGAGCACTATAAATTATGAGAAATAGATTGGACAGGTGGCACCACATAGTACATCATGATATAACCATGTTTTTCTTTTTCTTATTTATTATTTTTTTTATTTCATATGATTTTCTATTTTCATATTATTTGAAGTGTTATTATATTTATTATTTCATTGTAAGGTATACATTTAGGAATACTTAAAGTATTTTGTAATTTTGTATTAGGTTTTGTATTTTGTATTTTGTTTTTGTATTTTGTACTTTGCATTTTGTTTTCTTGTTATTTCATTTTGTTGTAAAAATATTCTGAAAAATAGTATTTAATTTATTTTCCTGCACTCAGTGTCACCCTGTTCTGATAGAACGTGCAGGACTTTATGTAAACAATAAACTTCCCCATGTCCAGGGTTACTGGAATGGGGAAAACATAAAAAAAATATATATATTGAAAAAAAATTAATATTAATGAAGTGTAGAAGCACTCTGGGACAAAATAGATTATTTGCAGCTGTATGTTATATATAATAAGAAATTATCATTTGCGTTTAAATATTATAACTTTCTCAAGTAGTCAGACACATGAATATAAATAGTTGATATGAGGCAAATTTTGTAATAAAGTTGATGTCCCTTTTTGGCCAGCCCAGTGCATACTTACCCAACTTGTTATGCCCTGCTAATATTTGAATAAAAATATTTAAAAAAAAATCTGGTGCGTGCGCGCAACACACAACTTTCACTTACCAACTTACTTAGATTAGAAATTGACGTGTTTTGCTAAATATCATTTCCCAAAGTCACACATTTTTCTACATTCATATCTTATTTTTGTTAATCGTTAAAGCCGTTTTTGAGTAAATAAAAAAAACCCGTGAAAATGATACAAAATTTATTAAGTAAAGTCCCCCCTCCCGTAGATCAATATTGATGAAATTTTTACAGTCATATCTCGGGCATATAAATACATCAAATACCAAGTTTGATCAAAATCGTTAAAACCGTTTTTGAGTAAATAAAAAAAACACGTGAAAATGATACAAAATTTATTAAGTAAAGTCCCCCCTCCGGTTAATCAATTTTAATGAAATTTTAACAGTCATATCTCGGGCATATACATACATCAAATACCCAGTTTGATCAAAATCGTTAAAGCCGATTTAGAGTAAATAAAAAAAACACGTGAAAATGTTACAAAATTTATAAAGTGAAGTCCCCCCTCCGGTTAATCAATTTTGATGAAATTTTTACAGTCATATCTCGGGCATATACATACATCAAATACCCAGTTTGATCAAAATCGTTAAAGCCGATTTAGAGTAAATAAAAAAAACACGTGAAAATGTTACAAAATTTATAAAGTGAAGTCCCCCCTCCGGTTAATCAATTTTGATGAAATTTTTACAGTCATATCTCGGGCATATAAATAGATGAAATAATCAGTTTAATCAAAATCGTTAGAGCCGTTTTTGAGAAAATCGAAAAAAGCCTAAAAAGTTATTAAGTAAAGTACCCCCTCCCTTTAAGTAATTTTGATGAAATTTATGCTGTCACATCGCGGGCATATACCTACACTAAATACCCAATTTCAGGATCGCACGGTTTATAGTTTTTGAGCTAGTCTGTTCACACACACAGACCATTTCGCGGGACTTGGTCATTTCGACTCAGGGGACCCCAAAACGTGTATTTCCGTTGAAAACCGGAAGTCGAATTTTTTCACGACCTCAATACTTCCACTTACTATATATTTCATATGTAGGTAAGTGAAAGTAAAAAAAAAAAAAAAAAAAAGAGCGGGAGAGAGGTAGAGCGAGAGAAACTATACAAAAAGCAGTGCTGTCTATCTAATCTATATTGAGTTCCACTCAAACAGTAAATTATAATTCCAAAATGGACCATTAGTACAATTTTATGATTTTGTACAGATAAAATTTAATGCATATTTGATTTTTATTTAAAAAGATGTTCATTGAAGATTATTAAAAATACAGCCACCTAATAATAAATCATGTAACGTTATCTTCCGAATAAGTCAACAATTTGACATTTATCGTCCACTTTGACAATCAGACAGCAAATAGTTTGATTCTTTTTCATTTAAGACTTACATGCAAGATTAAAAGAACGTAAAACGTGATAGGACAGTACTACGGGATGAGTTGTTAAATATATCTACCGAAATATAATTTTATGGATTTACTTATTGAATCAGAACAGATATACTACTTCTATGAAATTTAAATGTTACTTCAATTTTAAAACCCTTTTGAATTTATTCTTTGGTAACCCTTGGGAACAAATTCGGATAAAGATGGAGGATCATATTTCTTTCTGTTTGATCTTTTCAGATGAGCGTTCTACCCGGTCCTACAATGGTTTAACAATTTGCAGCTATTCCCTCTCCCTCCCCCCTCCTCCAGTACGAATTGAGCCGGCAATTCACAAAGTGATGATTGCGATGAGTGGGTCTTGTTAGTAGAACTAGGATGGAAGAAGATATCTTGGATGTTGGTTGAGGTTAGGCTCCTTCCTAATGATCAAGAATTTTTCGGATTCTTGGTACCGAGACATTTTACCAAATATTTATTCAAGCACTTTGATGAGTTCAGTCTTGATTTGCACGAATCTCTCTTCAATGCATCCAGATTAAGAAAATATTTACGCCTGAGTTAATATAAATTCTAATTCGCTTAAGTAGCTTTTGACCAACTGCAGATAATAGGCATTTGCATTGAATACCAAGAAAGGAATCGTTCGATCATTTTGATTCAAATACCGTATTATAATGATACGTTGTTATAGTTTGCCGTGAGCGAAATAATGCTTATGATTACTTTAGGAGTAGAGACGTATTATAACTCATCTAATTTATGGGGTCAAAAGTGCAAAAATTAATCAGCATTTTTAACCATTTTTAAAATTATTATTTTAAATAATTTATTTTTGAAGAGAAAAGATTTGGCTCCGCCGGGAATCGAACTCGGGTCTTCAGCGTGAAATGCGCGGTTTGCTAACCATTGCACCACGGAGCTCGCTTCCGAACGGTCCTTCCTCTTCACTGACATCTCTCCCACGATCTCGCAAGTTTTGCGAGTATTTACGGGAGGTGGAAAATTTCATCTCTTAACGTTCGTCAGTTCAGTGCAATGGTTAGCATGCCGCGCGTTCACGCGGAAGACCCGGGTTCGATTCCCGGCGGAGCCAAATCTTTTCTCTTCAAAAATAAATTATTTAAAAACAAGGTGGTTACCCACAATAATGATTAAATTAATATAAAATAATTTAAAAATTGACGAACGTCAAGAGATGCCCAAAATTGGACAAAAATTGTCCACCTCCCGTAAATACTCGCAAAACTTGCGAGATAGTGGGAGAGGTGTCAGTGAAGAGGAAGGCTTTGGTACCGTTCGGAAGCGAGCTCCGTGGTGCAATGGTTAGCATACCGCGCATGTCACGCGGAAGACCCGGGTTCGATTCCCGGCGGAACCAAATCTTTTCTCTTCAAAAATAAATTATTTAAAATAATTTAAAAACAAGGCGGTTACCCACAATAATGATTGAATTAATATATTATTTTATTAATTTAAACAACAAAAAACACACAAAACATTTTTATTGTTGTTATAACCATTATTCCTCATGATATTCTTTAAATACCAATAATTTAATAAGAATTTTCAAATTTTGCATTTCTTAAGTGTACATTTTTTTCAATATATGTTATAACAGAAACGTTATAACATATATTGAAAAAAATGTAACTTGTTAAATATTAATAGTTTTTTTATTATAACTATCACATAAAGAGATAACAAATTTCACCTGAAGAGATAAGATTGGCCACGCCCTGGAGTGTAACCCGGGTTTCCAGAGCGCTGTAACGGTGATGCAGAGACCCGTATTCGAGTCCCGGCCGTGGCCAATCTTTTCTACCCTATGAAATTATGAAAACAATTTTAATATTATTTATGCGTAAACGCATCTCCCAGACGAATTCATTTGATTATATATACCTTCATATACTTATAGACTCTTATATCGTATATAAATATAATGTAAATATCGTATATAATCATCACAAAGTATTTTTAATTCTACAAACCGAACCATCAATCAATTAATCAAGACGAACTTTCCTTGCTTTTCAATAGTAGTTGTAGTTATAGCTCAAGAGTGGAAAGTGGCCAATCTCTCTTTTCCCCACGATTTCATCTATGCGTATGCAGGAAACGTTGACCTATATAGCAGTACAATTATTCACTTGTTTGATAAAGCTGAATTGAAAAACGCAAAAAAAAAAAGACGAAAAAAAGTTATTATTACAACGCATGAGTGTTTCGAGTCCATTACTTTTTATGAAAGTCAATAATACTACACATATATATTTAGTTTCAAACAAAAATTTTATATATATATATATATATATATATATATATAACATTAGGAATTATTCACATCTTTAAAATCCATAAATGTCCGTATCCATTTGTAGTATACTTTTTTGTTTTTATTTGCATTTTTATTATTTTAACGGAACAGTGGACGCTATTTTGATTTTTTATAAATAAATCTTCTTGTTTAGGCAAGAATTATTGTTTACTAAGATTCGATAAGATTTGTTGTTTATTAATTAAGGCAATACAGATTTAATTTTTCTTACATTATATTAATCTTGTGAACTTTATTTACCTTCTTTATTTTTTTTTTAATCGTATATCTACGTTTTGTAATCCAATTATAATAATAAACTGTTTATTTAACAAAATAAAGACACAAAATAAAAGTTCATAATATACATAAACATATAGGCATGGACAATGTCCGTCTGCTGGGTTGACCACACTTTTTCAATATTCTTATTGCTTTTAAAACCGCATTCAAACGAAATACAAAATTGTACATATTAATCAAACATTAAATAAATGATAATTTATCCTTTGAGGAATAAAGCTAATTAATATAAATAATATATCTTGTTTTACATTTTTTATAGTGTATTAAATTCCTTAATTAAAATTTGTCTGTATTTAACAGCTTCTATGGTAAACCAATATAATTGTTTCCAGTTCTTTCCATTTAGATATTCAACAACATTATGCTTATCAAGAATGCTTTGTCCGAACCACTTAATCCTAAACTCCATCAAAATAGGACATATAGCTAGGAAATGGTATAAGTCTTCATTTAGCCCCAGGTTACATAATGTGCATTTATGGCTTTCTTCTGAACGCCCCACAGAATAGTTTAAATTCAATAATTGACCCCGTACTTTAAGAATAGTTTTAATAAAATGAAAATTATTTTTATCTGAGTAATAACTGTTATCTCCCAGATTAATGCTTAATTCTTTATATAACTGGTGAAATTTGGATGTACGTGATGACTGAATTAAATAAGATTGAAAATTATGTTTTAATTTGTCTAAAATTATTGCTATCTGGTTCTTAATGTTCGAGCTATTGCTATAATTAATTTGTTCAATACCAGATAGGGAGTTGATAATATGTGAGTGTTCTTTAACCCAATAATTTTTACTTTCACTTACCTATACATGAAATATATAGTAAGTGGAAGTATTGCGATCGTGAAAATTTTCGACTTCCGGTTTTCAACGGAAATACACGTTTTGGGGTCCCCTGAGTCAAAATAACCAAGTCCCGCGAAATGGTCTGTGTGTGTGTCTGTGTGTCTGTGTGTCTGTGTGTCTATGTGTGTGTGAACAGACTAGCTCAAAAACTATAAACCGTGCGAACCTGAAATTGGGTATTTAGAGTATGTATAAGCCCGCGATGTGACAGCAAAAATTTCATCAAATTTGCTCAAAGGGAGGGGGTACTTTATATAATAACTTTTTAAGTTTTTTTCGATTTTCTCAAAAACGGCTCTAACGATTTTGATTAAACTGAGTATTTGATCTATTTATATGCCTGAACTATGACTGTAAAAATTTCATCAAAATTGATCAACCGGAGGGGGTACTTTACTTAATAAATTTTGCATAATTTTCACATGTTTTTTTTATTTACTCAAAAACGGTTTTAACGATTTTGATCAAACTTGGTATTTGATGTATTTATATGCCAAAGATGTGATAACCAACATTTCATCACAATTGATCAACCGGAGGGGGGACTTTACTTAATAAATTTTGTATCATTTTCATGTGTTTTTTTTTTATTTATTCAAAAACGGTTTTAACGATTTTGATCAAACTTGGTATTTGATGTATTTATATGCCCGAGATATGACTGTAAAAATTTCATCAAAATTGATCTACGGGAGGCGGGACTTTACTTAATAAATTTTGTATCATTTTCACGGGTTTTTTTTATTTACTCAAAAACGGCTTTAACGATTAACAAAAATGAGATATGAATGTAGAAAAATGTGTGACTTTGGGAAATGATATTTAGCAAAACACGTCAATTTCTAATCTAAGTAAGTTGGTAAGTGAAAGTTGTGTGTTGCGCGCACGCACCAGATTTTTTTTCATTATAATTGTCTTGGCTATTATTTTGGGCCATCTTGAGTCAGGAAGATCCAGAGTTTTACTTAGATACTTCAAATGTAAACAGATGGTGTAATGAAATAATGGAGAGGTATCGGTTTCTAAATATATGATGTAATTAGGGCTATTTTTTTGGTAAATTAAATAATTTTTTGATAAAGAATAATAATAATTGTTCTACTAATTTAAATTCTTGGAATCCCCAGACCTGGCAACCAAAACATATTATCGATCTTGCAACTGCATTAAATACTTGCCATGTTGCCGTAAGAGGTTCTTTTTTCATTATTAATGTTTTGTAGGTTTGAAATATTGCCAATTTTGAGGTACTGAGTTTCTCTTTGAAATGTTTGGTAAGTGATAATTGTGATGTTAATCCAATCCCTAAGTATTTGTAATAATTAACTATTTCAATATACTGGTCATTTATTTTCCATTTTTCATTTTTTGCCAGTTTACCTCCATTCCTAAATATCATTATTTTTTACTTTTCCAAATTGATGGTCAATTTCCATTCTAAACAATAGTTTTGTAGATTATTAATCATTTTCTGCAGGTCATTTACTCTAGATGCGATGATAGCAATATCGTCGGCGTATTTGAGACATCTGATATTGGTTGCTCCTACATCTATGCCGCCCCGAGTGCATCGTGCAAGTCGTTGATAAACAGAAAGAAGAGGGTCGGCGATAGTAAACACCCTTGCCTGAGGCCTTGGCTAGTATTAAAGCTCTTGGTTAATCCTTTATTTGTCCACACAGCCGACTCGTTATTTACGTAAATGCCTTCCAGTGCTTTAATAAATTTTGTAGAGACATCTAAATTAAACAATTTGTAATAAATTGCATTTCTCTCAGGTGCATCGAACGCTGATTTAAAGTCTACAAAAAAACAATAAACTTTTTTTTCTTTTTTGGCTTGTTATGAGTTTTACGATATTAATTAAACTGAATATATTATCAACTGCGGAGTACCCTTTTCGAAATCCTGCCTGAGATTCATGAATAATATTACGTTCTTCTGCCCATAACTGTAATCTATGAAGCAATAGACCTGTAAATAATTTATAAATGGCATCTGAAAATGTTATACCTCGATAATTTTCAACAGAATTAATAAAACCTTTTTTGTGTAATGGGAATATTATTGATTTTCTAAATGATTCTGGTATTGAACTTGTTTCATAAATTTGGTTAAATAAAAGTAGTAGCAAGTTTTGAAAATTTTCTGGACTGTTTTTATAGAATTCGTAGCTTATTCTATGGAGGCCCGCTGCTTTCCCATTTTTTGCCTTATTTAATACTATTGCTAGTTCCTCTTCTGTAAATTTTTTATCTAAAGATTCTATGACAGTTAGTGGTGGTGCATAGTGAAATAACACAGGGTTCATATAATTATTGAGCAAAGAAGAAAAGTGCTTTACCCAATCATCACCTCTGATATTTGAACCTATTACAAAACCACTCCTTTTAAAATGTTAAATTGTTATTCTACTAGTCCCTACTAGTAGACTAGCCCTAGTCCTACTACTCTAGTCCCTAAAATTGTTTGCTATATTTTATTGATTTAAACTCATTACATTTATTTAAATAAAAATCCTTTTCCTTTTTTTTTACATAACGTTTTGTATCTCTTGCTGGCCTCATGGTACATTTTTTTCACCCATGTAAAATTAGTTTTTCTAAATAAGTTTAATAACCTATATGATCGAGATTGAGCATTACGGCATTCCCAATCATACCACGGATTTTTATTATTTAATTCGTAATGCTTGCTATATTTGTTACCAAGACTACTTGCTTCTTTTATTTTGCTTCTTATATCATTTATCATCAATTCCGAAGTATTTATGGTTAAATAATCCTCTAATTCAATCAATTTTTGTAGGTTAGTTTTTAATATAGGTTATCATTTTTTGACCATATGAGTTTAGGTAATAATGGTAGCTATTGTTCTTTTTCATTTTTTACATCTGAATAGGGAAATGATCCGAGTAGTTTTCTTGTAATACATGAAAATCATTTATAATGTTATTTAAATCAAAAGAAACTGCACAAATGTCATTAACAGAATATCCTGGACCCTGACCGTAACCAATATATGTTATCTCCCCTTCCTCATCTCCAGGTATTCTACCGTTCATTATGATTAAATTAAAATCATCACATATTTCCAAAAACCTATTACCTTTTGCATTCTTAATATTATCTTTCGATTTCCTATTTAATGAGAATTTAAATTCTGTTTTACTAATTTCTGTTGGGAGTTTTTGACAGTTACTTATTCTCACGTTACAATCTCCGATTAGGATAATATTATAGTTTGAACATTTGGAGAGAAGATTATATAACTTATCAACCTCAGTATTCCACTCTTCATCTCTCAAGTAAATGGGCACAATTAGATAACTGACTGCATTACTTGTATATTCAATAACATTGAAGTTTTCAATATTTAAAAAATTACATCTTGTATCAAGAATACTATTTTTCTTAATTCCCACTAAACAACCACCTATTGCTCTCCCAAATTTTGAATTTCTTTTTGCTTTTACCCACTGGACTTTGTATGGTGAAAAATATTTATTAAAAAAGTGCTGATCTTTTTCTTCGATAAATGTTTCTAATAAAATAAAAAGATCGTACTTAAAAAGAAAACTAAAAAAAAATTACCTGCTCGACCTTATTCGTAAGTCCATGAACATTATAACACAAAAGTTTATAAACATCTTCAGTTTTTTCTTTCTTGTCTTGGTTTTTTTGTTCTAGTTCCCTCACTAGTTTTTTTGCCCTTCTTTTACCTTAATGGAAATAGGTATGGACAGTGATTCTATAATTTCTATGTCACTTAAGTTTTCAGTTAGCAGACCATCTTTATCATCCCAGAAAAATTTCTTGTTCTTATATATTAAATAATTTCGCCATGTCTGCACGATTCCGTTTTTGTCTATCACTTTAATCAAACTTTTTACCTCTAATAATTTCTTCCTGACCTTTCTTTCATTATACGTTAAATCTCTGTTAATCCATATTCCAGTATTCTTTAATTTTTTTTATTTAATGAAATTTACAACTGTATTTAAATAAATACATTTAGTAAATGTGACAATACTAAGAAATATGTCTTGAACAAACATGAAGAGAAGCTACCCACTGGTAGCTCTCAACTGATACACTCAACATAGAAGGTCCCGAGGCCATCTTCTTTTCAGACGCCTAGGAGGATTGTCTGGTAGAGAGGAGGAAGCGAGGCTGGAAACAAGAGGGTTCGAGTGGGTAGGGAGTTTATTATGAAAGGATTGGTATCTGGATCGGGCCAAATCGGCAACATATGGGACATTAAGGTCTTTATGGATGAGTTTATTTGTGACGAAATAAGGAGCGTTAAGGATTTTACGAAGGATTTTGGATTGCAAGGATTGGATTCGAGAGGAGTTTGATGGTTTGGTGGAGCCCCAAAGCTCGATGCCATAAGTCCAAATAGGTCTTATTATTGTCATGTAAATTAGCCTTTTATAATTAATTGGTAGTTTCGAGCGTTTGTCAAGTAAGTGTTGGAGTAGTCGGAAGCGACGAGCAGTTTCTTGCCGTTTCAGTCTTGTATGGGGATTCCAAGTAAGGCGTTTGTCCAAGTGAAGTCCTAAGTAACGGATCTGTTCGACTGGGATAAGTGGAGTGTTATTAAAGGATACTGTAGGACAGGAGGTCGTAGGTTTTCGACGGAGAGTAAAGGTAATTTGATGGGATTTGTTGGGGTTGATTTTGATTCTCCATTTTTCACACCGTTCTTCAAGGATTGTGATGTGGGATTGGAGAGTTTGGGATGCAAGGTCTGGGTCATTATTAACTGCTAGCACAGCTGTGTCATCGGCGTAGGTGGTGATAACAGTATTGGGATGGGTAGGAATGCCAGCTGTATAAACTGTGTATAGGATGGGACCTAGGATGCTACCTTGGGGAACACCAGCAGACTAGGAAAAGAGTGATGAAAAGGCATTATTATGATTTACTTTGAATAGTCTGTCTGAGAGGTAGGAACGGATAATGAGAAAGTAGGTAGGAGGAAGGAATTTTCGGAGTTTGTACAGCAATCCCGGGTGCCAGACTCGATCAAATGCTTGTTCAACATCGAGAAAGACTCCAGTACAGTACATTCTGCGCTCCAATGCAGACGAGACAACGTCAACCACACGATGGCATTGCTGGATCGTGGAGTGGGATGTTCGGAATCCAAACTGGTGATCTGGGATTATGTGATTTGAGTCCAGGATGGGGTAGAGACGTTTGAGAATGAGTTTTTCAAGGATTTTGCCCATGATGGGTAATAGAGAAATAGGACGGTAAGAGGATGGATGTTCCGGTGGCTTCTTGGGTTTGGGAATCATTTTAATAACGGCTAGTTTCCATGGATCTGGGAAATAGGTGGTTCGGAGAACAGCATTATATATGTACGTGAGAAATAAAATAGCTTTCCTGGGGAGAAGCTTTAGGATTTTAGAGGTAATGAGGTCGTGTCCAGGAGCTTTGCGGGAAGGTAATTTCTTGATAATATAGGTTATTTCTGATGGATGAAATTTTCTTTAATTTATAGGCATTGTTTAGTATGGATTTTACATCCCTAAGCGTATTAAATTTTACAATGATTTGGCATTTTTCTTTTTCCTTATTCCATTTTGATACATAAGCATCTGGTATTTGCAAGTCTTTTATCCCTAAAGCCTTTTCACAAAATTCATGGACGGTTTCAATTAGGTTATCCTTGTTAATTTCTGGTATACCCTTTATAATTGGATTTTTTTCTTTTTCCTTAATTTCAAGAAAATGTAATCTTCTGTGCATTTCCTGATTTTCATGTCTTAATAAATCCATTTCTTTCTTTAATAGTGTATTTTCCTCAATATATTGTGCAAATTTTTGTTCTAATACGGCTATGTCTGATTTAGTAGATAAATCTTTCAGTTTTTTATGGAGCAATTTGCTTATTATATTGAACATATCGTCGTCATATTCCTCCCTGCCGGTGTACTTTCTATTCATTTTCTTTTCTTTCCTGTAACCCTTTAACTGCTCAGGCGAACTATTACTTCTTCTCCTCTTCTGCTCTTTTTTAGAGGAAGAAGGAGTAAAGAAGTCGGGTAAAGTCTTTATTTTATTTTTATCGAGCTATATGCAGCTATATGTACCTACCTACCTGTTATCGTTGCCTGCTGGTGGGGAGCACCTGGTTTATTCTTGCTATTCTTATCTCCAACCACTATTGATTTTCTTTTCTTTCTTTTTTCACTGTTCTCGTTAATATTTCACTCTGAAATTCTTGTCACCTCACAACTAACACTGAACAAATAACTGGCACTGATATTATCACAATCGGATCAATTTTAACCACTGGAAAAATAAGTTAGCACGGACCCGATGTTGACTGTTCCACGGCTCACGGCCAACCCACCTTATAATTGGAGCAAGCCCCTAGCATTCCGTCCAATATATATATATATATATATATATATATATATATATGTGTGTGTGTGTGTGTGTGTTTGTATTTTAATAATGCTTTTGAGGTTGTCAAAAAACTTACACTGTATTATCGCGGCGACATTGTTTTTTTTTTTTGGTTAAGCTCAGTTAGTAGTTTTGCCAAATTAATCAATTATTAATTTATGTTTTGTAAATTGAGTATGATTATAATATTAAATAGTAGGTAGTTTATAATAATATCCTTGGATGGTATTGGGTGAGTAAACGGTTCATATACGAATGTAATGAAAATAAAATTAAGATAAAGTTCACAACTTGTGTGTTAAAAAAAAACATATATATATATATATATATATATATATATATATATATATATATATATATATATATATATATAAGTAAACAAGAAATCGATAGAAAAGAAAAAAAAATTTATGAAAGTGTTGAAAATTACATTTCATTTTTGTTTTATGATAATATAAATCACTTTCTCATGAAACCAGTTTCTTTCTTTTTTATTTTTATATTTTTTATAAGCAAATATAAGTAAGAATATATAATTCTTCTACATCCTTTTATATAATAAAAATTTCCTTTGAAATTTATTGCCATTTAGAAGCTTTCTCCTCGTCAGGATGAATTATGTTACACAATTAAAATCGACCTTTCACTCGGACCTGAGAGTAGGCTTGGCAGTCAAGCAAGCCCGCCTTTACTGGAAGCCTTATTACAATTACAAATACCCGTGCGTAATAGTAGTGACATCCGCCAAGCGACAAATGTGCTACGACTGGTCTAATCGCATTTTAAGTCTACTTGGGGTATAAGAGCTACAACTAGAGACATTTACCTGCTATGTGCTTTTTGAAATATAAATTAAATTTTTAGTTAAAAAAAAAAACTTTTACGTCAACCAATCAATAAGCTTAATAATTAGGAGCAATAAACAATAAACCATTATTTTAATTTTATTGCAATTCAACAATTCAAAATTTAATTTTTTTAAAAAGTTAACTATTTAAAAATCTCCGTAATTTCTTGATTTTTTTATATGGATTACATTCCACTTTATTAACTCTGAAAAATCATGTGGGGAGGTCACCAAAATTTCTAGGGGAACAAATTATAAAAAAATATTATTTTAGAGGTGAGACTGCTTACAACATAATAATAATCAATGCATTATTTTCCTTATTCATTTTTGAACGATATCCATAGAAGCAAATCAGATTTCGACGCTATACTCGTATGTATATTTATATCATACATTTCAAATCTGCATCGTTTTCAAGATTGTTTATAAATTAAAAAATAAAATATAATTCGTAATTCAGGATATTAACAAAAAAAGAAATATCTCTTTCCCAAACTTTTTTATCCAACAATTTTTTGTTTTTTTTACTTTTCACACACAATTATTTCCCTTCGGCACAGATGAAATGACTGCCGTCACTTAATATTCTGTCTACTGAATGTCATTAGTTGTTGCAATAAAACCATCTACAGTGTTTATTTGCGAGTTCACGTTTTTTAGCGTAGGAAGAGGAGCATAAACGTTATTTTGATTTCTAGGTACTCATACTTTTAATATTTATCGATATATATCAATGATATATCAAAGATCAACACTTTTTACTGATAATAGCAAGTCCTACGAATAATTTCAGTTTTTATTTGTACCTCTATACTGGAGTTAGCTAATTTTATATTAAAGGATCTCGAACAGAAGGATTTATGCAGAATTTAATGCTCTAAAACTTTGGCTCGTAACATTTTTCATTTAAAGTAGATCCTTTGGAGTTGCAGGAGTTGTAATATGAGCATTATTACATTCATCACGAATGTCCTTCGACCCGAAATTTGATGCTCTTTCTCAGTTTTTTTAAGTGAATCCAATTTGAATGCGATGAATTTTTTTTTGGATTTATGAGCAAATTAAAAAAAAAAAGGCAAACATATTTAGTGGGCCGTTAATCGTAGAGGTATGTGGTCTGATTGGCACTCATTCTTGTAATTTCAACACTATGAGGATTCAAAAAATCGCTATCAACATATGTATCAAATAATGTCGATTTTTCCTCGTGGTCTCTCAGTTTAACCATTCTTCCTCTATTCCTTCCTAACAATTTTCCGAGGCGTCTGAAATGATAATGGACTTTTTTAAATTGTTAGTTTCTCTGCTGTTCTGCTAAGTCTGTTCGTACAGCTATGTATTGTGGATGCTGCCGTGAAAGGAAAAGGAAATTGAATTAATAAATTAATATCAAAATATGTAAAGTACTGTAAATGATCAACTCGGTGGTCAGCTTTACCTGAAGGCGGCTAGGTCTTGGAAATACCGCCTTGTAAGTTATTGGGGCCATAAACCTTCTGTTAGAGATTCAAAATAAGCATAGCTTAGGACCGACAATGCTGCCGACAAACATCCAGGGAAATACCTAGGAAGATTGTTAAAGAAATTTGTGGCCATAAACCCTGGTTTTGCCCCGGCAAAGAGGCCGCTGGGAAACACGGTAAATATAGAAAGGAAGGGTAATTTTAGACAGCTAGCCAATCAGAAGAAGTCTGGAACCAACCAATCAGGAGTGGTCTGCAGCCAGAGAATCAGAGGAAGTCTGAAGAGAGTGGGGGAAAGAAGACTTATACGAAGGGGAGAGAAGTTTGAAGGAGTGGGGAGAGTAAAGTACGAGAAGCGATCAGAAAAAAAATATATATATATTTCAGGGGAGTCGGAGTCGAGTGGGGAGTTCGAAGGTGAACAGAGGTCGGGGAGTGTGCCAAGAGGGCGAGAGTGGAACGAGAAAGGCAGAGGACCAGATAGGTAGAAGCGGCAGAGTCCAGATAGCTAGACAGGCCGAGATGGGATGCTGTGCTGAGTCTGAGAGAGCGTCAGAGATGGCAGGGACTGATCCAGCAGATAGGCCAGAGACAACACCAGAGAGTGCCCACCAGATAAGGTTAATACATATACAGTACTATTTGTAATATTGTGTGGTCAGTATTTATTAAATAATGTTAAATTGCCAGTCTGCATCCATTAACTAATTTGTGTCATTAAAATCTTTATATGATATATTAAAGGGGGTATAAATGATTTACATTATTGGTCAATAAAATTAAAGATATAGTTCAATTTAGATGTGCTTCTTTATTATCATTTACCCTATGCCACAGGTTTTTTAAAATAAAATAGAATCGGTTAATACGTCACCGTTGGAAAAGTATCCAATTTACATTAAGGCGTATTAACTATATTAATTACATATATTAATTAGATATAAGCCCTTTCTGGTAACCCCCACCCGCCTTAGAAAAGCGGGAGACCGGAAACGTAGCAGTACTATATATATTTTTTTCTGTTCCTCGCATATATTCAATGAATTTTTATGATCTATAATTGCCTTAGAATAGGGCATCTTTGCATCATAATTTTTTTAAAAATAAAATGGGATAATCATTACAGCATCGACTTTTAGGAATCTGTCTTTTATTTTCCACCTACAAAAGGTAAGATGATATGAGAAGCGGATATCAAAACAAATGGCGATATGAACGAAGAGTGACTGTGACGTGTTTTTCTATGACGCGTCTTCTATTCACTATAAAGGCAGCATCCGTCGAAAGTCTCTGCAGGCTCCGAAAATATATATTCGTTGACTATCACCCGTGCAGTTTCATCGGAAAGTCTCGTGCATCGCCTAGACGTCGCCATGGTGATATAAGTTCTATATATGATTGCGAAACCGACAATAACTACCTTATTTTTTTTGTCAACAATAGTGAATGATTTTCCTTGCTGTGTCTAAGAATTGAAGATCCTAGTATAAGACATAGCAAATCGCTGTCTTCAAATAATTCAAATTAAATTAAATTAAAATTCAAATAATACATTAATATCACTCAATATAGCATGCCGAGATACATAACAGAAAATCTTAATTCAATAAACATTCAACAACAGGGTTCATCCATCAGTTCTCTGTAATTTTGAAACAGTCATGATCAGATTGAAAAGAAATGATAAATAACTCATGAGACTAAAAAATAACAGTAACTTCATTAATTGGAACTAAAAACGAAGGTTAGCATGTAGATAATCCAGAGGTAGATTCGAACTACGTTATTAATAATTTCATAGATATAGAACACTTAGGGCCTATTCACACTATCGGTTTCGCTCCCGGTCCGCTCTCGCTCTACCCCATTCACACTATCGCTCCGCTCCACAGTGGGACGAGTCCACACTCCCGTTGGACATCGGCTATAACTCTCAAAGAAATTTTGCTGGACTTCTCAAATTTTGTCAGTTTATGTTTTTGAGAATGCAGAATCTTAATTATTGTCATTTCATTCATAATCATTATTTATATATATGGTACGTACATTATAATTATAAAATATATCAGTATAAATTAAAAATGCATTAACAATTTTATATTAAAATTTATAGCAATTACGTTTACAGTAGTATGTTGTTACAATAATAAATAGATAACTACTATGATTTAAAATGTAATTAAATAATAACAAATTTAATGTAATATACCTTTTTTAAAAATTGTTCATTAGCTTCACATTCTACCTTGCTTCCTGTGACATTTTACTTTTAACAACAATATTATATTGAGATTGAAATGGGATCGGAGTTTATAGCAAACTATCGATTCTTGACGTTTTTCTGGAATGCTGCTCTCTATAATCCCAAAAATGTTTCTGATTTGTTTCTTGATCCTTATTACGAAGCCAGGTCGTATCAGTCAAATCTATCTTATTCTTTTGAACAAAAGAAAAAGGTCATTGTTTCTTTTCATATTTATTATGTTAGCAGCAGAAAAGTCGTATAATAACTACGTTTGATTTTGTTTGACAGGACTTGAAAAAAAGGCAAACAAAATTATAACTTTGGTCAATGCCAAACTACCTACTTTAACCAAGTAACTACTGTCTATTTATAATTAAATGTAAATTAAAGACAGTGAAATATATTTTTTTTTTTTTTTTTTTTTTTGTTCCTCCGCATGATTCTGGAGAAGACTAGAGAATATAAGGTCCAAACACATCACCTCTTTATTGATTTTGAGGCTGCGTATGACAGCATCCTTAGACCTGCACTCTTTGACACCCTTATCGAAGTGGAAGTGCCCCCTAAGCTGGTCCGCCTGATAAAGATGACGATGGAAGGTGTACAGTGCATGATACGGATACAGGGTGACCTATCGGATCAATTCCATACAGAGCGAGGAGTCCGTCAAGGTGATAGTCTCGCCTGTTTACTATTTAACCTTGCATTGGATAAAGCGGTGCGCAACTCAGGTATCCAAATAGGAGGAACCATCATAAATAAAAGTGTCCAGATACTTGCGTACGCTGATGACATTGATCTGATAGGAAGATCCCTTGTTGCCGTTAAGGAAGCGTTCACCAGGCTGGAAAGATCTGCTTGTGAGGTGGGGCTCAAAGTAAATGAACAAAAAACAAAGTATATGTGTACCGACGCTGAAGTTACTGACTTTGCTGTAGCAGGGTATACTTTTAAGGGGGTAGATAAGTTTGTATATCTGGGTAGCCAGGTAGACCGCTATAATGACGTGCACCAAGAAATTAAAAGAAGGATTGTAGCGGCTAATAGGTGCCTTTTTGGTTTGCACAAATATATGAGGAGCAAAATCTTTTCTCGTGCGTCTAAAATCAGGATATACAAAACCCTTATACGCCCTGTATTGCTTTACTCCTCGGAATGCTGGACCCTCTCGAAAAGCGACGAGATAAGTCTACTAAGGTTCGAAAGAAAGGTCCTAAGGAAGATCTTCGGACCTATCCATGAAGGGGAAATCTGGAGGCAAAGGACAAATCAAGAGTTAGACCAGCAAAGAATGAGATATAGTCCGGACCCTGAAGATTGGCAGACTTAGGTGGGCTGGTCATGTAGCGAGGATGGGTGAAGTGGAAACTCCGAGGAAGCTGATCGACGAGCGGATATATGGTACACGGAGAGTGGGCAGACCTAGGGCTAGATGGATGGATGGTATCTCAAATAATGCAAGGACGATTCTAAATTTAAGAGGAAACTGGAGAATGGCTGCGCAGAGAAGAGAGGAATGGCGTACGTTGTTAGAGGAGGCCAAGACCCACATAAGGGTTGTAGCGCCACGTAGGTAGGAAATATTTTTGTTAACAATATTTCGTGTGCAGTGCACTCTTTTAACTTACTACCTAATTATTATGCTGCTGTACAAATATAAAATATTAAAAAAAAATAACAATTTTTTTAAATGTTCAAAGCTATTCTATTGGAAATCGTAATTTGTTGAATAAAATGTTGCAGTTGGTTCGAAATATATTAATTTAAGGATTATGAGTTGATGAAAACCCAAATATGCTAAGAAGATGTTCTAAATCACCAAATTCACTCTTGAGTTCAGTGTTCACGCGTGGTAAAATCTCATTTAAATGAGTATAGGCAGATTTCTGCAAGATCGGAAAACTGTTTATAAAAGTTCAAACCTTTGCTAACAATAGGGTATGTGTAGTTTTCCGGGAAATTTCGGGCGTTTTACTATATTGTACCAAATAGTTTACATTTGTTTGAACCGTCGTAACTGTTGCCTATGTTTTTCCAAAACTATATTTCTGGTGTATTACAATTCATTAGCAATGCTTTATCATACAGTAAACATTCTATTAGGTTTAGCCAAAAAATATAGGCACACTAACTTTAAATATAAAAAAGATGAATGTCTTACTGTCATGTTTCAACTCATATTGTATCATTATTAACGCAAAGATTGAGTTAAAAATTAGTGCACATGACGGGGAAAGGATTCTAGTTTATTAATATTACAATGAAACCTCTAAATTTTAACTTTCATGTTTTGGCCCAATGTCCGGCCAGACAGTGGACTCGCCCCACTGTGCGCTCCCGCTTCACTCCCGGTCCGCTCTCCTAATGTCTTACCATATTCACATTATGTAATTTTACACCGTTCACTTTTGAAAGGTTTAAGCTATTAAAGCCATTAATAATCGAAGTTGTCTGTATTCGGATTTTAATTAATGAATGACTTTCAGTTATTGAAGTATTTATTTATTCATCAATTTTACGGCGAAAAAAAAGTTCAATTTTTATTATCTTTATTTTATTTTTATTATGTTATCCATTTTATTATGTTTACAATTTTTAATTTTATTGTTTGTATATTATTCCATCAAGTTGAAAGGCATGTATGAGTACAGACTAAAAGTTTTCAGTCTTATATTTTTTGCGTGAAGATAATATTTTTTTTTTTTAGAGTAGATAAGCATTTTTTGTTAGAAACATAAATAAAATTATTATTAAAAACACTGTTACATTTTGTTTATATTTCATTTCCATGATTTTTTTTTTTCCGAATGTATTCGAATACGCTTGAAATCGGTAAATGCTGCAATTTACGGATTGTGTTCTCTTCTTTTCCTGATTCATATTTTAATTATTTTTTGCTTTAATATATTTTTTGTTAATGATTGAACGTCAAATTGAACGTTATTTTACAATAGCAATGAGTATGTAGTCAATAAATAAATCGGTGACCGTTTTTTACGAGTACATTAATTCATTGCAAAATATATCTCAAAATTAACATGAATTTTTCTCGTGGAAAAACCACGTGTATTGAGTTTTTTTTTTTTTTTTTAATCATTTCAAGCTTATTCGAATACATTCGGAAAAAAATTAAATTATTTCATCACAATTAATTAAATTAATTTATAATTATCACATATATATATATTCTAAAGTTGAACTTTTTTTGGCCGTAAAATTGATGAATAAATAAATACTTTAATAACTGAAAGTTAATTATTAATTAAAATCCAAATACAGACGGCTTCGATTATTAATGACTTCAATCGTGAACGATGTAAAATTATATAATGTGAATATGAAAAGACTTTAGGAGAGCGGAGCGAGAGTGGACCGGGAGTGGAGCGGGAGCGGAGCGAGGCCGGACTTGTACCAATATTGTGATTACCCTCTTTCTATTCCTCTTTAGAATATTTTGTCAGTGAGACCGGACCGGGAGCGGAGTGATAGTGTGAATGGGGTAAAGCGAGAGCGGACCGGGAGTGGAGCGAGACCGGAGCGGGACCGATAGTGGAATTCTCTGTCTATTTCTCTTTAGAATATTTTACCATACCGAGAGCGGACCGGGAGTGGAGCGGGAGCGGAGCGATAGTGTGAATCCGCCCTTATTGAAACATTACTGTGGCTTAAGAATGAAGTGAGTAAATCACACAATTTATTCAAGTGGACATAATACCATCATTAAAGGAAAACCTGTATGAAATCTTTATACATTTCACTATTTATAAAAAAATCAAAAACATACAATACAAAGGAAAAAAAAGAAACCTATTTCCATATATATTATTATTTACGATATCAATGTCTATTTATACTACTGAATTATTTTTTTTCTATATAATCTGCTCATTCAGTCGATGCAAAATAATATTGCGTACTCGAAAGAAACAGGAATAAACTGTATTATTCATACATATATCTATTTACTTCAATTTTTCGCATTAAAAAATATTCAAATTATAATTTAGATCAATGATTAATCTAACTTCAACTAAGTTCACGGAACTCCATTTTCCGCCATAAAATCTTCAATTTCAATTTCTTGAAATATTGTAAAATTTATTATTGGATCATTTAACATCATTTATTTTATTCTAAAATACATCAGAAAATGAACCCTTATGTATCTTAATTGAAATATGAGATTGAGGTCGGAAAAAAGGTATGTATAGTTATTATTATTATGTGAATAATAATGAATATATTGATACTTCAATTCATCCATTAAACAATGGTCATTAAAAGATAGCACTAAACTCGGAAATTCGAGTTACGCAGCTTAGTGGCACAAGAACTCAGGTTTTTATTTTCTTTTTTTATTACATAAATTTATGTTCTACTTTCCATAAGAAAGTAAAAAATATTTGATTTTTTTTTTATAAATCGGTTATTGGAACGTACATTTCTGCAACCTGCTCTAATGCAGGTTGGGCAAGCTCTTTTCTTTCCTAACTATCTATGCATTCATGCAGGCAAATGGGTTGATTAAAAGAAGACTAGTTTATCAGAACAAGAATTAGTATGTCTTAGATTGGTATACTTAACTATTATGTGTGTATTTAGAACACACATATGTATATATATGAAGGAGCTACCCAAAACAGAATTAACTGAGTTTCGTTTGAAATTAAAATTGAAAGTATTTTTTCCTCTCTATTAAAAAGCTAGCAATAAGTTTAAGAATGTTTAAGACAGGTACTTTGGGTTAACTGTAAAGGTACGAGTGATGAAAGCGAGAAAATAGCCTGTTGTCTAAAACTATGATTCAGGCAGCATATCCAGCAACTAACTGCCATAAACAGCGAAATATGCTTTCCTTTGTTAGGAATTTCTCTCCTGCAAGTAATGTTCTGTAACAATTTGCGTGTCTGCGTGTGTAATTGTGTGAGGTCGTGGGAGTGTGGGTGGGTGCTTTTGCCTCTTATCTATATACACTGCTATCATACATATGCCTATAAGGAATATTTGGATTTTCCTAATAACAAATACATGAAAATATCCTTAGTGTTAATTAAATAAATAAAGTTTTTAAAGCAATTTTTTAAAACATTATTAATGAATCTATTGAGTACAAACAAATTATTGAGTGAGAGAGAGAATACTAAATCCGTAAGCGATGCAGCCCACTGTAAATCTTCAATTGTTGTTTGTTCTTTATTTTATTATATTTTTCTTGTATCCATGTTTAATATGTATATTTACTTTTATCTCTTGGTTTAACAGAATTAGTAAATCTTTAACCACCTGCATCATACACAGAAGCATTATGTGAATATTTCGAAAAAATAATGGTGTGGAATAAACAATTCGGACATTATTATATGAAACTAGGGGCCTGGTAGTATATAAAGTAAGGAAAACCTATTCTTAGAACGGAGACGAAAAAATATATACGAAGAACAGAAAAAGGAATTGATTTTACGAGTATAACTATTTGCGATAACAAGAAAACAAGAATTGATGAGGGAATAACGATTAGTGCTAAGTTAAGTTAAATTTAAGACTAGTTATTTTCCGGTTGAAGAATTACTTAGCTCATTGCGATTGACATTATTTACAAAAAATCATTTACAAAGACATTATACTTTCTAGTGTATTTAACGGATGCCAATGGTGGCCGTATATGTTAGCGAGTGATCGACACCAAGCCTTGTGGATTTGAAAAACCATTGACGGTTCATAACTCATCTATTTCCTTTTATGATAAATCAGTCTTTTACATGCTTCACTGAATTTTTTTTCGAGAAATATTGATTATATCCGATTTGTTTTTTGCCTACTCTAGCGACAAGAAGAATCAAGTAGAACGTGTTACATTGATAAATGTATCCTGTAAAATTACATGGTAATATTGCACGGATGTGGAATAGAGAAACGAATTTCGGTTTATATAATCGATTAGTAATTAGATACTTGTGCGGTAATGTAATATGGCACCAAGAAATTAGACTCACTTATACGCCTGGATGCAGCTATACTGCTAAGATTTTGTTTACAAATTATTTAGCATTTTTAAATATCAGTTTATTTTAGGAAAACTGGGGAATAATGAAGAGTATGCCTACCAATTTGTATAGCTGAGATACTTTTTAGTCCTGTAGCTGGTTTACGAAGTGACTATTATGTTGATTTCACTAAAACTTTAACGATTATGATAGGTTAAATAATGGTCAGGATTTTCAGTTTACAATGATATTTATTATGGTAAGCCAACGTTTCGATCCAGCTTGTGGATCTTCTTCAGGGCTAAAAAGAAAACAAATATATGATATAGAGATTTTAAAATCTCTATATAGGCCCACAGTTTTCAGCTATATTTTATATCAGCCACTTATTTTAGGCCTAGGAATTCATAAGTTGTTTTAGCTTCATATCAATAAGATCAAGTTTTACTATCCTTCTTTCACACTTATTGACTTGCTAGTATTTAAATTAACCAAGAGGATGAGATGATATTTTTCACATTGTTTGTTGGATATATATTTTTGTTTTTATTCTGTATGGATAAAATAATATTCCATTCTGATTACTAAAGATAGGGTTAGCCATACCAAGAGTCAGTCGTATAATTACAAATTAGTAACAAATATAATTAGTAAATTTAGATAATTACAAATTTTACTCGAACTTCATTACTAGGTTCTACATAGAATCTCCTGTTGGAAATATTCGAAAATTCTTCTTCTTATATTAGTCCTGGACCTCATTTGCGTCCAAAAGGTCACTCTTTCAGGCAATCCCAGCCTTCGAAAAATCAGTGCTTAACCCTTCTACGAAAAATATAGCAGTTGAATTAACGAAACGTGAATTCACTTTCCTTTCTGTAACCCATGTACGATAATGACCTCTTTTGGTGCCACCGCATGACTTAAAAATATCCGTACATAACCATTCTTCAGTTATGTTGTGAAAGGGCTTTGACGTGGCCTCAGGCTCGATATCAGATTGGGTCAATATTGGTTTAATATCCAGAGCCAAGCTTCAAGACCACGCGACCTTTGACAGCCGAGCCCCTTATACTTGACCTATGGGAAGGAGAAGTCCACGTGGAATAAATCTTTTGATTTCTTATAATATCACACTGACAAGATTTTTTATTCTTGTTTTATTTAAATATGTTATAAGTAAATGTTATTATTTTTTTACGATTTTTATCAAATGTAAAAAAAAAATATAATAAAGTAATTAAACAACAAATGAGATCGTAAATGAAGGCTACTTAATATTGTTATTTAATTTTTTTTTTTTTTTTATTATAGTAGCTTCGAGGGTCAATCAAAACACAACAAAAATTTATAAATTTCATTTATAAATCGATATCACGGTAAATAATGTACTGTAAAATACTATTATTAGTTTTATTATTATTTTTTTTTAATCTCATCACATTATTATTTTTTCATTTTTATAAATTGTTTACTTACTTTTCCTTACCTCTGATTTTTTCTTTTTTTTTATCTATTCTTTTCATTTCGTTGCTGGTAAACATTAACACTACTGAAAACAGCAGAATTTTAAACTTCACTCCAATTACTGGCATAATACTTTTTTTAATGGCATGAAGCCAATATAGCAGTGAAAATATCAAATATAAATATGTCAAACATGTATTGTGAAACATAAGTATACTCCTGAAAATGGAGCAGTGAAACAGCAGCGTTGATATCTAACTTCAAAAGGCTGGAGTGGTCCCAGGGTGGGAGCGTATATTGGGGATTAATCCCTTCCAAAAAAAATCGAAAAAAGAAAATTATTTTGGAATAAATTTTCTTTATAAAGCTTCTGACTCTTTAAAAATATCTAGTATAGTAGTATTGAAGTTCATGAATTTAAAATAAATTGTCGATACCTTTTGTAAATAAATAAGTGCATGTTCGTTATAGCGTATATATTTTTTGTTGTTTTTTAATTTACAACCCCCCCTCCCGGAAATTATTTCTGGGACCGCTCTTTATAAGAAGTATAATAATAAAGATATTGAAGAAACTTTACAGAATAACCAAAATTGAAGATAATAATTAAAAATAAGACTTTCAAAATATACAATATTTGTTATCTATTAAGTTTTACATTTGGGGAATTAATTATGCATTCTATTTTTAAAGAAATTAAAGTAAATATTAATGTTTTCCTCTTATTTTTTTGTCATCAGCTTTATATTTACTTTCTAAATTTTTCTTATCGACAATGATTCTCATTTTTTGGCCAAAACTCTCATTTAAAAAAGCCTCCTTCAATCCTAATTATTCGTAATCGATCCAACGGAGTAAAAGTTCGTGGTCCAAGACGTATTGGGAGAAAGGCCCAGTCTAATTTCTCCACTTTTTTTTGGAAGGGTGGGGCCCGATGAGTGAAAGGGAAAACGGAGCGGTCAAGGTTAGATCGAGGTTTATGAACCCTTTGAATGGATTCCTTCCACACGGTTGTCGATCTCAATGGCGTTTCGCAGGCATGCTAACTAGAGGCCTAATAAACAGAAAATTCTACAAGGTTCGTAGTTTTTTCTATCATCATCATGGCCTGATTTTCTGTACTGCGTGGACTGCTGGCTACTTGGTTTGCGTATGCAATAATAATAATACAGTAAAATCGTGTTGTTTGACCAAAAAAACATTCCATCATGAAATTGTGGAAATATTATAAGACAAGCCATGACCTTATCTCTTAGCATAATATTTCAATACCCTACTTACACATACTACTAACAATCTAATACTTTTAAAACGTTCGTTGGCTAAGGTCAAGCTCCTTGTCAAAGTTATGTATTGAAATAAAAAAAAGAAAAAAACACAATTATCATTTATCATTTCTAAAATCACTGTTAGGATATGGTTGTAATGTTCCTTAAAAAAAAAAAAAAAAGTTATGCTGTCTCTGATTCCAGTAAATAGTTAACGTTTTACACATCATTAGGCATCACCCCCTCCCCCCGAAAAAAAATACGTTTAAACAGGTCTTAAGCTCAACATTAATGTTAGCCATACAGTGGCGGATATAGAAATACAAATGAAAAACGTTATTATCCATTTTAGCATTTATTACGATTTAGCACGATTCATTAAAATAATTTAGATTACGGCACTTTATCTTTTTCTTTATATTACTAATTTATTATAAGCGCCCTTAAATACGTCGTTGTAGCTACATAGATGATGGAAATCCTTTAGAAGAGATTCAGGCACTGTTTAAGACTAATAAAGAACCTTTTTTAATTTAATTTTAAAACGTGGATGAACGATATCATATATAAGTTCTCAATGCACCGCAGTAAGGAATGTTATGACAAATAAATAAAATCAAAGTAATACACTCCAAAACAGTTCATATATTTTTTTCCAGACCCTACATATCTACAATAGGAGCTTTCGGCGCCTTTGCGCCATATTCATCTAAAATACAATTACAATTAAACAACTTCATCATTAATGATTATAAAAATTGTCATGAGAAATAAGAATTATCACCTGTCAGAATCATCACCTGTCCTCTCATGACAATTTTTATAATCATTAATGATGAAGTTGTTTGATTGTAATTGAATTTTAGATGAATATGGCACAAAGGCGCCGAGATGAACAGAAAATTTTAATGTAAACTATATATTTTACATAAAAACAATATATGTAAAAATAATTTACGAATCACCAATATATATTAAATAGTTATTATTATTGACACTCTAGAATAAAATTAGATGTATTTCAAAATTTTATTTTTTATTATAAAAAAAACTTCTTATACAAGTCCAATTCATAAAATTGAATGAGCTTTATAGATACCGTTGTCGGCGTCATGAATGGAACGAGATTCAAGGTTATCTTGATAAAATATCTAATCTTTCCAAATTAGGTTGCGATTGAATAAGTTTTTTATTTTCCCTTTCTTTTTATAACTATTTTAAGATATATTTTTTTTTAATAAGCTATTTAATTATTTTGAAGATAAAGGATTTTAAATATATATATATATATATATATATATATATATATATATATATATATATATATATATATATATATATATATATATAATCACATAAAATTTTACGAAACAATACAATTTTTACTACGTTCTACTTCACGTTAGTGTCTCGGGATTGCCGGATTTTCTATTACAAGGATATATTATTTACAATTCACTTGGAGATGAAAATATATTTATTCTTTTCCTGTATGTTTTATCTACTTTTTCCTACTGTCTAACTCAAAATTATCTTAAATTTTTTTTTGCGTTATTACTAATAAATATAAATTGTTGATTTTAAGGATGATATATCCGAAATCATGTACAATATCTTATGTATGTATGTTGTAAAATCTGATAATCAATAAAAACTTTTCTCTCTCTCTCTATTCTTTTCTATATGTGCATGTTTTTTTATTCTGAAGGGGCTTCGACCCAGAATAAGGTCCTGTTTCTATCTAAAAGATTTCACTGGGTGAGGTAGTGAGTCTGTTGGAACTAAATACATAATAGGTAACCTGTCAATAAAATTCAACCGACCCGTGGGTTGTGAGACCTAATATCTTTATTTAGAGACAGATAACTGTATTTAATCATGGAATAAATCAAACAGCATTCAACATATATATGTTACTCTAACGATAAATTAACGGTTTTCATAGCGAATATGATTCTTCATTTCAAGATATCTGCTGATATTGCGAGATATTAAATGAGCAGCTCTTTTGGTAAAGATTTATTACTTTCACTTACCTATATATGAAATATATAGTAAGTGGAAGTATTGCGATCGTGAAAATTTTTTTTTCTTGCATTCATTGACATTCTGATCTGGATCAATGATTTTTCGAACTTCGGTAATGGGGCTTTCACTTGAAATATGAGAAAGTGGACTAATATCTGATTGCTGTTATTACTTTCTCTTAAAGTAAAATAATAACCAGGGGCGGAGGTCTACGGTTACGTAAGCCGGCAGTGGTCTCCCAAACCGCTTATAGCAAATTAAGATCGGTTTGGGAAATTAAGATTAAGTCTCATGTCTATGATCAATGTGAATATACACTGAGAGAGCCTATACATAACATATACCTACTTTTTTATTTATTTATTTGAAATATGTATGCTACACACTATTAATGTTATTATAAGCCTTTCGATGAAAATATATTTTAACTTGAGGCCTCCCCCAATTAAAGAGGTGAGATCTAACTTCCCACCCGACGGACCAGCCGTATTGGGAACTTAGAATTAATATTAATGTTAATTTTAAAAAATCAATTATAGTCAATAGAATTTATATGGGACGGAAGGGATTCGATACCGTGATCTTAGCATTAATAGTATAGCTTTTCAACGATACATTTACGCTTTTTTCCCTTCTGATAATTGTCAATGTTTTCACGCTAATTTTTTATTATCGTCATTTCTAAGAAGTAATTAGTCGTTCATAATTAATTTACTAGACAGTTATTTATTCCAATAAAAAATCATTATTTCTCTAATAATCAAATCCTCAATTAGCCTTCGTGAATTAATAAACCAAACAGTATTAAAAAAAAAAAAAAAGGCATTGACTGCAAATGTCCCCAAGCGTTATGGTTCTTGACGGACGATAGGTCTGGGTATTATTTTTTAACGAATCAAGTCTAATGGGATGTTATAATGAAGTTTTATACTGCACGAAATTGCACGATTTGGGGTTTAATGCACGAAATTGCACGTTTTGAATTTTTATAGCACGAAATTGCATCATTTGATATTTTGAAGAAAAAATAAATTACAAATTGTAATTTTTTTTAATACACATCCAAACAATAGTGGAAAAATAAATGTGGATATTATAGAAAAAAAATAAAGGAAACTTGGGAGATGTAAACCAACACAAACCTCCGATTTCCCCAAAATAAGGGTTCAGTGCTTCCTGGATGTTCCATTTTGTTTCTCAATTCCCATCGTTTTCAGTACCTATCAAACTAGCTTTTGTCGAGTATATTGTTTCTGAAAATACCTAAAATGGGAGCAAGTTTGTCTTCGAAAACTGCGGGATGGATTGAAAAATATCCTGAACTCAATAGGGATGGTTGTGTAGTGTTCTGTAAATCTTGTGGTAAAAAATTGGATGTGAGAGGAAATCACAAATTCATACCCGCTGTAGCACAAGTAAGTACCTAATTTTTTTGAACCCTAGAACGGTAACAGGGGTAGTGCGTGTCACCAGAGTGATTTAAAAATAAGCCTACGCACCGGATATTGCATCTAGTGATTTCATAATTTGAGTAGTATCTTTCTTTTTTATGATCTTCCTATTTCCAATATATGTAATTGCAGCTCACATGCGAGTATTTTACTCTGTAATCCACATCTTTCTGTTACTATTTTAAGTAAATATTTTATGTTCCTATTTTTTTCCCGGAATTTTTTTAAAAAATATATCAACATTATTATACAAAAGATCCAAAATTCAGTGATTATACTAAAATCTATACCAAAACCAATATTATAAAAATAATCTGTAAAAATAAAAGAGTTTCTATTTGAATTTACTGTCCGCTACTGTTTTTTTTTTTTTCCAAAGTAGCTATTTTTTGTTCACAAAAATAATTTAATGCCTAATTTTCAAGCAATAAATTTTAATTGCATGTTTTGAAGTTTTTAATGCACGTTTTGAAGTTTTTATTGCACGTTCTCAAATTTTTACTGCACGGAATTCCGAACTTTAGTTATGAATAATGTTGAATTAGTGAGCGCTTCAGTAAATTAATGAAACTATAAATATTTTCCTTTTATTTCAGGCCACAGATTGTGTTTAAATTGTTTTTAAACTTACAATTAAATTTACGAATTGGTTCCTAATTATACATAGCCCCAATACAATTTATTGTCCGATTTTTAGGCATTCTAGCAATTTTCAAAGTACGATTTCCTATGACCATGAAACTGTTACAATTAAATATAATAAATGCCCTTGTCAAACAAAATTTTAAAATTATAATAGTAAAAAAACACCCTATCCGCTGCAAGATTGCAAGCATCTTTGAAGATTGAAGATACACTACTTAGGACTCCACGTTGTGGGAATCGTTAATATAATCATGGGAATACCGAGCGGGAGGCAGGGGGGGCTGCTGCCCCCCCCCCCTGGAAGGCTGGATGCAATAATTTTTTAAGCTTTTAAGGTGGGAAGCAGTAATAGTATAATTTTTTTCAAGCAAACAATTTTAATAACTTATTTGATAAAGCACTACTATAATTATAAATAATTTTGGTTTCATTAAATAATCATGGTTTCATCATGAAAAATAATTTCATCATTTTTCATTCAATTGGTTTCATTCACCTTTTCCGCGGTAAGATGTACAACATGAACGACCATAGCTTGCCCCCGCCCCCTAGCCCTTTAACTGCGGAGGTAGCGGGGCATGAGATGGTCCGCCGGTGCGCGTTAGTAGGCACACTGAGCGGAATACTTTTACTACATTCAAGCTCTCGCATCTAATATGTTTTGTGAGCTTAATTAATTCTAAAAAAAACTTTTCCATCCTCACTTTTTGGTTCGGACTGTGAAAAACCTTTTTTTTTTTCCTTTCTTTTAATACCTTTTATCATTTAAAAATTTTCTTTTGTGTGGTAAATCTCAAAGCACGAGACAACACATCTTCCTCAGTATTTAATCTTTTTGCCACCACAACTCACAATTTACTACACAAGTTAAGGCCACAGGAGATGCAAATGAACTGGATATTAGAAATACGCAGGTGTGAATTTAAGTTATGTTATTCACAGAAGCAACCGTGCATCAAGGAATGGTTAGTAAGGAAAAGAATAATCAAATGCCATCTAGCGGTACGGGTAAACATTATAGATTCCAAAAAACGTCGAAAGAAAGCGCTAGATACCCCGCGGGAAAAGGATGGCTAATATGTCAGTCAACAGCATCTGGGGACCAGCGCCGTGCCGGCTTATATATTAGCCTACAGCACACGAGGACCAGCGCGCGGCTGGCTTATGTGTCAGCCAATAGCATTTAAAGGGCTAGTTTTGATCCTGGGTACGCCCTTGAATATAATGTTTACGATCAATTAACAAATTTAATAAGTCTTAACTTTTGTGAATATAGATACAATAACCATTTTGTTGTAGTTTATTGAAGGTTTAAGTCAATTCTACATGATATTCTATGACTATAGAATTAGGCAGTCGAATCAATGTGTGACCGAGTAATGTGACCATATACAACTCTCACTGATGGTGACAACTCAAACCACTTCTTATATAATAGCTCAAGTTATGTCATAAAATACAAACAACTGTCAAAAATATTAGGTCACGTTAACGAGTGGTTATGTTTAAAAGGGCGAGCTTTCATTAGATAACGTTATTAGGTAACGGCTGCACCTGCCCAGCCCCCATATCCCTTCTGAATCCTGACCGCCGCGATGGAGTATTTTAGATCTTTTGATATTCAAAGAGTAACTACTAGTCGCTCCTCAAAATGGGCGCCGAGAGTTACGCTCAGAAGTGTAACTAAACGATCCACGTTGCGTCAGTACGTTATTAATGCGTAAGTTGAAGGGGCTAGAAATAGATCTATTTCATTGGAATAATTTTCAGGAAGTTACGCAGGGGCCGATCCTGAAAACTTATCCAGGCGGTGATCACATAACAGCATACTTGTTATCGTGATCCGAATTTCGCGTCTGATTTCTCGGTCCCTAAAAATCTTAAAAGCAACTTACACAAAATGATTTTATAATTCAATAGAGGAGGATACTTTAGAAATTCGGAAGATACTGACTGCTTGGCTGTCAGAAGCAAACTAACATGAGCACTTATCAAGTTTAATAAGTTGTAAATGAATCTAACATTTCAAAGGTTGAAAACGAACAAAGAAATAAAAAAAACTATATCACTATTACCTAATTTTATAGGAGAGCAGTTTGCACCATGGAATTATATCAATTCAGTACCCAATTCTTCACACTATTTATAAGACTGAATTCTTTACTAGCAAAAGTTTTTACGTTGAGTGCAAAGAATCTTTCTAATTTTAATTTATTTCTAATACACTGCAATTATTAAAAGAACAATAGAAAAAGACTATATAAGAATAAAATTTCAAGATTTCAATTGAAATCGATCCTTGGATTAAAGTGGAATTGATAAATCATACAGTCTACAGATTCAAATTTATTTATTAAGGGATTCCCTGAACTTAAATTAATTTCGCCTACGTTCGTATCACTTAACATTAAATAGGAAGGACAATTATGTAATCCTCTTGAATTTTGTGGTGCCATGATTGGAGCCTAAAAATAAATTTCAAAAAGAATCAAATTTTTTTAATGATATGTCTGGTTTCTCAAACTGCTGATTCATGTATATTTAGACATTATATATATATTTTTTAAATATTCATCAATTTTGATGTTCAGCAGTCTAGGAGCATCCCAAACGCATATTTCGAACTCTTTTTATATGTTTAACAATGTTTACCGCAAAATGTTAAGATTAATACTTTACGTATAAAGGCACATCCCTGATTTGTATATATTCACCTTTTCATATAAGAGTGGACCTATTGTTCTTTTAAAGGAATTTAACTCGCCCTACCATTCGTCTAAGGCTTAGTTATCTTTACCTCTGGCTAAAGAAAGAAAATGAAATAAAAACGAATAAATATGCTCCATGTATTAATAATAGCCATAGTGACTTACACGAAGTAGGTATATCAAGGAAGAATACATATATCTATTATTTCATTTGCACTTCAGCTATGTTTATTTAACTCCATTACAATCAAAAACGTATCAACTCGTTAATACGTAATCAAACGTCTCCCGTTAAATTAATTGTTATTTCTACCACGTAATATTAGTTGATAGTACAACGCTGGCCTTGACTTTCCCAAGACGCATTTATTCATCTTTGTTTTTAATACCTCAGTAACTCCTTTTAATTCATTCCCATTGGCGCGATCGTTTCATTACAATCTCTGATATATATATATATATATATATATATATATATATATATATATATATATATATATATATATATATACATATGGGTCATTTTCCCAGAAAGGGCAAATCGCTGTCCCCGATGGATTCTGAAGCCCCCTCCCCATTTTCGTTCATTAAAACAACCTTTAATTAGGCTCTGTGACTTGCCCTGTCAACTACTCTGGGTTTTACTGATATAACATTAAAAATTAAAGGTTGAATTTAGCAGTGGAAATCTCCTTCCCTCGCCATGTCACAACTCCAGTTTCCAAACTTTACGTTCGTCTACGAATTGACCATTGACGCTTTTTGATTTTTTTATAACTGTGGTGCTGTACTAAACATCTCAAGATCAGAATGTGAGGTATGCGATATTTTTAAGAATGATAGAATAGTACACAGAGGAGGGAAAAGACTTGTCCCCGGTGTTTGGATTTTTCCCCACTTACATAGTATTTTCGTGTTTTGGCAGTTTTAACCTTTACAGATGACTGCGGCTTCGGGCCAAAAGTAGGATCACATCTGAGGTAACAACTCTTTTTGCCACCAAATGCATTCAGTCACTGTGGAACCGTCAGGATAACAACGTAGGTCCTGCGGCGTGAGGCGGCATACAACCCGTGTCATTGTCCTGCCCGTAGCTTCTTAGAAGGTAATTAAATTTTTTAATTTACTTAGAAGTATCGAAATTTTTTCATTGCTTTCATCTTAAGTTGATACGTTTCTGACGGTATATCGTTGTTTAAAAATATGGCTGTATTTAAGTAGTAAACAGAAAAAAATGGATGGTCATACAATACAATATCGGGGGTTTTTCTCCCGCTCGAGTGTACTCGGTGATTAATTGTATCTAAATGTTTTTGTTGCTTTCTACTTCTAAAGCTCATTGAAACGTTTCGAACGGTCTATCATTTTTTCAAAAATCTGCTATATTTAAGTAGTAAACCAGAAAAAAATAGATAGCCTCTCAAATTCTAATGTCATTATCCCGCCTCTACGGAATTGGAAAGTAATTGTATCTAAAGTTTTTCGCTGCTTATTACTTATATAACTCATTTGCGCGTTTCCAACGGTCTATCGTTTTGTCGAAAAGCATCTGTATTTAAGTAGTAAGGAGAAAAAATGGATGGTCGAGAAAAAATATATTTAAACGAACCCCCAGCACATTTCTTTTCCCGTCTTCCGATTTTTTTTTGTTGTTTTTTTTAATAAATAATAAATGCACCATGCTCTTGTATAACCTGGCATTGGAGTTCAACCAATGCTATGTAAAGAGCATCCCTAAATATTTTCCAGACGTTAATTCGACATTTTCAATATCAAGAATTCCAAGTTCAGATTTGCCCTTTCTGGGAAAATGACCCATATATATATATTTTTTTTTCTAATTTATTTCGTTCGATAAAACGATGTATCTATTTCAGTGGTCTATCCTGATTAAACTCGGTGTAGATTTGATGTTTCATAACAAAATACTAAATATTTTTTTAATATAATAATTTTATTCCTGATAAAAAAAAAAAGATGGTTGGAAGAAAGATTCCTCCATTATGTATATATTTATTTATATTTCAAAAACTTATTATTGATATTTTTACTTTTATTTTCTTCAAAAATATGCTAAAACAAATACATAGTGCTGATAGTTAAAAAGCTGCATTGCACTCCCAACATGAAATTTTGGAAAATCCGGACCCCATGTAACCTTTTTTTACTTTCACTTACCTATATATGAAATATATAGTAAGTGGAAGTATTGCGATCGTGAAAATTTTCGACTTCCGGTTTTCAACGGAAATACACGTTTTGGGGTCCCCTGAGTCGAAATAACCAAATCCCGCGAAATGGTCTATGTGTGTGTGTGTGTGTGTGTGAACAGACTAGCTCAAAAACTATAAACCGTGCGAACCTGAAATTTGGTATTTAGAGTATGTATATGCCCGCGATGTGACAGCAAAAATTTCATCAAATTTACTCAAAGGGAGGGGGTACTTTATTTAATAACTTTTTAAATTTGTATTCGATTATCTCAAAAACGGCTCAAACGATTTTGATTAAACTGAGTATTTGATCTATTTATATGCCCGAGATATGACTGTAAAAATTTCATCAAAATTGATCTACAGGAGGGGGGACTTTATTTCATAACTTTTTTTCCAATTTTTACCTTTTTGATCGATTATCTCAAAAACGGCTTTAACGATTTTTATCAAATTCGTTATGTTTAATGAAAATTAGTTGTTATTTAATATCAGGTAAGCTTTATCATTATTAAAATGTTCTGAGAGGGCTTAAATGGGGAAGGGGCCTTTTTTGTTTTCCTATAAAGTACCTTTGTTTTAGTTTATATTGAGAAATGAACTGTCTGTCATCACGCCTAAAAATAAGAAATGGCTAAATATGATATATGAAGAAAATCAAGTAAACATATACAGGAGAAAAGAAGAAAAATAATCCGTCAATTCATAAAGCACCTTGAGCTCACGCATGCGCCGTACGCCTTTAATGACAAACCAATGCGTTATTATTAAAGATGTTCTGTTCATTTGAGAAGTGGCAATTAACAAAACGCATTAAGTTCTAATCTAAGTAAGTTGGTAAGTGAAAGTTGTGTGTTGCGCGCACGCACCAGATTTTTTAATTTCGAAGAATTATAATTGCTATCAATAAAAGTATTTATAATTTTGATGCATAATTAAGATTATGACAAAAAATTGTTCACACGAGTATAAAAAAAAAATATGTGGTTGAAAAATTAAAAATAAATTTAGACAATAATTAAAATTAGATTACAAAACGCATAATAACAATATTAGGTCTTGTCAACCGCAACATATTTACTCTTAGCTGAATGACGGGGATTTTAAATGGAGCTTGACAGAGAACTTTATGTAAACATTCCACAATACTTGAAGAAACGATGTTGGCCAATCAATTGCAAATAGACCAATGCAATTATTGCATATTTAATCTTATATATATATATATATATATATATATATATATATATATATATAAAAAAATAATAATAATGCTAAACATTTTTGAATCATTCAAGAATGATTACGGTTTTATGGATTTATTACAAAGTGAAATTCTTGGATATCACATTGTGACAAACAACGTTTTTTTTTTTTAACTTTTGTGAGCGAATTATGATCAGAACGCAGGACTTCATTTCTGTATTATTCTTGGGGGGAACCCGATATTGAGTAATTGAATACTTATTGTATTGAAGAATACTTATATGTAAGAGATCCAAAAAATGTCTTCCTTTTAATAATACAATATCCTACCGAAGTGACTAAAACATTCAGGAAATTTGTAGACGAGACTACAAAAAAAAATCATTAGAATAATTTTTAGGTTCAATTGTCAAATGTATGTTGTAGTTTAACATTCCACATAAACGTTAAGTTATTTCAAGATTGGAAGCTTTCTAATGAGAAACTTTAGAAAAATTAAGTAAACTCGAATTGGAATACAATTCGAGGAATTTGGAAGCTTTGAGTGACATTTGAGGCACTTGAAGTTGCCATCCCATCAATAGTGCCATATTGTGCAATCTTCCATTCCTAAACATCATTTCAGTTAAATTTAGGAAGCACCTGAATAAGAATCATTTTGGAATTTATCAAGGCCACTTAGAGTGAATTATTGATATCAATTTCACTTTAAGGACACAACTTCTCCATCTACAATCGCACACCACACCCGCCCACCATCCCATACTCTGCCGATTTTTCAATTGTCAACCGTATTTTCGCTATTATACATCCACATTAATACAATCTAAAAATATAACTGTTAATGGAAAATTGTAACTAGGTATAATAAAAATAAATATAACTCGTTATATTTGTCAATCTCTGTGCACATATTTTGTGTGTCAACATCGATATACTGTAAATGATTTGGTCCTACCATTATCCACCGCAAGTTGTTTATATCTTTATTTTATAGTGCTTAATTTAGGAAGCTAAACATTTAGCTTCCTACTTTCTTTGCAATCGTGGAAATGCAGTTTTACTTCATATTAAACACAATTTAAATTTTTTAGTATTTTATTTTTTGATTGTCGATCACCAATATTAGATGTCTGATGGCAGATGAAAATACACAGCACAACCATTTTTGCGTTTTGTATCATTTTAACTATTTCATTCAAAAGAGCAATAATTTTTTTTATTAAGAATGACTATCTAATTCGGTAAAAAAAAGTATATTAAGTGCTTAATAAAATAATAACAAGGGTGTTACAACTTTTAATTGAAAAAAAGAAAAATCCATTCAAGGTTTCGTGGGATCATAATTTGTAGTTGGATCAACATATAATTTTTATTATATATTTTATTATATATATAAATTTTTTTCTATTTTCATACTATTTTTTCTTGCTTTCATGGAAATACCTATAAAGTAGTAATGAAAAAACAAGATATGACCCAAATTTCGCAAGAATAAAAAAAAAAAATTTTCTAAATAATTTATTTTTTTGAAGAGAAAAGATTTGGCTCCGCCGGGAGTCGAACCCGGGTCTCCTGCGTTACATGCGAGGATGCTAACCGCTACACCACAGAGCTCGGCTCAAGGCAGAGCAAATCCTTCCTCTTCACTGATACCTAGGATTTGCTCTGCCTTGAGCCGAGCTCTGTGGTGTAGCGGTTAGCATCCTCGCATGTAACGCAGGAGACCCGGGTTCGACTCCCGGCGGAGCCAAATCTTTTCTCTTCAAAAAATAAATTATTTAAAAATAATTTAAAATTGGTGGTGAGCCACAATTTAAGATTGGATTAATTTAAAAAAAATATTTTCTATTATAAATTTTAAATTTAAAAATGAATTTTATCAATACTCATTATTTTAAACGCTCCCTATAAGAGTTTTTATAATTTCTAAAACTATTCAATTTTCGGATACAATTAGTTGGTGACATTAAAAAAAAAAAAAAAAATATATATATATATATATATTAAAATTTAGGTTGAGATATATTCAATAAAAATTCATTATGAAATATTTTCATTAGTGTTATGGTCTATATCACCTTCCGCTTTTATGGTTTTCAATTAGTAGTTTTTTTGTTCTCTTTTGAATGGTAAATACCGTAATTCCTACATACGTTTATTCATAATCTAAAATTTTGAATAACAAAAAAAATCTAGTACATAATTGAAAAATCCGATAATTCATTATACAGAGAAAAGAGAGTAAATAAACATTGCATAACTAAATTTATATTTATAATTTACAAGATAATGATATATTCGGAAAACCTTGCCTAAAATTGACACCGTCCTATGCTATATGTTATGCTAGATGGACACTATATCCATCTGTTCTTTCCAATGTTTTAAATACTGCTGTCTAACCACATACCCTAACTTTGGTACTGCCTGCCCACCCCTCTAATATTCCTAAATGTCGGCTCCTAAAAAAGTAGTAACAGTTACACCATGGTCACAAAGGATTGCCTATAAGTTTGTAACTCAAACAAAAAACATTATGGCTCATGTCAGTCGCCCACTGTGTCAGATAGTGAAGCGAGTCAAATCGTCTGATTGTAGTTGTTTCCGCGCGACCGTCGCATGCGAGATCAGACGTGACAAAATGTTGCGTACAATCGGTTGCCAGCATTGGATGGATGGCTTATACAACCCTGTCCTGAGCTAATTACAACTATGCTTGTACATTATCTCTTGTCTTGAACTCCATCAAGCATTCCGCAAAATGGACGCTATCTGGTTGATCGCGTTTTTAGACGAGCTCTATCATTATATCGTTAGGATGAAGAACTGTAATTTTTATACTTTATCATTCTTTTTTTATTTAATACTGCGAACACAATTACGCTAGTCAGACCTTTATTTAAAATAATATAATGCATTATTTGATAACATTACATTATGTCTCAAACAATGGACTAAAAATAAATGGTCTAAAACAATGAAAAATATTTTTTTTTTTTTTTTTTTAGACATCAAAATTTGCCAATTTTTTAAAAACAGATTGTGCTGCCAATATTTTTAATATTTTTTTTCTTCGTTAATTACTTTCAACAAATAAATTTATTTTTGAGGTGACACTTATGTTAGGTATATGGATTCATACTTTATAAACATCTGATATTTAGTAGAAAATACCAAAATAATAAAGATATAAACAACTTGCGGTGGATAATGGTAGGACCAAATCATTTACAGTATATCGATGTTGACACACAAAATATGTGCACAGGGATTGACAAATATAACGAGTTATATTTATTTTTATTATACCTAGTTACAATTTTCTATTAACAGTTATATTTTTAGATTGTATTAATGTGGATGTATAATAGCGAAAATACGGTTGACAATTGAAAAATCGGCAGAGTATGGGATGGTGGGCGGGTGTGGTGTGCGATTGTAGATGGAGAAGGTGTGTCCTTAAAAGTGAAATTGATATCAATAATTCACTCTAAGTGGCCTTAATAAATTCCAAAATGATTCTTATTCAGGTGCTTAATGTAGGATCGCACATCCAACCTTAAAGATTGCACACTCAAACATTTTCTAGCGCTACTTCAATATTGTTCGATGCGATGTTGAAACGTTATACGAGTACGTCCATAGACGTACAGTTGTCTGTACCTTCACACACAAATCTGCTTCCAACTAATAAAGCCCCTCAGATGTTCCGCTAATGGTTGAGCTATCTTTAACGAACCTCAATTATAAGTCCCTCTTTACTTAAGCCCATTAAGCTCCAATGAATGATATATAAACCCCATTAATTCTTCCCTACAAGGTAGGGATCGTTGGAGTGAACTAACGAGACCCACACCAAGATGCCGAGGAACCAAGTTGTAAGAGGCCGCCTTCATGCATCGTAGAGCATTAAAAAAAAAAATTATCCGGTCTAAGATCGCAGTTGTGGATGAATAATGAAGAGAAAGTTGCAGGCCATTAATCTCGAGAAGAATTATTGAAACGGAATATGAGATCGTTTCCGCACTATAATTCAAAAATAAAGTTTCAATTTATAACCTCTAATGATTTTTTTTTTATTATATAATCTATAAAAAAAAAAAAAAAAGAAAAAAAAAAGATCCAAAGTAATGGGAAGCTTAGAAAGTGAAATAAAGGTTTTCCCAAATATGCAAGTTCTGAAATCTTGACAGGACGAACAAAATAATATTAATTAAAATATTTTTAGGCTCGTTTCAAGTTTTAGACCGTTATAAAAATTTCCAATTCAGAGATTCCAAAAAAAAAAATTAAAACCTAATAATAAAAAATTTATATATTCACATATATTTTTTATTTTGTTTCTTATTATTTATTTTTAGTTTATCTATTCAGTACTTGAAACAACCATTTAATATACGCAGCAAAATGGAACCATAGTCGAAGGAGAGAAAAATGTATACAGATTTTTTGTAAATAAAAATAATAGCTATATAAAGCAAATATGAAAAATACTCTTCTCAAATTATTTAATCAGAAAAAACAATGGAAAAAAATGTCTGTAAGTTTTATTGCAATTACAACAAAGGGTGCTTCAAACCATTTCGAATTCCGAATTTCTCATTTCCACTGGTGTTAATTATCCACCCATTCCAGGCTTCTTAATTTTTAGTATTATGAAAAAAATTAATCAAAATATAAATTTTTGGTACAATATCCGATATTATAGATACGACAGTTATTAATTGCTTAAAAAATCTTTTGATTTTCTTTTAGAAAATAATATATCCTATATTATACCAATTTTCGGAGATTCTCCATTTATTTCACAAATTTATATGAAATTATTTGAGTCCATATATTTTAATTATTTTTAATTTTTGAAATTGAGGCATTTTCATTTAAGTATATATTTTTTTATTATGTTGAATGAATATAAAAACAACGAAGTATCAAAACGTAAACAAAATATATATATATATATATGTGTATGTGTGTGTTTTGTGTGTGTGTGTGTGTGTGTGTGTGTGTGTGTGTGTGTGTGTGTGTGTGTGTGTGTGTGTGTGTGTGTGTGTGTGTGTGTCTGTGTGTGTGTGTGTGTCTGTGTCTGTGTCTGTGTAACGGAATTATTGTGAAGATGAGCAAGGTCCCATCTCCCAGTTTGGCCTTGTAGCGGCGACTCTTCTTCAATGCCATCCATCCAACGTTTTTTATTTTCATACCAAAGGACCCGAACAGATATTCAGAAAAACTTACTCCTATGAAAAATAAATATAAATTATTTAATATAAAGTTGAGCTTAAAAAGCAAGTTGGGGTAAGCACATAAAAAAAAAAATATATTTTTAATGATGTGATGGGTGCATGAAATTTTTTTTTTTTTTTAAATATAGCTAATGTTTAGATAAATTTAAAAAAATATTTAATTGTATTTTTGAATTTAAAAGGAAATATTACTACCTTCCACTCCTTGATATAAATAATGTTTAGGTAGTTTTAAAATAATAAAAAAAATAAAACAGATTGGAAGGGCTGGAATGAATTTTAGGAATGAAAATGATTAGTTAAATTACTGCCAACCCTTTAGTTTGCGAAAAATTATAGGACCATCAATTTTTGTTTTGTTAATTAACAGTTATAAATATAAAATAATTATATATTTGTTACATAATATACCAGCAACATAACGTTGCTGATGCTTTGAGCAATACTGGAAAAAATATATATGCATGAATTTCGTCGGTATACAAATGGACATGTTTACAATTGTGCCAAGCCAAGGCGTTTTGTTTTTTATTTTTAATATTCACATGTTTAATATATGAATGGTTCTGATTTGAATAGATGAAAATTTCTTGAAAGTATTTTTTTTTTTTAAATATAGCGAAAAATGTAAAAGAAATAACTGAGAATACCTATTTAAATAAAATATCAAAATAATGGATTTTATTCTTGTTATTTTTAAAAATCTATGAATAAAAATAAACTATCCGAATTTAACTACATGTTTACTAAGAATAGGTATTGTTATTTGAGTCCATAGCTATAATTTTTTTCCATGGGGTTCGAATAGCGTCTAAGCTATAGGGGTTGCTCTCACCAACCCCCAAGACCTGAAAAATCCTTGGATTGAGGAGAGCTGCTGGACCATTCGACAAAAAAATAAAATAAAAAATTATTAATTGATTTTTAAATAATATTTATATAATATTGCTATACCTTTGGACGGTGTCTCGTTGATTTCACTTTCACAAGCACTAAACAAGACTCTCACTTACTGACCAGGCAGGCCGCTTATATAGTCGCCATCTTAACCCCGATCGCTACAGAAAGCTGCTCCCAGGTGGGGGAGGGGACACGGGACCTTTGGTGGCACCAGATCAAAAATCTATAACATCGACATATAATTTGAGTAAACTGAAATTTTAAAATTCTGGTCGGGTTATCTACTTAAGATAGCTTTGGAATGTCGAAAGTCTTTCGATAAGTGGAAGATTGGTCCTAATTCTTCGTTGCATCTTCCTCATCGTACAATATAACAGAAACCTTGTTATATTTTTTCATAAAGAGTATATTTTTTCTTTAAAATAAAAGACATCCCTTAGATTATTTCTCTATCTATAGTCTATTTAAAATATATTACAATCTACTACTTGAGACGTTGGTATCATTCTTATTTTGAATGCTCTAATGTGAATTGTCTTAGAAATTATTGTAAAAAGTGATTTCATCCAGAAGCCAAATCAATACTGATAAAGATATTTTCATAAAATTGTTGATCTCAATTCAAAATTTTATATTTGTTTTCAAATCTAACTCAAACCATGAATTATTGAGCATACGAGTGCATAGATATCTATTTTCTTTTATTATTAACAACCCCTTAAATTATTTCTTTTTTTTTTAGCCTAATTAAAATCTATTACACCTAATTGATTTTTCCTAGAGACGTATCATTGAGAGGTATCATTCTTATTTTGAATGCTCTGACTTAGAAATTATCTAAAGTGATTAACTTAGGAATTGTATAAAGTGATTTCATCCCGAAGTAAAATTAACGATAATTTCGAGAATTACAGATAAGCTTAGATTTCAATGCAGAATTCATAATTTTTATTCAAATCCAACTAAAACCCAAAAATCCTTGAGTACACGACTGTGTAGGTATCTATTTTATTTTATTTATAATTCTCATATCCTACCGAATCACTGTTAGGATTTAAAAAAAAATAAATAAATAGAAAAGACACCACGAATCAACCATTTTTCTTTCCACTCCAACGGCTACGGCTGCGTGTTTCTTTCATTCATTCATATATATACATACATACATATATATATATATATATATATATATATATATATATATATATATATATATATATATATATATATATACAGTGTGTTCAGGATAAGTACAGACGAAGAAACACCAGTGATTCTGCATCATATTTCCAACCAAAAAGTTCCTATAAAGGCATGGTCTGTTCCCCCCTCATTTCGATTAATTTTTAGAACCATCAGTTGTTTTTTTAATGTAAATGTACCTATAGAGTTTAAGCATGAAGGGCCAGATTTTTTTTCGTTCTTACTAATTAAAAAAAAAAAAACATAATATTGCAGTTTGTAAAAACGTTATATTGTGCGTTCCGCGATGTTTGTTGGCCAAAAAAACTCAAACTTTCATGGGATTATAAGTTATTGAATCAACATATAGTTTTTATTTCTGGAAAAACTGGAGAAATGAATAAGCTTTAAAATGCTATTAAGTTTCTTTCTAATTTTTGACTATTTCATGGTAGGACAGATAAAAAACTAACAAAACAAAAGGTAATGTACGGTTTAAATAATAAAATTTGTTAAATATTATCTGTCATTTCAAAATTTAATTTCGAAATGACTCGATCTTCCAAATGAGCACTCAACAACAAGGAGCACAAGTTTGTATCCCATTATTCTTTAAGTTAGTTTATAGAAATTACTAACTTAAAGAATGATGGGATAAAAATAATTATAGATGAAATTAATACAAAAAATTATAAATTAATAAAAAATTATTATCAGACCTTTTTGAGTTCAAAAAGTAGTTACATTTGTTTGAAAATAGTGAAAATAAATTTTTTTAACCGTGATTTAATGTTTATTACTTCCCCTTTTTTTTTAAAATCATACTTTTATATACTTTAACAATAAAATTCAGGTATAACCAAAAAAATCTATAATTGATATACATACAATTTACACTAAAAATATAGCCCTTCAACAACTTTTTTTATCTTTATATTTTTTTTTTTTTAATGTTAACCTGTATTTTTTTTATCCTAAACTACGGAATATCGAGTAATTTCAAAATTAAATTTTGACTTTATAATTTGAATTGGGAGAAAATATTTAAAAATTATATTTTATTTGAAATTACCCAGTTTTGGTTAGTTTTTTACCTGTCTTATCGAAAAATCACAAATACCGCGGATTAATCGAAACGAGTGGGAAATAGACCATAGCTTTATGGAAATTTTTGGCAAGAAATTTTATGTAGAATCACTGGTATTTATTTGTCTTCACATATCTCAAATATATATATATATTAATTATGAAATATTATATATATATATATATATATATATATATATATATATATATGTATATATATATATATATATATATATATATATATATATATATATATGCCTATTATGTATATTTGTCTATTTCTGTATTTTTGTATGCAGAGCAACTCAATCTTTCTTACTTAGATGGTCGAATAATTTGCATCAGATGTTATAAATCGCTTTCATCTTCATTGAAACATTACTTCCATAAATTATTAAATTCTATATTCTTAATTATTATTTTATTAAAAAATATTCAATTTTTTTTGGGAGGGGGAGGGGGTTCGAGATTATTATCATCAGAACAATGGAAAATAATTAAAATAAAAAACAAACAAACAATATTTTCTGTATTGTTTAATAAGTTATTGTCTTAATGAATTTCTACCAATATATTTGTTATTTATCTTTTTCATAACACTAATTTTGAAGATAAAATCAAATACTAAAATCACAATTTTCAAAGAAAATATTTTAACACGAACATTAATTTGAAATCGACAAAATTGTTCAACCTATCCTTCTTTCCTTAAAAAAAGCATTTAAAAAAACAAAAACAAAAAAAAAACATTTAATACTGTTAGAGAATTTGAAAGGTGATTTCTACTAAATTCGAAACGATTTTTATTTCTTTTTTTAATGCTAACAAGGAAGAAAACGTTAATAACTGCTGGTTGAAAGGTCGTTATGTAAAGCCTTCTGTAGCGTTGCTATTGAGATGGCTGATGCCTTGTCCTTTCAGCGTAGATTAGAAAGCAGGGCTACTATACCTGATAGGACATATACGTACTTTGAGATTTGTCGTATGTATGCAGTATTGAAATATCGTTTAATAAAAAAAGTATATTTATGCATATTGGACTTGGTTTAAGAGTTGTCAGCAACATCTCATTGTTTTACACAAATTCCGAGTTTTTTGTTTTACACAAATTCCGAGTTTCCAGAAGATGTGTGGAGACTAGAAACAATATTATTGAAAATTTATTTACGAATTCTTGACGATTTCTTGAGAATAAGAAGATGTAAAAAATAAATAAATAAACTACCTACGCCATTTATATTGTAATTTAAGGGAGAAATAAAAACTGCTTTCCGAACTTGTTAGAATGTAGTATGTATTCAACTCTTTTATTAGGGATATCTAATTCAATACCGGTAATCATAAAGTTAAATTTTATTTAAATTTCCTTATTGTTAGTTAAATTTTATTTAAATATAATTGATTATTATAATAATTATTAATAATATTATTAATTTAAATTTAATTATTAATTATTATAATTGAACTTTATTTAAATTTAATTATTACGCATAATTATTGACTTACCCTTGTATAATTACATAATAATGATTTTTATTTAAATAAAATTAAACTTTACGATTACCGGTATTGAATTAGATATTCCTAATAAAAGAGTTGAATACATACTACATTCTTACAAGTTCGGTAAGCAGTTTTTATTTCTCCCTTTAATTACAATATAAATGGCGTAGGAAGTTTATTTATTTATTTTTTACAACTTCTTATTCTCAAGAAAACGTCAAGAATTCGTAAATAAATTTTCAATAATATTGTTTCTAGTCTCCACACATCTTCTGGAGGATTAATTCTTCTCCTCAAGTCCCTATCATTACAATTTAATCCATAGGATATCCCACTGGATTTAAAACAACGTTCTGAGCAACTTACCCTAAAACTCGGAATTTCTGTAAAACAATGAGATGTTGCTGACAAGGCTTAAACCAAGTCCAATATGCATAAATATACTTTTTTTTTTTTTTAAATGATATTTCAATACTGCATACATAAGACATATCTCAAAGTACGTATATGTCCTTTAATTATACTAATTATTTCAATATAATTTTAAAACTTACAAGGAAATATATTTTTAACATATTCAGTCCCTTAGCTTTTTAACATACTTGTCGCATCGTTTCATAAGTCTTCTGATACCCTCAGAAATGAAGGGTTTCGCCTGAAAAAGAAGCCATGAATGCACCAGAATTCAGAATTCCGTGCCTGTTTGTTCGGACCAAATAGGTGGTAGGCAGGAGGCACAAGAACAGGGCTAAACGGAAGATGGTCTATTACAGTAGAATGTCGATTATCCCTACATAATTTAACCGGAACGTCAATTCATTTTTGATGAATGAATATATTTATTACATTCATGCTCTTTTTGGTAAAAATTTTTCCGAGTTAAAAGTTAAATAAGAGTTCGCAAAACTTAAGGATTAATTGTACTGTATTGTACACAGTTAACGCATTACTTTTTCCGGTCGTTAAAAAATTAAAACGTTAATTTTATTTTGAATATTTTTATTGTATAAAAACGTTTTTAGTGTAATGTTTTATTTTTTTTATTCCTTTTTTTGTGAAAAAAATACAAATCGAAACAGTGAGACTAAGACTAGAAATTTATTTTAATTAAATGAAAACTTGTACAATTTGTAAAACGGGGGCTGGTTGCCAATATGCAGGCAAGGGTTGGTCGTCCATACCTATATTAATATAATATATATGTATATCTCTCAAATTTATGTATAAAATGTATTTAGCAATATGAGTACTATTTTATTATTAATTGCAAGCTTACTGCTACTTGATAAACAGTCACGGTACTATCTGAATTAACCTCAATTATATCTGACGTTTAAAGAGTGAAGTAAAAAAATCTGGTGCGTGCGCGCAACTTAACGCAAATTAATGCGTTTTGTTAATTGCCGCTTCTCAAATTAACAGAATGGCTTTAATTATGAACAATGGCCTGTTTTTAAATGCGTACTCCGCATGCGTGGGCTCAACGAGTTTTATGAGTTGACTGAATATTTTTCTTTTTTTCTCCTCTTTATGTTTTCTTTATTTTTATCATATCTCATATTTAGCCATTTCTTATTTTTAGGCGCAACGAGAGACAGTTAATTTCACTATATAAACAAAAACAAAGGTACTTCATAGGAAACAAAAAAACAAACAAACAAAAAAGGCCCCTGCCCCATATAAGCCCCCTCAGAACATTTTAATAATGCTAAAGCTTACCTAATATTAAAGAACACCTAATTTTCATTAAACATGACGAATTTTATAAAAATCGTTTAAGCCGTTTTTGAAATCATCACATAAAATGTAAAAATTGGAAAAAAAATTTGAAATAAAGTGCCCCCTCCGTTTGACCAATTTTGATGAAATGTTGGCTATCACATTTTTGGCATATACATACATCAAATACCCAGTTTGATCAAAATCGTTTAAGCCGTTTTTGAGTAAATAAAAGAAACACGTGAAAATGATACAAAATTTATTAAGTAAAGTCCCGCCTCCGGTTGATCAATTTTGATGAAATTTTCAGTCATATGTAGGGCATATAAATAGATCAAATACTCAGTTTAATCAAAATCGTTAGAGCCGTTTTTGAGAAAATCGAAAAAAACTTAAAAAGTTATTAAATAAAGTACCCCCTCCCTTTGAGCAACTTTGATGAAATTTTTGCTGTAACATCGCGGGCATATACATACACTAAATACCCAATTTCAGGTTCGCACGGTATATAGTTTTCGAGCTAGTCTGTTCAAACACACACACACACACACACACACACACACACACACACACACACACACACACAGACCATTTCGCGGGACTTGGTAAATTGGACCCAGGGGACCCCAAAGCGTGTATTTCCGTTGAAAACCGGAAGTCGGAATTATTCACGATCGCAATACTTCCACTTACTATATATTTCATATATAGGTAAGTGAAAGTAAAAATTATGGTTTATAATTATGGTACTGTGTTTCGAAATCCTAAATTAATATCTTATTAATGGTAAGCCAATTCAAATCGAAAAACAATATAATTTCCCTATAATTAAATATTTTGAGGATAAGTCACAAACCGTAGCGGTTCTAATATACCAAACAAAACATTGTGTGATAATGAAAAATCATCTGGAAAATAGGATTTTTTGAATTAACTCGTAAAGCCTAACACGTTAAATACACTGTAAGTATAATTATCAATTATTGTAGGAATAATATCCTCTTTTTCTAGTTCTTCCGGAATATGTTTGATAGTTACTGTAGGCTGTTTTTTCTTGATCGGTTTTATCCTTAAACTAGTTCCTAATTTGCTGCCGATTTATTCAGTTATCAGTTTGAGATCGAATTCATATTCAGATCCTATTATCAGACCTCCACTTTTTGTCTCCCTTAAGGTTTTTATCGCAACCTTCAGTTTTCTAGGGTTGATCGCTTTTTTAAAAAGAGTCTTAGTATCCTCTGAACTGTCGGAATGAACTTTTTCGATTATAGCTTTATGTTCTTTAGGCTGAATAATTTTATTACCTGCGATTTGCGAATAGGATGGGCTAGTGGATGGTGAGGTTAGCTTCGATAATTTCTCAACTTTGTTGATTTGTCTCAACGGGTTTGTACCATTTTATACTCTCCAATGATGAACTTCACTTTTACAGTGTTCTTTTAGACAATTTAAGATTGCCACATTCATTGGTTGGATGAAATTTGTAGCATTTTGATAGAATGCGACTAATAGCAAGTATCACATGTTCTTTGCAGAATTGGGAAGTGGGGAGAGTCAGGTGAGACGCGTGTCCCTTCAGGAATAGGATTATTGGCAATGCGATTTTGCACTCAATGATCCATGGATAGAGCACACTAGCTATAAATTCATAAAATAAGAGACCTGTCATCCAGCCAGACTCAGACTTCCATAAATCAACTCCAGATGGAACACTATTTGCTAATTCTAGCGGTAGTTGACATCGATGTCAACTATTGAAATTATGGATTAATTTCTGTTCTAATAGTTGACACCTACATTTAAGCCCTAAAACATTGTATAAATATATTAAAAGGATATTAAATGATTTCCATGAACTTAATGAATACTATAAAAGTAATTAAAACATAATTTAACTAAAATAGACCAACTAAAAAGCTTATATAACTTGACTTCCACTTTGGTGAAACAGGGTAACAGAAACCAAGTTTTCAGGTCACTAGAAAATTCGCCTTTATAACCTCTCACAAATAAGCTGTCGATGGCAGCACAGCTAACTAGTATAACTTGGCAAATTACCGCCAAATTTTGAACCAAAATAATCAACCCTGAATCTTACTATTCACACTTTTTGTACAAAATGTATTGGAGCACTGTTGACTTATGGTACAGTTACCCTATATGTATGTATGTATGTATGTATATATATATATATATATATATATATATATATATATATATATATATATATATATATATATATAGGGGAAGGTGGGGCACAATGAAACACAAATTTTTTTTTACCCATAGCACCCCATCTGAGACTTTATTTTCATTTTTTTTATTTTTTCCCTGTTAGGATCTAATCTATGTAAGAAATGCGTTAAACATTATTTTATGCATCATGTCTGACTGCGAGCAGCTATTTTCCAATAAAATAATTTTGTTGCCTAATAAAATAATTTTCATTGTGCCCGGGGTACAATGAAACAGCTGAAAAAAACAACACCATAAGTAACCAAAAAACTTTATTCGGCTTCCACTCGGTTTTTCGTTCTTCTGCTTTAGGATAGCCACGAAATTCTTCAGGAAAGAGGAAAGTTTTAGAAAAAAGTTGTCATAAATTAATACAATTTTTTTGGTGTTCCCCTCTCAATTTCGCCCCAATCTTTAAGAAAATGAAAAAACCTACTGCTAATTGCACAATGAAAAACACATGCGGTTGGATGGAACACTCGTGGGACTCTATGAAACGTTTAATTCTGCCCCGAACGCCCTTGTTTCAAGGAACCCCATACGAGTCATTTTGATGCTTTAACTTCCTACGATGAACGTGAAGAGGTAGGAAACCCAAAGTCAGGCAAAATCATAAGAGTTTCATGCATAATGAAAAAGTTGTAACAGCAGATTGAATAAAATAATTACTCACACTTACAGACGAAAATCCTTTCGACGAAAATTTTTAGTCTTCTCACACAAAACCCCACTTCAGCACGTGGAATCTGTCACGAAACAAGTCGAAAGGGGACAATATGCTGACTTTGTTTGGAGCCAACCTTACTGCTTGCTGTCTGAATTTGGTTGCTCTAAATTATTCCAGCTTCACAATGAGTTAATGTTATAAATAAATATATAACTTCAAGAAAAATACTGAATAAATTGAGAGTTTTCCATCGAATGGATAATGATTTTCGTGCGATAAAAATTGAAAACTGACGAAGTTATTATATCTTAGGAACCGGTTGGTTGTAAGTGAAAATGATCAGAGCACTTTTTCGTAATGCTTTCTTGTGCCTTTTTCGGTGACATTTTTGGGCGGATGATAATGGCAAAACATGTTCCATGTTTAGATTGGTTCTTTCGGCAAAAAATCAAGAATCATGTTAGGAAGGATGAGTTCGAGACCAGCTTTTTTGGAGCACAAGAAAGTGTCCAGATTTTGTTGTTTTTTTTTCGTTTAAAAACGCTACAAATCGTTAAAAATCACCAACAAAATTACGGGTAGTGGTAAAGTTTTCAGAGTCATCAATAGTTCGCCCATTAGGTCCTGGACCTGGATCTTTTCAGGGTTTCGTTGGTTTACTAAACCAGAAACCCTTATGGGGATGCTCGTGTGTCTATCTGTCTGTGCGACAGAAATGGTGGCGAAACTATTCAACCTAGAAACTTGAAATTTGGCACAAGTCAATCACCCGAACACACTAAAAATATTGTCAACTAAAAATAATTAATTACCTCAAGTTAATTAATTAATTAATGTGTACTTGAAAAATAAAGTATTCTGAATCCTCCCGTGTGGGGTATCAATCGATAGATCTCGACGAACTGGGTGAGGGAATATAACTCTTGTAAACATTTCCTTGTAAATTAAGGGTTCCGTAGACAAAATTCATAGGCCTATAGCCAACGAAACCCTTTATAGAACCCTTGCTACGCAAGTCACTTTACTACGCTTTTGGTTTATTATTTTTAATAATGAACCATTGTGATCGTCCGAAGAAAAACATTGTTTAACCAGTAAGGATGGCTCCAAACAAAGTCAGCATATTGTCCCCTTTCGACTTGTTTCGTGACAGATTCCACGTGCTGAAGTGGGGTTTTGTGTTAGAAGACTAAAAATTTTCGTCGAAAGGATTTTCGTCTGTAAGTGTTAATTCATCTTAAATTGTCTTCCGTCCACTTTATGCTGTCCGCGGTCTCCGAAAGTACTGAACCGATTTTGATGAAATTCGGCACAAAGTTCCAGACTTGTCTCGGATAAATAGCTCGGCATCTTGATCCGCCATTTTGTTCTCAAAAGGCGGCTGATAAACTGATTAACTTCTTCGAGGGGTCATAACTAAGGCATTAGTTTGGTTAGGAAAAGAATAACACCGAATTGGGAATCCACATTGTGAAAGCAATTTGAAATAAAAAATGTCCTAAACGGGTTTGATGCGAGAATAAAAAAAAAAATTAAAAAAAAATCAGAATAATCAATATTCAGCAATAATCACAATAAGAACTAATAGTACGAAATTCATTTTCGGGTCAATTACTTAGTTTGACGCCTATAAATATACATCCGAAAATTCGCTAACATCCAAAACTCTACAGGTAGCGAGGTACAGACAGACAGACATTTATTTATATTGGCCTTTTGAATTGAATTTTTTAGTGAATCCAAATGGATTCGTATTCATAGATGTGTATTCGAAATGATTTGGATTCATAGGTGTGAATCCGAATAGATTCGGATTCATTGTTGTGAATCCAAATTTCGTATTCGGATTCACACTTTCCAATATGAATGGGCCATTCCACGTCAAATCATCCAGCCGAACTTCAAAATTTTACCTCCCCCCCCTCAGATTTTGATAAAAATTTGTAGGTATTAAGTACATACGGAAATAATAATAATAATGCCAATTTATACTCAATTCCAACAAATAGTTTCAAAATTATAGTAATTTGAACTTTTGAGATTTTTGAAGTTCCAACAACGACTTGAGCTCAAAACCAACTTGTATGTGTTAAGACTTTCCTCTGTTCAATGGGTATTAATTGAACTGCACCTTTTAAAATGTATTCATTAATTCTGCATTTCATACACAATCAGATGATACCATAAATATTACACACATAATTTATTATCATTAAAAAAAAAATTCTTAAACATAAAAAATTAAATTTTTTCCAAGCAGTAAAACAGTCATCGAAAAATGCCATGTACAAAAATCTCTCTCCAACCACCCTGATAAACTATATATCAATAGAAAGAGGATGAAATTCTCTATCTCATGATGAAATAATATGAGTGGGTTATTGACTTGTAAGAGTTTTATATTGATTTGAATCTAATATAGTAAAATTCTATTTAAATGTGGCGCATACAAATTAATACAGCTGAAATCTCTCTAAAATATCCTCTTACAAAGGTATATTATTGAAAAGGGCATTTAATTTCCTTTTAAATGATATAATAATATTGGTGGGCTTTTGAGCTGAAAGTGCTTTATTGCAATGTAAATCTAATAAGATTCATTCAACTCAGTGTGATTTGTACATTAAGGTATGGCTAAAATCTCTCTTCTAAAATAAGAAATGGCTAAATATGAGATATGATAAAAATCAAGTAGGTAAACATAGAGAGGAGAAAAAAAGAAAAATATTCAGTCAACTCATAAAACTCGTTGAGCGCAAGCGGAGTACGCCTTTAATGACAGACCATTGTTCATAATTAAAGCCGTTCTGTTCATTTGAGAAGTGGCAATTAACAAAACGCATTAATTTCTAATCTAAGTAAGTTTGTAAGTGAAAGTTGTGTGCTGCGCGCACGCACCAGATTTTTATTACTGAAAAGAGGATGGAATTTTCTATCTAAGGATGGAATATTGTTATTGGGTTATTGACTTATAAGAGTTATATATTAGTTTTTATTAGTATATATTATATATAATTAGTATAGTAAAATTAACTTTAAAAGAGCATTATAAGGTATACTAATTAATATAGCTGAAATCTATTTCCACTTGAAGATTCACTTTGAGAATCGTATAATTTCTTAACAAACTACATTTATTTTTTTAACCGGTGCTTTAGCCTCTTTAAGCTTCTTATTGATATACTTTTGTCTTGTTTTTGGAAAAAAATATTTTAGTTTCAGCGGGGTTTAATCTAATCCTGTAAGAACTTCATTTAATTCATCTTTCACGACTGCTCCTTCACCAAATTGTTCTTGCTTATTTTCTTCGTCGCTTTGATGGCGTCTAACATTTTTTTCTTTATTTTCATAAGGTTTTAGGTCATCTATTAAGTTTTTACAATTTCGGCAAAGCAGTTTTCCTGGGCCCAAGATTTTTTTCTTTGACATTCTTTGTTTTTTTTTTATGTGATTGCCCTGAGATTGTGCTTCTTTGTAGCGGGAACTAGATGCCTTTTAAATGGATCACAACAAACCTTTTGGTTTTTTCATAATATTTTATGAAATAGAAGAAGTGGTGGAAACAGATTGTCTTCGTCGCACTAACTATTGTTTGTACGCGAACTCAAAAGTTCCACGTCTTCTTTTCATAATTCATCAAGAATTTTACATTTCCCTTTCCTTTGTACATAATCAATTTACACAAGAAGAGTTAAAAATGTGCCAATTGTACAAATAAAGTTCATTTGTACACTCTTCGCTACACGCCACAATTTCAATGCTTATAAGACTAAACTGTTTAAGCTATCTACTGTCATATCACATCATACAATATCATACATTCATACATACAATCATACGCATTTGTTATGAAGTCATTAGAGCTGTATCTTAAGTTTTCAGAATTACGATAAGTTAAATGATAATCAGGATTTTCAGTTTGAAAAAAATTTTATTTACGAAAGCCAACGTTTCGATCCAACTTGGGGATCTTCATCAGGGCTAAAAGAAAAAAAATATAAGAGTATCTATGCTAGAGGATGACACCTACTTACAGATACCTTATCTCCTATAATCCTACTGCTCCTCGTTGTTACGGTCTACCAAAAATCCATAAACCCAGTAATCCCATCCGTCCCATTATTTCAAATATTAATTCTCCCTCCACTAAGCTCAGCACATTCCTTCTACCTCCATGACAATCGCTTAGCCATAGTAATCCATACGACGTAAAAAATTCCTTCCATCTTTTAGAACATTTAAAAACTATCAAAATTCCCGATAATTTTGTCTTAGCCTCTTTCGACGCCAAGAGTCTTTTCACAAACACCCCGACGGATCGTGCCCTCCAAATCGTTGAAGAAAAATGGAATCTTTTAGAACCCCATAGTAAACTCAATAAATCAGTCTACATTGACTCCCTTGCATTAAGCTGTAATTTCAGATATTTTTGTTTTCAAAATAAATATTTTCTCCAAACTTCTGGCCTTGCAATTGGTAGTGTCTAGCTCCCGACCTTTCCGGTATTGTTCTCAACGACCTACTAGATTCTGTCTTACCTAAATTCCCAAATGATATTTTTTTCATTAAAAAATATGTAGAGGACCTCCTACTTATTCTCAATCCCAACTTTATTACTGATATTCTCGCCGCCTTTAACTCCTACCATCCACGTCTTCGTTTCACTATTGAATTGGAAACCAATTGTACCCTTCCATTCCTAGACATTTCCATCACAAGAAACCCAGACAATTCCATATCCACTAATTGGTACACCAAACCTACTTATTCTGGCCGAGTCTTAAACTATTTTTCCCAACGTCCACATCACCAAAAAATCAACGTCGCAAAAAACCTTATCCATCGTAGCCTGACCTTGTCCGACCACAATTTCATTGTCATTACAAAATCCGCCTAAAAAATATCTTAAAAATCTAATGATTTTCCCGAACACTTAATAAACAATCTCTCTATTGCAACCCATTGCAAGGCCAGAAGTTTGGAGAAAATATTGATTTTGAAAACAAAAATATCCGGAATTACAGCCTAATGCAAGGGAGTCAATGTAGGCTGATTTATTGAGTTTACTATGTGATTCTAAAAGGTTCCATTTTTCTTCAACGATTTGGAGGGCACGATCCGTCGGGATGTTTATGAAAAGACTCTTGGCGTCGAAAGAGTCTAAGACAAAATTATCGGGAATTTTAATAGTTTTTAAATGTTAAAGAAGGAATTTGCTGAGCTTAGTGATTAATTAATATTTGAAATAATGGGACGGATGGGATTACCGGGTTTATGGATTTTTGGTAGACCGTAACAAGGAGGAGCAGTAGAATTATAGGAGATAAGGTATCTGTAAGTAGGGGTCATCCTCTAGCATAGATACTCTTATATTTGTTTTCTTTTAGCCCTGTTGAAGATCCACACACAAGTTGGATCGAAACGTTGGCTTTCGAAAATAAAAATTTTTTCAACCTGAAAATCCTGATTATCATTTAACCTATCGTAAAGATTAACAGTTGACTATCTCTCACCTCTACAATTTTCAGAATTATGGTTTGTTACCTTAAATAAACAATTTGGTTGTTACTTGATTTGATATTATTAAATTAAATTTATAAAAAAAAACTTTAAACTTAAAAGCCTGCACATATTATATTTAACTAAACATAAATAATTTTGCCGCGGTGAAAAAAATAAAAATGGTATAGTAGATTAAGTAAGGTTAATTAGGGTATATTCTGCATTACGAATTTTTTTTAAAAATACTTAAAGAAAACTATACACGAGTTATGTTATACACCTATTAAAACCTAAGTAATGTAACTACGAACATTCACAAATAACAAATATATTAATAATAATGCAATATAAAACTATTAATGAAAATATGGGAGGGAAGAAGAGCTTAGGTATCAATATCTAAAAAATAGATATTAAGTTGTAAAGAAAATGGTTCAAACAAAAGAAGATATACTTAATATGTAAGGCATATCATTTTTTGCGCCGACGTTTAGAACTATGATTTCTTGCCATATAGCCCTGATTAAGACCTTAAACTTAGGTCAAAACTTCGGCACGCAAAATAATCTGTCTTACATTAGTGTTCCATCTTTTCCGACCGCATCCCAATTAATCCTCCGCCATTAGGTATTTACATTTTATAATATTTTGTCAATTCAGCTCTAGAGAAACCCCTTCTCCTCCACAAATTGTTCTAGACTACTTTCCAGTAAATCTGCAAGTGCTTTCTGAAAATCTTTGAGAGGAGGCGGTACTTTCTATTCTACTCAAGGAACCAGCTGTACCACCAGAGTGTATGAGGATAGGAGCGAATCCATGATAATCATATGCTTCGTTTGCAATAAAAATGCCCTCCAAGCCTTGTTAGTATAATTTCACTACCGCATTTCTAGATCCATTCGATAAGCAGAAATTATGTGCTCCAGCAACGCTTAGGTCCTCCAGCGTGGAAAATTAGATATATACATATTAACGCTTTCGTATCATTTTCACCTGTTTCGGGTTTAATGAGTCAATTATTGGCTGATGATCAAATAAATATCACATATTAATTAAAAAAACGGCGAAACCAAGTAATTAGTACACCCAATTAATAATATGTATTTTAGTAATGTATAATGGATTATATAAATTGATAATGTATTAATAATAATAATTAATAATGTATACTGATGTATTCTTAATAATTAATAATGGGGGGAAATGCGTATGAGCGCCTCCTCAAACGATCCTCAAATATGTACTCAGTAAAATCAGTTCATATCGATGCCTGATATACCGGTTCTCCCGATATTACAATGTTTATTATTATTGTTATATGAATTATAATGCGTATACTATAATCATATATTAGGTGCAATTATTTAATAACTGACCTCTTATGTGTTTGGTCATTATTAATTATTGATACCTATGGTTGGATAATTATGATAATAAATAGGAATCATTATTTAGTGTAATAATAGTCAGATATTATTATATATGTATATGATATAATTAAGGCAAATATAATATAATATATTTATGAAATAATAAGATGTTTTAATATAGTGCAATCCAAAAGTGGTTAGATAATGATAATTAGTTATTATTGTATTGATGATTATAAAATTAATTAAATAATTTAGTAGGTATATAGCTATTAAAAAGTAATACATTTAAAGAAATAATAATGAATTAAAACCATTATCAAATTGAAAGCACTCCTGAGGGACCGCGGTAGCTATGTCAGTAATAACTTTTGTAAATAAACATAAAACTCTGCAATTATTATCAATAAAAGTATTTAATATCTATCTATCAACCTATCTTTAGGTAAAAGAAAGATAGATATCTGATAAGAGAGATACGCATAAAGTAAAAGAAAAATTTTGGCATAAAAGAAATTATTTGAAATTAATTAAGAAGTGATTTAAGACTAGCTGATTATACACAAAAGTTTTCTCTTCTACTGTAGTCAATACTAAATAAACATTTCTTAATGACATTTTCTTTAATTTTTGTAGGTTTGTGTTTGCATAACTTATTAATTGATCTTCCAATTTGTAGACCTATCTTAATGATGACTAAAGTGTTAGTTTTGTTTATATCTGCGACATACGTAACCTAAAACCGTAAAACCTCTACCACACTTTTATTGAATAGCCAATTTAAGACTTAAGAAATTATTACATAATTAAATATATATCAATAAATATAAATCTAGATAGCCTAGATAACAATTCAGTTTAGCAAAGGAATTTACTAATAACAGCGAGCGGTAGAGTTGAATAACATCATTCATTGCACAATAAGTTGTCAAAAAATTATATCACTTAATATATATGATGAAATATTTTTAATGTGGCTGTGTTTAGTGCTGCAGCATAGGGAGAAGACATAGTGTATGGTTCGGAACTTTGGACTGCCCTGGACAAACCACAAGAAAATATCTGGAGCGGAGATTAAGATACTGAGGAGTATTACTGGAAAGACTTGGCGTGACCGTGTCCGCAATGAAAACCATTAGAGAAAGTCTGGGTTTACGGCCTGTTGGATTGTGCTAGAGGGGAGGCAATCCAGTGGTTCGGACACATTCGTTGGATGGTGGCAGAAGAAAGGCTTCTTGAAGTTCGCCCTCGCCGTTCACGAACAGTTGGCAGACCCCGAAGTACCTACAATGGGTAAATAGAGAAACTTGAAAGAGCCAAAAGGAGCAGGATGGCAGAAATAAAATGAATGACAATGGACCGCGAACAATAGAGGCTAACCCACGCCTAACAGCACATAGGAGGTAGATGAAGAAGTTTTTATTTATCTAAATACATATATGCAAAACTTGAAATACATGTAAATATTAATGTACTAGATGAATCTATGACTGGATGGCACCATTATTAATCGTCTTTGAATAATCTGACTTGCGCGATTTTTTTTAAATTTTTAAATGTCTTTACGGGCGTTTCCCGCCATAGCAAAATCACGACTAGCGCTTGAAATGCACGAGTTCAACTACCACATAGCCACAACAACCCAGTTCTGTAATTAGTTCAATACTGTCAGACCAACAACGTTAACAATGGCATACCATTTTCCAACCAACGACTTATTATTATAGCAATTACATAATTCCATATAGTTTTGTAAAGTATTTTTTGCCTAAACATCGAGTTTGTTTTGTTCGTGTGGGTCGATGATCTACCAAGCTTTTAAATTGTTTTTTATCCGATCAAGTGAATCACAATGAATTTAACAATTTCTTATCCAACTGCTTATCAAATTTAGAAGGTGATACATGTTTTAATAGAGAAACTTCAGAAGGTGATTCCTAGACATGATTCCTAACAAATAAGTTCGTTAGATGTATTATCCGATCCCCAACCGGAAAACGAGTAAACTCCATTTTTTTGTTTTCGTTAGGGATCACACTTTTTATTAAATAAAAAAGTAATGCTCAAAAATTAGTCAAGGTTATAAAATTATAGGTGCACCATCATGAATAAGATACAATTTACTACTAGAAATCAGTTATTTACTTTACTATGACGATTGATAAGAGGTCACATTCTGGAGGTCAAAAGATGCAAAGTTATGTTTCACGATAAATTAGAGGTTTTTCACGAAATAGTTCCCCAGCCTCTTGTTTAAATACTGATTCTCCACTTTTAGGAAAACTTCTACATTTAGTAAACATCGAAAACCTGCAAATTAAGTTGAAGTTTATTGAACGACTAGTTCAATAATTGAATCCGATTTATTAAAAAATGTGGAGTGGAATTTGGTTATTAGATTATTTAATATTAAGGGAATAAGGTTCTTTATATTTAAACACTAGAAATCGAATTTACATATGATAAGGGAGTGAAAACTCCGTTGGTTATGCCGTACTTTGGAAGGGGCGTAAAATGGAAGTCCCGAGTTCCCATTAAAGATCCCTGTCCTAATTATACCTGGAATGGCGAAATTTATGACTCCCACCGTAGCATTATCCGATTAGCCACAGTAGACTAAAGTAACGTTAAATAAACAAACAAACATATGAAAAGAAATAAAAAATTGAATGGAAAAAGTTATTCACTAAAAAAAAATTACAAATTTTGAGTTTTTCGAACTTCTCATTATCTTCCCCTATAAAGCCGTTTATAGTTGCTGATAAATTTCAGCCACAAGAAATCTGACTGCACCATCCGAGAGAGTGTTAAATTTCATTTTAGATTATGTATTTAAAGTCCTCAGATTACTTTAAATAATTTTCTGCTTTCATGGAAACTAATAAAATTAAAAAAAAAAAAAAAAAAAAAAAAAAAAAAAGGAAACCGCATTAGTCAATTCTTTAACCTTTAAGCTTACCACAGTATAACAAACTACAGTTCTTTTAGTTTGTATTATGGTTAACATCAATGTTTAAGTCACATGTGTACCAGTAAATTAATATTTTATTAAAACAACGGCAATAACTCTTTGAACATCCGAAAAACCATTTCCATCCGTGGCACGAAGAATATCAACAAATGATCAACTCACCTGCATGGCATTTGGTAGCCTTTTTCCAGTATATCATTGTTGGGTTTTTGGGTAAGAAGAACAAGAGATAATCCAAGGCATCTAAAAGATATTGAAACTTTTGTACAGCGTTTAAGGTAGCGTTTGAACCAATTAATGATTCAAACCTACTATGAAATTGTTCCCAGTCATGGGGAATACCAGTGAATCTGAGAACACTCAACCTAGGCATATGGACAAGAGAGTTGTCCGACGCACTGTGACTCGTTTCATTAGCAGAAAAACCATAGAAGGGTCTGAAACTAGATTGATCACCAGCAGTTGGGGCACTAATCAAGGTTAAAGGGTGAAGGTGCTCAAATGCCTGAGCGTACAAAGAATCCAACTCCTGGATAGCGGTTTGGTACTCGTTCTCAGTTAAATCAGGAGTTGGAACATCAGAAAACATGCACCCCTCTATAGAAGCCATAGCAGACGGAAACGTGTTATCCAACAAGGCCAACAAGGTGAGGGCCTTTTCCCTTGCCCCATCGGTCTGGTGAGTCACAGCCTGAGCTTTGTTGAGAATTGATGCTAATTTGTGCTGAGCAGAGCTCACTTTGGTTCGAAACTGAGCTAAGTTTCTGGCCATACTGAACAAGAACTAGGAAGGACCTACGAAGAAAAGACAAAACTAGCAAAAACCAATGGAGGAACAATGAAAACAAAACAAATTTAAAAACCCTCTGGTAGAAACAATGTTGGGGTTTTTGGGTAAGAAGAACAAGAGATAAAAGAAAAGAAAACAACCTGTTTTTATTACAATAAAAAGACAATTCAAAAAAAATATTGTTCCTCTTCTCCTCCTCCAGTGATCCCAATTTTCTGCAATCAAGACAGGTGCGAACTGATCAAATCTGAAAGGGAACCCAACACTGTTGCGAACTGTAACGAAATGAATTGTGAGAGAGAGGCCTGGGGAGGTGGACCTTAGCCTAGGGTTACAGAAACTGGCACTCACCTGACAGTAAGCCGGAAGCTGGTTACCGCATCCCTGAAGACCACCGGGAAACAGCCGAAGACCTGCTCCTTGCCTTTTACTGCACCCCTGAAGTTTACTGGAAAACAGCTGAAGATGCTGGGTCCTTCGCTGAGAGGTGCAAGTTGACGCGGGTGATCCGGCTAACAGTGTTCTGTGCTCGGCTATCTGCCAGCTCTGCAGGGTTCCCCAATTCAGCTCACAATTTGGCATGTAAATTACAGAGACAATTAATATTTGGAAATGAAATGTGTCTTTAGCTGAAGTACAATACAAGGCTGCTAAATGAAAATAGAAAATTGCTAGATTACAACTAATTATAGCTAAATTACAAAGAGTAGCTGGCCAGCTAATTAAAGACATGTATACAAAAATACCAAAGGAAACATTTTTAAATAATATAATTACGATACAAAGCTTCAGTGAAGGCTGGTGCAACAGAAGCGCTGGGCTGCGAAGAGAGGTCGCCTGCAGGCTGGCAGCAGATGCAAAGTAGAGACAGTTGAAAAGAAGTTCTCCTCCGCAAAGGAACCACAGCCAGTTCATCCGTTTTGGTCTTGGTTGCCCAAAGAAGTTTCTTCCCTCGGAAGAAAGCGGTGTGAAGTTAGCCAAGATGGCGGTGGGTCGAGACAGAGTGACCGCGAGAGTTCTAGCTTCAGCGAAGGGCAGACGCAAAAAGACGAAGGGCAAATGCTGCCCGCGGTTTTATAGGGCCAAGGTATTAGGCGCTTTAATCAAGCGGTGGACTTCGAAAGCTTCAGGAAACTTAAAATATACAATCTTTAAAATGACGGAAAATGACTTTTATAAGCATGTTAAAAATAAAAGCTGGTAATTAGAAGTGCTTTTAGATTTTATTGAACATAATTAAACGGCTAAAAGTGCTCAAAGCGAGAAAAACAAAAAATAGAGAAAAAACTCAGCGAGTGCTTTGAGCTTTTGAACGTGAATACGTAACCTGTCGCAAGGATAACCATCAATAGTGAAAAATGCTTAAATTACCACAAATAAACCGGGTTACAGTGAAAAAACTATTGCAACATGATCTAGACAGTGCAAAAAGATGACACAAGTGTTTTTATAAGAAAAACATCGCGGAAACATAAAATTGGCAAAACCACGTTGTAAGTACATGTTTTAATTTAGTAAATTAGAACGCTTTGGGAGTTTTAACCATTTGGAATTGCTGAATTAACGAAAGTTAACGTGTTTAAATATAAAAAGCAAAGCCAAAATCATCTAGAAAGGCAAAAAACATAAACTCAAAAGTTCACTTAGAATGTTTAAAAGGTTTAATCGTTTTGAAATGAATGATTAGCTGAAAATTAGTATGTTTAAATAAGAAAAGTAAAATCATAGTCTTCTAAGAGCGCTATAAACATAAAACCAAATTTTTTAGAACAAAAAAAAAATTCTTTAAGTTTGATAAAAACTTAACAATCATGGTATTCCCATATAAAACTTGATATTCCATTTTTCCCGACAATTCCATAAAACCATCCTTTACTCTACTTCCTTATTTCAACAATAAATAAATGTTTATTAATTAGATTTCCTATTTTAAATATATACATATATTTTTTTATTTCTAAATATTCAGTTTTTCAAAACCTTTAGGGATTATGAGAAGTAAAAAAAAAAAAACCTAAAAAAAAGCCATTATCTCACCTGCCTCAATCTCTGATGACAAGAAAAGTACCAATATCTGTCGGAGTACAGGGGTTACACACATAGGCTGACGGTGCTCACGCAGCAGTCCGGGAACAAGAGTGTTTTATGCAACGCTATCTATTGAAAAGCGTTTTGTTCGGCCTCTGCACCAAAGGAACGGCTATAAAGTCCTTTCAAACAATTTTTTTGAATCGGTCCGAACAATAATAAGCCGGACCGTTCGCCAAGAATTGATTTAGTAAATTAAAAATTATGTAATAGCGCCCAGTTATGTTTATTTTCCATATAACAATGGTTCTCTGACAAAAGTCGGAATGATTATCCATTTTTTTACGTTTCTTAATATCCGATTATAATTACTACACAGAGTGATTTTTTTTTTTTAATAATAAAATGAGGTTTCATACTGAACCAAGAGGAACCCATATGTGCCCACTAGATTTTGATGGGTTTTTTTTTTTTTTTAGATGAACCAAAGACTTGAAATATAGAAATATCACAAAGATTAGTAATAGGCATTTATTACTTAAGGCCAACGTGCCCTAAAGTTATCATATCGGCCTACTAAAGTTCCCCTAGTAAAATCATGGAAAATGTAATTTTTTTTTTTTATTTTTTTTTTTTAATACCTCGTAAGAATTTATTTTGAAAACAATAAAAGCTAGTCCGAAACAGTAAAAGATAGTCCGTCTTAATAAAAATTTTAGACCTTTACAATGGTAAGAAATATCAGGTTATGTCAAAATTTAATTTACATTTGAAATTGTAGAAAATATTTTTTACGACGGGTCCTTACCCTCTACTCATTTTGGGCCTGTTTCTTAGTCGCCATAACATGAAACTTTAGAAATTAGAAAAAAGCTTCATATCATTCTAAATACAAAGGCAAAGAAACAACACAAACAAATAAAAATAATTTCCATAAAAAAGATGCAAATCTTTTTTTATAAGATAGCAATTATTAGGATATATAGAGGCTATCTATTCCTATCATTAATTTCGGCAGTTTTTCCAATAATAAAATCTAAATGTTGTTCCAACCAATTAAAAGTTATGATCCCATGGAAATTTGACTGCATTATTTTTTTCTAATAAAAGTTTGTAACGCCTAATATTAGGCACTTACTATTATTATTTATTATTACAAATTGCACTAACAGTCTTAATTTATATTTCAATAAAAAAACGGTACGCGTAACATAGCTTTAACAATTTGATTTCGATTATGTTGATTTACGGATATAACGATATATTTTCCTTGGTCTATAAAATACCATTATTACCGGATATTTGTTGATAAGGTTTGTTATTAATTGGCTAAAATGAAATCATCACACGTTCTTTTTATTTTTTTTACTTTCACTTACCTATATATGAAATATATAGTAAGTGGAAGTATTGCGATCGTGAAAATTTTCGACTTCCGGTTTTCAACGGAAATACACGTTTTGGGACCCCCTGAGTCGAAATAACCAAGTCCCGCGAAATGGTCTGTGTGTGTGTGTGTGTGTGTGTATGTGAACAGACTAGCTCAAAAACTATAAACCGTGTGAACCTGAAATTGGGTATTTAGTGTAGATATATGCCCGCGATGTGACAGCAAAAATTTCATCAAAATTGCTCAAAGGGAGGGGGTACTTTATTTAATAACTTTTTACGTTTTTTTCGATTTTCTCAAAAACGGCTCTAACGATTTTGATTAAACTGAGTATTTGATCGATTTATATAACCGAAATATGACTGTAAAAATTTCATCACAATTGATTAACCGGAGGGGGGACTTTACTTAATAAATTTTGTATCATTTTCACGTGTTTTTTTTATTTACTCAAAAACGGTTTTAACGATTTTGATCAAACTTGGTATTTGATGTATTTATATGCCCGAGATGTGACTGTAAAAATTTCATCAAAATTGATCAACGGGAGGGGGGACTTTACTTAATAAATTTTGTACCATTTTCACATGTTTTTTTTATTTACTCAAAAACGGTTTTAACGATTTTGATCAAACTTGGTATTTGATGTATTTATATGCCCGAGATATGACTGTAAAAATTTCATCAAAATTGATCTACGGGAGGGGGGACTTTACTTAATAAATTTTGTATCATTTTCACGGGTTTTTTTATTTACTCAAAAACGGCTTTAACGATTAACAAAAATAAGATATGAATGTAGAAAAATGTGTGACTTTGGGAAATGATAATTAGCAAAACACGTCAATTTCTAATCTAAGTAAGTTGGTAAGTGAAAGTTGTGTGTTGCGCGCACGCACCAGATTTTTTAATTCTGGTGTCCTTTTCAATGGTAAAATCATGATTTTTTAAGTTTTTTTTTTTTTTAAATCTATGAGACAGTATTTTTTTAATCTATGAGACGATTTGAATAGAAAAACAACCACTGATTGAGAAATCAGAAAAAGCGTTATTAATTGAAAATTTTTATATCGTTGTAGGAAATCTGTGGTTTATAATCAGTCCTTCAAGTTATGAGACTTTGTAGTGTATTTTTTTTTTTTTTTTTTTTTTTTGTTTTTGTTTTATTGTTACAAAAGCGTTTGTAATGTTAATATTAGGAATCGTCAGTCAGTATAAAACTGAAAATATCTGTCCCAATATAGATGTCGGTTCTTAACAATTTCCTTGTATAAAGGAAAATAGTTGTCAATTGGGATTGTTAGCAACTAATTTAGCCAAGTGCCCGCCTCTTTTATTAGGCAGGGATGCCACCGCCTCCTACATAACTTGATTTAATCCAGCTTAACTTTGTTTTTCCTGTCCATTATAATAATTAAACTGTTTAATATTTTTTTCTATTTTTAATTTCTCGTCACCAAGTGGTGCAATCCAGTAAGTATTCTTTTTAATCAATACTTAGTTTTGAGCGTAAAATTACTAAGACCTGGATTTATAGGAATAAAAAAAAAAAAAAAATGAACAGTAACGTATAATAAACCTTAAAAAGTAAGGCAACATGTAGTGTAATAGGGAATATCATGTATGATAATATGCAACCAAACGGTAATATTGAGGCACAAATACATCAAAACTTACAATTTTTTTTTTAATTTCACCTAATATTAAATAATTCATATGAACAAGTTTTGTATAGTTTAAACTTCCAATTGCAATATAAACGTTTAACTAAATATTTTTAACCTTGATAAATTTATAATTGACCATGAAAATTGGCATAGCAAAACAGTTTTCTGAGAATCTAAGTAATTCGTCCGCTAATAAAAATTTATTTATAGAACAAATATTAAAAAATAAGAAAAATAAAATAAAATAATAATACATAGGGTAAACTATACAGTTATTGACAGTCAGTACAGTTATTGACACCCCAACTTTAACTTAAAGAAATAAGTAAAAAAGTCCTAATTTTATTTCATGCATGAATCTAATGGTTGAAGGGTCCTCTAAGTCATCTATAAAGTAAGACTTAAACAAACTAACCATAGGGAAGATTTCACAATTAAATTCACAGGGTGTCAATAACTAGTTTTTGCACTTTTTACAATAAATATTGCCATATGGTAAAACTATTGAACTTTTGACCCAAAAAAAACCTCATGAGTCTTTGTAACGATAGTTAAAGAGGATTTACAGGAAGTTTCAATTTGATCCCTTCATAAAAAGTATTTTACTGAAATGTAGTCTTAAGGGTGTCAATAACTGTACGGTTTACCCTAGTGTAAAGACTGCTGGAAAATAAACTGATTTTTATCAATATTTTTAATTCTTAAAATTAAATGATTTAATAAAGCTTCATGTATGTAAAGGTGTCGAATTCAACTTAATTAGTAACATATTTTAAACAATTAAAAATTATGTTATAATAAAACCTCTTTCATAAAAAAATTTGTTGTCTTTTTATCTACGGTTTATTTTATTTTTGAATTTGCGGTTGTTGGAAAAGCTGGTTAGTTTAAAAATCGTCCAGTCTAAGATAAGTTGACGAAATATAAATTTTAGATTTCCGATGTCACCAATCGTGACACTTACAACCGCCATTTGCTGAAGTTTCTCTCGAGGAAAGATGAATCTCATCCGTTGGAGTGTTTGTTAAGAAATGATTCGACAGAAATCTCCATATAGTGGAAACTCCATATAGTGGATACGAAGTTTCCCACAAGCAGTAAATTTCAATATTCATAATAATTATAAGTAACCAGATGTTCTTGTAATTGAAATAATAAATACGATGAATTAAATAAAAACGATAAAAAAATAAAATAAAAACATTTGAACTACTTCAATTATAGGTTAAACTTCCACCTAACACATCCATATTTGCAATTTAGTGCAATATTGTTTCAAATAATCCTTTTTCGGTGGCATATAAACCCTTGCGTCCAGAGTTTGAAATCGACAATTTTTTTTTTTAAATCATATAGCTATTATTATATATGCTGAAATTTAATCATTTTTTTAATTTTGAATAATTAATTCATAATTTTTAACAATTTTATTAGAAGAGAAAAGATTTGACCACGGCCGGGTATCGAACCCAGGCCCTCTGCATCTCCGTTGCAGTGCTCTTTCCACTGAGTTAACCGTGGGGCCGTTCCCAACTGTATTAGAACCTTTCTCGAATTTGGGATCGGGATTGGGAATATTTGGGCCTGGTTTATGAAGGATTTTATGGAAAGCTGTTTACGAAAAAAATGTTAACATACATCTAGAAGTCCTGAGAACTTAAAAAAAGTTATCATATTGAAATTAAACTTGTCCACCAAGGAAGTTTTTATTTTTATTTATTTTTTGTAAAGCATTCCGAAAATTAAGATGTTTTGTTGCTAAAAAGTAGATAGCAATCATCCTCGCCTACTAATGCAGACCCAAAATATATGATAGAGAATATTAAACAAAGTATGTTTAATGATTTTTTCACTTCAAATCAAAATCAAAAATTCTGGTGCGATGCGCGCAACACACCACTTTCACTTACGAACTTACTTAGACTAAAATCGACGTGCTGCATCTAAAATTTTTATGCAAGATATATATTAGATTAATAAATTAGGCCGATAAATCATTCGAAAAAATGCAGGGCAGATACCATCATCAACTAATGTCCCCTAACCTCAAGACACCAGGGGGCAAGCATGCACTCAGGATGAGCAAAGTCCACTCCACTTTGGCTACCCCCGACAGCAAAGGCCTAATATTCAGAGGACACAAAAATTATACTTTGTACAACAGCTATATACTTTCACTAAAATTAAAAATTCATTTAATATTATTATTTACAATAATAAACAATTAGAAAACAACTACCAACTACAACAAAAAAATATGCACATATATACAACCATTTTCACATAACTTAAATGTTAATTTTCCTTAAAATTTCCCCATAATGTACATTGAGACCTTTGGTCTCTGTTTTAAAATTGACAGACTTGTCAATATTTTCTGCAATGTATATTGCTTCTAGTAATGTTTTCGTAAAATATAAGAAAGCTACTTATAAACCTTTTTTCTTTAGAACAGAGATTAAAAGGTATTTTAACGTGCAATGTAATTTAATGTCCATAAATAAATTAAACAGAAACTAGGCATATTCAGCGTATATCAAGTTATAAACTAAACTGCGGATGATAGTAACGACTCCACTAAGTTGCGTAAGTACCAAAATATGAAACAGAACGGGAAAAAAATAAATAAAATTTGAAAGCAGAAGAGAGAATGCTTGTTAACTCAATAGCTCACATCAAAATCTGAACACTTGTGTCACTGCTATTACACTGGTCAACAAAATAAAAGAAATTGTTTGTTTCCAGGGATTTTTTTATTGTTTCTATCTCCATGTGAAACATATGTTTTAAATATGAAAACAGTTTTTCTCTAACAGCTTTTGTTTTTGAGTTACAGGTTATTAATCTTATTTAGTGTTTTTACTCAGATTTTCGTTTTTTATTGGAAAGTAAAATATATTCTGTTGTTTTCGATATGCCTTTGTTCCGACAGTTTTGTGTGCTCAACCCAGATTATTTTTGCTATATTGTGGCGTATATATATTTGAAAAACACCGAAAACACCGAAAATTTGAAATTTTGTAAAAATTGCTTATTATCAATAATTTGAATAATCAGGAAAAGCCATTGGTTCCACATACTGTTTGCCAGAAATGTGTTGTGTGTCTACGGTTATGGTCCAGAGGGAAAAGAGATGCAGTGAAGTTCGAAACTCCCATGAATTGGAGAGAACCTCAAAAACATCAGGACGACTGTTACTTCTGCGTTGTGAAAATAAATGGAATTAACCCCGGGAATCGAAGTAAATGGTCTTATCCAAACTTATCTTCTGCTCAACGGCCTCAATTAAAATCGCGACAGGCACAACCTAGTACATCTAAATTTTCTGATGACTCAAATCTCTGCGAAGAAAATATATCGAGTGTTGACTCTGATCCAGACTACAAATGTAGCCTTTCAGAACCTCAGCCATTTAATCAGAAAGAATTAAATGACTTGGTGAGGGATCTGAACTTATCAAAAGAATCATCTGAAATTTTAGCATCTTTTTTAAAAGAAAAAAATTTCTTACTCCCGAATGCAAAATCACTTTTTAACGTTCCCGAGAAAAGAATCTGTTACCATAATTTCTCAAGAGAAAGATTTAGTCTTTTGTAACGATTTTGGTGGACTTTTTCAACAGATGGGTTTGAAAAACTACAAGGCCAGGGACTGGCGTCTCTTTATGGACAGCAGCAAAAGAAGTTTAAAGTGTGTTTTGCTCCATAACGGTAACAAATACGGATCCGTACCTATTGCACATTCGACGACTCTGCAAGAAGAATACACAAATATTTCAAAGTGTATGGAAACAATTAGGTATCAAGACCACAACTGGGCCATTTGTGTAGATCTAAAAATGTTTAACATCCTTCTAGGTCATCAGGGGGTGGACGTAAAGTTCCCTTGTTTTCTGTGCCTCTGGGACAGTCGTGACAAACAACACCATTGGTCACAAAAGGTTTGGCCAGAACGGGAAGAGCTGAAAGTTGGTATAAAAAATGTTATAAACATACCTTTAGTTAACCGAGACCGCATTATACTTCCACCACTTCATATTAAACTCGGCATAATGAAACAATTTGTGAAGGCGCTTGACAATAGTGGCGGATGTTTCAATTTTCTTTCAAATAAGTTTCCAGGATTGAGCACTGACAAATTGAAATCCGGTATTTTAAATGGGCCACAGATTAGGCAACTCGTGAAGGATCCTGATTTTGTCAAATCAATGTCTGAGGTTGAATCCAAAGCCTGGAACTCATTTGTTTTAGTAATAAATAATTTTCTAGGAAATAATAAATCTGATGACTATGCCCAGCTTGTTGAGACTATGCTACTGAACATGCAAAACCTAGGTGACAACATGAGCATAAAAATCCACTTCCTGCACTCGCATTTAGACCGTTTCCCAAAAATCTGGGCGATTTAGTGAAGAGCAAGGTGAAAGATTTCATCAGGACATCCGGATTATGGAAGAGCGTTATCAGGGAAGGTGGGACTCACACATGTTGACCGACTATTGCTGGAGTTTGCAAAGAGATCTACCTAAAGCCGTATATTCAAGAAAATCCTATAAAAGATCATTTGATTGTGTTCAATAATATTTTTTTAACATTGTTTATTAATTTCCTTGCATGTTTCAGTCAAAACAGTGAAAATACATATTTCGCAAAATAAAGCTATTAGCAATTTCCCATCATTTTTTTCATGCTCAGGGCCTTTGAAATACCCAATAACAGTAAAAAAAATTAAGGAAACAAAAATTGTGTTGACCAGTGTTATTTTTCTTAAAACTATTAGATATATGCTTTTATAATTATATCCTGTATATTATATAAAGTATACATGGTATTGCAGTCAAAACGTAGCTGACGCTGCCTACAGAGAAGGGACACTTCCATTATCAGTCGGGATATCGAGCACATCCTCTATAAGCTTCCTTCCCTCTTGTGTTCCGCCGCACAGTGGTTGAAAGGCGGAAAAAACCTATTTTTTTAAGGTGTCGGAATATTCTTTTTCGTTTCATTATTAATAAATAGAATAGTTACCTGACACATTCCATCAATTTATTCGGAGATATTCCGATTTTTACCCTTATTATGACCCTTTATAAATCGATCGTTGAAAAAGTTTATTTTTCAACGAAAAACTTATAAATGCTATAATTATTTTTGCTACTCGCATTTTTGTTTTTTGGTACGATTTTCCTTCATAATCATGAAAAGCGATCTCACATATTACACGACCATAAAAATTATGCTATTTTGTCTATGTTTTGACCCAGAAATAAAATCCCGAATAAATGCAATAAAAATAAGACACATTTTTTTTTGATAATCCATATTTTTCAAGCGCAGCCGAGCGCAGTTTTAAAATCCATTTTTTTAAAGAAGAAGATACCTCCAAGGAAATATTAAAACATATTCTAGCTGTGTCCACATGCGTCTGTAAATGTGTGATTTTTTTTTTTTTTTTTTTTTTTTTTTGAATTACCTATGCTATTTCTTGCAGTTTATTCGCTATGGAGCTTGTGCTTCGAATAAGGTTATTACTAATCGTTAAGTAAAATGTCATGCCTTACTTACTAGCTCTGTAGCATCATTTGAGGCGTAGAATTGCAAAACCAGCCAACTCCAATTTCCAGATTTTTATTTTTTATTTTTTTTAAATAGTTTTTCTATAGATTATCTGTCTGGATTTGGAACAGACCTTATTTTTGTAGGGCCGAATTTAATATGATTTAACCTCTTTTGGAAGAAATCATTCCACCTAATGATAATCTAATAGAAACACTATTTAAAAAAAAATAAAAATCTGGAAATGGACTTGGCAGGTTTTGGAATTCTACGCCTCATTTATGAAGTCATTCTGAATCGTTATTAGGTCAATGATAAAATCATAGCTCGATGCTTTTCTTTTTGGATGTCTCTTGATTGTTTTGTGGATTATTTTTTTTGAGTGAAACACCGTAGGTGGAGGTAAATTAGATAGAGGTAGTTGATCTGTCAATTTTCCTAATTCGGTGAGTGTGTCGTATAGTACAAAGTTCGTTCCAAAAACCAGGTCTACATATCGTGTGAATTCATTTAATTTGAAAAAATTGGTATTAAAAAAAAGTTCAGCTGTTATTTAGTATGAATTAGGGAACCGAGTTTTCACTGATAGAGTTGTAGTTATAATACCTATATTGAACAGTCTATGCCACCATTTCCTATCAAAATTATATTAAAGCCGGATAACCCCAATCTAATATTTTAATATGATAATACATTTAATAGTTAAAAATAAAAATGTAACGAAAAAAATAATTGATTGCTCCTATGTATGATTTTTTTTTCTTTACCTGACTTGGGTGTTTTCATGAAATAAAATGATACTGCAAGTACTATCAAGGATATTAATAGCATGAAACAGCGAAAGTGCTTAAACTAGCCGATCTCGAGTCGAAAATTGATGTATGATTTGTTTTTCTATTTTCCTAACACCGCCGGTTAATCCGAATAGCCGGTTAAGCGGGGCTCCAACCTATACATTTTATAGGACATTCAATCGTGGTTAGGATAATATCAACTTTATTGTTTTGCGGCTTACAGATCAGGTTTGACAAGATTTTTTCCGAAAATAGTCGATTTTCAACCACTGTGCGCCGCGGCGCAAAAACGCAACGGCGCGCCGCACGGTGGTTGAAAATCGACTATTTTCGGAAAAAAACCTTGTCAAACCTGATCTGTAAGCCGCAAAAAAATAAAGTTGATATTAACATAACCACGATTAAATTTCCTATAAAATATATAGGTTGATACCCCGCTTAACCGGCTCTTCGGATTAACCGGCAGTGTAAGGAAAATAGAAAAAAATTGTATACATCGATTTTCGACTCGAGATCTGCTAGTTAAAACACTTTTGATGTTTTATGCTATTTCATTTTAGCACTGTCCTTGACAGTACTTGCAATATAATTTTAGTTCATTAAAACACCCAAGTTAGGTAAAGCGAATAAAGAAAATTATCATACATAGGAGATATCAATTAATTTTTTCGTATTATTTCAATTTTTAACTATTATATGTGTTTTCAGACAAAAATATAAATTTTTAAGTGTGATTGGGGTTATCCGGCTTTAATATAAATTCGATGAGAGATGGTGGATAGACTATTCAACATAGATTTAATAACTGCTACTCAGTAATAACTACAATAATAACTAACAAATACAACGAATAACTTAATAGTAACTCTCATTCATTCTAAATAACTGCTGGATTTATTTATTTATATATATATATATATATATATATATATATATATATATATATATATATCAATTTTTAATAAGCAAATGGATTCATTAAATATCTTGACCTCGTGTTTAGAACGAAATCTGTACTATGGACACACTCACCGAAATATACGACGACTTGAAAACTCCACTACCTCTATCTTATGATCCACCTCCGGTGTTTCACCCCAAAAAATATCCACAAAGCAATCCAGAGACTTCCTAACAGAAAAGTACAGGGCTATGATCATATCACTCTCCTTATCCTTCGTCACCTACCTCGAAAAGCTGTTTTGTTTCTTACACACATCTATAAATCTATCTTACACACAGCCTATTGTCCCTTTCTTTGGAAACTCTCAATACTCAAAATGATTCTAAACCCACAACTAATCTTTCATCTTACTGTCCTATCGAACTCCTACCTATTATAGGGAAAGTATTTGAAATTTTTTTTTGAACCGAATCAAGCCTTTACTTAGTGACGTGGCACCCAATCATCAGTTTCGTAACATCACTCCACTGAGGAAGCCATTCTTCATTTTTTTTAATAAATCTATTTTTATTTCTCTGAGCTTCCTTACATTTGCTGATAAAACGAGACAAGAAAGTTTTTATGAGAAATCGGTTTATTTCCACCAAGTTATCCAAGGTCATATTAATAAACTTATTAATATTTTCCAAAAATATGCTAAAATCACGATAGGTGAAAAAGTTGACATAGCATCGGCCTAATAACGATTCAGACTGACTTTATAAATTATGGTACAGACCTATTAAGTAATGCAGGATGTTTTACTTAACGAATAGTTATAACCTAATTCGAAGCACAAGCTCCGTAGCGTAGAAACTGCATGAAATAGAAAAGGTAACTCAATAAAAAATGAAAAATGTGGATTATCAAAAAAAAAATGTGTCTTATTTTTATTGCATTTATTCGGGATTTTATTTCTGGGTCAAAACATAGACAAAATAGCCTAATTTTTATGGAAGTGTAATATGTGGGATCGCTTTTCATGATTATGAAGGAAAATCGCACCAATAAACAAAAATGCGAGTTGCAAAAATAACTATATGTCTATAAATTTTTCGTTGAAAAATAAACTTTTTCAATGATCGATTTTCAAAGGGTCATAATAAGTGTAAAAATCGGAATATATCCGAATAAATTTATGGAATGTGTCAGGTAATTATTCTATTTATTAATATTGAAGAGAAAAAGAATATTCCGATACCTTCAAAAAATAGGTTTTTTCCGCCTTTCAACCACTGTGCGCCGTTGCGTTTTTATACTTCATCTACATAGGACCGATATTAAAAGTAAGGTAGTAATGTAAAAACAAATAGCATATCAGTTGTGGAAAGGGAGCATAAAGATAAAAGAGATAGATGTCAATTCGCTCCCAGACCGCCGATATGGCAAACAACCCCCTTTTCAATTGGCTGGATTCTCCCGTGTTCTACGTACGTATATATATACCTCGGATTCGTTTTCATTTAAGCATTTAGAGTAAAGTAAATTACATCGACATGTTTCTCTGCAGCAAGATTTGACTGCAATTGTTCATTAGGGATTAAGATACTTGGATTATATATACATTAGGAATAAAAAAAAAAAGTTAACACTACAACCCATGCAGTCTTGGATGCAGTACTGTGTATGGAAGCACTTTTTGTAGGTCAGAGACCGTGCAAGGACCCTAAGGCCGAGCGCACATTAAGGTAAGGCGCACATCGAACTGTGTCACGTAGGCGACGCAGAGCAGAGCAGAGCAGGCGACACGAAAAAAAAAACTGCGTCGCACAGGTACCCGCGCACATTGAAGAGCAGTTTCTGTGCCGCAGTTTCGGCAAGGCAGGGGCTTTTTTAGTTAAAGTATGTTAGATTTCTAGGATTTAAGATCATAATCTGATTCGTATATAGAGTTGAACACAAAAAAATTAGCATTATCAAAAGTCAAGGTAAAAAAGATTGTAATAAAATGAGGAAATGGAGAAATGACCAGCTAACGAAAGAATTTGCAAACAGATTATTCTTAACAATCTATTATATATTTCCGTCTGAGTCAGGTGAATTACATAATTACATTGAAGTTACTATTTAGTCTGAGGGATCGAAAGCTTAAAACCATTACTTGTCGTGATTTTATAAAATCAGGCATGAGAGGTCTGGTTAAGCTCTAAGTTTGTAGAATTATATTAGGCACAAATCTCTTAAAATCCTTGGATACGATTTTAATAGTATTATATCATTATGAAATAATTTTTTTTCTCATTAATTTCTTCTTTTTTTTCCTTGGAAATTTATTTTAATTTATTAACGTTATTATTTATTTGATTAATGAAAATATTATTCACTACTTTGTATACTTTTATTTTTTATAACTATTTATTATGGGTTTTTAATGTAAATATTATCTTTAATTATCCACCATTACTTTAATAATTTGACCAGTTGTAGTTCTATTTTTTGTTCCGTCTGTTATTCTTGAGGGATCTTGTTCCGGAACAAAATTTATTTTCTCTTCTTTTGTATTCTGTATGAGGATATAATAAAATTAAGTAGATAATATAATAGAGAAGAGTTCTATTCACATAAAATTTCTAATTAAAAAAGTTCCAATCAACACATGATTGATTTTTAAATAGCAGTTTTCTTTTTACTCAAATATATTTAATAAAAGAAGAAATATACTGTTAGAAATTGAGATGGCCATATGAATTAAAAAATATAATTAAACCAAAAACTCGATTTTTATATAGCTTAAATTTGTTCTCTTGAACGTGTTAGGTTAAATGATTTCATTGTAAATTATTTAATTGATTTGTTTAATATAAAGCACTTCAAGTTTGTTTTATTTTGTATCTTAAAAATTTGAGCTTGGTGAACTCAACAAAATTAACGAACTTTGGTGAAGGATAAATCAATTTGATTTATTGCAATCCCAACATATACATTATTGGTTGTAATCAGCATTTCCATTAACTAAATTTCCATAAAGCCTATGTTTTTTTCAGTGAAATAATATCAGTCAAATTTTCCTAAGATCATAACTTGTTGAATCGTTTAATGAACTTCTAGTATCTATGAGAAGAAAAGTTGTTTTTCTAATTTTTAAACGTGTCACAGTAAGACGAATAAAAACTAACGAAAACCGAAATAAGGAATTACAAATAAAATAACAATATTATAAATATTTAAACAAAAGTATCTGCTTTTAGAACTTCAGAAAGGCCCTCATCTAAATTTTAATATATCTATATATGTTTTTAAAACTAATTTTACAATTTTACAGCTACATTTACAAATTGTTTAGTTTTAAAAATTCAAAACACTCGTATTATGCGCTTTTGGAATAGCGAGAAATTTCAAAATTATATTATGATATTGGAATCTAAAATAACAGAACATATATATATCTTTTAAATTATTATATTTTTAAAACCTTTTTTTTTCCTAGAACTTATCTAGAACACCCTATATATACAGAAGACCTACTTAGTTTCATTAATCTGCTTAAGAGAAAAGTAGAACTTCTCAAACACTAATATTAAATGATAATAATAATCAAATATTGAAAACTGCGTCGCATTGGCACAGTTTTCTGTGGCAGATCCACGAGTGCCACATCGGCCTGCTCTGCTCTGCTCTGCTCTGCGTCCCAATGTGCGCGGTTCCTAAATATTTCAGTTACCACAAAAACTGCTCTGCTCTGCTCTGCGTCGCGAGTGTCTCAATGTGCGCTCAGCCTTAGACGCTCGCGACGCAGAGCAGTTTTTGTGAAACGTGAAAGAGAAAGGAAGCGCGCAGTCCAATGTCTGCGGAGAACTGTACGACCCAGTTTTTTTCGTGCTGCCCTGCCCTGATCTGTGTCTATTTGCCCTTTTCTGCTCTGCGTCGCCTGCGTGGCACAGTTCAATGCGCGCCTTACCTAATAATGCCCTATCGACAGTTTTCCCCTTAAGGTTTTAATTAAGAGTTACCCACTTTAAGAGGATGGGTTTGCCCCAGGGAGGTCTCTCGCCATAGAGACGATTTGTGAAAGAATAATAAAGATATCCTGTCAAGCCAGAGTCAAACTAGGGACTTTTGGCACAGCAGCAAAATACGTTGCCATTGAGCTAATCCGCTCCCCCTAATTAGGAATAAAAACATTTGTAAATATTTTTCAGACGGTACATGAACAAAATTTTTTGACCCTTAATAGTTTGATGGGTTTTCATCTTTTTAAACGATGACAGAACTATTATATTTATCAATTTAGAACCAATTATATAAAATTATGAGAAATGAGTCATTGCCTAATAGAGATACGCAAAATCGATAATTCAAACAATATGATATATATATAGTTTACAATTATAGTACCACTGCTTACAAATCAACTTATTGAAACCATATAAATTGATCATATCTTACATCAAATTTTATTTAAATTTTCCTTTAAACGGTAACAATATTAAAACTGATGATGTTAACAACAGTCTTTAGGTTCTTAAGAACAAAGGTGAAGTAATATGATCAATAATACATTCTTGATGATAAAATTTTATGAAACCAACGTTTTTCTTCAAAATTATAACTCATTATATCAAGTAGTCTAAGAATGTTTGAAAATTAATCTTATGAACTTGTTAGATCTGACAGAATTTCTATTCGTACGAAACGCTTTCATAACTGCTAAAATCACAGTTGTATGGTAAACAAAGGTTGTCTCTACAATTATACAACACTTGTTCCTGACATTGCAGCTTAGTCGAAATCAAATAAGAAGCGTATTGATTTTTCTTATGGTAAACTTTCGTGTATCTAACAATAAGTAGAATATTTGCAAGTATTTATAAATAAGAATTGATTCAACAAATACTCAAAAATAAACTTATGTTTGAATAAATAAGTAAATAATCAATATAAATCATAATATCTCTCATTAGGTAATTCATGTTATGTATATGACAAATCTTCAATAACATCATTCTGAGACTTATGCAATGTATGTATATCTTCTAATTTGAGATTCAATGTATTGTATAAAACACAGTAGACTTTCTTCGAGTACGATGTGAATTCTTATTTTCTTCAGGTCGTCATCGTATAATTAATACCCATGCACTTGCTACAATAGCCATGCATTCATTACACATCCCCCAAAAATTTATCACACCATTAAAACAATATTGATTTCCATAACCCATATGGTCTACTGGGGCGGAGTCTTGCAATAGGAGTTATCCAACATCCAATCTTCATATTGGGTTGTCATCCTTTTGGGAGATGAATGCAGGACCTCAATTAAAACGCTTTCAGCCATTCAATGCTAATTTGGTTTTACAATCGCTCGATAAAAGTAATAGCTCACTTTAGCCTGAGTACTATTTATGCTTCGTGAAATAATTATTTCCCTGCAATACATTAACGTATGAAAAGTTAGTCTATTGCTACCTTCTCGATATCATCTCACGATTCTAGGTTATGTTATGTATCAATCACGGAGAGTGTAATTGTTCCAAGATATATGATTGGAAGAATATTTGTAAAAAGTATCTTATTCAATACATAATTTTTATTTACTATTTTCTTTGTGATAAAAAAATGTTTCCTTACTGCAGAATCACAGAACTCGAGTAAATAAAGGGTTACTCCACAATAAAGTATCACTTCGTTTAGATATCGCATCTTGGTCGAAATCGAATCAAAAGCATATTTAATAAGAATATTTCATGTATAGAAGAATTAGTAGAATCTTTGCAAGTACTGTCAAGTTCCATTACATGCATATAGGTATATTTTCGCAATATAGATAGATCTTCTTGCTTAATTTTAAATAAACATATTTATAAAAAGAAATTTATAAAGATAAATATAAGTAAATTATAATTTAGAACAAAAGAAAGTTATAAATGGATATGGGAATCATTTATATCTTAACTAACCATATGACTCAATAATAACCCATTGATTGCATCCCCAATCTCCAATAATAAAATAGGATATAAATAACTTTATTCATAGACGAAATACCTTGAGAATATTATATATTTAAAAGAAAAAATATGTATTTTAGCCTTGAAACACATTACACAAAAAAAAAATTTACATTATATATATATATATATATATATATATATATATATATATATATATATATACATATTATATAAAGTAAATAAATATTTACATACTTATACAAGTATTCAAAATGAAGTATTACTATTCAAAAAAACTATATTATAAGCGAAACCTTTTTAAATGATGTTAATGCCTGTCCTTCTTGCCTGTCCTTCTTTTTTTAAAATAAATTTAAGTAAATGAAATAGAATTTATATCATTCAGATGCAAGATGGTCCGTTAAAAATATTTCTGGTCAATTTAAGAAAAAAATCTTCAAATAGTGGATTATATAGATTTTTTTATGCTTTTTGTTATAGAATCACATTTTCCATTTTCCAACGGTAAAGGCAAATGAAACCAAAATTTAAATGAAATTGTATAGAATTATAGCAGTGGTTCAATAATTTGCTTGAAAAAAAGTTTATTTTGTATTTTAGTTACATGGATTTTGTTTGCTTCTATGGGGAAAAACTACCCCCCTTGTCCCAAGTCGGATACGACCATGCTATTTGCCATCATCCATTTTTTTAATCTTAAGCCCAATCAGTACAAATAAAGCCGGAAGTCAAGGTCAACATAACTATCGTAAGGCAGAACTCGTTTAGATTTTCAAAAATACTAATATTTAGAAAAAGTTCAATGAAATATTTTGACTAGATTCAAAAGTTATACCTTTTTTTTCGATATTATATATATATGTATTTTTTTTTATATTTATTTGTTTATTGCTTACAAAGGAATTCTCCTTTTAGCAGGAGCAATGGCCATGCACAATATTATTATATTTATGTATATATATATATATATATATATATATATATATATATATGTATATATATATATATATATATATATATATATATATATGTATATATATATATATATATATATATTAGTTTCTATAAATGTATTATACTCCATGCAAAAATAGTGTAATTGGCAGAATTGGAGAAATAGTGGGTGAGAGAAAGTACTAAATTAACCAAAATAAAAAAAAGTGTGTAGGAAAAGGATCACAAAGTGTAGGATATCTAGAAGGGAGGAAGTCATGCTGTGTCGATTGAGAATTGGACATGATCAGTTCACACACGGATTCCTGCTTAGCTGAGAAGCCCCAATCTGAGAAAAATGTGATTTTTTTTATTTAGTAAAATAAATTATGAAGAGCGAGTCTCCACACTATTGGAATTAGACGCCTATGGCCCTTTGGGATAGAGATAGCACACAGTGGTCCGAAATAGGTGGTTCGGTGAAAAAAAATACATACCACACGATATATTATTTTTTATTTTTCAACGGTCATGTATAAATAAAGACACAGTTATATCTGATATATACATGATTTATTTACGAGATTAATGCAAAATTCTTTGCTATATAAGATTAAAAAACATTATACAATTGAATATAGATTTGTTAAAAACAAATGAAATTCCTCAAAAACTTTATTCAATTAATAAAAAAAGTTTTTTTACTTCTGGACGAAAATCCAATCTGCCTTTAGTTGTAGGCTCCTTGCGAAATTTAGTAATGTAGGGAATTTGACGTCAAAAGGAGCATAGGGAAAACATCTTGGTTTATCGAAATTCTCCTACATTTTCTTGATTTGCTGTAACGATAATCTTTGTTGCACACCTTTTGTGCTTCTTCAGTCAACATCCCTATCTATCAGCTGAAAGTATTCTGCTTCCGTTCCAAGGACACTTATGCACAGTATTAGACATGTTATATAAATTTACAAATAAAGTAGCAGTTTTCTGACAATAATTTTCAAATCTTGATGGATCTACAGCAGTACAACTGTTGATAACGTCCGGGATAACTCCAGAGCAGTTCTTCATTAACTCCATTTATATTTTAGTGGATCCTGGAAAAATCGTCGTGAGATACTCCCATCATTGGTTGCTCCCCTATCTTGCTTCACCACGTCAACATTAAGTCCCAACATAAACTTGTTTAAACACTTAAACTTGTTTTGAATTACTTGTTTGGTGTCCTTGGATGTTCTCCATTCTTAAAACGGTGATCTATTTACAATTTTAAAAAACTCACTCCATAAATATAATTCTTGCGAGTAGAGGAGATAGGCCGAGTTGAATTGCTTCTTCGGAATCTGGTAGATTTCCTTATATTTCTAATCCGTTCTACTGAGAAGGTTTAACTTTGCATATTGCATATAGATCCATGGAGAACCAATTCATAATGAATTCGAAAAGGTATATTTTGAAGAATAACAGTGGGTCCAGTTAAAGTTGATATTTAGAGTTTACTTTATGAACTTCTTCGCGAATTGTGTTTGGTGTTTCTTTCATAAATTCAAATTTAATATGTCTGGAATATCTTTTAGGCGATGGTCTTGTGTTTTTCCAAAAAATGTTTGTGTTGTCATCCCTATTATTAATGAACAATGGGACGAAAGATGTGAGAAACATATCTGCATCGGTAATAATTTGATCTACAAATGTCTGTTTATATTCAGTATGCCCTGAAGAGCTTTCGCATTCCCATTTAGGGACAACAGTAAGGTAAGGATTCGGATCGGTATCCGGGTATGTCATCAAAATTCTTTTTACGGTATGTTCAAGCAGTGATTGTTAACCAACTTCGACAAAACTCTCAGTGATTTCAATATTTTCAGGATAACAATCCATTTTGGCTTCCAGTAATGGATTGTAGATGAGAACCTTTCTATTGAAACAGTAACAAGAGACTGAGAAAAATAAATAAATATTATCGACTGGAGGAATCAGTGCCTCCGTTAACTATTGATCTGTTCAGTCTTTTAATACTCGAGTTGGAATTATTGAGACCCAAACCGCAGAGGCAAGTTGGGGCAGGTCAATCCTATTGGGTCTTTTAGACAAGACTATAAGTGCTGTTCTCAGACAGGTTTCAAAACGGAGCATGATGGAGCTCATTAGTTATGGATTACTAAACATTCGTAGAAGTTGATTTTTGGACCATCTACTTAAAAAATCTGTAATCAATTGTGAATCAAAATCATCAAATTAAGATGGCCTTTTCTGTATTTTAGGTATGTTGTAAAAACCGAAAAAAATGATAGAAAATCATAACTTTGTTTTACAACGTATTTTTAAAATGAAAATATAGAGGTATTATTACACTCAAAAAATATATGTTCGTATGTGACGAATACTTTTGTCTGTATGTAAAATTCACCACCACCTTTCCTACTCATGGGGATTTAATAGTCAACTATTAAGCATTCAAAATATGGACTTCGTTTGTTTTTTCGAAAATGTCAAAAAATTGATATTTTTCGCCTTGTGGACCACTGTGCGGCATCATAAATAAATAAATGTATTTTACTTAAGTAAATGGTCAAAGTATAATGAAGGAAAAACAGAATATCATCTAATGGCAATAGACACCATTATTATTGTCATTACTTTACATTTTTATACATTTGGGGGGAAAAGGGATAAGGAAAAGAACAAAAGTATTGATTTTATGTCACACATGGGATGGGGATACTGCGTCTCTAGCAACCCTCTAGGGCTTATTTACATTTTCTTATCTATTCATTTTGGAATGTGTAATATTCCTCCAACTCAATTTTTAATGAACTATATGCAGAGGAACCCAGTTTATCCCAATTCTCACATTTCGAAACCAAGACTAACTGATTTTCTTTTTTTCCTTTTCCCTTTGATTTGAGAAGAGGCCAATCTGCGAAGAGCAGTTGAGGAGAGGAGACCGGCTTGACCGGACTGACTGGAGTAGAGGTGTATCAGCAGAGAAATTGGCGACCTACACTCCGAAACACCTCCTCATGTAGAAAGTACTTAGTAATTGAAAAGCTCTCCAGAGAAAACGTTTTAACAAGGGACCCGATAACATTTTCGAATGAAAACTTTTCGTAGGATCGAGCTTTCGTTTATTGAATTGTACTGAAATGTGAAGGTCGATTGATTTCTAAAACATATAAAACTAACTACTCCAGAATTTAAAAAAGAATTACTAATTAATGTTATTTTTCATTTTATAAGCATAGATCTATACTTGTAACTATAGGTACTACATATGGCAGAATAACAACAAGATGAAACAAAAATATAAAAATAAACAACAATCTCAACATCTTTATATAAAAGTTGTTGAACTTTTGTTTTTGTCCCCAACTTCAAAACTATCAGTCCAATATGGAAATTTCACATTATAGATAACACCTTTGCGCTTTGAATAACTAACTTCAATTAAACAGGCGTGCCTCAGCGAGCTTAATAATTTCGTTTTTTTTATTTATTAAATTTTTTTTAAAAATTCCTTCGGGAACCCTTTTATTCGTAAAAGCATATCTAGGACATTAGGGGTCATCATTAAAAAACTAAATAAGCCCCAATTTTTTTTTTTTTTAATTTTATTACATTTCTTTAATCAAGATTAGAGATATAAAATATTTTTAAAATAGATTTTAATGATATCCTTGAAACACCAAATATTTAATATGAATTTTCACATTTCTGTAGTGTGCATATTTGAAATTTTCAGATGTAATAAATTAATTAAAACAAAAATCTCATAATATACTGAAAAAAAAAAAAATATTAATAATGCGTAAACGCATCTCTGAGCAAAAATTATACAATTAGAGACAAAAACAAGTGTTTCATGGTAGACAAAAATGTAGGAGTCAACTTAGGGGATTAGTAAAGACGTAAGTTACATATATTTTTACCGAAGGGAAGTCGAAATAATCATATTATTTGCTTCAAAAAAAAAAAAAAAATTCAATAAAATTCAATGCAGAGACTTTGTGCCCTCTATGTAGGAAAGAAGAAGACAGTGTATCCCATCTCTTGCTGGCATGCCCTATTCTAAAACAATTCCGTTCAAAGCATTTAGGCTTTATAATTCAAGAATTGGATAAAACAGATAAATTGATAAAACAGATTGACGCACCTTCTCACGCAGTATACAGAAATCGTCAACATCTTTACATCTTTGCCTGAAAACTAGGAAATTTTTGTCAAATATATTAAAGCCCAAGAAAAAATTTACATTAAATTATAATATCATATACAATTCTATCAAGTAAAGTTTATCTATTTTGATTTTTTTTTTCTTAAATATTAATCATAAAGTGCATATATATACTTTTTCTCATTATTTTGTTGGTATTTCACACATTAGTAACTAAATTTTGTAAATATTTTAATTTTAATTTGTGTTGTAAGCAAACAACTCCTAGCTATAAGTTGTAACTTTATAAGCAATAAACTCATTCATTATTTGCTTCGAAGTTTAATAAAAAAAAAAAATAATAATAAAAAAGTATACTAATTAACCTATTTCTGTCAAATCAGTATTTTTCATTTTTCTTATTTTAGTAATCGTTCCTTATATTCTCGCTTATAAAAATAAAGTTAATCAACGAAACTTGGTAATGTATTCAGCGTGCGCGTCGTAAGGATTTACATAAAAATTATAATTATTAGATATTTTTTATTTTTTTGTTTATTGAAAATAATAATACATTCTGTCACAATCAAGGGCATTTATATTAGAACTCTAAGAATTCACTCGCTCCCTAAATATTTGTAAATATACATAAATAAATCTGTTGAAACGCGCGCAACACACCTTACCTCCACACACCAACCTACTTAGATTAGAAATCGACGTGTTTTGATAAATATTTAAACGCCGTTCAGTAATTTCTCACATTTTTTCAAATTTATTTACTAATTTTTGTTTTCTTCTTAAAGTATTATAATTCGTATTGCAAACTTGAAAGTTCTTTGTACTTTTCGATTCATTACTGTTTGTTTCTTTTTTAAAGGGGCCTAAAAATATCCTGGTTTCATTAATAATCAAATTTTTTTTAATGCTTGCTTGTTTTTACTGCAAGTTGCTTTTTGTAAATATATCGTGAAGGAAAATCAATAGAAGGTGTATTTACGGCTCATAGTAAATTTAAACTTCATTTTCAAATGTTTGTCTCATATCTTTCCGGAAACCACATGTTTACTGTTCGTCTAAAACCACCTTATATTTCATTCAGAAATCTATAAATGTTCCTTAAGTTTGTAAGCTAAAATGTAATTATTAATGATTGTCTTGTACCAAATGTTTTCCACATCGTAAACTGCTTTGAATAATTTCATATAATTAATAAGTTTCATTTGAAATAATACGGGGATTTAGTTGTTTTTAATGTATTTGCTGGAAACAAATTTGTATGTTCCAAAACACATAAAGAACTTTTTCCCATGAGCAGAACGCCTTTGCTAATAAATAATGGTCTGCCATTAACGGCATACTGCACATGCGTGTGTTCAACTGTTTTAAGAGTTGCCGGAACATTTTTCTTTTTTTCTCCTGTATATGATTATCGATTTTTTTCATCTTTCATATTTTGACATTTCTTATTTTAAAGCATAATGAGAGGTAGTTAATTTCTCCATATTAACAAAATTAAAGGTACTTTATAGGAAGAAAATCTTCCTTCGCCATTAAAGCCCCATCAGAACATTTCAATGAAGATGAAACCTACCTGCCATTAAATAATACTGGATTCTCATTAAACATGAGTTTAAGCAGAAACGTTAGAGCCGTTTTTGAGAAAATCTAAAAAACGTAAAAATGAGACAAAATTTATGTAATAAAATATACCCCCTCCGTTTGATCAATTTTGATGAAATTTTTTTTGTCACAACACGGGCATATACATATCGAATATATGAATATAATTTTAGGCTCGCATGGTTTACCGTTTTTGAGTTAGTCTGTTCACACACACAGACCATTTTGCGGGACACATACTAACTACAACATACTAATGATGTTTCTTGTAGTGTGATTTCAGTATCATTTCCAGCCCCTGTTGATGATTACTTACTTAATCCATAGGCTGTAATATCTCGGTTATTTACGTTCTAATAAAACCAAACAAATTTCGTTTAAGTTTTTTTTTTTTTTTTTTTTTTTTAGTTAATATTATTATAATTATTTTAAATATTTATTATAAATACAGTGTTATATCGACTGTTGGAGAGGCGTGATTATCTAACACTAAGAAAAGCAGACCACAAAACCGGATGAAAGGTGGTTCCCGGTGCCAAAACCCCAAACCACATATTTCCGCTCAAACTTCAATGTTATAACGCATTTTCAGTGATATATATATTCATTAGTGAGAGTTGGTTTCATTATCAGTTATTGCGTATATATAAACCAATGTCTTCGAATAACAGTCACTCGTATTTCTGTCAGTTTCTGTTAACCGTCACAACAGTAAAAATATAAAAAATATATTTTTTAACATAAGATGGGAATTTTGTAAGAAAATTAAGAGGAAAGTAGACACATTTACGTGACGTTTAGTAATACGAATATGTAACAATTCAATAACATACGCATACACAGAAATGTGCTCACGAAGAAGGCTCGTGCTAGAAAGAGAGAAAAAATATTTCGGATTATTTTATGGCTTAATAATCAATAGTTACATGTAAGTTATAATTCGCATATTAAATACTGCTCATGCTATAAAATTGTAATCATTCATCACGCACATTTGATCACTTGATAAAATGTCAATCAATCACATTTGAGCACATTTGATCCGGACTTTTATAGTCCTAAAAAATAAACAATCAATAATAATAAAAATCACATAATGACTTTTATATTTAGAACCAGAAAATATAAGTCCTGATATGATCTTTATCACAATGATATCCAATATAAGAGTCTAAGCTTGATTTTAATTTGGAAATAATATCTATTTTTGGATAATCTGGTTCTGGGTAATCTAGGTTGTCACGATTGTTTCTTATAAAAACAATATATATTTTGAGATTACCCAATCCATAGGGATCAATACTGTATTATTATAATATTATATCGATAAATGAGCGCTTAATCCAAAAATCGATCTCATTTCTAAATGCAGCACCTTAGTAAACCCTTGAGTCGACCCTGATATCGTTTATATCACTTAAGTTGTAATAAATCGATACCTGCAAGCGTAATCGAAAAACCATATCATTTTCAAATTCAGCACCTTAATTAACCTATGAGCCAACCCCATTATCGTTTATATCGCGTAAGGTGTAAGAAATGATATCTATGATAAGAAATGATACCTGAGCGCGTAATCGAAAAATCATATCATTTTCAAATTTAGCCCCTTAATTAACCTATGAGCCGACCCCTATATCATTTATATCGCGTAAGATGTAATAAATCTATACCTCAGCGAGCCGGATATTTTAAATTGATATTATTTTTATTACAACCATCCTTGATTAGCTAATAATCGATTTTAAGATCGATATAAGGTAATTTATTATACCCTTTAAGATTTCCATAAAAACGGTTTACCCAATCGGGTATACCAATATAGAGAAATCCGAAAAAAGGCTTATAAATTAATAATTAAAATCAAGCTTAGACTCTTATATTACATGTCATTGTGATAAAGATCATATCAGAACTTTTATTTTCTGGTCCGAAATACAAAAGTCATGATACGATTTTTATTTATTTATTAGAACTGTATAACTCTAATATAATACTGTATATAAATATAGTTAATTTCAAACCCTGGTTTCATCATAATTACAATATCAGTTATGTACAATTTAAATTATTACTTATTTACATGCCATTCATTTTCTTTTTTACAACTTGCTTACATGTCATTTGCATTACCTTTCATTTTATAATTTTTATTTTTTACTAAGATGGCCTTGGGGGACCATGGGGGGACCTTCATTGTTAAGTGCACTAGTTGAGTCCTACCAATGGGTAGCTTCTAATCACGCTTGCTCATGACATATTATTTTCTTATTATTAGCAATTTACTGGATGTATTTGTTGTAAATACAGTTGTAAATTTCAATAAAAAAAATAAATACAATTTTTAAAAAAATGGTCAAATTAAATCTTTTTTAATCATTTAATAAATAAAATAGAAATTGAATTTTTTTGGGTGATATTTCTTATTTGCGCTTTCAGTTATTTATGTTATATCAATAATTAAATTAAATATTTTATATTTTATTAGTAATTTTAAGACACTGCTCTTAAAGTAGAACTAGCGTTTATTGTATGCATTCTAATGCCTATTGCATACACATATTAGTTGACAATTATTTAAATTTTTTTATGTAAAAATCCAATTCAAATAATGCTACCCAATCTCAGGAATCCCTGGAGTAAACTTGAGCCTAATATGGGAAATGATTGAGAAGAAAAAAAAAAAATCAGTGATTTTGATAATATTTTCAAAGTATTACAGTAATACTTTTAAAATATTATCGGGATCTTAGTTTTTATAATCGAGCAATCTTCATAGCTTACCATCACATTCATCAGACACGCATTCCTTCCTACTGTGTGCAGACTCGACAAACCTTGACATTTTCAAGATCGAAAATTCCAAGTATGCCTTGACTCATCTTCACTCCGATTTTCGATCAATAGCAACACTCTTTTTTTGGGGGAATCAGAAAATTTTAAAAATGGTACTTAGTAAATAAATTCCCAACTCAATCTACCTACATAATATTTTAGTTTATTTCTGTTTTCATTAAACACATAAGTTTCTTACTTTCACTTACCTATATAAGAAATATATAGTAAGGAAAGTATTGCGATCGTGAAAAATTTTTACTTCCGGATTTCAACGAATAACACGTTTTGGGGTCCCTTGAGTCCAAATAACCAAGTCCTGCGAACAGACCAGCTCAAAAACTACCTGAAATTGAGTATTTGGTATATTTATATGCCTGTGATGTGACAGCTAAAATTTCGTCGAAATTAATCAAACGGAGGGGGTACTTTATTTCTAGTATTTTCCTTTTTTTCTCCTCTATATGTTTACTTGATTTTTTCAAATTTAATATTTAACCAGTTCTTATTTTTAGGCGAAATGAGAGACAGATAATTTCTCCATATAAACAAAAACAAAGGTACTTTATAGGAAAACAAAAAAGGCCCTTCCCCATTTATGCCCCCTCAGAACATTTTAATAATGATAAAGCTTACGTGATATTAAAGAATACTCATTAAACATGACAAGTTTAATCAAAATCGTGAAAGTTATTTTTGAAAAAATCGAAAAGAACTTAAAATTAAGAAATGGTTAAATATGAAATATGTAAAAAATCAAGTAAACATATACAGGAGAAAAAAATCCGTCAACTCATAAAACATGTTGAGCTCACGCATGCGCAGTACGCCTTTAATGACAGACCAATGTTTTATAATTAAAGATGTTCTGTTCATCTAATGGAAATTATTTGTTTCATGGGAACTATGTATATGAAGTTTTGAACATCTACATAGGGAATTATAAAATCAGACTTGGTAAAGTAAAAAAATTTATTTAATAACAAAAAAAAATTATTGTACTTTAAAGAGCAAATACAAACAAAAATAAGTAAATGAATGTGGAAAATTGTGTCACTTTGAGAAATGGCATTTAAAAAAACTGGTCTAATCAAAGAAGTTGGTAACTGAAAGCTGTGTGTTACGCGCATCGCACCAGATTTTTTTTAATTGAAATGATTCTTTAAAAAAAATAAGTCTGCTCAATGTTTTCCCTCGTTCCTCGGTTTGAGCGTTTCCTCAGATATTCATATCCGGTAAATTTGTGCCTACATCCAACATTGATCCTCCCGTAAAAATGTGACCCATTCAAAACTCTTCTTGACAGGTCTGAGTTCTCAGTGGAAAAGGAATGTTATTAAGTAGGTGAGCAAGTGGCGTATAGAGAATATTTTTTCGGGGGGGGGGGGGGGGGGGGGAGAGTGATGATGACCAGTTGTGGGGGGGGGGGAGTGCTCCAACTTAAACTTACTAATGTACTGGGGGGGGGGGGGTGTTGGTGGGTCTGGTACACCTACAAAGTAGCCATTTTACCATTTATTTTTAGTTTTAATATTTATTAAAATAATTCAGATTACGCCACCTAAGGTGAGTACCTACTACTTGTTTTGCCGTAGCCATTACCTCAGTTATTTCTGTTTTTCCCCTGAAAATATTTGATTTAATGTGTATTTAATATATTTATAGAAACATGGTATTATCGCTACACTATAAAATACGGTAATATAGATCCATTGATCAAATTAAAGATAATTTCATGAAGACGTTAAGAATCTTAAATTCATAATCGGGTATAAATTAAGCACTATAAAAAATGGTAGGTTTCAGCATTTCGTTGAAGTCAAAGCTGAGGGTAAATTTGAAGTGGCAACGGGACAAATTCGGCTTTTTAGATTATCAGAAAATACAGTATGGATGCATGGGAACTGTGCCATTTATAAGGCCTAAGGGCTTGTTTTAGTTATCCACAAGTAATAAGCTAATAAGTTGTTGCAAATTGCAAGTAAGTTAAGCTAATTATTATTTAACTTAATACTTGCTTTGTTCAATAATGAATTCCTTGAATAACTTAATAGTTGTTTAAAGCTGTAGTAACGAAATCCAATACTAATGCCAACGGTTGTTTGCATAAATAATTAAACCAAAAAGATAATTATAGAATAATATCTTAACTATTATTTTAATAAATTGTAGAGCTAATGGTCTATTTAACTTTTTTGATAATTTTGCTAAAAGAAATTTTAAATATAGGTTCACTGCTATTACGTGATGGATCGAGTTTTCGAACGCGTTTATTTAACGAAAATGTAACATTACATAAGGAAGAGAAAAAGTGGGCCAGGAAACTTGAATGAACTTTTAGAAACTTATAAATCTGAACTGGAAAGAAAGAAATCTTGTTCTGATTATCTAGCAAGGCCAATATAGTCGGGTATTTCCTGTCTCATTCTCCGTATCTCATACTACGTTGGCAGTATACCATATTTCTGGAAAATTTATTTTAGATTTTGTGTTTTTATTTTTTTTTTTACTTATCTAGTTTTGAATTACCAAGAAATGTAAGAGTTTTTTTATCAAGAAAGAAACGGGCGGCTTGTTGGGAGTTAGTAGGTATAGTTATTATGTAAGTTATTAGTAAGTTGGGAAATTATGTTTTTCGATGTGTTTCCCTCGGTAAACTTAAGAATTACCGATGAGACATTTTTTCAGTTTATAATCGATGTTAATTTTATGATATGCTGCTGTCAGTTATGCATGATTACATATATTAATATTTATACACGAATATGACTATAAGTTACCATTGTCGGAAAATTCGTTGCCTTGAAAAAACTTCGATGTCTCATGGACTACTGAGCACATATGCCTAAAAAAAAAAAAAAAAAAAAAGTCCAATTTTCATTAAATTTATTTATTGTGAATAGTAATAAATTTAATGAATAGTTGAAGAAGTATAGTTGTTGCCATGATGTTTTCCAAGTCACAAAATATTGAAGTTTTTCGGAAAAATCCCGGGAACTACATCACTTACAAATCTCTAGAAGGGCTCACATTTTAGGAAATTGGTTCACCTTAACCAAAGAATCCCCAATTTCTGTGTTGTAGAAATTACTCGTTATATTCAGCACAGAAAAAAAAAAATTACTGTGGTTTAAAAATTTTCGTGACAAATATCAAATTCGTATTTAACACCTTCAAAAACTATAAATAATAACAAAAAATCCATAAAAACTTTCCAGGTAAAAATTCCCAACGCTTGGCCTATTATACTGCAAGAATACTACTACATACGAGTAGTATTATTCTTATAATAATATATACTAACTCGTAAATGGCTATTACTTTTCTATGGTATATGTAGTACAATATTATAGTAGATGTAGATCAATTTTTAGAAATTTATTAGGATATGTATATATAATGTATATGTATTTACCGAATATTATAATGAATGAATAATATAATTAAATACGAAATCAGGGAGCTTATGAAAACTATAAAAATAAATTATTATTCTGTAATATTTTTCTTTCTACATGTCGTTCTTAAAACGGTCATTAATTTAATCATACAGTGCATTATTATTTTAATATGATACACTTCTTAACAAACCACTGGCGCACCCGAGGGAGGGGGGCGTGGGGGCTGAAGCGCCTTTCCCAGACGACAGAAAAAACCTTTCTTTTCTCACACAAAAATCACATACTGAACTAAATTTAAATTTCAAGCACTTCTTTTCCATTCACTTCAATGTCAAAATATAATAGTATATTTTGAAATTGACAGATATAATGGAATATTTTTTCTGAAATTCAATAAAATTATTTAACCCCCCCCCCTGATACTAATTATGGTTGTGCCACAGTAACGAGCAGTTAAAGTGAAGACAAATTAGTCTTATTTAATTGAAAAAAACGCATAACCTCCACTTTATAGATTTATCAGTGACGTAATAAGTAACGGAAATTTATAAACTATCTCTCGACCAGAGTTGGGCAAATTGTAATCTGAATAATGATTCATGAATATGAATAATTGGTAATCATAAAATAAATGAAAAATGAATAACCATTATTCATAATCAGTACGGAGTATTTTTAATGATTATCGAGTTTTTATGGTATTCATTTGATCTAAATAATGAATAACTGATATTTAGTTATTCATTATTCATTTCCAATGAATACCATAAACACTCAATAATCATTAAAAATACTCCGTACTGATTATGAATAATGGTTATTCATTTTTCATTTATTTTATGATTACCAATTATTCATATTCATGAATCATTATTCAGATTACAATTTGCCCAACTTCATTTTTCATTTGTTTTATGATTACCAATTATTCATATTCACAAATCATTATTCTGATTACAATTTGCCCAACTCTGCTCTCGACAACAATAGCACCAGGTAGACAGTCTGCAGTGATCTTATTCTGTGCGTTTTCTCGAAAACGATGGTTTTTTGAGGCATGAAAATGTACTCGAAATCTTCTTTATCTATTGAAGCCAACGTCTCGTTCTGATCCATATACTAACACCGCCTCAATTTTGAAACCTAGTTATTATCATTTTTTGTAAGTCCTATACAGATTACAATGCGTCATTCCTTCGTGAAATTCACTTTCATTTGATTCCTAATCCATCAAAATACATTCGTACTGCACAAGGAATTTATAATATCTTTCTCATCTATCTCAATGATAGATTATAAATAGTATAACGATTAAATAAATATTAATAAATTATAATGCACATACCTACTTATCTTTTACATTAATGCAATATCCACAACTTGAACAATTTATAAAATATCGCTAGTTCATTAACATCGTCTATACCTTAAAATTATATAGCTTATCTTCACAGAGTATTGCCTAGAGAATTAAGTGATTTATTTTTCCATATAAATTTTCAGTAATGAACTCGTTTGTTCCGTAATGTATAAATGTTATATGAGATATATTTCTCTTAAGAAATCCATTCTCTTATATTCTGATTCTGTTAGTTTCCTGGTAACTACCCTTCAATACTTATATTTAATGTAGCTACATCTAACCTTCTTGAGATTGGATAAAAGTTGATCCATTTTACAATACTGAAATTAGTAACTATCTAATTTAAATTGTTTTTCAATTATCGCTATCTATTGCAAAAAAAAAAATAGTTAAATTTCCTGTTTTTTAGTGTGGAATCAGCCAATAGGCCGTTAAGATTTATGTTTTAATTATTTTTTTAATTATTGAAATCTACTGTCACCTCTTGGTGATATGTTTCACATTTCTTACAAAACAACTTGCACCCAAATTTATTTCAATTCGCTCTAGATTTTTCAGATGGGTGGATAGAATTAATCCATGTTTCGACAGATGCTCAGCAAAGACAATGCCTGCTTATGATTCAAATTCTTCCCACCCAATATGATAATGTTTCTCGGTCTATGTAATCTGCATATCGTAACCTGTTCCGGTGATTTTCTCTTTTCAATTATGTAGTTAAATTGATTTCCGTAATACATAGGTATATATATGAACAAACCTAATAGAAAAATTATGTTTCTTACATTTACATAGAAGATTGAAGTTTTAGAATATGGAGAAACAGGTTTATAAATGAGATTAGGGAGGAAGTTTGAAGAATGGAGCTGGGTAAGGAATTCCACAACTGTGTGCCACGAACAATGAAGGTTCCATCAAAAGAGGCATCCTGTGGGCCAGATTATACAAATCTGTGAATTGAAAAGAAACTCTCGTTCTTTTGGGCTATCATAGGAGGAAAATAGAATATATATATATATATATATATATAACATTATACATATATATAATGTTATAATAGGGTTCTTGAGGTTCAGTCAATAATAATCAACTATATTATGACGACGTTTCGAGACTGTATTGTTCACATAATCATGCTAATGTTGATGATAGTCCATCAGCAACATTGACATAAATATTATGAGAACAATATAGTCTCGAAACGTAGCCGTAATATAGTTGTTTATTATTGACTGAACCTCAATAACCCTATTATAACATTAAAGATCAACAGTCAAGAAAACATATCCGATTTATAAATTTAATTTAATTATTTTTTTGTGGATATTCACTTTTCTAATTTTTCAATAATTTTTATTTGAAGGATTCGGACCCCCACTGCGGTCCACAAGAAAGTAATTAAATTTTATTAATAAATATTAAAAATGACCATTTATCAATCCGGCTATTTGCAAATTTCGTGGCATTGGATAAGAAAGAGTTCAAGCTCTCCCTGTGTTCTTGACAACACTTGACTATTGTTGAAGGAAATTGTTAAGTAATTTTGTAAAAGAAAAACAAAATACTGTACGTGATGTAAACAATAAACCTCCATAGTTATATGGAGACTAAGTAGAATATATATTGATACTATTTTCAAAAATGTCAAATATGAAATATTGATAGAAATCGAACCTCACTATTATTTTGTCCTAGTTCTAATCTGATTTATCTTAATGACAATATTAGATTTGATAACGACTTTCAGTTTTGGGCAACATATAATAAAGACTAAAGGAAGTTTCACAAACAACTCTATTGAATATTTAAATAAAACTATGTCTAAATTGGATGAACTTTCTATTTGTGACATTGCTTGTGCACATAACTAAATTAAATATTTTATAATCGAATTTAATTTTAATTTGGTCTTCGGAATAGAAATTCTCGGCCGCATTTATGCTTTGAAAAAAAATGTTATAAATATATATATATATCTATATCATATAAAGGGATACAGTAATCCCCTCTTGGTAGTACATAGCAATTAGTTTATTAATATTAGTTTCAAATCCAGAGTCCTCGTTCCTATAGTAATGTTATCTACTTGCTGCTTGTGACTTATTTCTTTTAAGTTTTCTTTCACAATTTATATACACATTTCGCTTATTTACATTTAGTTTTATTCGGTTTATTTTATTTTTTCATTTATAATCGTGTATAATTCATTACTTAATAAATTGTACAACTTTATTAATTTATAATTATATTAGCCATTAACTGGATGGAAGTATAAAATTTAAAACATCAAAGATTACTTAGGATAATTAATATTTATGTGTTCAAAAGTTGTGTCTTAATTCTTAGTAGCCTAATTCAAGGGTTTATTTTTTCAGTTTAGTGGAAACTAACGATGTCTGTCATAAATTTTTCGGAGACATTTTCTTGCTCAAGTTATTATCTATTCGTGTCTTATCTATTTGACTGAAAAGAATTACCAAATATTTATAAAAATAAAAAAAAAAGATTCATTTCTTATGTCTATTTTATATATCCATTCAGCTAATGGAAAAACAATATTTAATATTATTATATCTTCACTTACATTAAACAAAAACAAAAAACAAAAAACACTTGAAGGTGCTACTATTTCTACTAATAAGCTTCATTTAAATAACGTCAAGAATCATTTCAAGTGAGAACTTTTCCGATTTAGTTCTGTGAAATGACAAAAAAATATTAAAGTTCATACAATTGCTTCTAATAGGCATTGATTTAATTAACAACAAGAAATTTCGAATTTTAATAAGAGTTTTACCAAATTAGTTTTTTTTTTAGATGGAACAAGAAAAAGATAGAAAATAGAAGAAAAAAATAGAAACAAGAAAAAACTTAAAGTTGTATTATTAATTTCTTCTGATAAACATTGATTTGAATAACAATGAATTTTGCGCCAATAAGAACTTCTGCTTATTTTTTTTTTTAATTTCAAAAGAAAAAAATAAGAACTACTTTTAAGTTATACCTGGATAACTGTGATACATTTTGCCAAAATTATCTGCATTACGACAGTCTAAATTGTTTTCTAATTTCATAAATTTACAAATTATATATATATTGATTCTTGAAAGTTTGTATTAAAATTAATCAACTGTCCAAGAGACTGTGAAGAAGTTATTTCTTAGTCCTCATGGAACCAAATAATAATTTCACTTATTCTTTAAAAAACCTGTCTACGTTTTGGCCGCATTGTGTTTTTTCAAGATTCCATGCGCCATAGTTTTTTTTTTTTAATTTATTTAATTCTATATCATTATTTGATAGAAATAAATAGACTAAGAAATCTGAAGAATTATGTGCCACATTACCTACTTCATTATTGAGACTAAAAAAATTTTTTTTTTTCCCGCATGCGCTCAGTAATAATAAAATGGGATATTAATCATGTTACAATACTTATCCTAAACGGTTACAGACATATTAAAATGGAACGCCAGACATAGGACACCTACATAAAAATGATATATAATATATAAGAGTTGAATAATAGTAACATTATAAAAAAACAAATTCAGAACATTAGATTCATATATGGATAGTGGATCATCATCAGTAGAAATAAAAAACACTAGGAGCAGTGGGGGGACACCTGTGATATAGTGGTTAGTAGATAGATAGATAAATCGCTTTATTTATAATCAAAAGAAGTTTTACATTTTGAAAAAATTTACAATAAGCTTTCATTGGCATGGTAAATCACCGTCTGCCATGAGCTGTCTCTATAGAATTAATCTTACTAATTACTATCTTACTACATTAGAAAAATAAATAAATGGAAATTCTTTAAAAATTAAAAATCATTAATCAAATCATATATAAAAATCAATTTCCTTTTTATAACTATGTACAGAGAAAAAATAACAGTGAAAGACAAGAACAAGAATAATGAAAAACAAAAACAATAAAATAAGATAGAATTATTCACCTTAAATCATACGTAAAGAATAAAAATAATTTACATTTACATTTTTATGAATTAAACTGTTGTATCAAATAAGTTCGGTATTTATAAGCAGCTGTGTGAAACATAAACAGACCATTCCAGTCCTCCCCATTCAATAATCCTATAATTTCATTCTTACTCAGTTCTTTTCTCTTTAAAAACCTCCACCTAAACTCTCGAAGAACAGGACAGACACCAATATAATGATTAAGATCCTCAATAGCCTTCATATTACAAAGAGTACACAGTCTTTGTTCTTCGCTCCTTCCCACGTTATTATTGAGGTATATCAATTGTCCCCGCAGTTTGAAAATTACTTTAATAAAATTCATTTTATTACTATCCGACATATAGTGTCTCTCCCCCAAGTCCACGTGTAATTCCCTGTAGAGCCCATGAAAATTTGAAATTCTAGCCTTTTCCCTCAGTTCAAGCTTATGATTAAGCTCTAATTCTTTTATAACTTGGGAAATCAAAAGATTATCATTGTACTGCAGTGAAATACCCAATTTCTCAAGAAGAAATGTGTTCTCCTGGTGCCAAAATAACTTCTTTCTAATTATTTCTGCAGCTAAAATTTTTGGATATCTAGTTTCTGGTAAAGTTAGAACTTTTTGTAAATATTTTAGGTGAGATTCAACTGTATAAAAGAAAATAGGGTGAATATTGGTCTCCAGATACAAAATATAATTTGGGGAATTATTCGGAAGAGAGAACAACTTTTTTATGAAAAATCTGTTTAATTTTTCTACTTCTTCATAACTCTGATAGCCCCAGACTTGACATGCGTAGCAAATAATAGACCGAACTGCTGCGTTATACACATTTAACTTTTTGGATAGTGGTATTTCATTTTTATTAAGAATACTATTATAAATTGTGTTAACTGCAAATTTTGAAGTATTTAACTTACCTAAAAAATGATTTTTTAAATTACAAAGCGGAGTAAGCCCTATTCCCAGATAATTGTAATAATTTACCACTTCTAAACGTGTTCCTTCCATTTTCCATTTTTCGGTCTTACTCAATTTTCCTCCGTTTCTGAATAACATAATTTTCGTTTTTTGTAGATTTACTGTTAAATTCCACAACCTGCTATATTCCGCAACCCTGTCTATCATCATTTGAAGAACCGTAGGCTCTGGAGCCAGCAAAACTATATCATCCGCATACATTAAGCAGCGAATGTTTTTACCTCCTACTGTGATACCACCACCAATAAATTCGGAAATGTCATTAATAAACAGCGAAAATAGAATAGGGGAGAGAAGACAACCCTGCCTCAATCCTACAGTTGTTTCAAAATTATCAGTTATACCCCCATTGGTCCAAACACATGACATTGTACTCTTATATAGACCTCGGATCGCATTAATAAATTTACTGGATAGGCCCAATGTATATAGTTTATAAAACAAAGCATTTCGATCTGGCGAATCAAATGCTGCTTTAAAATCAATAAAAAGACAATATAATTTGTGTCGCTTTCTACTTGTTTGAATTTTGATAATATTCAACAAATTAAAAATATTGTCCACAGTTGAATATCCCCTTCGAAATCCCGCCTGGCATTCATGTAATACTTTGTTTTCCTCTATCCACAGTTCCAGTCTTAATAATAACATTCCGGTGAATAGCTTGGCAATACAATCTGAAAAGGATATTCCCCTATAATTATTGACACTATTTATATCACCTTTTTTAAAGAGAGGAAAAATAATGGTCTTGGCAAAACTTTCGGGTATATTGGAATTTTCATATATAAAATTATACAGGCTTAAAAGACTCTCTAAGAAACCATTAGAACAATTCTTGAAAAATTCGTATGGAACCCTATCTAATCCGGGTGCCTTCCCATTTTTTGCCTTTCTAATGACATTATTTAGTTCATGGAATTCGAAGTTATCATCTAGAGTCTGGTTTACAATGTATGGTGAGACATATAACATTTTTGGAGCTATAACGGATGGGTTTAACAAACTATTAAAATACTCAAGCCACTGCTCAGTTCTAATATCCGAACTTGCAATGAATTTCTTTTTTTTCATCATATTTACCAAGTCCCAAAAACCCTTGGAATCTTTCACATTTTTAAACTTATCTGCTAATCCCATATAAAATTCGCGTTTTTTTGAATTACATAGCTCTTTATATTCCTTATTTTTGTTTATATAAAGTTTTCTGATGTAATTGCACTTACTGTTTCTGTAAAGATTTAATAGAGCGAATGCTTTTTCTCTCAGTTTCACGCATTGGAAATCAAACCATTTTTCTTTAAATTGATTTTTATTCTTTTTATTGGATTTCCCAAGGTAGGCAGCATTTTTAATAACAGCAATAAAATAATCAACAGCTTTTTGGGGTTCATCTGGAACCTTTAAATCAATTTTAGCTATTTTACTTAAAAATTCCGTACAATCAAACGTAGTCCATTTTAATTTAGGTAACAGCGGTAGTGTTTCAACACTTTTCGATCCTTCTATATTAAGCGACAAATTTAACGGCATATGGTCACTAAAAATTTCCGGTTTAATTTTAAAATCTTTAATAAATTCAAGAAACCCATATGAGACAGCGCAAAAATCTATCACCGAACTACCATTGCCTCCTATATATGTCCATTCTCCATTTGGATCGCCTTCCGTCCTACCGTTTAAAATAATCAAATTATAGTCCGCGCATAGTTCGAGGAAGAATAACCCCTTGGAATTTGTCACAATGTCTTTCGATTTTCTCGAAGAACTGATGTTAAATTTATTACTAAACATTTCATCTGGAAAATTTTGATTTTCACCGATTCTTACATTACAGTCCCCGATCAAAACAAAATCACTAAAACAATAGTTCTCAAATAAATTTCTAATATTCATAAACTCCTGTCTCCAATTGTCTATAGTAACATAAACTGGTATTATACAAGTACGAATATTCTTCGCTATGTATATTATTACATTAATGTTTTCAATCTGTTGAAAACTAAATCCTTCATATAATAAATGCGATTTAATACCAAACACTGCCCCCCCTCTAGCTCTACCGTATTTCGATTCTTTTGAGGCACTAACCCAACTTAGTTCATATCCCTTAAAGAAATGTTCATAATTCAAAAAATCCTTTTCAATTATAAAGGTCTCAAACATACAAAAAATATCATATTTTTTTACAAAACTAAAAAATTCCAACTTACAAATTTTATTCTTTAATCCAGCTATATTATAACTTAAAAGTTTTACCTCACTTTCTTTAACGTCAGTTATATTTTCATTTAAACCTTGGCAGACAGACTCTACTCATAAATGTTTATGAACTGCTTTGTGTTGTTTGTTGTCGTCCTCTAATCCCCTGCCACTGCGAAGCCTAGCCACCAGCTGAGATAATTCCACGCCAGTCAGTGCTTCGAGTGTGCCCAGTGCATCACTGCCGTCCTGCTGCAAACCTTCTTCCGTCCACGTAAAAATTTTATCCATCAATAAAAGTTTATCACCCCTTACTTGAATTCTAAAATCCTTTTTTCCTTTACTCCTAATTTCTCTTCTAATTAATAGCAACTTGGACTGCTTCGTTCTGGTGCTTAGTGTGAGATCTCTGGATATGTTGATACCACTGTTTTTTAATTTTTTACTATTACGTAATATATTTGTTACATCTACCTTTGTTTGAAATTCCACCAACAGAGGTCTGTGTTAGTGGTTAGTATAGAAACCTACAATACCAAGGATTTTTTAACCCTTTTCCTGGCAAAAGTTGAAAACGTGGTTTCTTCTCAAATTTTTTTCAGAAATTCAATTTTAGCCCCACCTGATGCTGAAAAGACACTTGCATATATCATCTGACCATTTCTATGGTTTCTATGGTCTTTTAAAAAACAGGTGTGGGAAATCGCGACTCCCCCCCCCCACGCGGTAGGCCGCGTTCTGTGTGGCAGGGGTGATATGACAACACAGCTTACAGAGGCCGCTCTGGCCGCGGGATAGGCCGCAGGCCGCGTTCTGTGTGCAGGAGCCTTAAAACTGGAATAAAAACTTACAGCGTTTTTCTGTGGTAACTAACGTAGCAGTTTCTTTTAGGTACGAAACATAGCCTTTTATCACAAATTTCACAGTACACTGTGGTCTGGTTTACATGGCATTCCCTACACTGCCATGTAAACCATGGCATTCCCTACACTTCCCTTTTGACTTGTGTGAAGGGTAATATTGTTCTGCCGCTTGAGTACCGCAGTGAGCTGATGGGGAGGACGAGGTAGTAATAGAGCTGTTTTTCAGGGGCTTGATAAAAAGGGATTTGGCCACACCTTTTTTCTTCCTCGTACCCCTAATGAGTTCTTCGGCGATGTATGCTCTGAAATCTTTCAGAGACAGCTCCCTGGTGTTCTTCTTCTTCTGTTTCGATCCAGTATCAGGCACTCCCTGCTCATCACTCTTCCTCCTATCACATTCTGTTCCTCCTTGGGTGTTTTGGTCTCTCCTGTACATCAACCATGCATTGTCAACGCAGATATCCAAAAGCTGGGCAAAAATCGCCAAGTACCACCTGTGAGACCTGAGGGGCGTCCTATATAAAGAAATCAACATGTCAGAGAAATCCACACCCCCCATGTGCGTGTTGTATTCCTTCACAATCCTTGGACAATCGACTTCAACCCTGGCAGGTTCCACTTTCTACCATCTCATGATTTTCTCAACAGGGTCGACCGAAACGTAGGTACTCGTCAGTAGTACTGGTTTTGAGTCCATCCACTGTACTAGAGCAATCTTCTTTCCATTGTCAGTGTACTCCTCGTACCACCCTCTTTCCTTCCTCTTCATATCCTTCTCTGATAGTAAGGGTGCATCCTTAGTTCGGTTTGCTCGTATAGTGCCCAATGCAAGAATCCCAAACTCTTCACGGAGGTAAACCAGCAGACTGAGAGAGGTGAAAAAATTGTCACAGAAGACAGTGCTCAATGGTGGATCCTTTATTGACTTGCACAGGGCCAAGAACACCTGTGTAGAGAAGGGCATTGCCTGTTCCTTTGGAGTGAACAAAATGCCCCTGAAGGACGAGTTCCCGCAGTATGGCAAGAAATCGTATACGATGCCGGAGATGCCAGAACGCACAAATAATTTGAATCCCCATTTGCAGGGCTTTTTAGGCATGTACTGTTTCTTGCTCCCTGCCTTCGACCCTTTATAGGGTACCATCATTTCATCCACACTATATTTCTTTTCAGGGGGCACATTTATGCAATTATGACTTACAAGTTCAGCTATGGGACGAATTTTGAAAAAAGGGTCGTCGTCCTGCTCTTCGTTGTTGGCAAAATGTATAAAACGTCTTATTTTCAAAAACTTCTTGGAAGACATCACGTCCGCAATTGCTGGCTGCCTGAAGCGAGTACTCCAGTAATCCGTGATTGCTGGTGAATCAATTATGCCCATGAGGAGCTGAATGGCAATAAAACCTTGGATGGCATGTTTATCAACATTCACTGATGTGCCAGTTTGCTGTATGCTGTACAGGTTGGTTTGGTGTACAATTAGATCGATGCAATCTTCAGAAAAAAAGTCATGAAAATAGGAAAGGGCTGTGCGTTTGGCTGGTTCATCATTGGCATCTGCTTCAAAGTGGCACGGTGGAATGGAAATGTTATGGTTGAACTTGGATTTTTTCCATTTCATTATCAATGGCTTTGTTGTAACTTTTTTCTTGAGCTGTACTGCCTTTCCACGTTCTCTTCTAGGCGGACTTTTCTTCATTCTCTTATGTACAGTCAATTTCTCTGAATGGGACGACCCTTTTAATGAGAGGTCGTAAGGCTGTTCAGTGAAAGCATCGAGCTCCTGGTCAAAGTCTACAAAACCAATTTCCTGGAATAGGTTTTGGATCCCGCCCTTCATCCCAGTCGAGGCAATCTGGTCTGTCGAGGTTAACATCATCATTTCCGTCGTCAGAATTCGCACCAGGTTTAGGAACCATAGACAGCAACAAGTGACCCCTCGACAACGTCTGGGTGGTCTGAAACGAATAAAAATAATAATTAGATGGTCTAAGTGCAGGAAGGGTAACTGGTAGGATAGCTCCCACGAACCTAGCAAGGTGAACCTCAGTCACCCATCAAGATAGATCACGAACATGGCAAGGTGAACCTCAGTCACCCATCAAGATAGATCACGAACATGGCAAGGTGAACCTCAGTCACCCATCAAGATAGATCACGAACATGGCAAGGTGAACCTCAGTCACCCATCAAGATAGATCACGAACATGGCAAGGTGAACCTCAGTCACCCATCAAGATAGATCACGAACATGGCTAGGTGAACCTCAGTCACCCATCAAGATAGATCACGAACATGGCCAGGTGAACCTCAGTCACCCATCAAGATAGATCACGAACATGGCAAGGTGAACCTCAGTCACCCATCAAGATAGATCACGAACATGGCAAGGTGAACCTCAGTCACCCATCTTTGTGGTACTAGTTAGTTCACCAAGCTGGCACGGTGTACTGCAGTTCACCATTCTTTTTCCCACTGTGTGAACATAATTTCAGCTATTTTCGTGTCCCAATAGGCATTTTCCATGGAAAATCGTACGCGAAAAACGAATTTGTAACCTAAAACTCTCTACAACTAATCAAAATTGTCTGAAAGCCGGTGTGAACTTACCTTCTTCCCGTGGAATGGCATCTCAAGGTCAGCTGATATAAGACTGATGTTTCCAGCAAGAAACCGCTAAAAAATTAGTGTTGCCAATCACGTGACATATTGCCAACATGATAAATAAAGTAGAGAAACACATGGCATAGACATAGGCTTAGGCATATGGTGGAAATCGGCTCGTAAAGGGGTGTTGTACTGTGGGACACTTGCTAGGATAAGGGTTAATGGGCATAAAAAATCCTTGTCTAAGCCGTCCCTCGGATAAAACGAAAATGGAGGTCCCGAGCCTGTACAATGTCAGATACCCGTTAAATATCCCTATCCTAATTATACATGGATAGGCAAAATTTAGGACTCCCACTGTACCATCGCACACAGGGGTATTTGACCCCAAAAGCTGGCCAAAACTATTTCCTTTCATTTTATTAGTTCAAACGTCCTCAATATGGCTTCTAAATTTCTAATAGACATTAAAAATATGTTTTTAGCAGTTAAAAAAATATTCATAGGTGAAAATTTTCCTAAAATAAATTTTTACGTTACTCCACCGACTGTGAAATAGGCATTTATGGGTTTACAATTTATGTTCATATTATTTTCTCTTTATGCATTGCACCTATGAAATATGCTTGTAACAAATAAAGGTTCTTTATAAATTTATCTATTACCATTATTTTTGAAAGATAATGTAAATTCCTTAGCAAATATAGAAAACATTTCTAAATTTATGAAATAACCACCAATATGCAATATATGTAAATAAAGCTTCTAGTGCTGATAGGTAGTTTTTTATATTTTTTCTGATAAATTGAAATTTTTAAATGCTTTCCTGTATTTTATGGCACGAGATGGCGTTTTTGTTAAATCCTTCAGAACATGGAACGCATTGATATCACCAGAATCTCTTAGTTTTATATAAGTGGCGTACGTCAGCATATCAGTGCTAATTGATGATCTGAGTTTTCCTGTTTTACGCCTCTTGCTTCTTTCACTTAAACCATCAAATGATTTTTCAGGGCGTCCACCAGATCTTGAGCTTTTAATTGATATCGTCCCACTTAGCCATTCCTTGTTGCTGCTTTAAAAACCTTTCTTTTCCTTGAAGAAGCATTCCATCTTACTTAAAAATCATGCCTCAAAATTGATAATTTATGTTTTCGCTCTTTCGCCTGCTCTAGGCTATTAGCTAGACAATATTTCCCAATGAGAAAAGACTACGAAAATCGTTATTTTTTTTTAAAAGCTAATGCTTTCCACTTTAAAAATATGTAAAATAATTCCCTTCTAATTATTATTATTATTCCAGAAGATCCTAAAATATAAATAAATGAAAATATAACAACATTTACTTTTTTAATATTATTTGATGAAACTGACATTTTAGAAATAGAAAATTATAAGTCTCCCATTCGCAGCTATTCGCAGAAATTTTTTCATGAAACATAAACTACGATAATTACACATTATCATAAAAAATATTTCGTTGCCCAGAAATGACCAGAAGTATAACTTTTTAACCTTCAAATTTTATTTTTAGTTCTAAAATCTACCTACCAAAAAACAAAGAAATATTGATACTAGTATTGAATACAAAAAATTGATAACGGTCTGGATAACAAGTACAAACCTGGCCTCGAACTATCCATCATATGATAATGCCGATAATTCAGTAAAAACAAAGAAAATTAATATATTTTGTAGAACAATATTTATGTGCAGAGACGAGGTAAAGGCTAAGGTCAGTTTGGAATTAGAATATCCGCCGGATTAAGGGCCTGGAAGATATAAGAATCACCTTGCATGATCCAACAGGTCCTCTACATCAACTTCGAGTCATTATTTAACAGAAATTTCAAATTTCAAAAAATGGGTTTTGGCCAGCTTTTAGGGCCAAATACCCCTGTGTGCATCGTCCGATTAGCCTTAGTGGCATGAAGTGACGTTAAAACAAATTAAAACAAACTAGGAGCAGTGACAGAGATTAACTATTTTATAACCCGAAGCATTATTAAAAAAAAAAAAAAAAAAAAAAAAACATGCTCAAGAAAAATAATAAAACTTAGTTATAAACAGAATTCGGCAAATTTATAATTATAGATACGAATACGAATTTACTTTTATCTTAATTTTAATGAGAATATGAATGGAAATTTATTTATAACACAATATTTGTGAATACGAATACAAATGAATTCGTATTCTTCTTCTTCTTCTTCTTTCACTAGCTCTTGTGTGCCCTTCAGCGTAGAGCTCGCTTTGCCTCAGCCCACTTCTTCCATTCGTCTCTCTCCATAGCATTTCGCTTCTTCTGGGCCATTGACATCCTCCGATCTTTGCCTATCCTTTCAATATATTCACTAAACGTGATTCGTGGCCTGCCAACTGGTCTTCTTTCTTCTGGCCTCATCTCCATGTACCATTTGACTTTCCTTTCTTCAGGCATTCTGCATATGTGCCCAAACCACTTTAGTTGTCGCTCCTCAACTCTTAACTTCATGGATGGTACCTTGAGCTCTTCTCGGACAATTTCATTTCGGACACAATCCCTTCCTGTTTTCCCCACTACTCGTCTAAGGAACCTCATTTCCGCAGTAGTGAGCCTTTTAATGTGCTTATCAAGAGCAGTCCAATGTTCAGCTCCGTACATGAGGATTGGGAGGAATATGGTCTTGAAAACAAGTAGTTTTCTGTCCCGGGCGATTTCTTCTTTTACCGACTATATGGTACTGTTGATTTGGAGGTACACACTGTTTTCTTTCCTCACTCGATTCCAAATTTCTGGGTCCAGCCTTCCATCCCTGCTTACCAGAGTGCCAAGATATTGGTAGGTATCCACGCATTCTAGAGGTTCTCCATTGCAAGTAATGTGTACTTCCTCTTTTGTCCGTCCTACCTGCACCACCTTACACTTGGTACTATTTATCTCCATGCCCTTTCTGTGCAGTTCCTCTCTCCAATCTACTACGGCCTTCTGGAGGTTCTCCTGTGAGTCAGCTATTAATACGATATCATCGGCAAATATGAGGAATTGGGCCAAAACTGGGAATAGGCTTCGATAACCTACCACTGCTCTAGGTGATCTTCTTTTGCATATTTTGGCAATCTCGTCCATAAATGCCACAAAGAGAAGGGTACTGAGGCTGTCACCTTGCTTTACAACCTTCGTAAACTGAAACGGCTTTGATTCACTTCCATTTAGTCGAACAATTCCTTTTGGATCTTGGTACACTGCTTGTATCGCCAGTATAAGCTTATTAGGTACTTTTTTGTTGCGAAGGAATGTCCATATCTCCTCTCTTGGGACGGAATCAAAAGCTGCTCTAAGATCGAGAAAGGTCAAGTAGATACTCTTCCCTCTATCCCATTCCTTCTCCAAAATCATTCGGAGGGAGAATATATGATCTGCGGTTTGTCGCTGGGGTCTAAATGCTGCTTGTTCTTGATCCGTTGCCTTAGTCTCTGCTCCAGGATTCTAGTGTAAACTTTATAAGCTACAGGAGATGGGCCTGTAATTATTACATTCACTTTGGCATTCCTTTTTATGAATTGGCACGATTATATTAATAAATTCGTGTTCACGAGTGTGAATACGATGACGATCGTCTTCGCTTATACAAATAAATTCACGGTGAAAATTGTGCATATTCACAAAAAATGTGAAAATTCATAATTAAATCTTTGAATTCGCCCTTCTTCACAATAAAAATGTGAATACGGAAAAATTTTCATATTGAGTTGTGAATTTTTTTATTATTAATTATTTCAGAATAAATTTCTTTTCGAATTTCTTCATATTGGTATACATTATTGGGTTCCTTTTTATGCAAATCACACCAGCACATAATAAATTACCTGATATCGATTACTAGGTTATTTGGGATACTGATTATGAAAATAATATAGATTTTATAAGGACTCGCTCAGGTACCGATTGTTGGGTTTCCAACCAAAAAAATAAAATAAAAATACTGCAGTTTATTACAATAAGAGAAAATAAAAAATAAAATATAGATGGATAACTGTTCTTCTGCCGCAATCCCGCAGTGGCCACAAGTTGCTGCAATCAAGACAGTTGTGAATCGGCCAAAACTGGGGGAGGACCCAACACTGTTGTGAACTGTAATAAAATTAATTGTAAGACTGAGCCAAGGGGAGGAGTGACCTAACCTAGGGTTAATGAAACTGGCACTCACCTGACAGAAAGCCGGACGTTTGCCACTGCACCCCTGAGGACTAGCGAGATGTTTAGCGGAAGCCAGCTGGAGATGCTGTGTCCTGCGCTGGGAGGTGCAAACTGCTGATGGAAGACTGGATAACAAATTTTGCGTCACAGCTATCTGCCAGTTCTGCAGGGTTCCCCAGCTTCGCTTACAATTGTGCATGAAAGTTATAAAAAAAATAAATGTTCCGAACAAAACAAAAACTAGTTGTTGAATACACACAAAATTAATCTAATAACAAAAGAAAATAATCTTAAATCTGCAAGAAAATATAATCTTACTTCTAAATTACAATAATGAAATTAGCTGGCCAGCAAACAAATGGAATACATACTAATTTAGTAATATAAGGAACATTATTAGTTGATATGGTTACGATGAGCGATAACAGCACAAAGTTGCCCACTCTGGAAGTGCGCTGATCCTGACGGCTGCGAAGTCGGTTCGCCTGCAGGCTAGCAGACAGCGAAGAGTTGACAGGAAGGAATGACGTCAACGTTGAACATAGTATTCGCACCAGGTGCTTGGAAAATTGCGTTGATGAAGACTTCCTGGTGTTGGAGGAGAAGAGGTCTCCGGAAAAAGGCTAGCAGTTTAGCCAAAATGGCGGAAAGCCGGCAGAGGGCGACCGTCTGGAAGCTGGCAAGGGAAAACGCCAAGAGACGATTTAATCCGCCGGAGCTTATATAGGGCCTAGGGATTAGGCGCTGACAAAGGGTGACAATGCGCGGAAAACTTCGGAGAACCCAAAATACAAAAATTTAAAATGAAGAAAAATAATAATTACAAGTACTGTTAAAATAAAAATTAGTTAATAGAGCTAGTTTTAGCGGTAATTGAACATAACTAAATAGTTAAAAGTGCTTAAAACGAGAAAAAATATATATGGAGGAAAAAACTTAGCGATTGCGCTGGGCTATGAGCACAATAGGGTAACCTGTCGGGAGGATAACCATAAAGAGTGAAAAAAATCTTTGAATTCAACCAAATGAAGCGATTTATAGTGAAAACACCCTGGAAACATGCTCTGGGTTGCGTGAGCAGATGACACCAGTGTTATTATAAGAAAAACATTACGGGAAAAGAAAATAGCAAACCACGTTGTAAGTACATGATAAAACTTGGTAAATTAGAATGTTTAGAGAGTTTAGCTATTTAGAAATGAATAATTAAATAAAAGTTATCGTATTTAAATTTCAAAAGTAAAAACATTAACTTCTAGAAAAAGAAACAAGCATAAAACTAAATGTTTATAATATAAAAATTCTTTAAGTTTTCATAAAAACTTAACACCGATTTATTTTCAATTATCCGATAGAAACAATATTAAAGTCGAGAATAAGGTTATTGTAATTCTGTTAATGAAAATATTAAGGTTACTCACTCTGATACCGATCTATTACATCTTACGCGATATAATCAATATTGGGGTCGGTATTTGGGTCATTGGAGGTGCTGATTACGAAAATGATATCAATTTTGAGAGCCACCGTCAGATATCAATTTATTACACCCTTTTTTTTTTTCGGTTGGCGCTTTAGGCCTAATGAGACCTTTGGCCGCGCAGAGTGGTCTTCTTTACAGACAAATGTGTTGCTAGCGGGAGCACAGACAGCCTGGAGGGGGCAGCCCAAACCTCACGTTGCTGCAAGCTATGGTCACCATGGTGCAGCGGCAGACTGCCCACATCTCCATAACCAATCCCATTGGGGCCAATTTGGCAGTGTCCTTCCCACCGATGGCGTCAGCTCTCTCGGGTTCAAGGACAGTGACAAACTGGTCTAGGACCAAGGATTATGGTAGCTCGGAGTCAGCAGGCCCCGAGGACCTATATTTCTTTCCCTGAAGCATACCGTCCTTGTACAAAACCTCCGGGCGGTTACTGATATCCAGGAAAACCACACCAAAATTATTGATGAGATAAACGGGGAAGGTTCAACACTCCTTCGCGCGGTCGGTGTGAGTCATTGCAGTAGGCTGAGGGGCCTCACATACCCGGAGGTGGGGGTAGGCTTGGACTGTGTGGCGTTCATTGGTGGATGGTCACCCGAATGGAGCGGTCACCCTAAACACGCTCGACGTTGCTTAACTTTGATTATCTATTGCAAGCGCCTTTGTCCACTCGGCCATCCCGGCCCGATTTATTACAACTTATGTGATATAATCAATATTGGGGTCGGAATTAGGGTTATCGGAGGTGCTGATTATGAAAATGATATCGATTTTGAGATGCCCTTGTCGGTTATCTATTTATTACAATTTACATGTTATAATGCATATTGGGGTAGGCCATTGGGTTATCGAATGTGCTGATTTTGGAAATGATAACGATTTTGAGATCACTTGCTCTGGTATCCATTTATGAGAGGTTATCTAGTATAAATGCAATTGGGATTAGATTTTTGTTTATTGATAGCGCTAACAATAAATATCTCGACTCGAATTTCCGAATGCTTGCAATAAATCGATTCCTAAGCGCATACTTCAAAGGAATATTATTTTCATAATCAGCGCCTTTTAAACCACATAGCCGACTCCAGAATCGATTATATCGCATAAATCGTTATAAATCTATATCTGACGGCGGATTCTAGAGTCGGTTATGTGGTTTAGAAGGCGCTGATCGATTTTTATGAGAATAAAATCCCTTTGAAGTATGCGCTTAGGAATCGATTTATTGCAAGCATTCGGAAATTTGAGACATTTATTGTTACCGCTATCATTCCTTAGCTATAATATTCCAATTAAGAATATAACTGATAGTGCGCTTTGTATATATATTTGTACGTTTATATATATATATATATATATATATATATATATATATCTCACAATAAAACATAACGTACATTAAAAAAATTAAAAAAGTCAATTCACATCATGGAAATGAAAATAAGGAAATATTATAAAACTGTCACTAAATAATCATAATAAATATCCATGTGAACTAAAGCTGAATGATTGAAATCTTTAATATAAAATGATTTGAGATGTTGAAGAAAGTGTTAGCCTCCTCCTGCCCTAAAGAAATTTGTTTGGCTGTTTTTCATTACTTATCATTTCATTCAAATGATCTACAATTCTATTGTGATGTTAATAGGCTAAAGTTAATCTAAGGCTAATGTTTTGAAGTTTATTAAAATTTTCATAAAGTCCACCGACTTTTCACATTCTACTAACGACCGGGGGGTGTTTGTGGGGCTGTAATAATGCTAGAAAGACTAATGAATAACGTTATTAGTCATTTTAATCGGTTTTGCTTGAATCATTGGGATAATTTAGATTGAGATCCATTTTTTTTCTTTATATAACTAATTTATTTATAACGCCTAAGACCCTTATGGGTAGAGACAAAATGCAACAAATAAATAATTTAAACAGAAATAAATTATATGATATGAGAAAAGAAATAAAAACTATAAAAGGTTGTTGGTTTGTTGAACCCATCGTTGGTGTTCACCACAAGGACCAGCGTCTAGGGAGAGTGCAGGGATCAGTTTGGGAGGTAGAACCCCCACCACTCTTACCTTTATCGACCCCCCTCTCACACGCTTCTCTTTCACTCTTATTCTCTCAATTTCTATAAAAAATTCCTATTTAGGGAAAAATTTCCTGAAAACGAGCGAAAATTGTCAAACCTTAGTCCCACCATCGCACACAGGGGTATTTGGCACTAAAAGTTGGCCAAAACCCATTTTTTGAAATTTGCAATTTCTGGTAAATAATGACTGGAAGTTTAAGTAGAGGATCTGTTGGATCATGTAAGATGATTTTTATCTCTTCCAGGCTCTTAATCCGGCGGCTATTCTAATTCAAATCTGACCTATTCCTTTAACTCGTCTGTGCTCATAAGTATTGGTCTACAAAATAATTAATTTTCTTTGTTCTTACTGAAGTATTGGCATTATCATATGATGGATAGTTCGAGGCCAGGTTTCTACTTGTTATCCAGATAGTTATAATTTTTTTGTATTCAATACTAGTATCAATATCTTTTTGTTTTTTGGTAAGTATATTTTAGAGCTAAAAATTAAATTTGAAGGTTAAAAAGTTATACTTCTGGGCATTTCTGGGCAACGGAATATTTTTTATGATAATGTATAATTACCGTAGATTATGTTTCTTGAAAAAAATTCTGCGAATAGTTGCGATTGGGAGACTTATAATTTTTTATTACTAAAATGTCAATTTCATTAAATAATAAAAAAAAAACCAATTTTGTTATATTTTCATTTATTTGTATTTTAGGATCTTCTGGGAGAATAACTGTCACCTGAATGGAATTATTTGACATATTTTTAAAGTCAAAACATTAGCTTTTTTAAAAAAAAGAAGGAATTTTTAGTGTCTTTTCTCATTAGGAAATATTGTAATAACCTATAGCATGTGAAAGAGCTAAAAAAAAAATTATCCATTTTGAGGCATGATTTCCAAGTGAGATAGAATGCTTCTTCAAGGAAAAGAAATATTTTTGAAACAGCAACAAGAAATGGCTAAGTGGGACGATATTAATGAAAAGCTCAAGATCTGGTGGACGCTCTGAAAGATCATTTGTTACTTTAAAATTTACAACGGGTACGGAGAAACTTTATCAATGGTATGCTATGACACCATCTGTTCACAAAATTTTAAGGGATGGTTTTGAAGTGATAAAAAGCCCTCTGCTTCATATTGGTCTTTTATCTGAGGAAGCAGCAGAAACCTGAAATTACCATTTCCGGGTTTATAGAGAAAATAAGACCAGAAAATTTTCCCGGACAGAGTGCAATCTGGATGTAATTAATAGATTAATATTGACATTAGATCTAGTTATAACAGGTATGAGAAGTTCAAGAAAAAAGGTATCAGGTTTTGTAAGGAAACTTTAGAAATGTTGTCTCCCCCAACCAACTTAACCAATAGTGGTGATTCCGAAAGTTAATTAAGTGACGTGGAAAGTGAATAATGAATAATTAAATGTAATATGCATTTTTAAGAAAGGTTGGTGCGTCTCTTCCTGAGATATAAGATGTGTTTCGAAGAGGTATTAAACAATTCTTAATGAATTAGGAAAACACATTTTTTTCTTTATCACCATAACTTTTTATATTCACGTATTTTACATTATTTTCATTCTTTTAAAATAATAGTAATAGATAAATAATAATAAATCTTTAATTAGTTATAAGCATATTTCATGGCTGCAATGCATAAAGAGAAAATATTATAAACATAAATTGTAAACACGTGGATGCCTATTTCAAAGTCGGTGGAGTTATTTAAAAATTTATTTTATGAAAATTTTCTACTTAGAATATTTTTTTAACTGCTAAAAACCATTTTTAATTTATATTACAAATATAGAAGCCACTTTGAGGACTTTTGAATTAATAAAATGGAAGGAAATAGTTTTGGCCAGCTTTTCGGGTCAAATACCCCTGTGTCCATCGGTAGAAATCGTTTCATTATTCACTGATACTATACCATATGTCAAATACGATGGTTTTTCTTTTAAACAAATTTATAATTTTTTTTTTTTTTTTTTTTTTTACAAAAATCCGTATTTAGAGGTTTTAAAGGAAAACAAAAACATATTTAAACAAAAAATGAATTGTCCTAATTCACATAAAGCGTATTTAGGTTTTTTTTTTTAATTCGTTCATTTTAATTCACTTCATAGAATCGGAAACATTTTTTTCTATCAATAAATAAAAACTAACATAATCAGTATATAATAGCCTGCGATCCTCTTTGAGGAAAGTTAGAAAATAATTATATTAAAATTTGATAAATTATATTCATCATTTAATTAAATCTTAACATTCCAAAATCCATTAAGCAATAAAATCTGACAAAATCGAAAGTATTATGTAATGTAATATGATCAAAACTATATCGATAACAAGTACAGGTCTTGCCTCGAATTATCTACCAAATTATAATGTCATCAGTTCAGCATGAACACTGAAAATTAATAAATCGCTAAGAGCAATATTTATCTCCACTGATGAGGTGAGGGCGAGGAACAGGTTTGGATAAACACAGCCACCTGATTAAGGGGCCAGGGAAGACGAGAATCGCCTAAAATGATCTGACAGGTGCTCTTCTAGAACTGGAAATAATTTTTATGTGAAAATTACAAATTTCATAAAATAGGTTTTGGCCAGCTTTTCCAGTCAAATACAATTGCGTGCGATGGTTGGATTGAAGTGGTGCTAAGGTTTGACAATCTAGCTCGATTGTGAAAAATAAAATGTTGGCTCGTTCTTACAACCGATAAAACCCCTAAATAGGAATTTTTATAGAAATTAAGAGAATGACATTGAAGGAGAAGCGTGTGAGAGAAGAAAAGCCGGTAAAGGTAGTAGTGGTGGGAGTTCTACCTCCCAAACTGATCCCTGCTCTCTCCCTAGACTCTAGGTAAGGATCGTTCCTTTTGAACTATTCCTTGATGAACAACTCATTTAAACTTTCTTAATAAAGGCGATTGTTTTCGAAGCAAAAGACGTAAGATAAATTCTCCGCATATAACAAATTTCGTCATAATTAGTTTTTCCATTTTCAACTTAGGTCCGTTTATTGGTTAATGAATGCCCTGGTAATGTCAAAATCAAAGACGAATATTATCTGGATAGACATGGAAGTAATATATAGATTTTAATAATTTTTCTTTTAGTTTATTTTGTATTTTACCCAATAATTTTCTGTTATATTTGATTATATCAAATATATTTAATAATTACAGATGACAGGGCTGAATCCTGATGAAGACAGAATATTAGAAGTGGCTTGTGTAATCACAGACCAGAATTTGGAAACTATTAGTGATGATTTTAATCTTGTTATAAATCAACCAAAATCAATTTTAGATAATATGAAACCTTGGTGTATTGAGCAACATTCCAAGGTAATTTTTCAAAGCTTTTTACTTTTCAAATACTTTTTCTTTTATGCATTAATTAGTGATTTCAGTTGAGGTATAACTTATTTACTGTATCCATTTGAGGTCTTAACTGTGATATCTCAGTTCTTGAAATATTTGCTACTACTGCTGGTATGTTACTTCTGGACATAGCTAACATGGCATCATCTATGTGGCTCTGATGCAAACTGAAAAGGACCCCTTGGAGTATATATTTTCCTTAAGGGTGAGGGAAGTGAATTGTGAAAGTTGGGATTAATTAAAGCCAACTGAACTTAACTGAAAAACAGAGGATGGGAACTCATGGTCACATAATTTCTCGAAATAGGTCATGCTTAGGAGCTGTTGTTCCAAAATAGTTCTGATATAAGAGCTAATACTGGTATACAGTAATCAAGAAGCGATCAGTTTTATACATGCTTTTTTAACTATTAACAATTAACTGCTCATAAATTATAATTTTTAACTATTAGTTTACTTATATAAACTCTAGACACTAAAGAAGACACTAGTTTAATTTATCTCAAATCTTTTTTTTATAAACTTTCTCAGAATGTTAGAGCTTCTAGTAATACTTAAATTAGCTTCTATTTTGAACAGTATCAAGATGTGGTGAATGGGAGTTGAAGGGTGGGATCTAATAAAGCTGATCAAGGCCCTTTTTATTTGTAAAGAACGGAGAGGGAGTTTTCTTATATTACGGTAACATAACCTGGCAAAATAAGCCTTTCCCAGGAGTAGCATAACAGTAGTGTTACCAAATTTTAAATTAATTTATCATTGTTGAATATATTCATCATAGTAATTAACATGTTTTACTTGTAATTTCTTAAAATGCTTGTACAAGTTGCATCTGCTATTGTAAGGTGGCTTGGCATACATATTTTAGTGATAGTCCTGATTATAAAATAGTTTGGTTGAATTTTTAATGGTTGTTACTTGTGTGTAAAATTTGGTTTTATTTTACATGAGAAACAGCTATTAGACAGGTGGGCCTGGATGATATTGATTAAACCACACTTAGTTTCGTATGGGCAGAGTAGGACCTAGTCAATGTGCTCTTGGACCCTGGCTCAGAACCTGGATGTAGCTTGTAATTGTTATAACACCTTGTTATAAAGTTATAACAATATTGTTATACAGCCTTGATGTTATAACAGCCATGTATCGACCCTGTGGTCAAGAGACCCTCCTTTGGAACATTGTGGTACTCTTAATTATGTTATTAATTGTTAGAAGGGCACCTGGCAGACCTGTATTTAATGGGTGGTTGTAGTGGGTACTCCTCTAGCTCCATCATCGACCAAAGCAAAGGGCCATCGACCTTTGTTGGATGTTTTTTGATTCAGGAATACATCCAATATTTAGATGTTTTTTGCTAAAGGATTCCCGGTGTAACATACTTTAGAAATCTTGCATGGTGTAGGTGTTTATGACCACTGCCATATGGAAGCTATAAAGTATAAAAATTCATAAGAGCTGCTCACCAAGAGTATTCTTTAAACACCTACACCTTACAACATTTGTGAGCTGTTTGAATAAGGAGCTATAAGTAATAGTTCAATGAAGCCAAAAAAATAGTTATACACTAAAAAAAAGGAGTGGAAAGAGGTTAAACGTGATGGGAATATCAGCCTACTAAAATTTCACCTCCAAAAGCAGATCGATTACTTTGCCATTGCATTTGGCTGATAATTGCTCTTTCTTTATTTATTATAATTGAGTTACATAAACTTATCTAAACTTATCTTATCAGATTTTTGGGGGTTTTCAGTTGGCTCTATAGATTTAGAGAGACCTTTGGCCTCACTTTGTTTTTTTCATGTTGCTTGCAAGAGCACAATCTGCCTGCAGGAGATAGCCCAAACCTCACTTTGATGGAAAGTATGGTTTCCATAGTGCTTTAGCCCTGCTCCAGGGAAATGGAGCAGACCATCCATGACCAAACCTCTAGGAGGCTAATGACATCCTGGAATACCACATCTCAATAAATTTCACAGGATAGGGTTATTGCACATATGCCTGGTTGGTATGAGTCGCCTCCAGTAGGCTGAAAGTTCTCACATACCCCCAGGGGAGTTGGGGCTACCCTTACCCTCCTCACTCCGGTGTCGTAGTGCCAGCTGTCATTTCTGCTGCAGGTCCCATTCGCCACCTTAAGTCCCAGGATATGAACCCATATTTCAATGTACCCCCTGTGTTTTGAAGTTCATGAGGAAACACCCACGCTTTAATCCCCACATCTATTAACAATTACATATGTATATATAACAAAAAAAAATTAACTACATTTTATCCTATATTTATTGTAATATTTTGTTTTGTTTTTTTGTATGCATACATTTTTCCCCTCTTTGTATCTTTTACCATTATCTTTCTTTTTATTCTTTTTTTCCCTCCTTTTAAGTATAATCTTAATTCCTTTTTTCCCTTTTCTCTTCTTCCCTTTCATAATATCTTGGTGTACAAATCAATACAAAACGAAAACCTGATCAGTCCAGAGTTAAAAGGAAGAATAATGGCAGGCAATAGAGCGTACTTTGGCATGTTGCAACTTTTTAAATCGATTCTCCTGTCCAGGTATACAAAACTAAAGCTGTACAAATCCTTGATCTGACCGATTGTGTACTATGGTGCTGAAACATGGACCCTGAAAGTGGCTGAACAGCAGGCTCTAAGGATATTTGAAAGAAAAATAATTAGACGAATATTCGGTACCCTGTGCGTTCAGGGAGAATGGAGGATAAGGAAGAATCAGGATCTGGATGAGCTACTAAAACAGGAAGATATCGTGCGCTTTGTAAAGGCCAGAACAATTAGCTGGATGGGACACCTAGAGAGACTGCCTGATGTCGTCAACACAAAGAGGGTACTGAGAGAGGAATTCCCTGGGAAAAGGAAAAGAGGAGGACCAAGAAAATCTTGGCAAAGTGACGTGGAGGAAGATCTGAAGAGAATGAGAGTAGAGAATTGGATAGGTAAAGCGCAGGACAGAGAAGTCTGGCGAAAGATTGTGAAGGAGGCCAAGGTCCACCCCGGACTGTAGAGCCAGTCAGTAAGTAAGTATATAACCAAAAAAAAATTAACTACATTTTATCCTATATTTATTGTAATATTTTGTTTTGTTTTTTTGTATGCATACATTTTTCCCCTCTTTGTATCTTTTACCATTATCTTTCTTTTTATTCTTTTTTCCCTCCTTTTAAGTATAATCTTAATTCCTTTTTTCCCTTTTCTCTTCTTCCCTTTTATGTTTCATAAATCTAACCTTACGAATTGGCACACATACAGAGCTGCTCTAAAAAAATAACAAAAACAACAGGAACCTTATAACTAATAAATAAATAAAAAGATAGACCTTGATTAGCTAAATAAATATGACTTCGAATTATCAATTCCCATACAGCTGATGTTGGATTATTCCCAGGGAGTCTAGGATTGTATTGTCAGCCAACACCGCAATATCTCTCATTTCGACACCTAGGTCTTCCAGAAAGCTCCTTATTCTGTTTGGAATCATTCTGCGAGATCCGAACTACATATAGGCCTCTAATGGAGAAGTCTTTCTCACCAAAGGTCTTGCAAAGCTTCTCTTTCAGGCAATGGACCAATGCTATAAAGGAGCCTCACATTGACTATGGATCAATTCAAATCCTCGATTCCTCCTTGGTGCTTAGAGCATCGCTGTAGAGGTGTTGGCGGAGATCCCCATCATGGCTTTGATACTCCTGCGAATACCTTCCTATACTTCAGGATGTATCTTTGTAAGGGGTGCTGTTTGGAGAGGATAGGTAAGCGCCGGGAACACATACTGTTTAACAACATTGACCTTCGCTGAGGTGTGAGCAAACTAGGGCTCTCTAATTTATCAAGGTTTGGAGTTACCTTTATCACCACCTCATCATTAAAGATAAGCTCTACCGAGAATGAACATCCCCAGTATTTTGTTCTCTCATCCATCTTTGCAGTTCTCCAGGGAGAGTGTTGTCAATTGCAGCTCTCCTTTATCTATTAATATACCACCAATTAATCTTATCCTTGAGAGTTGTAGATAACAAATAATGATGGGAAATAAATAATATGTTCTTATTTTTAACAGTCTGTTAATGGTTGGTATTTATTTTACCCTGTATTATTCACAGGCTTTGGTAAGCTGATTTAATAAGGAAAAACTATTGGTGTAGCTTTGGCATACTTATGATAAATATAACATTTATCTTAGCATTATCAGTATGTTCCTTTTTTATCAGTTGCTGTGATTATGGTGCTTGTATATTGTCTTCTTTATGGGGAATCATTAAGTACAGCTTGAATGATTACTTCAGATTCTGGTGAGTTCTTAATTACATTGGCTTAAAATTAAAAATCAGACCATATTGTGATTGTACCCCCTAATGCTTTCATATTCTAACAGTATTTTGACGTTTTTCTTGTATTTTATCCTAGATATCTTGAATTTTATTTACACGTTACTACTTTATTCATTTCTAAGAATATTTTTTGATGAATTCTTGAATAGATTGGTTTTATTGTTTGGTTGAAGCCTATCATTTATTTCCTCACTTATTTCATCTTCACTTTGTTTAGTAAAATTATATAATTTTTTAATTATTTACTGAATTAATAAAAGTTTTAATTTTTTTCATCAAAATAATCTTTTATCTTTGCTTGATGTCATAGTTATTATTTTAAAATCTTGTGTTTGTTATTAATGTGATCAGTGTTTATCTATTTTATGGGTTCGTACATATATGAAACAAAATAAATATTAGTACACACCCACTAATATAAGATTTTGTTACAAATATTATAAGAATAATTCCAAATTTTGCTTACTAACTGAGGTCAGAGAAGGTAGAAGGTATTTTTGTTAAAATTAGTAAAGTGCTTAACACCCTATAATTCCTTCTTTTTAGTAACCTGCTTAACACCCTTTAATTCCTTCTTTTTTTCCCCCTGAATATCGTTTAAAATACAAATTTTTGCAAAATAAATTGCTTATACAAAATCAAAGTACACAAAAAATTTTTATATAAGCTTTGCCCTCTTTATTTTTTTCCATTAAGTAAAGAGGAAAGGGGCAGGAGGGAGAAGATAGGAAGCTGTATTGCCCCAATAAGTGAGTTTCTCATGTGAAACTTCTAATTCATTAGTTTTCAAATTTCATTCTATACTACATCCAAGTGTTATCTCTCCTTAGCAAAAAGAGTGACTTATAAGAATAACATTACTGACCAGATAGATGGATAGAACATCTGAAAATATGCAGGTCAGGTGTCACATTAAATTAGAGTGTGTACCTAAGTTGTGAAAATAAAACGTCCCATGTTGAAAAATATCATGAAAATAGTATTATATTCTATTATATTTTGTTCTGAGGATTCAATTCAGTCCTAAAATCTCTGTGGCTTGCTGGAGAGTGCAGTATTACCTAAAAAGTCTATCTAGTTTTTCTACAGTTTCCTTGGTGTTTTAAGCATCTTGTGGTACTTCTTCATCCTTATGCCCGTTAGCCATTGGCTAAAATGAATCAACTCTAATTAATTTCACTTCTGCTGGGGGTTCGATAGATTTTTTAAATACTTCTTCCATCTTAAGTGCACACTGCTTCTTATCGTCAGTATTTTTCCATCCCCCGTTCTCATTAATCCTCCTCGATCTCTGTTTATTTACTTATTTTCATAGCGCTTTTTTGTCTCATTACTCACCCTTGAGGATTCGGTTTTCTCCAGCTTATTTTTTTAGTGCCCTCTTTTCTTTTTCCATGTTACTTTCTCAACCATTGCTCTTTCGTCTACTTAGATTCAGCATTCTTTTAGCATCACTATCATGCCCTGCCACCATACATTTCCCTAGCTGATTCCCTCCAGCTTAGTCCATTTTCAATTATTGCTAACATCAGCTGTTATTTTGTTATTTCCCAATTCCTTTTATATGTATTTGGATGTCTTGGAGTGATGTACTATCTCCTGGTAAATTGTCTTTTTTGGACTGTTAGTGATATATGTTTTGTTAGATGTTTGTGGATATATAATTTACATTGTTCCTGTCCTGATGATGCCCAAACTGGCAAAATGTTAACAAGTTAGTTTTTTAACTGCATTTCAAAGACTCGAGGCTTGGTGTTTAGAAGTTTCAAATATATACAGTATAACCTCTATTAAACGGAATGGTTGGAGACTCGGCTATTCTTCCGTTGAATAGAGATTTCCACTAAAAGGAGGATTATTAAAAAACCATGCGTTAGAGCTTTTTATTTGGAATGAATGCATACATAGAAGATATAATAACCTAAAATAATTTTTAAAAAAATCTGGTGCGTGCGCGCAACACACAACTTTCACTTACCAACTTACTTAGATTAGAAATTAATACGTTGTTGTGGTCCCCTTCGTTAGACCAATTTTGATGAAATGTTGGCTATCACATCTTTGGCATATAAATACATCAAATACCCAGTTTGATCAAAATCGTGAAAGCCTTCTTTGACTAAATAAAAAAAAACACTTGAAAATGTTACAAAATTTATTAAGTAAAGTCCCCCCTCCGGTTAATCAATTTTGATGAAATGTTGGCTATCACATCTTTGGCATATACATACATCAAATACCCAGTTTGATCAAAATCTTTAAAGCCGTTTTTGAGTAAATAAAAAAAACACGTGAAAATGATACAAAATTTATTAAGTAAAGTCCCCCCTCCGGTTGGTCAATTTTGGTGAAATGTTGGCTATCACATCTTTGGCTTATGCATACATCAAATACCCAGTTTGATCAAAATCGTTAAAGCCTTTTTTGAGTAAATAAAAAAAACACATGAAAATGTTACAAAATTTATTAAGTAAAGTCTCCCCTCCGGTTTATCAATTTTGATGAAATGTTGGCTATCACATCTTTGGCATATACATACATCAAATACCCAGTTTGATCAAAATCTTTAAAGCCGTTTTTGAGTAAATAAAAAAAACATGTGAAAATGATACAAAATTTATTAAGTAAAGTCCCCCCTCCGGTTGGTCAATTTTGATGAAATGTTGGCTATCACATCTTTGGCATATACATACATCAAATACCCAGTTTGATCAAAATCTTTAAAGCCGTTTTTGAGTAAATAAAAAAAACATGTGAAAATGATACAAAATTTATTAAGTAAAGTCCCCCCTCCGGTTGGTCAATTTTGATGAAATGTTGGCTATCACATCTTTGGCATATACATACATCAAATACCCAGTTTGATCAAAATCTTTAAAGCCGTTTTTGAGTAAATAAAAAAAACATGTGAAAATGATACAAAATTTATTAAGTAAAGTCCCCCCTCCGGTTGGTCAATTTTGATGAAATGTTGGCTATCACATCTTTGGCTTATGCATACATCAAATACCCAGTTTGATCAAAATCGTTTAAGCCTTTTTTGAGTAAATAAAAAAAAAACACGTGAAAATGTTACAAAATTTATTAAGTAAAGTCCCCCCTCCGGTTGGTCAATTTTGATGAAATGTTGGCTATCACATCTTTGGCTTATGCATACATCAAATACCCAGTTTGATCAAAATCGTTAAAGCCTTTTTTGAGTAAATAAAAAAAACGCGTGAAAATGTTACAAAATTTATTAAGTAAAGTCCCCCCTCCGGTTAATCAATTTTGATGAAATTTTTACAGTCATATCTCGGGCATATAAATAGATCAAATATCCAGTTTAATCAAAATCGTTAGAGCCGTTTTTGAGAAAATCGAAAAAAACCTAAAAAGTTATTAAGTAAAGTACCCCCTCCCTTTAAGGAATTTTGATGAAATTTATGCTGTCACATCGCGGGCATATACTTACTCTAAATACCCAATTTCAGGTTCGCACGGTTTATAGTTTTTGAGCTAGTCTGTTCACACACACACACACAGACCATTTCGCGGGACTTGGTCATTTCGACTCAGGGGACCCCAAAACGTGTATTTCCGTTGAAAACCGGAAGTCGAAATTTTTCACGATCGCAATACTTCCACTTACTATATATTTCATATATAGGTAAGTGAAAGTAAAAATATATGATCTGAAAAAAAAAATGAAAATACTTTTAAAAAAACAAAAACTAAGGCTTTCTCAGTTAGTCAGCCATGCTCCAGCACAACAAAACAGTGAGTGATATTCTCTTTCTTCCTTCATACTCATGATTCTCGCATCAGAATAATGATTTTGTGGAAATGCGTTTAAAAAGAGATTGGATTTGTTACCATTTTACACATCCTTCTTATCATAGTTTTCAATGAGTGTAGTAAGTTCTTTTAATGAGTTCTTTGTCATCTTATCCTTCATCACTAATCTGTTCCCAAAAAATAATGTGATGCTTTTAAATTTGTCCAGCCAACCATTTGGCGGTTGAATTTAGTTTCAGTTAATTTTTCAGATAATTTTAAGACTTCATTTTGCAAAATTAGACCTGAAATGTTTTTTTGATCGGGCACTAACAAACCATTAATACAGTAAATTTTCATTTTTTTTTTCTGAATATCAGGGGCTTTGTTTCTTTTCACTAAAATTGGTTATAGCATTAAAAAACACTTTTTATTGTATACAAGTAAACTTATAGCCAAAAAACAGACTGTTAGCTTAGGTATAAACTCAAGTAACTACTAGACTTAAGGATCTGTAGTATCGTAGAAATACATTTCTATGAACTCTAGTGAAGATCTTCCTCTGTTCTCTGATCTAATATAAAGTCCTACCACATATTTCTCTGTTGTCGACATTCCTGTTTTAGCTTCCATACATTTCCATGATCTACTGTTGCCATTTCTTCCGGATGGTTGGACCATCTCATTCTTTTCTATAGTTCCATTAAAGGTGCATGCCTCTTCTCTGCTTGGTTTCTCTGATAGGTCTCATTGGGCCAATCCAATAATTCTGGTATCCCAACACTGTGGCTAGTAAATGATTCTCAAGTCCTCCTGGTCAATCCTCTTTCAACTGCATTAGTCATCATTGCCATTCACATTTTTATATACAGTAATCTTCGTCTTCATCTTCACTTCTCTTTTTTGCTGTTTTGACACCCCAGAGTTGATTATATTCGTTGTTTTTCCTTTTTTCTGCTTTATCTCTATTGGTTTACCTTATCATGTTACGAATTCCAGCCAATATTGTAAAACATATGTGATTTGATTTATTTATTAATCATGCATTTTTGGTTCACAGCTTTTTCCAATACTTTTAGTGCCTCTGCTCTGTGATAAAGTGAGATCTCATTAAAAAAATAAAAATAAAAAAATTTGAATTTTCTAAGAAGTTTTCTTTACTGACTCAAATAAAAGGCAAATAAAAAACTTCATGTCATTTCAGATACCTCTTCTTTTTTTTTTTCCTTTTTTTGGCATTTTCCAGAAATATACTACTCTTAGATTGTTGTAAACAGCTTTTAAGTTTAATATAATTTAACAGAAAGGCAATAAATAAATACATTAAAGTGATTTTTTTCATATTCTAGTTTATGAGATACCTCAAGCAAATAAAATAATAATGATGTTGAGAATACAAGACATTAAAATGTTGCTAATCCTATGATTTTCAAGATATCTAATTCAGTTCTGTGGGATCTTTCATAACTATTTATTGTTTATAATTAATTTAATTAGCATGAGTATTAAATATTAGGCGTTATCTGTATAACTTTAGTTTTTCCTAAACCTAAAGTCTCCTGTCATTCCTACACCTGTTATATCGAAGTTTAAAATCATAACTCTGGTTAAACTAAAGAAGTAGACCTGCAACTTTTTTCTTTGGCATTTTCTCATTAGATAATCCCTTTAGCCATAAAAATCATTTGAGCTGATTTGTATTAGACAATCAGTATAATGATTTTAAATTGTATAAATACTTTTATTATGATTTATAATCTGAGTCTTAAATTATAGTAGAGATAGTATGAATAGTAGAGAAACTTGATGGAGTGCCATTATTGATGAAGTAGCTCACGAGTAATAAGACATTATATTTTACTAAAGTTTTAGTTTTTTATCAGGGTCATGTAAAAACAAGGTAAAAACAAAGGAAATATAAATAGTATGAAAGTGGTTGTGATAAATCAATGATGGCACACAGTGAAATAAGTGTTCTTGTTGATCTTTCATTTCATCTGTTATTGCATTCCTTCCTCGCACAAACCAACTTTGGCTACAGTTATTCTTTCATCATTAGTTCCTATTAATATGTTTTAACTTGTTTTTAAAAAATATTTATTGATTTTTTACTATGTGTTTATTTTTTAGTCTGGACTAATTAATGAATCACTTAAAAGTACCATCAACATTTTAGAAGCTGAAGAAAAACTTCTGAAATTCCTACAAAATAAATCGCCTCAAGGTGACCTATTATTTTCATACTGGATTATATTTATATATGTTTTGAGTTTCTCCATTAACTACTAGTTACAATCTGTACGAGTAAAGTGAAGATCATAGGATCGAATCTTTGTTCCCAGTTCATCTGGTCCTTGCGGGAATTCAGACCTTACCCCCTCAATTAGGGAAAGCCTAAAAAGTTGAAATATAATGTAAGAAAAGGTTTATAATAATATTTATGTTTGACCATAAATTGATAAGGGATATGAATTTTCTGGAAGAATTCATATTTTTAAAAACCCTCAATTACTTCTATTCATGTGTATTTTTAATATAAAATAACCTATTAGGTTTCAGATTTTTCCCTAGTTTTATATATATATTAAATATTTTGTTATTGAAGAGAAAACATTGGTCTTGGCCGGGAGTCGAACCCGGGTCTCCCGCGTGACATACACGGTACGCTAATCACTGTGCCACCAAGCTTGTTTCCAAGTAGAGGGATCAGTGAAGAGGAGAGATTGGCTCTGCTTGGAAGCGAGCTCGGTGGTGCTGTGGTTAGCGTACCGCGCATGTCACACGGAGACCAGTGTTCGACTCCCAGCCGAGACCAATATTTTCTCTTCAATAAGAAAACATTTAAAATTAATATAAAATTGAATTAATGAACTAATCAGGCCAATTCTCACATATTCATCCGAGTGTTGGACCATGACGAAGTCCTTGGAATCATCTGTATTGAGATTCGAAAGGAAAATACTGAGAAGGATAATGGGGCCTGTGTGTAGCAGCGGCGTATGGAGATTAAGAAAAAATGCCGAGATCGTGAGCTTGATAATGAGCCTGATGTCGTTTACTTAATAAAGATTGGTCGCTTGAGATGGGCTGGGCACATTGCTCAACTAATCAATAATGAGGTCCAAAAAATGCTCTTAGAGGAAAAAATCTTTGGACGAAGAAAGGTGGGTAGACCTCGCCTGCGCTGGGTAGATTGTGTGGCAGTAGATGCCCAAAAAATGCTTGGAATTAGAAATTGGAGAGCAGCTACACAAAACAGAGAAGACTAGCGGCTCTGACTGCGGGAGGCCCTGACTCTTCATGAGTTGTAGTGCCATCGAAGAAGAAGAAGGAAGAAGATAAAATTGAATTAGGTGGTTACCCACGATAAAAGATTAAATTAACATATATATATTCATAGGGGAGGGTGGGGCACAATGAAACAGTCGGTGCACTGGGTGAACCAAAAGGTCTAGTACAACCAAATTCAGACAGCGAGTGGTAAGGGTGACTCCAAACAAAGTCAGCAATTGTCCCGTTTCTACTTGTTGTGTGACAGACTCCACGTGCTGAAGTGCAGTTTTGTTAGGTAAAACTAAAAAATTTTCGTCAAACGGATTTTCAAAAGGTATGAGTAATTATTTTATTCAATCTGCTCTTACAACTTTTTCATTATGAATGTATTTCTAAAGATTTTGCCTGACTTTGGCTTTCCCTACCTCTTCACATTCATAGTAGGAAGTTAAAGACATTGAAGTGGTTCGTATCGGGTTCCTTGAAACAACGGCGTTCGGGGCATAATGTAACGTTTCATGGAGTCCTACTAGTTGTCCCACGTGTTTCATCATGCCGCATGTGTTTTTCATTGTGCAATAAGCAGTCAGTTTTTTTTTTCTTCATTTTCTTTCAGACTGGTGCGAAATTGATAGCGGAACTCCAAAAAAACTGTATTAATTTATGACAACTTTCCTCTCTGAACACCAAGTCAAATTTTCCTCTTTCCTGATATGCTATCCTAAAGCAGAAGAACGAAAAATCGACTGGAAGCCGAATAAAGTTTTTTTGTAAATTATGGTATAGTTTTTTCAGCTGTTTCATTGTGCCCCGGGCATGGGGCACAATGAAACAACATTTTTTTTTTGGAACTGCTTGCGGACACACATTATGCATAAAATAATTTTTAAAGCATTTCTTACATAGATTAGATCCTGAGGTAACATGGAAGAAATAAAAAATTTAAAATAAAGACTCAGGTGGGGTGCAGTTAAAGAAACTGTTATGTTTCATTGTGCTCCACCTTCCCCTATATTAAATATATCAATTTTCTTGTTTTGATAACTTGAAAATTCTTACTTTAATTTTTAAGTATTTTTTATAAGCCGATCTTTTTTCTTCTTATAAAAAAATTATTTAAACATTAAAGTATATATATATATATATATATATACTTTAATTTACTACAAATTTCCTATTATAAACAGTATATGTTTCAATTCCAGTCATATTGGCTGCCACCAAAACCGTTATTCTATCCTTGGACAGTTTTCCATTAGAACATTTCTCCCCCTTAAAATGTAATGTCCGATCAGGCAGTACCTTTTAAAAAAGTTCAGTTTCATCTGCGTTAAAAATATCTGATTCATCGTGATTTTTTCAGAATTGATGGCCATACTGACGGAAGCCAATCGCTGGTTATCCCTTGGGGGACGCTAGCAGTCACCGCTTTAAAATAATATTATGGCGAGTACAAAATCGAAATACTACTTGTTGAGTCGCTAGACGGTTCTGAAGTGGATTCATTAATCAATTTTAGAAAATTATTGGCTTTTTTGAGTAAAATTGTCCCTGATATTGGAACATTCGGCTGCGTTGGGGTCCAAACCATGTTATTAGAGCACAGTTGACTTTGTCGCCCGTAGCTATCCTTATTTTTTTTGTCTTGAACGATTCACGGCGTTCAACTCGTCCCCGAATTGTGTCCCTATTTTTCCATATTGTTGAAATAGTTTAATGACTTACATTTAGTTCCTCTGCAAGACTTCTGTTCGACTTCCCATTTTCCTGCCGACAGCAAATGTGCAGCAAAATTTTTCTTCTAATGAAAATGCCCTTCTCCTTGATATGGTATCACCACGCACAAGTGTCTTATTTGAGAACTAGGCCGCAACTGATTCGAATTCGTTTGAAGGAATAAAAACACAAACAATCAGGGGAGGGAGTTTCCTAGAAAAGGTGATAGATGATCTTCCTGTCACCAAAGAAATATCCCGCCAGCCGGGATTGAAGGGTTCTTTCCGAAAGATGGACGTTATAACCGATCTTTTTGTTCCCTGGGGGACTCAAAATGGGTCGCCAAAGCCGATGGATGCTGGTTCCAACTCGATGGATGTCCAGCTCATTATAGCAGAGCTGCTCGAGCTTGGCTGGATATAAATTATCCACAACGATGGATTGGACGTGGAGGAGTAGTACCTTGGCCACCCAGATCACCTGATATGACACCCATGGATTTCTTGATATGGGGAACCTTGAAGCAGGAAGTTTATTCGGTTTCAATCAACTCAAGAGAGCAATTAAGAGACCGAATCATAGATGTAATGCTTGCATTGGTGCAAGAGGACAACATTTTGAGCAATATTTACATTAAAAAGAACATAACGTAAATATAAATGTAAATAAATAAGTATAAAAATGAAAACTTGTTTTGTTTCTTTTTTTGTGATTTTCTCTAAAACTAAGCAAAAACGAGCAAATCTCTAAAGGACTTTTTGTCTTAGTTTTTCGGTCCCCTATAAGTTCCTGAAGTTTTGCCATTTAAATTCGGGACACCCTATTTATTCCATATACCAGAATATGAACAAAATATTGAAAAATGATTCAACTGTACATCACAATTAATTGCCAGTTTTCCAAAATGTTAAATTTTAATTTTTTACATCAATGATAATTCATTTTCTTATTAAATTATTGATTATTTTACTTTTTTATTTAATATTTTTTAGGTGAATGTCCTTTGGCCGGCAATTCAGTGTATATGGACAAGTTATTTTTATTAAAACACATGAATCGTGTTGCAAATCATTTACATTATAGGATAATAGATGTTTCTTCCTTGTTCGAACTGGTGAGGTTTGTATTTAGTTCCTTTGTAAAAATGTTCTAACCATATGCATCACTTTTATTAAACCTTATACCTTGTTTTTTAAATTTAAGGGAATGGATGGTTTTTATGTAAAAAATTTTAATGTCCAATCTATACTGGAATCTGCATTCCTGTGTAGTCCTGATTTTAGTTTCATCCTATATTTTCTTAACATTTCTGCCCTTTTTATCGTTACATCTGATAAAGTAGGAATTTATTCTATTAGAACCATTGGATAAGCATGATACTCACATTTATACCATGAGAAATATATTTATTTAAAGAATATCTTTACATCTGGTAAGACATGCTAGAAGCTACTGTTTCTGGGTCGAAGGTTTTATAAGGAGGTGGACAAAAACTCATCCGTCAATTTTTCCCCTTAATTTGTGATTTGATCAAGATATACCCTCTTTATATCATTAGTACGACAAAAGGACTTCCTTAGAGAGGAGATTTTCTAAAATTCCTCCTTATCTTTGAAATAGTGATATTTTTGTTTTATGTGAAATATTGATTTTCAAAGGGTAAATATCCTCACAGCCAAATTTTGAAGAAAAAAAAAATAAATAAAACCAACTGATCAAATATTTATTTTTACATATTAAACTTTATATTTTAAAAAATGTGTGTCTCTCATTAAAGAAATCCTAGAACAAACCACTCTTCCTCACTTAAGTGAAACATATTACCAAGTAGAGTGTGTTTATCTATATATACACATATTTGACATTTATTTTACACAAAAAAGATAAAGATATGTAATACAAATTGTTTTAAAATGTAAGTAATTTGAGAAATCCCAGTAAAATTAATAAAGACCATGTACTGAGAAAAGGATAAAGAAAGGGCTGTTGTGCTAGGGGGACTGAGAGGAAGAGGTTGGAATGTGTGTTTTTTTGATGTCTGAGAAGATATTAAGAATGTACTTTTCATTTGATTTTAGAGAAGATTGTTGTTTGTTTGTCTTTAATGCTGATCTATTGAAACAAATGTTATAAATGATATTAAGTTCATATTATTATGATATGACTATAATATGAATATATAATCTAATTGTTTTATTAACATATATTATATATTACTTAATTTATACTTTAATTAACTAAAGTAACTAATTCAGCTATGATTACCCATAAAGTACAATTAGAAAACTACCTTTTCTTAAAAATTCTCACTTAAAAACCTAAATATAGGTATTCATTTTTAACTTAATCTTTCTAGGAGATGGTATCCTCGTTTGAAATTGTTCAAGAAGAACTGTGTTCATCGTGCCCTTCCAGATATTAAAGAGAGTATCTTGCAGTTAAAGTACTATAGAGAAAAGGTTTTAAAGCCAGTTGATGAAGTAAGAAATACTAAATGAACTGAAACACATGAAGGTATAGTCAGTTAATTATATTATATATTATGAAAAATAAACTATATTAAGGCTATTGTATTGTAATCTGTTTATGCATACTTGTATTAATTTGCTATTGATTTGTATAAGTATATATTGTCACCCCTCTTCTTAAATCTACCAGTCCATTGTGACACAGGGATCTTTGGGCAAGGGTTTTGTGGTAATCAATTAAACTGAAGACTATTTACATCGTTTATTTTGTACATTAAAAAATCTACAGGTCCCAACTACCAAAAAGGGGTGGTCTCATAACTCATAAATACTTGGGGCCACTCACATACTCGATACTTGGGGCTACTATACTACTCGAATCCCACTCCTGGCCAGAGTTGGGCACTATCCGAGTAAAAAAGTACTAGTTACGGATACAAGATACAAGTTACGGATACTTTTTTAATCGGATACTGTACTCGAATCCCTCCAATATTTTCAAATGTATCCGAGTACTTCTCGTATCCGTCTGCTACCGATACAGTGACTACTCGTATCCGTTAGCACGGATACCCGAGTATCCGTGAGTACTTCGGTATTTAGTTATTTTTTTACGGATACTTCTACTTCTGGGGCTGGGAATATTTATAATTCTATTATTAAAATATTCTATTAAAATTATAAAAAATTTATTAGTATTAAGCCGTCAACATTGTATCGTTTCGAAATGAGGGTCCAATTTACAAAGCGTTAATTTTGAAAAAAAGTAATGATTTAAAAAAGTGATAGAAATATTGCATTGTGAAAATTATTTTCTTTTTTTTATCTTATTGGATTTTTAAAATTGTAAACTACTGTGATGATAATAGTGGCTTAGAATTGGAAAATACTACCGATCTTAAAATTCGATGCTGGGGGGGGGGGACATTTTTTTAACTTTCTGTTTTCTTCGAGAAGAGTCTTTATGGTAACGGGGGAGCAGGTTTTGAAAATAGTTACAGTATATAAAAAATGAAAAAAAGTATGTAAAAAAGAAGTGATATAATATCATCGATAGTTGCGGATACCTATGAAATCAAAACTAGGATTTGAGGATGCGGAAGATGTTAGAGTAAGTAGATGAAATTATCCCTTTATCTACGTCATAGATTACAGTATTATTTTTTCCCAGATTGATGAATATGGATTTTGAGAGGAGTCGTTTATCATGATTAGGTACAGTTGCTAATACGGAGGGGTTCTCAAAATCAAAGGAATGGTTATAGTACAGGAGCCAGATGCAAAAAATCTCACCCATAGAACATACATCTAAAAATTTCAGCATAGTTAGAAACAACAGAGTTAAGTGCGAACCCGACCGTCTGGCAGAGATAAAATTCTTACTAATGCCTTAAAAATTAATTTGAATAATTAATTTTTTCATAAAAATTCACCCATAAAACATATGGCTGGAATATGGCTTAATCGTTAGGTTTTTATTTCTATAGGCAGCGATAAGTCTCTCACTAGTGCCTGCCAGACACGCACGAGAATCACAAAAACACCCACAAAACATACGATTCGTTCTTGTGCCAATTGATTCGAAAAGGTTCCTAAACACGAAATTCGGTCATCTGGCTGGTTAAAAATTCTTACTTATACCTGCCAGACGTGTTTATAAGTCAAAAAGTCGTTCCGATCCAGGTGAACATTTGCCTTATTTTTCCATTTAATTTTTATTTATGAGCATTTCTAAATGTTCTAAGAAATTATTTTTAGGGGCCTAACATTCACATTTAGCAAAAATAATTATTACTGTCGATGCTAATTATTTATATCGGACTTTTAAAACAGCAAATGCATTTTTTCTTGGGACGACGAGTTATTGTCCAGTCCATGTATTTTTTTTGCCCCAAAATAATTTCCTGTATGATCATTGATTAGTCAATGTGAATATATAAATGTAATGTTTTAAGCAAATTCTTTGTAGTTTTTAAGTCACCTTTCAAAAGTTAATTTTTTATTGATTCGCCAGATTTTTCTAGAATTTATGTTTAAAGTGTTTAATTATAAGTACTTCTTTGAGTAGATTTAATGTAAAATTTTCATTCTGCCATAAAAAGAAATATTGTTCTAAAAATATTAAAAAACAAACTATTTTATTATGAAATATAAAAAACCAGAATCATTTAAATAATGCCCAGGTCTGCTTGTGTGTACTCTCACCTTTATCTTATTATTGAGTCCAGATATGAACAATTTATATACTGTACCATCTATTGTATATTGCTAGTTTTACAATTCCTTATCTTAATTTTACATCTGGTCGTTGTGTATCCTTTCACTTCAAAAGGGTTGGGTTTCCCCACAGTAAACCCTTTGAAGTCGGCAAATTAACCTCTCCTACCTCTACCCACATAATTTTGCCCTAGTCTCTGCAATACTCTTTACTCAGAAATGAAAACAGGAGTTTTTTTATTTATTTTTATCATGCTAATCAACTACTTATTTAAATATTCATTTTTAATTTCACTATCTTTTATATGATTATCTTTATAAAGTACCCATGTCATGCTAACACACCATCAGTTTGATTTGGCTTCCATTATTTTGTTACTTCTTGTTGTTACCAGCCTATGCGTATTTCCTATGCGACAATGACAAACATTCCTAAGTCATTTTTAAGTTAAAAAGTTTCCTAAGTTAAAAAGATAAAAAGTTGAATAAATTATTGAAATGTAAGATATTATAAATGTTTTTCCATATAATTTAATTTATTTTAAAAAAAAATTGGAATAGTTTGTGAATTGCATTTTATTATCTCAAATAAACTCTTCCTGATTCTTTTTTATTTATAGCGTCTCCAATTTAGATAGGAATGTTTTAATTCATATCTACTCTTATTGTGTGTTTCTTTAAATTTTGATTATAATAAAACGTATTATAATAAAATTTATGTGCAACTAATATAGACCCTCACAATGAAGTAATCAGAAGTTAAAAAAAATTGCGTAGTAACCCCCCACCAAATTTTAAAATTGTAACTATTTTCGAAATCTGCTCCCCCATTATCTTAAACGCTCTTCCCGAAGAAATCCTCCCTCGCTGCATCGAATTTCAAAATTGATACCATTCACCAAATCCATACCCATACGAGCCCTCATTTAGTGTATATTTACAAAAATATAAATTCTATTCGTATTAATTTTAGAAGTTACAATTTTCTCTTAACCTTCCGTTAGTCGTGTACACCTGACAGGTGCATGATTTTTAATTTTTTGGCGCCAATTTCTAATAAGGCACCACAGTGTAGTCTCCTCCTAGATATGCTCCCCTCTTTAGTGTTCCGACCAGTCAGTACCCCGGTGATCACCAAAGATTGCACTTCCTGTCATTGGCGGCAACATTCACCTCTGAGGTGCAGCGCGACTATCAGTGTCATTACATATTACAAAATATAATGTAAGTAAAGTACTGTATTGTAATATTAACCAAGTTTATTTTAAAATGTGCGGGAAAACATATGGGTACTATTTCGCTCAGCAGCAGCCAATCAGATGCAGCATAGAGCAACAGCCAATCAGATGCAGCGTAGGAATAGGAGCGGGAGGTGTGAGATGTGAGGAGCGTGTTTTGGTTAGAACGAGGTTGCAGGTAGAAGGATATAGAGCGAGTAAGGGAAAAAAGAATAGTGAAAAGTGAGAAGAGACGAATGGTGTGAAGCTGCATTCTCGAGAATCGAAGTAAGAAGTTTTTTTCAAAGGAAATGAAGAAAGAAATATTTGGTGTACCCACAAGAAATTGTCAAGAAAAACAAATGTTAGCCGACGTAGAAGTGAAAGACTTGGTAATATTATAACTTAATTTCTATTGTTAGATATAAATGAATGCTAATTTGTCTACCCAAACTGAGATTTTTATTTAATTTGTTTTAAAATAATAAAAAATTATTTTTTAAAGTAATCTTTGTTTATATCCTAACAAAGAAACCTTACAAAATGGCGCCCATCAGGTGTGGCTTTGTGTTTTAATGTACATAGCCACGACAAATTAGCATCGCATTCAATTTAAATTACTTGAGATTGTTCCAGTGATAATTGTAATTTTCGAAAGTAACCAATAAAATGGCGAACGAACATAATGTTACGGATATGCTAGGAATTCCTGAAGGTTCTGAAATTAATGTTGATAGAGAGAGTAGAGTAGTTCGGAATTATGAAACAAATTCAGGGGATATAGAAATAAAAACAATGTTAAATGAAATATTAAATAAATTTAACAAAATTGACGAAAGATTCGAAATAATTGAAAATAAATTAGAAGAAAATAAAAACGAATTAAAAATAGATTTTAACAATTTTAAAACCGAAATGAGGAGGGAGCATAAAAATTTAGATGATAAAATGGAAAGATTTTCCTTGAATTTAGAAAATAAATATAAAACGGATATTTATAAATTTAAAAATGAGGTAAATGAGAAACTGAAGGATTTAGAAACAAGTGTAAATTCTCAAATAGCACAAAAGGACACTGAAATGTTAACAAATATTAATTCTTGTAAAATTAAAACTAATGAAATAAATGATAAAATCACAATGTTAGAAAAAAAAACAAGCAGATAATTTAAGCCAGTTGCGGGAAGAATTAACAAAACAGCCAAAAGACAATCATACTGAGACACACTGCTTAAGTTCTTGCTTGAGAGGCAACATATTTACTGAAAAATTCCAATTTCAAGATTTCAAAGTTAATGACCCATTTCTTTTTTTATCTAAAGTAAAAAACAAAATGAATTTACTAAATAGCTGGCATGAACAAAATGAGTTTATCAAGTCCTTAATGTCTGGATCAGCATATTGCTGGTATGTGCTCTATGAAGAGAAATTAGAAAATTTCCAAGATTTCGAAAAAGAATTCATTGAGAATTTTGGTGGAAAATCATATCATGAATACTTATTAGGGGCTCTGAATGGTAACTACCTTAGTCATCACACCCAAAGTCAAAGCCCTAGTGAATACCTGACTGATTTATCGACCCGTATAATTACATCAAAGATACTTAGCGAATCCACTTTGTGTAGTATGATGACCAGACATTTTGGGAATAGAGTATACGAAATTTGTATAAATAGGAAAGTGGAAAAGATTGAGGAGCTTTTTCATGTACTAAACATGATTCCGAGACAGGCAATAATAAATGGATTTAAAGAATCCTTATTCAAACTCTGTATTTTTTGATAAGAATCGAGAGATCCCTACAGTAGACAGTGTTAATGCAAATAAGAACCAGGGCTATGTAAAAGAAATGGGCTACCAAAGAAATCAGTATTATAATAAAAATCAAACGGATAGAAACTTTAATGGCCGTTACAATAGAAACTTTAATAGAAATAATCGATCACACAATAACAATAACTTTCAATATAACCAACAAAATGGCACACAAGTAAGAAATGGCCAAATGGAACAACCAAGATGTAGCCGGTATGAGTATCAGCGGACTGAAGAAGATGAAGAAGTAGTGCAATCGCAGATATATGAGCCTAGGAATAGGGAATTCTCAGAAAACTCAATGTCTCATATGGAAATAGATAGGAAGTCAGGAAACCAGAAATAGGATCAGTCCGCTCTTTTTTCTGTTGGAGATTTTGTATTGAACAATTTATTCGAAGAAAATATTTATTTGGAAGAAAACATACACATAGTAATAGATAAAACCTTTTCACCTATTTTTGATGTAAATTTGGGCAGTGTAAATTGCAAAGCGTTAATTGATAGCGGAGCAGAAGTGTCAATTTTAAAGAAATCATTTTTTGAGAAGAACAAGCAAAAATTTCGAAATTATAAAACACTCCCAATTGTAAAAACAAATATAATCTCCGTTACAGGGAAAAAGAGCGCATGTATAAATAAACAGATTTTTATTCCACTTCAGATAGGAGAAAATTATTTCGATGTGAATTTCCTATTAGCATTAGACATAAAAGATGAGTGCATACTAGGAGTTGATTTTTTAAAACAACATAAAGCTGTTATAAATTTTGAAACAAATTTTATCAATTTGAAAAATGAAGCTGGACAAACTTCGGTGATGCTTTTTAATACAAGTAAAAGACCGTCCATGCAACACCATATACTACAACCAGATGAAGTTGTGGATAAACCAAATGAAGACGAAAAAATTTCAACAGAACATTTTACTTTAAGAAAATTTAAAAAGCTCTCTGAAAATGAATTACAATTATCTATTTCAAACTTTGAAAAGGAGGTAAACATAATATGCGGGGAATTGTCCACTATTTTAAACTCAAGCCAAATTCAGGTATTCAAGAATTTATTATTTAAGGATAAGGAAATTTTTAGAGAAACTGTAGGTTGTATTAAAGGTTATGTACATAAATTGGAGGTAACTGATTACACCCCATACAAACAATATCAATACAAGCTGAACCCTAAATTAATAGAACAAGCAAAGATAGAAATTGAAAGAATGCTAGCAGATGATATTATTGAAATTTCTCATTCCCCTTATATAAATCCTATTATTTTGGTGGAAAAGAAGAAGAATGATCCAATAACTGGTGAAATTATAGAATCAAAAGTAAGAATATGCCTGGATGGCCGGTTTTTAAATAAGCGGTTAATTCCATTATATGATGCTCCTCCCTGTATAGATACTTTATTATTTCAATGCTCAAATTCAAAATATTTAGCCACGTTAGATCTCAAAAGTAGTTTTTGGCAAGTTAAACTAGAAAAATCAAGCAGGTTATATACAGGTTTTCAGTTTTTAAATGAGACTTTTCACTATAAGCGGATTCCATTTGGATTGTCTGTCAGCTTAGGGGCGTTAATTAAGGTTTTAAATATGGTCATATCGAAGCAATTATTTAAAAATGTAAAGGTTTATGTTGACGATATATTTGTACATGGAGAAACATTTGAAGAATTTATAGGAGTTTTAAGGGAGCTATTTGATGTTTTAAATGAATATGGCCTTACTTTAAATTTAGAAAAGTGTAAATTTTTTAGGAGATCGGTTCAATTCTTGGGATACATTCTGACAGATAATGGAATACAAAAAGATCCTAGTAAAGTTCAAGATATTCAAAAGTTTAAAGAACCTAAAAATGTCAAAGAGCTGCAAAGTTTCTTGGGGTTAATTAATTTTTATAATAAATTCTGTCAAAACTATGCTGACACAACAAAGTCATTATATAAATTGACTTCAGTTAAATCTAATTTCAAGTGGACAAATGAAGAAAAATTAGCTTTTAAAGATATCAAAGAAAAAATGATGAAAGATATAACTTTGCATTATCCAGATTTAAAGGAAACTTTTTATATAGATACGGACAGCTCAAATTACGCTTCAGGAGGAGTATTGTATCAACTTGATAAAAATGGTTTGAGAAAAATAATTTCATTTTGTAGCAAGATATTCAAGGGAGCCGAACTGAACTACCATTCGACCGAAAAGGAATTATTGGGCATTATACACTGTATACAAAAATTCTATAACATTATAGCTGGATATAAGATAACAGTAAGAACTGACAATAAAGCCATAACTTTCCTACATTCATGTAAGAATCCTCCGAATAGATTAATCAGATGGATAAATTATTTGGGGCCACTAAATATAAAGTATGAACACATTCCTGGCGCAAGTAATAAACTAGCTGATTTTTTGAGTAGGAATCCTTGTGAAGAACCAGAACGAAGAAGCATCGATTTTCATGTCAGTAATGTTGTAGAGACAAATTTTTTTCAAACATTGATAAATAATCAAAAGTATGATAAGGGTCTTCAGGATAAAATAAAAAAAGATCCCACCAACTACAAATTGGTGGATGGGTTCATCTGCAAAAAATTAGGAGAAAAGTACTTAATATATTTAAGTAAACAGGATATGACCACATTAATCAACCTTGTTCATCAGCATTTGTCACACTCTGGTGTAAATAAATGTTTTCAAGTTATTAGGGAGAGATTTGATTGCAATAAATTGAGGAAATTGATTGCTAGAATTTTAAAGATGTGCAAAAATTGTCAAATTAACAAAATTGGTCCATACTCAATTGCTCCATATCAGAACATTCTCCCCAATGGCAAATTGGATTTGGTATCAATCGACTATTTAGGACCCTTTGTCACTTCACACAATTTTAAATATATCTTTGTGATCATGGATAATTTCACAAAGTACGTTAAATTATATCCAACTCTAAAGGCTAATTTATATGGAGCTAGAAAATCATTAACCGCCTTCATAAATGAGATTGGAAGACCAAACAGATGTCTGAGTGACAATGCAACCTGTTTTACCACCAATAAATGGAAAGTTTTTTTGGACAATTTTAAAATATTAAGAGTTCTTACTTCCATAAGACACCCATCGGGAAATAATGTGGAGAGAGTGAACAGAGATGTACTTCAGTACCTAAGATTATTATTAAATGGAGAACATAAAAAATGGGTTAGTAAGCTATCCCAGATTGAGGCGACTATCAACTCAACTTACCATACTACCAGTGTTACCCCTATACAAGCTATGTTTGAGGTCAATCCCCTAAGATTCTGGAACTTATACTTGGGTGATGATCCAGGGGTGTTAAATTTAGATCCGGATGAGATAGAGAAAATAATAAAGAATAAAATTGAAAACTATGGAAAGAAAAACAAATTAAAACATGATAAAAATAAAAAATTTGTAAAAATTAAAGTAGGTGACAAAGTATTGATAAAGTCACTTAGAGTACCACAGCCTGGTATAATAAATGCCAAATTACTACCATTATTTGAAGGGCCGTATAGAGTTTTAAACAAGGTGGGAAAACATACATTTGTGATAGGAAATAATGATGGGGATATTCGGGGTATGTTCCACACTAATTTATTAAAGTTATTTTATGAATAATAAAATAAAGAAAGTTTGGCTCATTATTCCGTTCTACTCCCTCCAAAACAAAATGTTATAGCTAGAGAAAATTAAATTTGTAATATATTTATAGGCACTTGATAAGTGTGGAAAAAAAAAAAAAAAAAAAAAAAAAAAAAAAAAAAAAAAAAAAAAATTATTGATAAGTAATATGGAGTATAATAATAAAAGAAGTTATTACATATGTTATGATTGTAATTTAAGTTGAAAAAAAAAAAATTGGACTATAATTCATCATCAAGATGATAGGATAATTTCTTTTTGTAATTTAGATTAAGTTAGTTTTAAGAAATTGAAAAATTGTATATATTTTAATAATCATGAATTTTCTTTTACGACGTAAGTTAGCATTAACATATCTTTAAGAAATGATAAAGAATTCCTTTGTTAGTTTGTTTTTAAGTCTTAAGCAATTAGTAGTTTTAAAAATTTATAAATAAAAATTTTGTTTGTGTTTAAAATTGTAAATTAGCTAGATTGGGATTTATTGTATTTTTAGAGTAAATATAATTAAAAAAAAAAAATGTAATTCTAACTTATTTACATTTTTTTTTAACTGGAAGAAGGGAGAAATGTAATATTAACCAAGTTTATTTTAAAATGTGCGGGAAAACATATGGGTACTATTTCGCTCAGCAGCAGCCAATCAGATGCAGCATAGAGCAACAGCCAATCAGATGCAGCGTAGGAATAGGAGCGGGAGGTGTGAGATGTGAGGAGCGTGTTTTGGTTAGAACGAGGTTGCAGGTAGAAGGATATAGAGCGAGTAAGGGAAAAAAGAATAGTGAAAAGTGAGAAGAGACGAATGGTGTGAAGCTGCATTCTCGAGAATCGAAGTAAGAAGTTTTTTTCAAAGGAAACGAAGAAAGAAATATTTGGAAATACCCACAAGAAATTGTCAAGAAAAACAAATGTTAGCCGACGTAGAAGTGAAAGACTTGGTAATATTATAACTTAATTTCTATTGTTAGATATAAATGAATGCTAATTTGTCTACCCAAACTGAGATTTTTATTTAATTTGTTTTAAAATAATAAAAAATTATTTTTTAAAGTAATCTTTGTTTATATCCTAACAAAGAAACCTTACAGTATATGCTCAACCAGGTGGTCAGTTTTACCTGAAGGCGGCGAGGTCCTGGAAATACCGCCTTGTAAGTTATTGGGGCCATAAACCTTCTGTGAGAAATTCAAAATAAGTAAAACCGAAGACGAACAATGCTGCCAACAAACACCCAGGGAAATACCAAGGGAAGATTGTTGGAGAAATTTTGAGCCATAAACCCCGGTTTTTACCGGCAAAGATACCGCTGAAGAAATGTAGAGAGGGATGGGAATTTTAGGATGGCCAACCAATGAAACAAAGTCTGGAGCCAGCCAATCAGAAGAAGTTTGAGCCAGCCAATCAGAAGAAGTCAGAATCAGAAGTTTATTTATTCATAATTATATTCTTTATATTAAGTTTTTTTTTTTCTGTTAAGTCTATGTCTTTTTATTTCTCTGTTGTATTAATAAATATGACTGAAATAAAATATATAAATATATAAATATGTTAATTATTTCTTCTTGTTTATTTTAGTGTTTCTTCTTTGTTATTTTTTATAATAAAGTTCATTGTTAATTTCAAATTTGTTGTTTCTGCCCATACCCTTTAATCTAAATAAATATCATTTGGTATCAATCATTTTTAGAGGTGAATAATGGATTTCACCTCACAGGTGCATAGCGACTATTGGAGTTAGGGAAAGGGGCGCGACTAACGCAGGGTTAAAGGTGGACCCCCACAATATTGTAATTTTAAAATTATTTCTATTTTCAAAAGTTAGGCCAGCCTAAACATAATTATGCTTCTTTATTGTGAAGAAATAGAAAAAAAAAAAAATTTCCGTTTGGGAATATTATTAATTTTAAATAATTTTAATTTTAAAATCATGACTATTTTTAAAATTTTCCATTTTAGAAACAATAATGGATCCTTATTTCGAAAACATAAAATGTTGAGGGCTTAATACTAATAATTTTTTTATAATTTGAATAAAATATTAGAATAATAATAGAATTATAAACATTCCCAGCCCCAGAAGTAGAAGTATCCGAAATAGTATCCATAAAAATAAATACCGAAGTACTCACGGATACTCGGGTATCTGTGCTGACGGATACGAGTAGTCACTGTATCCGTAGCTGACGGATACGAGAAGTACTCGGATCCATTGGAAACTATTGGACGGATACAGATACTATCTGTATCTGCTCTCATGAGTACTTTTCACAGTTACAGTATCCGATATCTGTATCTGCAGATACAATTTGCCCATCTCTGCTCCTGGCCTGTCGCTGTCTCTCCCTGACTTAGACTCTCTCCATCTCTGACTGCCTGACTCTTTCCTAGGCTCTAACTGCCCCTCCCAGACTGCCTCAGACCTAGATTGCCCCCCTCAGACTGCCCCTTCTACTCGCCTGACCAGCCTCTTCTAGGAGTTCCCCCTCTCTCTCAAGTTCTCCTAGGTTCAATGGCCTGCTTAGCTTTTCAGCTATGGTTTACCACGTGACAATATATTTACATATATAATCATTGTCTATTGTTTAACATTAGTATGTGTAAGTTTTTATTATTTTTAAAAATAATTTAAATTTAATATTATTCCTACTATTTTCTATTATTTTCATCATTATGTTGTTACTGTTTTTTTTTTTTCAGGAATGAAAAATCTGAATGGATTCTATTTGCAAATATTACATCAGAACTTCCATTAACTGTCCTGGATAGGATTAAGCTAGAACTAGCTATTCAATTTTCCTATGATTGATTGAATTCATGTGCCTTAAATCCAGTGAATTCCCACAATATATATCTAAAAATTTAAACAATAATAAAAACTTTAATTAAACTTCGTCTCCTTCTTGCTATGAATTTTTTTTTTTCCCCCATCCCCAACTTTTTTCTGAGGTGTTTTTTTAAGTATTTCTCAGCTGTTATGCTTTTAATGATTTTTTTTTTTTGGATCAAAGGATCGAAGTTGGATCGAAACGTTGGCTTTCGAAAATTTTCAAACTGAAAATCCTGATTATCATTTAACCTATCGTAAAGAATAACAGTTGAGTATCTCTCACTTCTACAATTATTCAATATGATTATTTTGTTCGAGTTCTAATTACTTAACTGTTTTTGTTTTTACAATTTAATTTTTGTAGAGTTTTCAAAGTGGCCTAATGGACATCATGATGATTAAATTATCACAATGATATCTAACATAAGAGTCTAAGCTTGATTTTAATTATTTAAGGTTAAATGTATACGTTTCTTTTTGGATTTCTCCATATTTTATACATTATTGGTTTGACCAGTTTAATGAAAATTATATAGTGATAATAAATTACCTGATATTGATTATTAGGTTATCAAGTTGATTTTAACAAAAAAAATGTAAATTTAAAGGTTACCCGCTCAGGTATCGATTACAGCTTATCCAATACAATGGATATTGGGGTTAAATATTAGGTTATCAAAGGAGCTGATTATGATGATATGGATTTTAGAATTACGTGTCTGGTGTCCATTCATTACAACTTACGTGATATAAATAATATTTATCGAAAGTGGTGATTATGAAAATGATATTAATTTTAAGATTATGCGATTAGCTATTGATTTATTATATCTTAGGGATCATAAGCAATATTGGGGTTAGCTCTTAAATTAATAAAGGTGCTGAATATGAAAATGATATTAATATTGAGGTTAAAAGTTTTGCGATACTACTTCAGGGCATGGCCTCTTCTTTTGGTAGATTTTGTTACCGTGATATAAGGGGACTCTCATCGGGTCTTTTTGAGTTAATAACTGCCTTGATTAGCTTTATTAGATCCCAGCTTTCAACTATTGTCGCAACGCTCGCTCTTTAGATATAAATAAACCCCCAAATGGGTCTTTTTCAATGGAGATCGGAGCTAAACTAAACAGGGCCATGTTGGCTTCGCCCAGAAGTAGTATCAGGAAACTGGTACCATATTAAGATTACACAATTGTTCAATGATTCAATTATTGTAATAAATCTATACCTGAGTTCTTAATTTTAAAATCAATATCATTTTCATAATCAGCACCTTCTATAACCCAATAGTCAACCCCAATATTGGTAATATTGTGTAAGATGTAATAAACCAATACCTGATCATCACTGAATCTTAAAAATCTATATAATTTTCATAATCAGCACCTTCAAGAAGCCAGTAGTCAACAGCTATATTGTGTAAGGTATAAAAAATCGGTATCATCATAATCAGCACTTTTGATAATTCCTTAGTCAACTCCAATATTATTTATATCCATAAGTTATAAATTGATACCTGAGTTCCTAATCTTAAAAATGATATAATTTTCATAATCAGCACCTTCTATAATTTAATAATCAATCTTTTATGTTTAATTACTCCTTTAAACTTACCATGATAAAACTTCTATATTGTATGATTGCCTGTGTATATTAATTTTAAAAATCCTTAATTCATTAATCTGTTTAAATGTACATACAAGAAAAATATCATTTTTAAATTATAACAGCTTTGATTCTGGATATGTCCTTTAAAAATATGGAAAAAAAAAATCAAGAAGTCTTTTGGTTCTAAAAAAGTATAAAAGAAATTATTCCTATGAGGTGTAACCCCCGTAGCTGTTTGGGTCCGATTTTTTTACCCTATACGAATATTGGATAATAAATCCTTCCTTCCAAGTCTCGGGTACTTTATCTATTGTCCAATGGTGTTAAATAGCTTCAAGAGACGCTGCTTGGTTTGGAGCCCTATGTGAATGAAACAACATAAAACCTGGTAAAGCTCCTTAACTCTGCTTACCAGCTGGAGAAATGAGAGTAACTGGTAATCCTGAATGAAAATATCAGAACTAACCAATGCCATCATTACTAAAGAAAAATTCTTTTTAGAATGAGCCTAATGCAGCCTATAGATGAGTCAAACTGTTGAAATGATTTTAGTTGATTTTTCCCTGAATTATTTTTTCTGCAGATATCTTTTTTCAGGTAATTTTCTTTCTTTTATGTCGTTTCTTTTGCTTCGTTTTTTTTTTTTTTTTTCGAGTTTTTGTTTGCAAGCTGAACAAGTTAAAATGGCCACTGCCCCAAGTTTTCCATCATTTAATTCTCTTCGATCTATTTAAATACCTATTTAGAATGAAATATATATAATTTTTCATTTGAAGCCTAATTGTTAAAAGCTAATAATATTATTCTCCGAAAAATCTACGGCCCGACTAAAGAAGGGAATCTCTGGAGAATGAAGACCAACGAAGAGTTGAAGAACTTGTACGAGGGACCAGACATAGTTGCCACCATAAAGAAGAGAAGGATAAGATGGCTAGGCCACTTACAGAGGATGAGCAATGAGCGCCTTCCAAAAATGATAATGACAGGGAACCCAGGTGGAAGAAGGGACAGAGGTAGGCCGAGACTGCGTTGGCTGCAGGTCATAGAATATGATCTTCGGACTCTCGGCGTTGTGGAATGGAAAAGGGCAGCAGAGGACAGATCTGAGTGGAGAAGAATAGTAGAGGAGGCCAAGGTCCTGCAAGGACCATAGCGCCGTTAGATGATGATGATGATGATGATGATGAATATTATGGAAATCATGTGAAATATTATTTGATACAAAATTATTATATAATTTGACTAACAAGTAAACTCTTCTTCTTTTCCTTCCTCCTTATACCTTTCAGTGTGGAGGAGCCTCGATCCATCTGATCTATTCTTGCCTTTCTTGTGCTAGCTGTCTCAGTTGACCTAAATTTTTTCGCCTATATTGTACATATTACATGCAATCCTGGGTCTTCCTTGTGGTCTCGAACCTAAAGGAATAGCCTCCAACATCTTCAGTGGGTCTCAGTCCTGGTCTCGGCGTTTTTCTAGGGTATCTTTTAATGCAGGGATCCATATGTCCACACTTATCCTTTTGTTCCTGACACAATCTCTTCTTTTTTGACCTGCTTCTCTGCAGAGGTAATTCATCTCAACTGCAGAAATTCGGTCGTTATTTTTGTCGCTTGCAACCCATCTTTCACTTCCAGGTTAGGGAGAAGTAATGCCTTGGAAATATGAAGTATAACTTTATTACTAGCTTCCCGTTTGACTATTAATGTTTTTACAAATCTGATAATATATTTGCTTTCTTTATTCTATTTGAAATTTCTTGGTCTATGCTTCCTGACTTCCTGATAACCGTTCCCAAGTAAATTCAATTATCCAAAATGCATAATATATGCCTTTTAATCTTATACCTGCACAATCATCAAGAATGGGAACAAGGTTGTTGATCCCTAAAAAAAAATTATATATTATAAAATACCTGCCCTTTTTCTTCCCAGAGTCCCTCCTCCTGCCATGAAGTACATTTTCCAGCCAAATGTTAGTTTAGGTCCAGGAAAAGATTAAAATTACTGGGTTTCATATAAGGGCTAAGGTAAATGTACTAGTAATAGACACTGAATTAGTAATCGACACTTGGAGAATCAAATTCAAATAATAAGCTTTTTAATCTGTCTAGAGGCCCCAATCCAGTTAAATTTGTTGCTAGAACACTCTGGTGGGTTGCCCCAGGACTACAGATGTTGTCAAGCCAAAATGGCTATGGGACAGCCGATTTGTAGTGCTGTTGTCTTCTTCCGCAAGATTTTCTTACCTTTTCTTAAGGAGGTAATTCCAAAAAAAATTTTAAAGTAAATTATTTAAACAGCTAGTCAACATTTCTTAGTTGTAAACTATCGGGAATTTGTTTTTAAGTGACCTGGCATCTTGAAGTTAACCTGTACGGCACATTGCAGGGGTGTCTATTATTGGAACACTTCTTGAGTTATGTAACCAGTAATAAGCAGCCCTGTCTAATACTGACGCATTTCATCATATTTATTTTTTGTTCCATATGTGCTCCCAATGAGTTGGCATTTATTTAATATGCCTTTCTGTATAACTTATATTTAATTCTGACCACGGGAACTGGTAATTGACATGGGTGTCAATTTCTGAAGCATCAGCCGGTATAATACTAAATCAAGGAAAAACGTTTGTTGCACATCTCCCTAATATTGTGTATATCATAAGTAACACACTGAATTATTAATCTTAGATTCTGCTATGTATTGTGGATGCTACCAGGCAATTAAATTGATTTAAGAACTTAATTTTTTTTTTTTTTTTTTTTTTTTTTTTTTTTTTTCGGTTGGCGCATTAGGCCTAATGAGACCTTTGGCCGCGCAGTGTGGTCTTCTTACAGACATTTGTTTTGCTTGCGGGAGTACAGACAGCCTGGAGGGGGTAGCCCAAACCTCACGTTGCTGCAAGCCATGGTCACCATGGTACAGCGGCAGACTGCCCATAGCTCCATAACCAATCCCATTGGGGCCAATTTGGCAGTGTCCTTCCCACCGATGGCGTCAGCTCTCTCGGGTTCAAGGACAGTGACAAACTGGTCTAGGTCCAAGGATTATGGTAGCTCAGAGTCAGCAGGCCCCGAGGACCTATATTTCTTTCCCTGAAGCATACCGTCCCTGAACCAAACCTCCGGGCGGCTACTGACATCCTGGAAAACCACACCACGATTCTCGATGAGATACACGGGGAAGGTTCATCACTCCTACGCCCGGTCGGTGTGAGTCGCCTCCAGTAGGCTGACGGGCCTCACATACCCGGGGGTGGGGGTAGACTTGGACTGCGTGGCTTTTATTGGTGGGCGGTCACCCGAATGGAGCGGTCACCCATCCAAGTACTGACCACGATGGACGTTGTTTAACTTTGATTATCTATTGCAAGCGCCCTTGTCCACTCGGCCATCCCGGCCCCTTAAGAACTTAATATAATATAATAATTATTAATATAATAATGTAAAGTACTGTATATGTTCAAACCCGGAGGTCAGTTTTGCCTGAAGGCGGCAAGGTCCTGGAAATACCGCCTTGGAAGTTATGGGGGCCATAAACCTGTTGTAACAGAATGAGAACAGTTTTTATCCAACATTCTAATGATAATATCAAAATGTTTTACTCTGATTTTATAAAAATACTGCCTAGCCCGCTAAACTTTGGACAGAGATATCAATTTCCGATATCTGTTGAAGTAGAATGGTGATTCCACTAATATGTATGTTACTTACTAAGTTTGTTTTGGTTTTTATTCTTTTATTAAAATATATTTATTTCATTCTATCAATTTTTTATATTTTACGTATTATCCATATGTATTGTTTAGAAATAAAATTTATTAAAATTTTTCATTGTAATGCATATTTTGCCTATTTTTCCCAGTAAAACCCACAATGTCCATTACTAGTACAAAGATGTGTCTAATACTAGATTTTTGGAAAATTTAAGTGTCAATTACTGGTGCAAAATCAGGTATTAGAATTATTAAATATATTAATAAAAAGCTATATAATTTCGTCATGCGATACACTGAATTCAAGAGGAGAGTAAATTTGCTATCACCTAAAACAATTTTCGGAAATTCCCAATGGATACAATTGGAGTAGTTAGTAAAAATGTTTCTTAAAGTGTCTATTACTGGTAAATTTACCTTATATGCACCAAGTGTTAATTACATCCAGGGGCAGGATATATTAGGGATTGATCCCTCCCCCCTGAGGCCTCCTGAAATAGATTTTTTTTCTTTAATTCAAAAATCATTCATCACACAAAAAGTTTTATTCTGTTTTAAGAGAGAGAAATAGTTTATTGAGAAGTAGTGCTTACCTACTTTATAGGGTCGCTAGTAACACAGCATAGTAATCAATACATGTGGATATTAAATTTTTTTGTTGTTCGATTTTTGATCAACCGTTTTTTTCAAGTTCTTTTCTTATTTGCCCTTTATTATTATGAATTAATCACTACTGTCATTAGGGGTTCGATTAAAATTATTTAGGTCTCTTTGCAATAAGGGTATTCATAAATAAACTAATAATATATATTCCATCACAAAGCTTAGATATAGAGTTGAAGGTGGATAATGCCCAAGGAGTCGAGTATTATGCTCTCGGCCAAAATACCTTCACCGACACCTAGGTCTTCTAGGAAGCATTGTTGATCTCAGAATTGATCCGAACAAACCCGAACCCGAGACCTCATGGTGAATTCTCCCTCTCCGAAGGCCTCGGGAAATTTTTCTTTTAAGAAAGGGATACACTTTTCGTAAATCTTTTTTCTTTTCCCCTTTTCACTGCACCCGCCTGATTGAGGCCATTGCTCTCATATCTCACTGTCGGATCTAGGATCAGTTCTGAACTTCCTGTCCTGGGGAAGGGTACTATATCAGCATACCTTACTGATCCGTCGGAGTCGATGCAAGCATGTGAAATCCCTTTTCATAAGGAACTCCATCAGTTCTTCTTTGACCTTATGGTGTCGGTAGGTTATGAGGAGGGAGTTGTTGTCTCAGGAAATGGCCGCATTTGCGGCAGAGGGACCTAACTTCTCTTGGCTCTCCGCTTACTCCAGGGACCCTACGCAGGGGCGCATAGTTAACATTGAGTTTTAGGGCATTGGACCATTCAGAATCTGAGAACAATTGTTTTCGATATCTAAATCTATTGGCTTTAGGTGCTTCTTTTAAATGCCTAACTCCAACACCTTGCCATTTGCAGTTAGCCCATTCGTCAAGAGAACTTTCTCTCAGTGACTGCCTCTCTTACGCTTCGGTTGCCTTGATCCACTCCAAGTCTTTCCGGACATTCAGCGAGTTCTTATCTATAATCGAAAGTAAACTGAAAATGGGCGTCCGGTACATTTGACAGTCGCTGGGCAATAGCCCAATGCTGCAGAGGAGCCTCCCATAGGCAGCGGATCAATCCCAGTCCTCGATATCTCCTTGGTGCATAAAGCATCCCTGTACAGATGTTAGCCCGATGGTGGCTTTGACACTCCTGCAGATATTTACATCGATACCATCTATATGGTATTTTTGTAAGAGGCGCAGTCTGGAGAGGGTAAGTTAGCATCGGGAAATAATACTGATTTACCACATTGATCTTTTGCTTTGGTTTGAGCAGACTAGAGCACACCAATTTATAAGGATTATGTTAAGCTTATTTATGGCCTCCTCGTTAGCTTAAATTCCAACTTGGTTGAGATGAAAGACAAATTGGCCATCCTGTCTACTGAACTTAAAGAAAACATAACTAGCCTAAAATCCAGTTTCTCAGCTAAAATTAATGACAAGCTGAACAATTTGTCTAGCGAAATGAATGACAGGTTTACCCAACAAGAAGCGAGGGCTGCCGCGTTTGAATAGGAGGTTGAAAGACTAAAGAGGATGCTGGAAAAAGGGGCCCAGGCGTTCACTTGTAATAAGGACAGCAAAAAGAAAGAGCTTGGAGGAATTGGCCCAAAATCTACAGAGCAATTACCACGAAAACGCCAAGGTTTTTTGGAAAACGATCAAGGCAATTAAAGGAAAGATGAGCAAACGATTACGAAATGAAAAAGATGAGGGGGGCAATTGATTACCGGGGACCAAGGTATTTTGGAAAGATGTAGACGCCACTACAAGGACATTTTTTTTTGGAGATGCTGAGAAGAGAATGCCTAGAGAGGGTATAAGAAGAGAATATGATGAGGTGATGTGGGAGGAGGAGGTGGAAGTAGCGGTCGAGAGATTAAGACTCGGAAAAGCTCCAGGAAGAGACGGCATCGCTCCTGAATACATTAAATTTGGTGGGGCAGAACTAATGAAAGCATTGCAGAGTCTTTTTCAGAAATTACCCTCTGAAAAAACGATCCCCAAGGATTGGGAATACAACATAATTGCCCCGATTCGCAAAAAAAGCAATGCTTGCGAATGCGAGTGTTATAGACCTATCTGTTTATCCCAGGTTGTGTACAAGCTCTATACCTCAATATTAGAAAAGAAGCTGAGAGAGATAGTGGTGGACGACTTGGAAGAGGAACAGGCTGCTTTCAGGACCCAACGCCAGACTCAGGACCATATCTTTTCTCTCAGGACAATAATAGATAAGACATGGGAACGGGAATTTACAGTATCTTCTTAGCATTTATAGATCTGAAAGCTGCATTTGATTCGGTCCCTAGTCAAGAACTGTGGAATGCTCTCTCACGAAGAAACATCCGCCAAGGATTGATAGAGGCAACTAAGTCGACATACCACGATTCCAAAGGAATAGCAAGGATTAATGGAAGAGAGTCCGATACTTTTGCAATTAAGAAAGGAGTAAAACAAGGAGATAGTTTGAGCCCCCTCATGTTCATTGTATACATGGATGAAATCCTAAAGATATGCAAACGTAGGACAGCCCGCACTACTATTGGAAACTGGAATATGAGGACAATCCTCGCCCAACTAATGATATTCGCGGATCACATTGTCCTTATAGTGGATACTAAAGAAATCCTGCAGCAAGCTGTAATGGAATGGGAAGCCGAGCTAGAAAGAAAAGGAATGAAAATTAATGTCAGGAAAAGTAAAGTAATGCACATTGGCCGGGAACAGGAACATGTTGAAATAATGTGCAAATGTGAAACGAAATGGAAATGGTGGACGATTACACTTACCTCGGAACGGTGATCAGCAGAAATGGAAAGATAGACCAGGAGATATCCAATGAGATTAAGAAGGCAAACATAATTTACTACCATCTCTGCAACACACTTAAAGGGAAAAGGGAGGTGAGGAAAAATGTTAAGCTGCATATCTTCAAAGCTGTTTACCTACCTACCCTCCTATATGGAAGTGAAAGCTGGGTACCATTAGATAAGCACCTAAGCAGAGTTACTGCATCGGAAATGAGGTACCTCTGAAAAGTAGTGGGCCGAACCAGAAGGGATCGTATCAGGAATGATAGGATTAGAGAGGATCTAGGGGTTGCTTCTCTAAAGGATATCCTTGAATAGAGGCAACTTAGATGGTTCGGACATCTGTGTCGGATGAATGAGGACCAGGATGCAAGAAAATACTTTGAGGCCAGGACCAACAGGAAAACGCCCCAGAGGGAGACCCAGAAATTAATGGGCAGACTACATCTCCATGTATGGGACTACATATACAGTATGGGAGAGAAAAGAGGCAAAAATTGGAATGACATAAAGGCGCTCGGGACCAGAAGGCTTGGATTAAGATCATGTTGTGGGGCGATCAACTGCTAATGTTATTGCGCCCTAAATTACATTCTATACTGTTATAATATAATGATTATTGCATCGTAAAATATATATATATATTTTTTTTAATACTTCATTGTTTTTATACAACTTTTTTTTGTGTTTCTCTTAATTTTATTAATTTACAATTTTCTTACTGTTTCTCTCTCTCTCTTTTTTTTTTTTTTTTTTTTTTTTTTTTTTTTTTTTTTTTTTTTTTTTTTTTTTTTTTTTTTAAACTTACTAACTACATAGTAGAATAATAAATATAAGAGGTACTTAGTATAATAAATATACTCGTAGTTGTACTTTATTACATTAAATTATATACTTATGCACTCCCATACATACATATATATTACAAAGTTACATAAACAGTCAGGCATATACATGATGTATACATAAGAATTATATTTTGTCATATAAGTTGGTTTCTTTCAAAATAGAAATTATTTTCTCAGTGTTCGTTGGGTCGTTTCCCAGGCATACATTCAATTTTCTTTTCAAATCCTTTGAAGTGAAATGGGTATCATAGACAGGGCAATCTTCTACGATATGCTTCACAGTTAGGTGGGTGTTACACCCCAGGCACATAGGTGGCGGTTCTTTATTTATAAGGTAAACGTGCCTAAGGTTCGTGTGTCCTATTCTCATGCGGGTCAGGACCAGCTCTTCTCTTCTATTCCCGCGCAGGAGGGGCTCCATTTCTTGGTGGTGTCCTTGATGGTTCTAAGCTTGTTATTGGTCGACTCGGACTTCCATATGTTTTCCCAATCTGAGCTTACTTTTCCTCTTAGCCATGCTTTAATGTCCTGCGGCTCTAGTATTTTCTCCGGCGTTAGGTTACTCCTCTCAGCTTCCTTAGCAGCCTGGTCGGCCTTCTCATTTCCCTCTATTCCAGTGTGAGACGGGACCCAAAGGAATGTGACTGTTTTACCCATCGTTTCGAGAATATTTATATAGCGCTGAATTATTTGTAGCAGCGGGCTCTGTTTTTTGCATTTAATTATACACTTTAGGGAGGAAAGCGAGTCGGTGCATAGCAGAAAGTCCTTATGTTCTGAAGAGATTGCATGATATAGTGCTATACGAATTGCCTGCATTTCAGCTGTGAAAATGGAAGCTATTGAGATGAGTCTTTGTTGGACGACTGTATTGTTAAAGACCACCGATAACCCGACATTATCTCCTTGCTTGGATCCGTCGGTATACAGTATTTGCTTATTCGAATAAGACTGGATCATTTCAATGGCTTTGTATCTCTTTGCTTCTTTGGACTCCACATGTTTTAGTTTAGTAAGTCGAAGATCCATTTGAGGTGTCTTTTTCTTCCAAGATGGTTCATAAGAACAAAAGTTATCTTCTTCAATATTCACTTTCGGCAAAGAGAGAATGAGGTTTCTTCGGCGGATGGCTAAGGGAGCAGGAAAGTCGCGGTTTACTTTGGTATAGATGCAGATGTTTTGGTGAAAAGATGTAATCAAACGCAGGATTTGTAGGTTGGTAAGCTATTTTGGAGAGATATGAACTTATTAACTGTTGTCTTCTGATGAAAAGAGGAGGAACTCCAGCTTCTGCACAAAGACTTGTGATGGGACTGGTTCTAAATGCACCCGTTGCTAATCGGATTCCTGTGTGGTCAATTGTGTCCAGAGGTAGAAGTTGGTTGGTTATTGCGGAAGAATAGGCTATGGAACCATAGTCATTTTTAGATAAAATTAGACTTCTGTAGATTGTAAGAAGCGAATGTCTGCCCCTGGTAGTTTTGGATAGAACTTTCATGATGTTCAGTCTCTTCAAACATTCTTTTTTGACGCTTTTGATGTGGCTGAGCCAAGTTAGTTTGCTATCCACTATCAGCCCAAGGAATCTTGTTTCCGATACGAAGTTTATGTTTGTGCCTCCTAGGTTAAGGTTAGGAGGTGTGCTTGTGTACCTTTTCCTGGAGAACAAGATGGCATTCGTTTTGTTTAGTGAAAGCTTTAAGTTATTTGTTTTGACCCATACATTTAGCTTGTTGATCGTATTTTGGAGAACTGTAGTTGCCCATTGTATGTGTTTGAATCTTAAAAAGATCTGAAGATCGTCAACGAATAGTGATCTTTTAATTATTGGAGGGATCTGAGTATTGATTGAATTAATAGCTATTGCAAGGGTACACAACTGAGGACACTACCTTGGGGGGTACCGTTAAATATGCGTTTTTTACTCGAGAGTGATGCGCCAATACGAACTTGGATAAACCGTTTAGTAAGAAAAGACTTAATGAAATTCGGCAGTATTCCTCGAAAGCCCCATTCAAACAGTTGTTCAAGAACCTGGCTTCTTCTTATGGTGTCGTAAGCCTTTTCTAGATCAAAAAAGATACCGATTGCTTCCTTTCGTTCGATAAACGTGTTTAACACGGCTTCTAATGAGATCAGGTGGTCCATGGTGGATCTATTTTTTCTGAACCCACATTGTGCTGGAGTTAGGAGATTGTGTTTTTCCAGAACCCAGAGGAGGCGCTTATTGATGATTTTTTCGAGTAATTTGCAGAGGCAGCTTGAAAGAGTAATTGGTCTATAATTATTAATCTGAAGTTTATCTTTTCCTGTTTTTAGTATTGGAATCACAACCGCTTCGAGCCATTCGTCAGGAATATCACTTTTTAATTAAATATGTGTAACAGAAGTTCTTTTACATGATGGGAAAGATGTTTGATCATAATGTTGTGAATTTCGTCATAACCAGGGGATGAATTTTTCAGTTCGTCTATTGCTGAGTTTAATTCAAAGAAGGTATTGGGCTATTGTAATTCATTTGAAGGTCGTTTGCATTTGGTAGGTTGGAAGAGAAGTTTATAGAATTTAATTTAATTTCTTCAGAATGGTCTGGATGAGAACCCGAGATTTCAGAAAAGTGGTCCACGAATATTTCGGAGAGTTGTTGCGGGTCATTAGTAATACGATTTTGATATCTTAGTATTGGAACTTCCATAAATTTTGAACCGGATATGTTGTCTATTTTCTGCCAAATATTTCTAATAGGAGTGATTATATTGATGGATTCTACATAATTCATCCATGATTGCTTATTTTTAAGTTTGACAGGTCGTCTTACCCTGGCTTTTTGCTTTTTATATGATATTAAGTTTTCTGAGGTAGAATTTGTTTGAAGATCTTTCAGTGCAGAATTCTTTTCTTTTACGGCTTGGCGGCATTCGTCGTCGAACCATGGGGTATAATTTTTCCTAGGTAGCCCGCTTGTTTTTGGAATGGCATGTTCCGCCGCAGCCTTAATGTAAGAAGTGAGTGTATTTACGTGTATTTTGTATTATAAGTGCATACCTGTTGTGTCATTTGGAATGTTTGGAAGCTTAAGTTCATTAGAAAAGGATTCCCAGTCGGCTTTTCCAATAATCCACTTTGGGTTTTTCTTGACAGGCGGTAGCGTTCGAGTGGGCTGTAAGATGGTCGGAAAATGATCACTGCCATGTTGGTTATTGATTACGTCCCATGAGTATTGAATGGCGAGGTTAGGTGAGCTAATTGTAAGGTCTATTGCAGATACGCTGCCGTACGCAGGACTGATATAAGTAGTTTTCACATATATCAATTATCCTTCTAATGGTATTGTTTCTGATATTGGTTGGTGTAGGAGACCAAGTTTGATGGGAGCTATTTAGATCACCAGTAACAATATAGGGTGGCTCTAGGGAATTAATTAGTCGGATGATGGCAGGCGCGTTTATAGGCTCAGTTGGAGGCAGATATATATTAAATATGGTAATGGAAGATGTTAGATGGACTTTGATGGTGATTGTCTGGAGTTCGGAATGAGTATTAACAAGTTCAGAGTGACAGTCTTTACGGACAGCGGTGAGAACGCCTCCACAGGGTCGGTTACATGAAATTTTGTCATTTCTATAAGTTGTGAAATTTTTCAGGGAGAAATGTTTGCAGGGATTTAGGTGAGTTTCCTGAATGCAAAGCACAGCTGGGTTTTGATCATTAATTAATAATTTTAATTCTTCAAATTGGGTGTTGACACCGTTGCAGTTCCATGATATAATTGACATATTAATGTGTTAGTATAATAATACACCAGCTGAATTTTAGAGAATGTGAATGGGAGATAATGGAGCATTGAGTATTTGTGGCAAATATAGGATAAGAGTTTAGAAGTAAAAAATAGATATTTATAAAAGATAGACAGAAATAAGATATAAGTAGGTGAATTGATTAGCAGCCAGATATAAAATATTGAATAATGGACAGGCAAAATCCAATAGATACATAACAGTAAGTAAACACACATAAAAATAAAAAGGAAGTGAATGAATATAAATTAAAAGGTACGAATATATGATACAATTTAGAGTAATATGAATTAATAAAATATATATTACGATATAAAAGGGAAAGTAAAAAAGAGCTTGTTCATGTAGAAAAAACGATGATGAATATAAATAAAGGAGTGAATGAATACAAACTAAAAAGTACGAATACGAGTATATGGTACAGTTTGGAGTAATATAAATTAAAATATATATTACGATATAAATGGAAAAGTAGAAAAGAGCTTGTTTATGAAGAAAAAACGATGATGAATATAAATAAAGGAGTGAGTGAATACAAACTAAAAAGTAGGAGCATGTGATACAAAATGGAGTAATATAAATTAAAATATATATTACGATATAAAAGGGAAAGTGAAAAAGAGGTTGTTCGTGTAGAAAAAACGATGATGAATATAAATAAAGGAGTGAATGAATACAAACTAAAAAGTACGAATATATGGTACAGTTTGGAGCAAGGGCGTACCCAGGATCAAAACTAGGGGGGGGGGGGGGGCAAGCAAAAACTAGGGGGGGGCAAGCGATGGTTGTTCAGGTTATAACACCTTACCGCGGAAAAGGAGAATGAAACCAAAATTATGCATAATTATAGTAGTGCTTTATCAACTAAGTTATTACAATTATTTGCTTGAAAAAATGTATTCTATTATTGCTTCCAGTCTTAAAAGCCTAAAAAATTATTTCTCCCAGCCTTCCATGGGGGGCAGCTGCCCCCCCCCCTGCCCCCCGCTGGGTACGCCCATGGTTTGGAGTAATATAAATTAAAATATATATTACGATATACATGGAAAAGTAGAAAAGAGCTTGTTTATGAAGAAAAAACGATGATGAATATAAATAAAGGAGTGAGTGAATACAAACTAAAAAGTAGGAGCATGTGATACAAAATGGAGTAATATAAATTAAAATATATATTACGATATAAAAGGGAAAGTGAAAAGGAGCTTGTTCGTGTAGAAAAAACGATGATGAATATAAATAAAGGATTGAATGAATACAAACTAAAAATACAAATATATAGTACAGTTTGGAGTAATATAAATTAAAATATATATAACGATATAAATGGAAAAGTAGAGAAGAGCTTGTTTATGAAGAAAAAACTATGATGAATATAAATAAAAGAGTGAGTGAATAAAAATTAAAAGGTACGAATACATGGTAAAAATTAGAATAATATAAATTAATAAAAAATAGTAAAATAGAGTTTTTCCATCGAATGACATTAGTAAATATAAATACAGAGTTACATGAATATAGATGACTAAGTATAAATATATGTTACAGTTTAGAAGAATATAAATGTATAAGATATTTATAATAAAAGAAAGGTAGCATGTGATATGTACGTAAAACGGAGATCTCGGTATTTTATAGATGCATAAAATATATACTCTGAGGTAATGGAGACAAATATATTCATATGGCGGAAAAATCGGAATGTAAATAATGTCCTTTAAAACGGTAGGAGTGATTGTACTGTATATGTTTATGGTGACTAGTAAAGGCATTGATAAATAGATGCTATTAAATCCGTAATCAGGCGTCTTGTTATTGTTATTGGATTCTTTGATTTGAATTCTATATTTAATTTTGGAAAAAGAAGAGGTTTGAAAAATGATTAGAGGTGTTAGGGTAACGATTGTCCATATAAAATTTGTATTTAAATATTAAATAAAATTTATTATGCACGTATGTGATGGTTATCGTGCATATCATATTTTTTTAGATTTCCGGTTTCCCTGTTTCTTACTATTTACTACGATAAACTCTCCTTACGGGTCGATCTCTGAGCTGCGGTCGGTATTCGGCACAGCTGGAGCGACGCGATCGGTTCCGCTAGGCCCCATATCGTCACATGAAAGGAGTGGGGGAATAGAGTCTGCGCGCTGCGCGGATCGAGACCTCGACCGCGGCGCGCGTTAGGATTTGTGGGGGGGGGGAGTAAAGGAAAGGGAGGGAGGAAGGTTCGTGGGGGGAGGGGGTGAAAGGATTTAGGGGGGTCAAATTTGACTCATTATTTTTTGATTTTTTTATATTATCTGTTTTATTGTTTATTTTTTCTCCAAAAATGAATACTGTGTCTGTTTGCGTACTAATATCTTGTTTTTCAGTATTTGATGATTTTTGTTTTATTATTTCGGCGAATGTTTTACTGAAGTGTGTTGGGTTCTGTTCTTTATATCTTTTTTTAGCCTCGTTTAAGGGTATTTTATTAGTTATTTGAATTGATTTGATCTCTTTGTTAATTTTAAAAACTGGGCAAGAGCGATCAAGAGCATTGTGTGGGCCCCCACAATTCGCACATTTGGCCGGTAAATTGCACCGAGTAGTGTTTTCGTGCTTTGCCTCGCCACATTGAATACATTTAGCTTGTTGCTTACAAATATTGGTTGGGTGAGCAAATCCTAAGCAATTGAAACACCGCATGGGATTTGGGATGTATTGCTGGACTTTGAACGTCTGATAACCAATTTTTATTGATTCTGGAATTTTAGGAGTAGGGAATGTTATAATATATGAGTTTGTAAGAATTTCGTTATTGTTTCTTTTGATTTTAATACGGACTACATCATTTATTACATGGCACATCTCTTTTTTAATTTTTTCAATTTCCGAAAATTGGAGATCGTAACAACGAATTACCCCTCTACTATAATTTAAGGTGCTGTGTGGGGAAACTTTAATGGGGAACTGCCCGCCAAAATTATCGCATCTCAATAATTTTTCGGATTGTTTTCCGTTGCTAGTTTCGATCAAAAGTGTGCCATTTTTTAATTTTTTAGGTCGCCGGCAAAACCACTAAGAAATTTGCTTATAAAGATGGGTGAAACTTTGGCAAAATCTTCTTCGTCTGTTCGCTGCATTATTAAAAACGTTGGACTAACTGAAATATTTTCTGTATTGTCTGGCAACAATTTGAGACGACCTCGAGGCCGTTTTCTTTTTGCCTTTGGGCTGTCAAGGTCTATGGGATCCTCCATAGAAAAATTAAAATTTAACGAATACAAAGAACAAAAAAGAGAAGAAAATTAAAAAAAGAGAAAGAAAATTTACAATAATAGTATAGAGAAAAAAAGAAAAAGAAATAGAAAAATAATAGGTAATATAAATTGATTTAGCCTTATCTGGTTAGAAGCTAGCAGGGCTAGGGACGTCCTCTCTCTCCTAATTCCAAACACTGACTCCGGAAGGCTTGGTTTTCATAGACAGAGGCACCTCCACGCTGAAAGGCACAAAGCAGGAAGAGAAAGAAGAAGACACAATCTTTTAGATTTGGACGGAAGTGGATTGGATAATTTTAGTCCTTTATGAAAAGCAACTGTGTACATATATGATAATAAAACTGGATCATATATGTTACAACAAAACTCTTTTAGCTATTTGCGTAAAAGTAAAGTAAAAATACCAAAAAAAACTAAACAAAATTTTTTGTGAATGAAAGATACATAAGTTTAAAAAAAAGAAGTATGATTCAATTGAACACTGGATCCCGTCCGATATAGACCTGTTTACGTGTGCTCCGCAGGATTACTAGCTATTTGCGGACAAGCGATAAATATAAATAATTACTACGGGTATCATTTTTTCTATTATTCTATACACATTTAGTAATTCTTTGTTTTTATTTTATTTTATTTTTTAATTTCGCACCCCTCAATATTACTTAATTACCAGGAGGAAACCTAAAACAAACAGGCATCGGAGAGCGGAAGCCCTCGGCCCCTTAACTCTTATTATAAAATCCTTGAGCAATTTAACACTAATCAGACTAAAATAGACCCAATTCCTCTAAAAATAGACAGATGTGACATGGTAATGTTGAAAAAAACTTATATTAAAGCAAATAATAGTAATAAAAGACCAGTGATTAGTTATTCAGCCCAAGAATACACAAAAGTAAACGTTAAAGGGAAGAACGTAATAATTAATGAGTAATAAGTAATTGGTGAGAGGGGGAAAAAATAACTGGCTAATACAAAATCTCGCTAATAATCTATATGCCACCGAGGACTTCTTAGGTGTTCTTTTTATATATTTATTTAAAACAACGAGAAAAATCTAGGAAATGCTCATTCTATTATTATCTGGTGCTAGGAACCTTAAATCGAGTCTTGGTCCAGTATCGACCTCCAGTTATCTCTGTTGAGTACTGCTGCCTTCCAATTGCGAACATCCAAAGTGGTCCCACCGAAGTCGTGGCCGGCTTGCTCTTATCACGCCCTATATCTGCCCTCTCAAGACTATCCTATCCTATCCGTCCTATCCTATCCTAATCACATGGCTATTATATCTAGATAGGTAATTAATCATGAACAAAACAACCGTCTTTTAACACTATTTATTAAATAACACAATAAACACTTTACATGGTTGAAAAGATAACATAATGAGGGAGGTTATCACAAAAAGAGCGAGACCAGAGCCTTGATCACTCATAATCGATACAATCGATACACAACAATGGCCAACCTCAGTCTCGCCAACTTTATTATTTTATTTATTTATTATTGCACTACATCGAGCTCTTTATTGGCGGGCGCAAGTGACGGTGCTGCTTCTTTCAGGAACTAGAGAAACGGGGATAAAAGCCGGGCCATTACCTGGGATTCATAGGGTTTTTTAGCGTTTTTAATTTATTTTTCCATAATTAAAATCCGATTGAGCAAAAAATCATTTGAAAAATGTCTAATAAGTATTGCTCGGTCCCTCAGTGTTCAATTAAAAAATTAAAAGACGTGTCATTCCATTTATTTCCAAAAAATAAAAAGCTTCTTAAAGAGTCTATTGTAAAATAAAGAATAGATAAGCCTGTTTCGAAACATATGACGATATGTAGTCTTCATTTTAAAGAAAGTGGCTATATTTATCCAGGTAAATATTAGTAATTGACGTTTTATTATTCCAAAATGTTAGTTTTATGCAAATAACATTGGGACCATAGTGTCATATTTGTTTTTCTTTTTTAATTTTCCCCATTTTTGTCTTACATCCGTTGTGCTTAATTGTTCCAAGTTTTCAATGCGAAGCCTGAAAGTTTTGACAAATAAATAAATACTATGACAAAGAATCTAATCTGTCATAACAATGATTGTATGAATAGGTAATTAATGTTATTACTAACCGAAAAACGTAGAGTAAAGTTCCAATGATGTGTTTGCATTTACCAGAACTACCAGCTTTATACGTACAATGACAAGAAAATTGCTTATTATTATTAATAAATTTGATTTCCACTTTTATTTGATGGGGCAGTCCTTTAAGGTTGCTAGTTTGAAGGCACAAGGCTTGTAAAATAACTGTTTTTTTACTTTTAGATATTATTCCACATGTAATTATGTGGTTTGTATCAAGGATAGCCTGCCCTCCAATATCACCACTCCAGGATCACATTTTCGACGTTGTCAGGAATTATTGAATGTATTGAATTATTGTTGATTTTTCCAACATCGATGTCTTGTAAATGAATATTTAGGTGTCTGATCCAGGAACGGCCCAGAAGTGGGGAAAACTTCCCAAAAGTGGGGAATCCCCAGAACTGGGGAAAGAAACTACGTAGAGCGTCTCTGTTGATTTTATGTCCTTATATTGAACCTTCTGCTACTCCAATGGTTGCGAAAATACCTGAGGTGTAAGAGCGAAATCGGATGCTGGTATCTCTAAGTTTCTTATTAAGATTCAGTCGATTAAAATTTGATTCATTTAACAGTGTTTGTCCTGCTCCGGAATCGACCTCAAATTGTTGAATTATATTGTTGATTTTTAATTGAACGAAATACTTCTGTGTCTTGATTCTGACTGTTTATTTCATATATTGTGTATTGATCATGGAGGAATGAGTCTTCTTCTGAGTCTACTGACTGCACTTCCTTTCTGACATTAATCTTTTTAGACACACTTTTTCGACATGTCCTCACTTCTCACAGTATTGACATTTTAATTTAGTCGGAGTAACTCTGCAATTTTTTGAAAAGTGATTATTTCTACCACATTTTAAACAAAGCCTTCAATTCCCAGGTGTTGTAAATTAAGGCGTGTATGTCTTGAATTTGATTTATCTCTAGGTGACTCCCACTACATGGTCTCGAAAGTCTATGTACACTGTTATTTTCTGTGGATATATCGAATTGTTGGCTTGCCAAGTACGATGCTTCTAAGGTTTGTGCCTTTGAGACAGCGTCGGAAAATGTTTTCGAATCATCCAAAAGAAGTTGGTGGCGTATGTCTTGGTTAGAGAGGCCTCTGATAAACTGGGAGTGTAGAAAAAGATCTGCCACAGACTTTTCACATTCACATTTGAAGCTGCATGCAGGAATGTATTTTCGTAATTGGATGACAAAATCTTGGATAGATTGGTTAGGTGCTTGTTTTTGTGATAGAAACTTGTGTCTTTCAACTAAAATATTTTTTTTCTCGGTCAGTTGGTCGTCAAGTGTTTTAATGTTTCATCAAATATTAATGTATTGAGTTCTTTTGGTGCTACTGATAGCTTGAGCAACTCGAAATATTCAGGGCCAATGCTATTTAAAAGAATTGTTTTTGCTGAGTCTTTGTCTGACGCTAGGCCTTTTAGGGCAAGAAAGTTGTCAAACCGTTCTTTGTATTGTTGAAAGGATTCCGTATTTTTATCAAAAGTATCAAATTTACTTACATTATGTTGAGGAAGTGTTGAAGAAGCGCTTTGATATAAATAAATAATATGACAAAGAATCTCAGCTGTCATAACAATGATTGTATGAATAGGTAATTAATGTTATTACTAACCGAAAAACGTAGAGTAAAGTTCCAATGATGTGTTTGCATTTACCAGAACTACCAGCTTTACACGTACAATGACAAGAAAATTGCTTATTATTATTAATAAATTTGATTTCCACTTTTATTTGATGGGGCAGTCCTTTAAGATTGCTAGTTTGAAGGCACAAGGCTTGTAAAATAACTGTTTTTTTACTTTTAGATATTATTCCACATGTAATTATGTGGTTTGCATCAAGGATAGCCTGCTCTCCAATAAATGGTCTTTTAAAATTACCAATTATCTCTATCACATCAACTATGTCTACCCCGTTCTTTCCGACATTTTGCAAAAATACTAGCGCACCCTATAGTCGATTGCGCCCGCCTATAGAGCATTTTCAATACATTGTTGGACCGCCGCACAGTGGTCCCGATCTGCCCATCATGGTGCAAAAAATACTTACAGTAGACGGATCTTTTTCAAACTTTGTATTATTTTTAATTCAATAGTAGAGGTGAGAGATAGTCAACTGTTCTTCAATTACGATAGGTTAAATTATGGTCAGGATTTTCAGTTTACAATGATTTTATTTTGTTACCCAACGTTTCGATCCAACTTGTGGATCTTCATCAGGGCTACTGAGTCCAGGTGGATACAGGAGTATCCTCAGTAGACTCAGAATGGGAGAATTTCTTACTAATATTATAACTTTTAGTGGGCAAAGCTTGTTCAAACTTTGTATTGTGTTTATTAGTGGAGTGTAGAATTGTTTTATATCGGTTTCATTAAAATAGGAAAGGGTGGGAGTGGGGGTAAGAGGGAGGGGTGGGACAATTTCTTACTAATATTATAACTTTTAGTGGACAAAACTTGTTCAAACTTTGTATTGTGTTTATTAGTGGATTGTAGAGATGTTTTATATCGGTTTCATTAAAATAGAAAAGGGTGGGGATGGGGGTAAGAGGGAGGGTGGGAGAATTTCTTACTATATTATAACTTTTAGTGGACTAAACTTGTTCAAACTTTGTATTGTGTTTATTAGTGGATTAAAAATAATAATAAAAACTATCGTTAATTTATTGGCACACATACTTCTGCCGATTTTGTAATGATCAGTTATTTATAAAAATTGAGAATATACATGCATACATTTAATTAATTAATTTTAATTAAAATAATATATTAAAATAAGAAAATTAATTTTCTTTTAGACCCTGGCTTGTAGCAGGAAAATCCCTTATACCTCTACAAACAAAACAAAAATACTGTAAAATGTAATAAAATGAGTTTTGTAGCATAACTAAAATATTAATTCATATTTTCAGTTGTTATCAGAAACTCTACATTTAATTTAAATTTAATAGTGCCAGTAGCTCTTATATACAGAGGGTAGGTAGTATAATATATTATACATAGATTAATATAAAATGAATAAAAGATACTTACTGATGTAATGAAATCAACCTCGTTCCAAAAACACAAGAAACACTGGATATTCAATACACTTACTAGATATAACTATAGAGGTATGATCACTAGAATCCCTACAACTGCACTGAATGTCTTACAGTGGTCAAAAAGTAAGTAAAGGATTACCCCGAGGTCGGGAAGGAGGTAGGTAGGTAGCGCACCCTTGGAGCCGGCCGGCACACATACTTTATCTCTAAAAACTCCCCTTTTTCTAATGTTGTGGGGTCGTGTGGGAATTGAAATTCAGATAGTTTCTGTAACGTGTAGAGCCACAAACATCGCAGACACTTGCTGACAAAATAATGCAGATATTCCCCAATATGAAGAATAGGTGACCAAAATTGTTTACTTTAAAAAATAGTTCATTCGCTTAAATCAATGGATACAGAAATCATTTGGATGGCTGTATATTGTATATAGAATGCACATTCAAGTTAACATAAGTAAAAATTGATAGAAATTAACTAGCGAATAATACAACCATTGGTTACCGGTCTGCAAAAAGGGCGCGGATGGAGATGCCAGAAACATACAACTTTGACATGTTGTATATTCCACAAAGTTTATTCTATTTTTGTTTCAACTATATTTTCAAGGTACAGCATTCATATAAAAACCAAGAAAAATTATTAGATCCAGAAAAAAAAAAGTTGGTTTTGGGATTTTTTGCACCGTAATGCTTGAATCGGGACTACTGTGCGCCGCCTGCACTGATCCCATTCGCTAGAACTGGGCCGTATATCCTACTCCTAAAAATTTTCTTCTCGAATCACACCAGAGAAATATTGTGAGCTTGTGTTCCATATTTCGGAAGCATGTTTGAGAACTGGTCGGATGAGAATTTCACATAGTCGGATCTCAGAGGATTTGGATAGGAGGCCACCTCTTGGATGCTTCTGTTTAGTAAAATAGCTGTGATTAGCAGCCATAATCCGTTTCTCTACTTCTGCCCCAATGTCCTTTTGTAGATTTACCAGGGATCTAAGGTACACTAATTCCTAAACCCCCTCCATACGATCCCAGTCTACTAGGATATCACAGTTTTTAGGATTAGCGCAAATGTACTTCGTTTCCCTGTAGTTAATGATATGCCCCAACCCCAACAGCATTTTTCAGTGTGATAAATGCTAAATTGATTGATCTGCCAGCATTATCGATGTTTTTTGCAAATATTAGCAGTAGCACGAAGAGGTTAATAAGTATACCACTTGTTTGGATTCCAGTGTGTCTCTAACCGCCTTTTCCAGAACGAGATTGACGACCAGTCATACCGAACTCCTGTTCTAGTGGAAAAGCTTCTTGAGAGGCTATCCTTCAACGAACATCATATCATTCATCATTTACACGGACGAAGGATATGTTGCCCTCCATAGTCATTCTAGTAAAACGTACCTACTTTGAAGGAAGATTCGTATCAATCATTGCTTTATATACCTCTGATCTGGAGATCGGGTAGTAAGTAGGCTTGCTGGAAATCAACAAATATGTGGGGCGTAGTGAAACCCATAATTATTTAGTCTATTTCAACAGCATTCGGAGGGTGAATTTCTGGCCATTGGTTGGCATACCTCTTCGAAATCCACAATGATATTTTTAATCTCTCTCAAACGATAACGTTTGAGGTGGCCTAGCGATTTAAAGACTTTGTTTAATGAGGCGTTTACCTGTTCGTCCCATTCCAAATTACATGTTAAGTTCACACCCAGCATGTTTAAAGATTTCGGAAATTCTATTTCAATTTCGTTAACAGTTATTTTTTCTTGATTGATGATATCGTTTAAATTTGATTTGGTACGGAATATTATAGCTTTTGTTTTTGTAGGATTAATAATTAGTTTTTTATTTTTTGCCAGTTACATATGCTTGTTATATCGGAGTTAATTAAAAAGAGACTAGGATAATAATTTGTTTCCTGTCCATGACTAAGCGAATGTCATCCGAGATTTTTATCAAGGCTGTTTGAGTGCTACATTGTGAACGAAATCCTGATTGTCTAGAGTCAGAGAGCTGATTTTCGATTATGTTGCTTGTTATCTGATTGTGAACTATACGTTCGAGCACCTTGGAGAGAGGACAGAAGAAGGAAATAGGTCGGTAATGTTGGATTGGGAGATTATTTTAGGAACCGGTCTGATCATTGAGGTTTGATCAATCAATCCTTTGATGATCAATCCTTATGATCTAAAGCTCTTTGGATTTATTTTCGTTCGATAATTCAGAGTAAAAAAACTTGTTTCTTCTATCGCGGATTGCAGTGGTTGTTTTGTTTCTATTTTTTTTGGATTCGGCTTTAGCAATAGGACACTTAGTTTTAATGTATTTTTTCCTGCATCTGTCTTGCAATTTCTTGAGATCACTAATCTCTTTCGTGATCCAATGGTAGTTCCGGTGCTTACAATAAATGCGCGTCTCTGGTGCATGTCGTTCGAATAGATCAAAAATGCACGTATTGAAAAGATTCACATAATCATCAAGGTTTTCGGACTAATAAAATTTTTCCCAGCAGAGGTCGGCAAGATGTTTTTCAAACTTTTCTTTATTTATCATTTTCAAATAACGGAATTTAAATGTTTTTGATGGATTTTTATTGCAGATTTCGTATTCATCAAAGACCAAGTCATGAGTCTTTATCAATGGTAAAGAGAGTTGACCGGATGATAAGACGCAGTCGATGTTTTTAAAATCTACCGCAAAAACATCCAACCAGGTATTTACTGCTGAGGTATGACAAGTTGGCTTAAATGGTGTAAGGTGCAGGTTAAATGATGAAAAAAAATTATTTAATGCACGGTTTCATTGGAAAAAAAATAATTCATGTTAACTTTTATGTCACCTATGGTAATTATATGTTCATGGAGGAGAAAATATTTAGTTAGGGAGGTTTCCAATGAGGATAAAAACACCTTAGGTGGTCTATAAATAACACAAATCGATAATTTATTAGCCCTGTCCTTAATTTCGATAAACTGAAATTCAATTTGTGAATTCAAGTAACTTGATGAAAAAACGGACCTAGCCATGTACCTGCGTGAAATATAAACCCCTACACCGCCTCCTCTCCTGCCTTCTCTATCATTTCTCAACAATTTATAATTTGGCAACGCTATTTTATCAATTCATGAAGCCAGGTTTCACTTAAACATATAACATCGTAGTCACTTATCGTAAAATAATCTATGAACTCTGCCCAGTGTCCTAATAATGATCCAATGTTTATGTGGCATATTTTAATTTTACTGATCATTTAAAAGAAATAAAAAGAGAGAGAAACAAAATCATCAAAAGGGTAAAATTAAAAAGAATTAATAAGAATGAGTTCCTTGAATCTAGAATGGGCGTTACTAGAAAATAGATCCTACTAATCTTAGCGTAAGTACGAGAGAGAAACTTACACAGGACAATCGTAAAGACGAAAAAGGATAACTGGGAAGCATACCTCGAGTGTTGAAGGAACCCATGGGGAATTGCATAGCGAAGAGCCCTAGGCAATACCTGGAATGGTGACGTGGCCAGGACGGCGGAACAAGCAGTAAAAGCCATAATGGAGAGATCCTTCCTTGAAGATGATTTAACGTCAGACGCCGAGATACACACACATATATGAGGCAGACTATGAGAGTACTTCCGCAAACTAATGATGTTCCTCCGTGGGAAGAAGTGGATATTAAGATGACTTTAGACGAGCTGCGTCTTGGTAAAGCACCGTGGCCAGACATGATCGGAGGCGATATCCTGAAAAATACAAAGCTAGCGCTCATTGGCCCTCAATCTCTACTGTTCAACAGATGCCTCAGCGAAGGAGTCTTCCCAAGTATCTGGACAGAAGCCGAAATGGTTGCGGTTCTGTTACCAGGTACAACAGCAGTATTCGTGAAGTCCCAATATGCCTCCTCAACATAATGGTAAGGTGCTTGAGAGTCTCATGCTACAAGGCCTAAAATGTGTGAATCAGCGGCTTTCTCCTGATCGATCAGTTCGGGGACGTAAGGGCATGTCGACGACAGATACTATTGGCTAGTTAATAACGGCGGCAAAAGCCTCATCAAATAATTACTTTGTTGTCCTGTTCTACGACGCATTTGATAACATGTGCTGGCCAGCAATTATGGACGAGTTAAGAAAACTGAAGTGTCCTAAGAATGTATACAGACTTATAAGTTCATTCTTGGAGATACGCTCTGTCTTCTATAGGCTTCAATGAAGAAGGATAACAAGATCAATCCTGCGTGGTTGCGCTCAGGGATCTGTATTGGGGCTTCCCCTCTGAAATATAAATAGGAATCCCCTACTTATCAGTTTACGAGCGGCAGGCTACACACCATCAGCGTGCGCGGACGATTTTGGGGTTGGTATTGAGGCGAGATCCTGTCAGGACCTGGAAACAAAGGCAAAGAAGGTCACCCAGGTCGTTTTGAGATGGTGCTTTGAAAGGAAGCTTTCACTTAACTGCGAGAAGACCCGCCCACAGGTTTTTCAAAGGTAGAATGACAGCCTTTCCACCCAGAGTAGCGCTGGGGGATGTGATAATAAAGCCATCACAGGAGATAAGTTTTTGGAAGTGCTCATTGGCGAAAGATGCAACTTTTCTGGCCACCAGAATGATGTCAGAAGTAAAACCTTCTACCGTTTCAGCTGCCTCAGAAGCATAGCAGGAACCACCTGGGGACTCAAATACGAATCGAGAGAAACTCTTTACAAAGCCTCTTTCTTGCCTGTTGCGATGTATGCGGTGCCAGCCTGTGATCAATACTTAAGGCATTCCGTTCTGAAATTAGTAGAGCAAGCACAAAAGAGGGCTCTCTTACTAGTTACAGGGGCTTACCGCACGGCTCCGACTTCAGTACTGCAGGTTATTGCTGGTCAACTACCAATAGACCTAAAATTAAAAGTTGCAGTTGCCAAGTACAGAATTAAGAGAGGACTGTCGGCGAGAGTAGGGGACAGCTGCTTTACATGCCCTAGCGGAAGATTAGAGAAGGTTGCCGATAGAATAGAAAAAATAGTAATTACGGAATGGCAAAGGAGGTTGTACACCTGCCAAAATGGACGACTGACCGCGAATTTTTACCGGATGTTCGTCAAAGGATCAAGAAAGACTGGTTCCAAACTGATTTTTGTACTGTGCAGCTCCTTACCGGTCATGGAGACATAAACTCGAAGCTGTGGCGCTATAGAGGATGTCAAGCACATCATTTTCGATCATGTTCAATGCATAGTAGCGCTCGCCTGTCCTTGGCTGGGGTCAGTCACTAGAAAAATAGTAGCGACTCCTGAGGTTTTTTGCGCTTTCAAGAAATTCGCGAGGAAGATCTTCCAAGCAAAGAAGTGCACAGAATGGTAGCATGGAACAATATAGAATATAGAACAATATAGCGGTGAATAGGTGTACATTATATAAGTAGTGAATAAGCTAAAAGTAAATTATATTTTATCATTTATCTAAGCCCCCAACAAATACATAGGAAACTACTGGAGCCCTGTTTGGTGGGAACAGCTGAAGATCGACTGGTTAACTGCCATCGCTTAAGAAAGACAGATCATATTACTCAGAAGTGGAGAAGGCTAATTGATGTGGCTAAAGATCATCAAGGTTTGTGTGCAAAAAAAAAATACATTCTTGGGTCATGGCGGTCAGAAAAGACGTAACTTGGTTAATCCATTCTTAACCATAACATTCTGCATCTACTGGAGATTTCTAGAATTATATCGAAAATGCTGTTGGTGCAAGTAGTTTTCAAAAAATTAATATTCTGACATAAGCACAAGTAAATTGTTAGAAACACAAGTTGCTAGGACCAAATGTATAATTATTCTTATGTCCCGAAAATTCTGACAAAATGTTTAGAAGATTTGATAGATGGTAAGAAAAATCTTTTTTTCTGCTTATTAAATTAAGAAGTTGGTAAACAATATTGGTAACTTTTATTTATGAAGAATTTTATGATTTCACTATTACGACTTTCGTTGGCTGATTTTTTATATCAGTACTGATCTAATTAAAACTAATTGAACTCTTCATAATAATAAATTTCTAAACAATATTTGAATAAAATAACAAAATTTGTTATAAAAAGAAGTAATAAAGGTGAAGTTGAGATATCTAAAGAAGTAGATTTTACATCTGTATCTCTTTTTTTCAACAATTCACTTCTATGCAATATGGATATTGAAATACTATAATATATATAAAAAAAATACTATTTTTTTTTTGTTTAAAATGTAATTTTTATTGTAAAGTTTGAATGTGTGTATTCTATAATTTTAATAATTGAAAATTTTATGTGTTTAAGCCTATTTACTTTCATAGTTATCCAAGTACGTCACACCCCCATTCAACAAATATCGACTCGTCCAACCGAGCTTGTTTGCTTGCCCCTTCAGGTTCAATGTTTTGTGGTTTTACTAAAATGTAAATGAATTACAAAGTTAAGAGTGCTTGTTGAAGAATTGAGAATTTGTGTGAATAATTTAATTCAGCTTCATGGATTCTGAGCAGTGCTAACTAACAAGATTGTGAGATGTGTTATTCAAGTTTATTTTTTATGTTAGTAGCTCACAAGTTTATGATTAGAACATTGCCACTAAGAAGTAAAGGAGTTAATCATGATTATTGCCACTAAGAAGTAAAGGAGTTAATCATTCTGTTTTATAAAATTTCTTTGGTTTGCCGTATTGATAGTTAAATATTATTTCAAATATTGGAGAAATCTGTATAGTTAAGCATGTTAATTTTCCACAATCCCAGGTGATTATGAACATATCATTTAGTTCAAAGCTGTTTAAATTGCCAATATTTGTAATAATTGTATAATATCTATGATAATGGAGTGTTTAGTTATTAATAATAACTTTCATAGTGGGCTTATAAAGCCTTTAATATAATATTTTTGTTACTTACGAATTGAGATGTTCATGTCTCTCCTGATCGAAGTTTTGGTCAAATATTTTCAAGTTGCTTAGAATTTTTAATGTAATGTTATTGTAAGCAAATGGATGGTATATACACCTCTGCGCATTATTGATGTAAACATTAATAGAACTCTTGAGTATTTAAATACTTGTTCATGCACATATTTAGTTTTAATCTAGCATTCTAATGTTTGCGATCTTGTGACCTTTGTACTTAAATTGGGTAGGTTGAAGACTGATACATTTTTTGTTAAATTTCACCTACTCTTTCACTAAGCTTAGGAATTATTTGTGAATGTTTATTGTTACAAGATATGGAAATGTAATGTTTCAGAAGTGACATGAAAATTACTGTCCTCATTAACTTATACTTTTTAAGTATTTAATAAGTTATTATTGCTATGTTCACACTGTTATTATTGTACACTTCATCAGATTGTTATTGATAAGTTATTTTCATTCATCATTAATTTTGTGTACCTTAGTGATATCAATATAATAAGTTGTGATTGAATTGCTTGTTACTTCAATTCTGCAATTCTATTAAACGTTGGTGTCTTTGTATATTAATAGTTTTGATACTAATCACTTCAGTATCATTAAGGCAAACTATATAGTGTTAGTGCTTTTTATTGAGTTATTCTCAATATCATCAGTAAGGCTGGTGGTTATTCTTCTATATAGGTTATTATCAAATGTTTGCGGCATGTGAAAGGAAGAAGCTATTTGAAAAAAATATCCCACCAAGTATTGTAATTGTGATGCCTGGAACATTTAGCGTTCGTCTGTTTATATATGGAGGCAGTTGTTCACCTGGACCGGCCAGCCGCAATGCCTTCTCAGTCTCAGATGTCTTATTCAAGAACTACTGGTTTGCATGGGTATGTATATCTTTCAATTCAACTTCTTTCACTTTCATTTATTTTAAATTTATACTTCTTATCCATATCTTTATGTTTAATTAATCATTTCAATATACATGTTTAAATCCTTTGGAAGTGCTTGAATTTCCAAAGTTATTATATAGCAAAGTTTAAATTAATGATAAACGACTTTGAACATTATGTTGAGTCTTTTTAATAAAACTTCCAGTTTATAATAGACCCATTATTCCTCATGAATGGAACAATTGATTGCTAAATTATATCTTCTTTAAAGTATTTGTCCTCTAATCAAATCATTTAATGTATTAATTCCTTTTTAATATAATACAAAATTAATAACAGATTTAATAATTATTGAACATGGAAGCCAGCTCATTGTTGACAACACCATTGGACTGTTGTTAATCATAAAACAGCTTGAATATTAATTTATAATTTTTATTCTTTTTAAATTCGATTGTGTCAAATGATTGACAGAAGCATTTCCCTTTGAGTTAATTCCTTTTTTATAATTCATAGCTTTACGAACCTTTTCAATGCTTTTAATTTTCTAGTTATCTATTTCAAATTAAGTATTTTCCTGACATTTCTGGTTGCAATTATGAATATGAAGAAAATGTTTTTTGAACTAAACTGTAATAATCCCACTTAATAAATCACCAATTTTAATTATTTATTTTTATATTTAATATATTTGATGAACTAGACTGTAATAATCCCGCATAATAAATCACCAATTTTACTTCTTTATTTATGATACTTTATTTATTTATTTAATTTTAACTGTCTGACTTTTTTTAAGCAAATTATTTACGATGAATTAGTAATATTTATATTTCATACTTGAAATATTCTTAAAATTTGTGTTATAAGGATACGTTAATGTAGTTATTCTAAATTAAATTTATATTGTTTGTTTATTATAAATTAAATTGTAATTTAATCACGTTGCGAAATACTTATACTTTCTCTAAATGTTTAAACTTTAAGAATTTTTTTTATTTGGGTTTTATTTAGCCGAAATTATAGGGAAAAACAAATAAATTAAAAGTATTATAGTGTTTAATTAAGCTTTAGATGATATAAGAATTAAATTTCGTGTGAAACTTTATTATGGCACAATACTCTGTAACAGATCTGAGGAAAGGTTTATGTTCTGATTGAAGTCACAAACTGATAAAAAAAGGAGTATTGAAATACATATGTGTTATCAATAAATATGTTTTATTATGAAATTAAACAAACTTATAATAATTACACTTGATTTCTGGTAGTCATGTTTTAAAATATTTTCATATTATGTTGAGGTTATAATTTTTTATTTCTTTTATCATTTTAGCTTTGTTTGCATGATCAGAATAATATATATGTGTGTGTGGTTTAATAAACTTTGTAATAATCTTTTTCATTGTTAAACATATGTTTTGTTTATAACCTTGCTTCTAAATCAAGTGGTTTGAAGTGGATTTTTTTTTTTAATTTTGCCAAATGTGGTAATAAAACAATATTTTCTTTTTTAATTTATGAACTGCAGGAATATATATATTTTAAAAATTTCAATTTATTATGAAAATCACCTTAAAAAGAAAGATTTGTTTTTGAAGTAGCATTGGTTAAATTCATCAAAATAACTAGACAGAAAATGCTTGCTTTGTAGCATATCTACTTAGGATTCATAATTTTACTTGAAAAAAATACATATTACATGTTTGTCATGTTTTTTATTTGAATTTAAATGAAGCAAGGCCTTTATTGCTAAGTGGTTAAAAACAAAAAACAAAAAAAAATATATATATATATATATATTTTTTTTTTCTTTTTAATATTATTTTAATTCTAAATGAAACCTTCATTTCTTACTTTAATTTATTACTTGGAAAATTATTGCACATATTTATTTATTTTCTTTTTTCAACAATAATATTTTTATTTAAAAATAATAATATCAAGTTGTTGCTATGGCTCAGTATAATTCCTTTATTACTGGTTGGTATTTAAATGATTTGGTGTGGATTCATTCTGTGTTTTGATGTTGCTTTAAGCAAATATTTTAAGTATTTGAATTATCCTTATTTAATAAGAATACTCATTTGTTGCCACTTCCTGATTTCACTATTAACAGATTAACAATGTTTTTTATGGTTATTTCAACCCATACCAAATACTATTAATGTCTACAATACAATATTCATCAGTCAAGATTTCAAGATGAAGTAGTTGCTTCACTATATTAGATATGAAGTAATTTATGTAACTATATTGAGGTGCATAAATATAAATTAAGAGGAAATATGAATAACTGTTTTTTTTTTACTAATAATTTAATTTATATTAGTTTTTGACTATTAAATTAAGCTAGCTATTTTCTATTAATCTAAGCGAGCACTTCATGTAAATTTATTAATACATTCTAAACATAAAACCAAATCTTTTGACATAATTACCAAATGATGAATTTCTTTAAGTGGCAGAAATAAAGTTTCAAGATTTTACAATTATATTTTTCATATTTGAACTCTATTTATTTCTTCTTAAAGATGTCATTATTTTATTTTTAAAATCAATATTATTTCCAAACATCACTCATAAACTAGATTTTTCTTAGTTCCATGTTTAATTCTCATATATAAGTACTTTTCCTAATGTTAAAGTTGTGTTTATCTAACTGAATAAAGTCCATAAGAATATCTAAAAATCTGGTGCGATGCCCGCAACACAACTTTCACTTATGAACTTACTTTGATTAGAAATCAACGTGATTCAATAATACGTAAACGCTACACTTTTCCACATTTATATACTTATATTGGTATATCTCCATAAGTTATAATGTATCTGTAATGCAAAACTTGAATGTTCTCAGTACTTTTCGATTCATTATTGCTTATTTCTTTTTTAAGGGACCTAATTTCATCAACAGTCGAGTTTTTTTTACTGCTTGGTTGTTTTTTACAGCGATTTGCTTTTTGTAAATATATCTTGAAGGTGAATGGTTAGGAGGTGTATTTGCAACTCGTAGTAAAGTTTTTCTTTATGCCTTTCTGGAAATCGAGAACGATTACTGTTCCTCTAAAATCACTTTATATTGCCTTCATAAATTTATTATGGAATTAAAGTTTCTAAACTAAAATATAATTAATTAAAGATTATCTTATACCATATTTTTTCACACCTTAAATTCTTTAAATAATTTGAGCATCACATATTTACTCTCTAAAGTAAAATAAAATTTTTTATTGTTAAATAAAAGTTTTTATTTTCATCAATGATAATACAGAATATTTGGCTGTCACATCGCGGGCATATACACACATCAAATACCCAGTTTGATAATACTTTCATTCAGGTAGGAAAACCATACAAAATTATTTTTAAAAAATAAATAAAATCAAATTAAATAATCCAATTTATAATAATTATAAAAAAATAAAAACATTAATTGGTAGAGGGTTAATAAGGGAAAATATCATGATCAACCGATCAATTAATTGTTTATGGAGAGGATTTAATAATTTAATTTAAGTAAATGAATAATTAATTTAGTAATTCAATAAATCAATTTATAGTTTCATTAAAAGTGTAACCTTTATAGAGGCTGGGTTTTCATCCTCATACACACATCAAATACCCAGTTTGATCAAAATAGTTACAGCTGTTATTGAAAAAATAAAACTTGAAAATGTGACCAAATTTATTAAATAAATTGCCCCTTTCATTTGACCAATTTTGATGAAATTTTGGCTGTCACACCGTTGGCATATACATACATCAAATACCCAGTTTGATCAACTTCGTTACATCCGTTTTTGAGTGAATAAAAAAGAAACACTCGAAATAGGAACAAAATTTAAGTGCCACCCTCCGTTTGACCAATTTTGATGAAATTTCGGCTTTATACATATACATACATCAAATACCCAGTTTGATCAAAATCGGTAAAAGACGTTTTTGACTCAATAAAAAAACAAAAAAAAAACAACATAAAAATTGGACAAAATTCATTAAATAACCCCCTCCGTTTGACTAATTTTGATAAAATCATTGATGTCACATGGCGGGCATATACATAACCAAATACCCAATTTCATGTTCGTACGGTTCATAGTTTTTGAGAAGTCTGTTCACACACACACAGACCATTTCACGGGACTTGGTTATTTGGACTCAGGGGACCCCAAAACATGTATTTCTGTTTAAAACTGGAAGTCGAAATTTTTCATGATCGCAATACTTTCCCTTGACATATATTTCATATATAGGTAAGTGAAAGTAAAAATAGTTGAGTGCATTATGTGTTAGATGTAGAAAAGACTATTTGAACTGTAAAGAACTAAGCCATGCATTGATGATGATTGTTTTCTAGCTTTATGATCCACCATACAGCAGTAATAATTATTACTGTGTATAACTTGCTGAGGAATTAAGAAAAGAAAAAACTTGTCCCTTAACTTTTCGATCGATAAATTGTCGAATATTACAATGATCACGGATAATAAATTTACATGTGATTGGTATAAATGGCTAATTGTTTTGTAAAAGCTTTCTTATGTTTGGTCGAGTATAAAGTACCTTTATTTATTTTTTAACACTACTGTTCTGTTTCTGGATCCTACCACAATTTCCTCGTTTTTCATTCCATCTTATGTTGGAAGTTCTTTGGTGTTACTAGCCCTATTTGATTCTGTTGGATTAGTGTTGATAGATAGTTTTTTAAGTATTAGGGACATATTTATCACCATATTTCTTCAATTAGATAATTTAAAATGTTTGTATGTTATCTTTTTGTTAATTGTTTGTTGGTGTATTAAAGTAATTTAAATAAGGTAGGAAATAAAATTGTTCCAAATTATAGTTTTGAAATATTGTTAATTTTTATTTTTTTTTTAATTTCATTTTTTAGTAGGTCATGATAGAAATATTTTCAATATAGAATTTCAAAGTTCCCAAATAGGCTTAAATATTATTTAGCTTATTTATAAAAAGTAGGACAGATATATGTATTTGCTTTTTATTTCCACTCATCCGGGTCATCACTTTTCTGAAATTTCATTAATCTGAATAGAATTAAAAAAAAAAAATAATTCCATAGTTAAATTTAACAAGCAGTAAGTATAATAATAATTTACTTATTATCCTTAAAAATAATTTAAGGAATTACAGGTTCTTGTAAAAATAAATGGCAGTTTTCATCTTAAAAGCATAGGTAATTACTGATTTTTTTCAGTGGGTCTAAAAATATTCATGGCTTCACTACATACCGTTTCATTTTTAAATCTTTTCAGAATTTTATGTTTGTTTTTTTTTACTTTTCATATTTATGTAATAGAATTAATATACCATGGTTTGTTTTGCAATACTCTACAATAAATAAGTTTTGAGTTTAAATTACTAAGATTTTTCATTTTAACTTAGAATCAGGTAGTAGATTAAATATTTAGATTTACGTGTACATTATGAATTAGTAATAAGGCAAAAGAAAAAGATGTATTTATGAGGTAAACTAAATTTTAGAATGTGTTATTTTTTTTTTTTTTTTTTTTTTCTTTGTTCATTTTATCTAGATTGATTTCCATCCTTTCTAGTCCATCCTTTCTTTAAATTAATATACATATGTTCATTTCTATTTTATATGATTACTTTAAATAATAAAATACTTATACCCTAAGTTTTAATAACAATTTATTTTTATGTTTAGGAGACCAAATCAAAACCCAGAAAGAGATGTTCGCTCCTATAAATCCAACCAACCTCAACAGCATATACCAGTTAGTAGCCATAATCCGGGACCCTATTCAGGTGTATCTGGTTCAAACTACAGCTCTATGCGTTATATTCATCCTACTCCATATGCTGCTCCTCCCCCTGGAGCTACACCAGTCCCTTATCGTGACATTTATCCATCCAGTAGAAGCTCAGTATGTATTTAAAACATGTAAAATACCTAACTCTTTTCTTAATTAAAACTATTTAATAAATACATACAGTAAACTCCCGATTACTGCGGACGGATTATACACGTGCTGTGGATGAATTTTTTTTCGCTAATTTCAAATGCACACAATACAAATCCATTGTGATAGGTAAGGATTTCCAGGAAAAAGGACATATGACTTGTTTCTTCTGTTAAGAATTGTTATTAGCACGTTCTGTGCTGTAGAAAGTATTTCATAAATTATTTTTTGTAATTACTTTATTTTTTAATTTTAGCTGTAATCAGTAATTTTACAGCGACACTTTACCCAAAATTATATATATATATATATATTTATATATATATATATATTTATATATATATATATATATATATATATTTTTTTTTTTTTTTTTTTTTTTTTTTTTTTTTGTGAGGTATATTCTAGAGTTGGATCTTCATTAAAAGCAGGAAATAATGCTTTATATGATATTCAACTAAAAGTTGAGTATAAAATACCATTTTAGAATATTTTTTCAAATATTTATGCTGAATAAAATTATATATTTAAAAAAAAGTAAAAATTTGTATGCTTTCTTTGACATTTCACAGAACATCTGCAGCAGTTAAACATGAGTTTACTGTATGTGCCATTTTTTGGAATGAGAATGATATGAAATAGACTCAATACATTTTTGTTTTTATTTAATTAATTTATTATTTATTATTGTTTTTAATGCAGCTTATAAATATAAAGGATTTAATACTTAATACATGTTTTATATTGCATTTTTATTGTAAAATGAATAGCTAAAATCCATCTTAGCTGATAGTGATTTATATCTTTGGTTAATTTACTATTTGTTAATGTTCTCCACTTGCTATAGTTTATATGAAATTATTTATTTAAAATATTCTATGATTTTTGTTTTTTTGCATTGATTTTGTTTATTGCTGTTAATTTCATTACATTAATAAAAAAGATAAATCTGATTGTTCAAAAAAGAGTATTGATTTCTTTGAGACAGTAGTTTTATTTAAATTTTATGTTAAGATTAATTTCTTTGATTTAAAATTATATTTTAAATAAAGTATATATTCTACAATAAAATGTGACCAACAATATTCGTTCTTTACATTTTCATTATTATTTATTTATTGAAATAACTACCAATTTCTGTGGTCACTACTCTGTATTGGCTCTAATACTCATCAAACTTTTAAAATTAATCAAACTTTAAATTTAAATAATCAAACTTTTAAAATTAAAATTGATGAAGAAATTTTCTTGTACCTTAAATTTTAACATTTTCGCTTTTCAGAATTTGGTGAGTGAAAGAGCCCAGAATGTGGACTTCGTTAGGGAGCAACTAAAACCTAGAATATCGTTGCTAACCAATGCTGATTATTTGTCATCTCTATCACGCAACAGACTTCATCAGTAAGTTTGATTTCTGTCATACTGTCATTGTAAGCTTAAAATCAAATGCTCATTTTGAAGTGTTTAGGTAACTTGAGTTCACAGGTAGACAATCATTTGAGATTTTGAAATGTCAGTTTTGGCCAGTGATAGTACTTATCTTATATTTTATTTTAACAAATTTTTATTAGAAACACATTCACTTGTAGCAAATATTTGACACCTTAACTGTTCTAATTCCTGCCCTGCAGTCACTTTTATATCTCATCTGACACTGATAACCTAAAAAGTTGTTAAATGTGACCTGATCTCACTGAGAAGGACCCATTTGACGTTTGATGTCCTTTTTGAGCGAACAGAAGTTTAAACCTGTTATCTAATTAAGTTAGTTAAGTCCCTGAAACAACACAAATAATAGTGTTAAATAGTGAATAACAACAGGGTAGGTTATTCTGTAGGGCAGGAATTAGAACAGTACCTTTTAGTTTTCTAAAAAGTACATAAAAACATAATAAGCATGAATTCTTTTAAAATTTAAAATTTTATCAGTACCACTTGATACCCCTCTGACATAAATTGCAGTACCTTCAAAAATGTTATTGATGAAATTCTGCTGCCTAATGTTGACTGTATGTATTTATTAAAGATTTTTCAAACTTCTCAAGTAGGTACTGCTTCTGAACAGTGGCTCCTGGGCGTGGCCTATTTTAAGATATTATGTGGCCATGATATTAAACTCCCATTACATAATTTCAGTTAAAAAGGACTAGCTTCAATTAAAAAGGATTAGCTTTATTAGATCCTAGCTTTACTCTCATTCTTCAGAGATAAACTAACCTCCAAAAGGGTCCTTTTCAGTTGAGGTGGGGGCCTTACTGAACGGCTTAAAACAAAAAATGTTAACCACACCTGCTCAAAATGTACCCAAACTTACTCTATCTGACTAAGGTTCTAAAATTTTTAGTGACTGAGATTTTTAGCAGAGTGAGATACCTCCTAGAGGTACTCAACTACATTCAGAGCTCCATGTTAATTATGCTTCGACAGGAATCCATTTCTGATGTTGGTTTCTATTCCTCAAATTTAGAAGTGATTTTTTCAGCCTGTGTTACCTACTAGTATTTATTTTATGTTTTTATTTCTAGTATTCCATTGCTTAATTTCATTTTAATGTTTAATTTCTTCTATTTTCCGATGAACAGAAATACCCTTACCATATTGATCAATGACCTTATAGCCCTAATTTGAGACAAAATAAACCCACCATAGTATAAAGAAGAGACATTTATTCCCCGCTATGTAAACTAAAACATGAAAAGGATTGAAATGCTGTAACTTCTTAACTACTTGTCTGATCTGCCGTATTCCCAAGAAAATGAAAAAAAAAAAATTGCTTTTATTTTTGCTTGTAAATAATTGACAAAAATGTGATAATTTTTGAGTTATGTGCTTATAAAATTTATTCTTTTCTTCATAGTTATCTCCCGGGGTTTTCTGGGGATCTGACTATTTTTCTAGACGGTAGGGGAAGGAAATTTTCAAAATGATGCCTCAGTCATTGAATATAATCAAGTATTAATAAAGTTATATACAAAAAACACCTTTTAGAAATAATATATAGAAGATGATTCCACTCTTTGATTTTTTATCTGTTAAATTTGAAACATATTATTATTATTAGTAAATGATTTATTTCAGAAACTTTATCTTATTTGATAAAAATAATCAAATTAAGGAGATCTGTTAATGCACTTGATGTATTAGTGTTTCATGATTATCCATGTTGATTAGATAATCATTGGAGATTGTGAATGCAAGTCCTACACAGGTTTAAGTCATTTCTTTAGGGAAGAAGATAAGATATTTTAAAACAACTTAATTGATATCTAATACTCTAATAAGTATATTTTCTGAATATTTTTAGTTATCTCTCTTCCTTTCTTCATTAAATCTGATCATTCACTGAGATTCTGGGATATTGTTTAGTATAATGGTTGAGAAAAAACTTCTTCCTGTTAAGAAACATTTATTCCTTTTCAAGTGAGTTAGTTTATTTCTTGTTAACTCGTTTGGATAAGTAAAAGTTTAAAGCTAGAGGTATAGCATATTTGGATTGAGGCACCTCCACTCTAAGAGTTAAGAGTTGAGTGGAGGTGCTAAGAGTAAGAGTAAGTGTTTGGGACAGGAATTTCCATCATTGTATTTAGGAAAATACAATGATTCTCCCGTTCCCGGTAAAGAAAAAATGGACTGTAATGGGGTGTTACTGTATAAAATAATATCTGACCTTTAGAGGATGTATATTTACAGGGTTTTAAATTTAGCATTTGTATGAGACATAAATTGTACCCGATGTGTAGGTTAGGGTATTGTGCCATGGTGGGTAGGGCTTCCTTATTCTCTGGCTGCCTCTATCATGGTTCTAACTTCTTCCTCCTCATGCCTCGGGGCATCTCCAGTGGTCTACTCTCTAGACATTGTCCTTACTGGAAGAAGGAACAAGGTGAAACGAAAATTGTGTGCGTCTGTTGTGGTGTACACCTTTACACTCAACTGCTGACCGCTATCAGTCGGCCATTAGAAAACCCCTTTTAGGGCACAGGGCTAAGTTGCACACCGTTACTCCCTCCGTCCCCAAGCCTTAGCTTGTAAAAAGATTTAGGTTGCCCGGCCTGAACAGTAAGTATTAGAGAGAGGAATCAGAGATAAGAATAAGAAGAAGTTATGGAAAGTTTGTGCTGGACTTTATCATTATTAGAAACAAAACTAAAAGTAAAAAATTAAAGCAAGATGGGCTAAAAGTAAATAAAACTGCAAAGGGCTGTCTTACGACATGGCTCGAAAATAGCAATCTGGAAAACTTGAGAAGAATTATTTGGCCTATTTTGTAATTATTTAATTTATTAGGATCAAATGCAGCTGACTCGTCTGTTTTTTGGAACAATCCCCAGTTCAAATATATTTTACAAATTCATATCCTTATCGTTTTTGCTTCTGTATTAGTTATAAATATCTCAACTTTTTTGAGGATTTTGTGAAATAAGACGTTACATTTACAATTTGTGATATGTTTGCAATGTTTTCAGAAATGAAAATTATCGAGACCAAATGGGTGGTCCTCCTTCACAATCAGTTGATACACCTATCAAGAAAATAAGACTTGGTGAACCCAAATCTGACCACCAGAGAAGCTTGCGTGTTGATACTAGAGTAAATAATATTTTTAATATTATTGCTGTAATAACATTATTGCTTTTTATGTGTTAGTAATATTAAAAACTTGTTTAAGGATGATTCTCAGCCTGCAGCAACTTATAATCCTCAGGTTGAAGCTATATCACCTACATTGCCTTCAGAAGCCTTACAAGAAGATGCTAATTTTCGCTCTACGAAAGATGATCTTCTTCATGGCATTGCGAAAGTGGATAGAGAAATAACTAAGACTGAACTTCAGATTTCAAAGTTAAAAAGGAAACAGGTGATTAATAATCCCATTTTAATTTTGTATTACATGGTATTTTGTTTTTACTTTGAAAATCTATAAAAATTCTGTAAAATGAATTAGCTTTATGTGCAAGTAAGATTTTATAATTCTTAGTTGCTTTCAAATATGATATAATTGTAAGAAAAATTATTACTGCTGTTTACAATTAAAAATCTCTTTCAAATATGATATACATTGCAAGAAAAATTATTACTGTTGTGAACAATTAAAACTGTTTTGAATGGCTTTACTTTATGGATGTTCACCAATGTTTTTTAGATTAAATCAACTTAACCACTTTGTATGATTGATTTTTTTTTTTAATACTGTTTCTCAAAAATAGCTCTAGCCATTTTGGCTATACTTGTTATATCAGATTGGTCTTATCTTCATTGAAATATCTTAATTGTTTTACTCTAAAGTACCTTTAGTTTTGGTTATTTGAAATAATTAACCTTCTGTGATTGATATTAGTGATAAAATGGCTGAATAAATATCATGCAAGGATTTGATTATTTTTTATTAATCTAAAGGGAAAACAGAAATATTTTTCTAGGTTAAAAAAAATGTATGGAAATCAGTATAGTATTATAAATGTATGCTGTGCTATAACGTTGCTAATGATTTTTAAAAAATGTTGTTAATTGACCAATTAAGTTATAGAAGATTGTAGATAGTGACAAAAACCCAGGCAAAAAAGATGTACTTAATAATTTAATTATATAGCCATCCTAATTATTGATATTAAATTTTAATAGCTATTTCAACAATAGATTATTAATTTTAATGTCAATGTATAGTATAATATTGTCATTTCTTTAAATAACTGTTTTTTGATAATTTAAAAAAAAATATGTATATTTTAATTTTTTTTTAATCTTTTATGCAATTTTTTCCTATTAGCAAGAGCTTGAAGAAGCTGCCAAGAAGCCAGCTATTAAAAAAGAGGAAGAAGAAGTACCTCAACCTAAACATCAAAGTCCAGCTCAAAAAATATATGCTGAAAACAGGGTATTCAAATATTTTATATTCTAAACAGTTTGTCCCTTTTAATTTGTTTGGTTCTTAGGGATTAGTTGGGCCCTATTGTGAAACACTGTTCCATTTAATTATTTCACAAATAATTCGTACATATTAGTCATTTCAAGCTGATTTTCAGAGGCCAACGTTTTTAGTAGCCTCTAAAATGGCAGTGTATGGACTATTGGATCCAATTGATAACTCTCTAGAATGGTGAGATAAATCTTATCAACCAATTTCTAGTCCTTAGATCTGCTTTTTTTTCCAGCATGATCGTTTATCATTATGCCCTTCAGTGTTTTGTGCTAAGTTGAGGTACATTTCTGGTCTCTGCAAACACACAGGCCCATGAGGTAGGATAGGCCCATGTTCCTTTAAGAAGTATTAAGGGGGCTCGTTTAAAAGGTGGTAAACTGAATGTTATACAGTCATTATAATAATTGTTCTGATCGACAAAACTGAATAAGTATGTTAATAACTTAATTGTTGTTGTTTGATTAGATAAGATAATGAAACAAGTACATCCTTCTACAACTTTTACTGGTTTTCCTATTATATGTTAATACCCAATTCTGTTCTATTTCTATTGCGGTAAGTAAAAAGTGTTTTCTGCGTTTAGTGTCAGTTTTTTTATCCTTTAACCTAAAAACGTTTTCAACTCTGAAACAATAACTGAGGTTATAGAAATTTTACCTCATTTTCATTTTAAAATATTTTGTTTTCTAAAAATCTGTTTTATACTTTGATGAAAAAAAAAATTGGTAAATAAATGTCCTTAGTGGAGATAAAGTAAATTGGAAAAAAAAATTAAGAAAATTAAACCATAGGTTATGAATTGAATTTCTTCTGTAAACATAATGTGTAAATTTATTATGATTTTTGTGGTGTTCGTGCATGTGTCTGTAGGTTTGCTTACTTTTCTTTGTATTATATTTATTGTATGTTATTTATATTTATATCTATTTTGTAGAGGAAAGCTCAGGATGCCCATATGCTCTTAGCAAATTTAGGACCAACTATTCATTTGGTAAGTTTGAACCTCCTGGATTCATTAATTTATAAATTAATTTTATTTAAATTAGTGTTTTCAATTTTTGTCTCGACATTCTGTACATTTAGCAATATATCTATATCTATTTCTTTCTCTAATAGTATATCTACTTCTTGAAAACTAATGTCTTCATCTGTTACTATTAAACTAGTGTTTTCAATTTTTGTCTTGATATTCTAAACATTTAGCAACATATCTATTTCTTTTTTTTCAGAAACATATCTATTTCTTTTAACAATTTTTATTTTTCCTTGGTTATAATAACTTTCCATTCATTTTTTTTCCATTCAATTTTCATTATTACAAGTACAGTACAATCTTGATAATCCGGCGGTTGTTTACTCCGGCACGTTTGGTAATCCGGCACTATTGGGGACTCCCAAAAGAAGAGGAACTTGATCGCATGACCATCAAATTCAAGTCCTCTACATGCCCCCAAACATGAAACCTCTTGCAGCCCATGGATCAAAATGTAATCCACCAAATAAAAATTAATTATGAAAATCTCCAAATTCGGACATGATGAAACAACCGGATGGGATCATTTAGTTTTTGAAAAAAATAAACATTAAGGACGTTTTTAATTTAGCGCACAGCTGGAATAAAGTGAAAAGTGACACCATCCAGGGTTTCTTGGAAAAAGATCTGGCCAATACACCCCTTGTCTGAACTACCACAAGCTCAACTCCACAATTGTCTTTAGAATTTTTACAAGAGTTTTACAACAAATGTGAACTGAGCGTTACCCTATCAAATGAGGAAATCAAAGAATGTCTTCAAAGCACAAACGAAGAACATTTTCAATCCCTATCTGTCAACGAAATCCTCAGCCAAATTCAGTCCATGGATGATTAGGAAGATTATGATGATCAGGATGTTTCAACTCACCTTACTGTAACCAGAGATGGGCAAATTGTATCTGCAGATACAGATATCGGATACTGTAGCTGTGGAAAGTACTCATGAGACCAGATACAGATAGTATCCGTATCCGTACGGACGGATTCCAAAGGATCCGAGTACTTCTCGTATCTGTCAGCTTCGGATACAGTGACTACTCGTATCTGTCAGGACAGATACCCGAGTATCTGTGAGTACTTCGGTATTTAGTTATTTTTTTCCGGATACTATTTCGGATATTTCTACTTCTGGGGCTGGGTTGTTTACAATTCCATTATTATTCTAATATTCTATTAAAATTATAAAAAAATTATTAGTATTAAGCCGTCAACATTTTATTGCTTCGAAATAAGGGTGCAATATCCAAAGCGTTAATTTTGACAAAAAGTAATAATTTAAAAAAAAAAAACGATAGGAATATAAAATTATTTTCTTTTTTTATCTTTTCAGATTTTTAAAATTGTAAACTACTGTGATGATGATAGTGGCTTATAATTGGAAAATACTACCGATTTTAAAATTCGATGCTGGTGGGGGGGGGGGACATTTTATTAACTTTCCGTTTTCGTCGAGAAGAGTCTTTATGGTAACGGCAAATTTTGAAAATAGTAACATTTGTAAAATTTGGTTGGGGAGGGCGTTACTACGATTTTTTTTTAACTTCTGATTAATTTGCTATGATTGTCTGTCTATATCTATGTTTACGCGTTCGTAGATTTTGAAAAAGTATTAATGTTTTACGGATACTTCTACTTCTGAGGTTAGGAATATTTAAAATGTTGTTATTAAACTTTTTTATTATTATTAGGCTGTCAACATTTTATGTTTTCGAAATAAGGATCCTATCGAAAATTTAAAAAATAATCATACTTTTAAAATTATAATTATTTAAAATTAATAATATTCAAACGGAAATTTTTTTTTTTTCTATTTCTTCACAATAAAGAAGCATAATTATGTTTAGGCTGGCTTAACTTTTGAAAATAGAAATAATTTTAAAATTACTATATTGTGGGGGTCCACCTTTAAGAAAAAATTGTAACTTCTAAAATTAATACGAATAGAATTTATATTTTTGTTAATATACACTAAATGAGGGCTCATACGGGTATGGATTTGGTGAATGGTATCAATTTTAAAATTCGATGCAGCGAGGGAGGATTTCTTCAGGATGAGCGTTTAAGATATTGGGGGAGCAGATTTCGAAAATATTTACAATTTTAAAATTTGGTGCGGGGCTACTACGCAATTTTTTTTAACTTCTGATTATTTCGTTGTGAGGGTCTATATTAGTTGCACATAAATTTTATTATAGTACGTTTTATTATAATCAAAATATAAAGAAACACACAATAAGAGTAGATATGAATTGAAACATTCCTATCTAAAATGGAGACGCTATAAATCAAAAAGAATCAGGAACAGTTTATTAGAGATAATAAAATGCAATTCACATACTATTTCAATTTTTTTACAAATCAATTAAATTATATGGAAAAACATTTATACTATCTTACATTTTAATAATTTATTCAACTTTTTATCTTTTTAACTTAGGGAACTTTTTAACTTAAAAATGACTTAGGAATCTTTGTCATTGTCGCATAGGCTGGTAACAACAAGAAGTAACAAAATAATGGAAACCTCATCAAACTGATGGTGTGTTAGCATTGACATGGGTACTTTACAAAGATAATCATGTAAAAGATAGTGAAATTAAAAATGAATATTTCAATGATAAAAAAACTCCTGTTTTCATTTCTGAGTAAAGAGTGTTGCAGGGACTAGGGCAAAATTATAAGGGTAGAGGTAGGAGAGGTTAATTTGCCGACTTCAAAGGGTTTACTGCGGGGAAACCCAACCCTTTTGAAGTGAAAGGGTACACAACGATCAGGTGTAAACTTAAGATAAGGAATTGTAAAACTAGCAATATACAATAGATGGTACAGTATACAAATTGTTCATATCTGGACTCAATGATTAGATAAAACTGAGAGTACACACAAGCAGACCTGGGCATCATTTATATGATTCCGGTTTTTCACATTTCTTAATAAAATAGTTTGTTTTTGTTTTTTAATATTTTTAGAACAATATTTCTTTTTATGACAGAATGAAAATTTGTACATTAAATCTACTCAAAGAAGTACTTATAATTAATTAAACACTTTAAACGTAAATTCTAGAAAAATCTGGCGAATCAATAAAAAAATAACTTTTAAAAGGTGACTTCAATACTACAAAGAATTTGCTTAAAACATTACATTTATGTATTCACATTGACTAATCAATGATCATACAGGAAGTTATTTTGGAGCAACAAAAATACATGGACTGGACAATAAGTCCTCTTCGTCCCAAGAAATAATGCTTGGTAGTATGCTTTTTAAGTCCGATATAAATAATTAGCATCGATAGTAATAATTATTTTTTCTAAATGTGAATGTTAGGCCCCTAAAAATGATTTCTTAGAACATTTAGAAATGCTCATAAATAAAAATTAAATGGAAAAATAAGGCATACGTTCACCTGGATCGGAACGATTTTTTAACTTATAAACGCGTCTGGCGGGTATTAGTAAGAATTTTTAACCAGCCAGACGACCGAATTTCGTGTTTAGGAACCTTTTTGAATAAATTGGCACAAGAATGAATCGTATGTTTTATGGGTGAGTTTTTGTGATTCTCGCGCGCGTCTGGCAGGTACTAGTAAGAGTTTTATCGCTGCCAGAGGATTTTCCCTTTCTATAGAAATAAAAACCTAACGATTAAGCCATATTTCATCCGTATGTTTTATGGGTGAATTTTTATGAAAAAAAAATTAATTATTCAAATTAATTTTTAAGGCATTAGTAAGAATTTTATCGCTGCCAGACTGTCGGTTTCGCACTTGACTCTGTGGTTTCTAAAAATGCTGAAATTTTTAGGTGTATGTTCTATGGGTGAGATTTGTTGCATCTGGCTCCTGTACTATAACCATTATTTTCATTTTGAGAACCCCTCCGTATTAGCTACTGTACCTAATCCTGATAAACGACTCCTCTCAAAATCCATATTTATCCATCAGGGAAAAATGATACTGTAATCTATGACCTAGATAAAGGGATAATTTCATCTACTTACTCTAACATCTTCCGCGTCCTCAAATCCTAGTTTTGATTTCATAGGTATCCGCTACTATCGATGTAGCTCTATATTATTATATCACTTCTTTTTTACATACTTTTTTTCATTTTTTATATACATTATTACCTTGTGTGTACTCTCAGTTTTTTATCGTATTATTAGGTCCAGATATAAACAACTTCTTTACTGTATCATCTGTATTGTTCATTTTACAATTCCTTATTTATTTCTATTTTACACTTTGTCGTTGTGTACCCTTTCACTTCAAAAGCATTGGGTTTCCCCGTAATAAACCTTTTGAAGTCGGCAAACTAACCCTCCCCCCTCCTCTCACACAAATTTTCCCTCAGTTTGTGCATTACTGTGGACTTAACAAGGTAAATATCAGATTTTATTTTGTCATTCTAACCAGCTACTTATTCCAATATTCACGTATAATTTTAGTCATATCAACATACCATCAGTTAGATTAGCTATCCATTATTTTGTTACTTCTTGTTGTTAATATCTAAATTAATAATTACATGATTAAAATTTAATCATCATCTTCTTCATAGTCCGGGAGTTGAGGGCCGAAAAAAGTGTCAGGTTTGAGGAAAGTTTTTGATAAAAAAGGCTGAAAGTACTCATTTCATAGACAACAAATGTGAACGTCCGCCACTTCACATCGGTTGCCATCAAATTTAATATGCAAACTAAATCAAAATTTTCGTACTTCTTTCAATTTTTTGCTTATAACTCAAAAACAATTCATCGCAGAGAAGTACGAGTTCTCTTTAATTTAAAAGGGCTTGAAATTTGCGTCGAATTAGTTTCTTAAAGATAAAATGGGATAAGACTTTTCGCCAAAAACCGTATCATATTTTCTAATATTTGCCATTTTAGCGGAAAAATGAATAACGCTCATGTTTCAAAGCCTACCATTTGAAGAGGGATACTCCAAATAAAAACTTTAACCAGTAATAGTAGTAGAATATCAAATTGTGTGTAGAACGAGCTCCTTAATTTTATAATTAGCCGACTCCTATAGATACAAAGCAATTAAAACGTGAACATATTTAGCGCATAGTGGCCTAGAATTGTTTACTTCCAACTATAAAAGGCTATTTTTTGGAAAATTAAATATATATATATTTAAAATTTATAGTATAATTAATTATTATGATTTAATTTTATAATATTAGTAACTATTATAATAAATATATTTTAATTTGAAGATATCAATGTTATAGTTGTAATAGATCAAATTCTGTTTGAAACGAGCTCCTTAAATTTAAAATTAGCACACTCCTGTGGAGACAAAGTAATTAAAACGTGAACGTATTCAGTGCATAGTGGCCTAAAATCGGTGAAATTTTTGGATTTTTTTGCATATAAATCGGCATTTACAGGTCATAAAGTACTGCTTTCTCCCTACTATAAAAGACTATACTTTTGAAAATAGAATGATATGTTTTAATTTTGAATAGTTTAAGTGGTCCCAGGTAATATTTTATTCCTATTATGTTAAAAAACAGATATGATCCCATAATTAAAGGTAAAAACTCATAGCAAAGAAATAAAAAAATTATGATTTTTCAGTATCAGATCACATTCAAAATTATTTAATATTAATCAATATTAATTTCGTATAGACTGTCCTAAATAGCATGATATTTGACCCTGATATGAAAGAAATCAAAAAAGTTATTTATTATCAATATTAGTGTGCTCCCCCGCTCTCCACCGCTATTAAAATACAAAATAAATATTCTTTTCAAAAACAAAGTCCCCGATAACATAATATTGGACCTCTGTGTGAAAGAACTCCGAAAATCTAACTTCTTTATAGTGCGCCCCCCCCCCCCTCTCGACCCCTATTAAAAAACAAAATAAATATTTTTTTCAAAAACAACGTCCCCGATAACATAATATTGGACCTCTGTGTGAAAGAACTCCGAAAATCTAACTTCTTTATAGTGCGCCCCCCCCCCCCCTCTCGACCCCTATTAAAAAACAAAATAAATATTTTTTTCAAAAACAACGTCCCCGATAACATAATATTGGACCTCTGTGTGAAAGAACTCCGAAAATTTAACTTCTTTATAGTGCTCTCCACCGCTATTAAAATACAAAATAAATATTTTTTTCAAAAACAACGTCCCCGATAACATAATATTGGACCTCTGTGTGAAAGAACTCCGAAAATCTAACTTCTTTATAGTGCGCCCCCCCCCCCCCCCCCTCTCGACCCCTATTAAAAAACAAAATAAATATTTTTTTCAAAAACAACGTCCCCGATAACATAATATTGGACCTCTGTGTGAAAGAACTCCGAAAATTTAACTTCTTTATAGTGCTCTCCACCACTATTAAAAAACAAAATAAATATTTTTTTCAAAAACAACGTCCCCGATAACATAATATTGGACCTCTGTGTGAAAGAACTCCGAAAATTTAACTTCTTTATAGTGCTCTCCACCGCTATTAAAATACAAAATAAATATTCTTTTCAAAAACAACGTCCCCGATAACATAATATTGGACCTCTGTGTAAAAGAACTCCGAAAATCTAACTTCTTTATAGTGCGCCCCCCCCCCTCTCGACCCCTATTAAAAAACAAAATAAATATTTTTTTCAAAAACAACGTCCCCGATAACATAATATTGGACCTCTGTGTGAAAGAACTCCGAAAATCTAACTTCTTTATAGTGCGCCCCCCCCCCTTCTCGACCCCTATTAAAAAACATAATAAATATTCTTTTCAAAAACAACGTCCCTGATAACATAATATTGGACCTCTGTGTAAAAGAACTCCGAAAATCTAACTTCTTTATAGTGCGCCCCCCCCCCCTCTCGACCCCTATTAAAAAACAAAATAAATATTTTTTTCAAAAACAACGTCCCCGATAACATAATATTGGACCTCTGTGTGAAAGAACTCCGAAAATCTAACTTCTTTATAGTGCGCCCCCCCCCCCCTCTCGACCCCTATTAAAAAACAAAATAAATATTTTTTTCAAAAACAACGTCCCCGATAACATAATATTGGACCTCTGTGTGAAAGAACTCCGAAAATCTAACTTCTTTATAGTGCGCCCGCCCCCCCTCTCCACCCCTATTAAAAAACAAAATAAATATTTTTTTCAAAAACAACGTCCCCGATAACATAATATTGGACCTCTGTGTGAAAGAACTCCAAAAATTTAACTTCTTTATAGTGCTCTCCACCGCTATTAATCCGAAGCTGACGGATACGAGAAGTACTCGGATACATTTGAAAATTTTGGAGGGATTCGAGTACAGTATCCGAGTAAAAAAGTATCTGTAACTTGTATCTTGTATCCGAAACTAGTACTTTTTTACTCGGATAGTGCCCAACTCTGACTGTAACCAACAACGACAACGGCGAATTCAACCTATTCAATATCTGCACAAAATGGTTAGTGCTCAAAAGGTCGTATGAGTGCATTTTCAATAAAATTTTTAAGGCAAAAAAAGAATTAATGATTATTTTTCATAATACAGATGTATCTATTTTTCCCAGTTATTTTTATTTAATATGAACGTATTCTTCACATGCACAAGCGTACCAATATAAATATTATATTATAGTAAAATTATTACATTATAATACGTTTTTTATTTTACTTCCGATAATCCAGAAATTATTAATAATCCGGCGGTTGTCTGGTCCCATATGTGTCGGATTATCAAGATTGTGTTGTTCTTCTTTTGTTCTTGATTTTTTTCAATTGTATAGAACATTTTCATGATTTATTATTATTATTTTTAGCCTTTGTATAACCAGCCATCGGACACTACAATTTACCATGAAAATAAAAAGAAGTAAATAAAATCTATTACATTCATTTTATCTCATTTTTATTTTTTATTTTCATCCATAATATCAATAATGTCATTTTTTAGACACATAGGGTTCCGGAAAAGACTGTTGGATCATCTGCGCAAAAAACATATTGATAGAGAACTTAGAGAGAAGCGATTAACTACAACATATTCGCATATGGTTCAAGAATGGCTCAAGAAAGTAGAAAAGGTAAGGAAGGACTAGTTGAAGCGTGGACATGCATAAGGGTCTAAGTGCCAAAAAAATAAAACAAAGTTTTTTTTTGCCCAATTGTTATATGTGCCAAAGCCATTCTTCAGAAATGGGTATAAGTAATGTTTTATTGTTAGAAAAGAGTTCATTGAATGTATGAAAGATGGCATGGGTGTAAGCACTGAACGTAGTTTACCCTAGAGGGTATAAGTCACAACATTTCTGTAAAAATTTATTAAGGCTTTTATACCCTTATGCATTTCCACGCTTCAGTTGTAATAAACTTTATCATCTTAAGCCGTAATAAACTTTATCATCGTATGCCCATTTTTTAACCTCTGTGCCAGTACATTTTCATCATTTTAAAAAGTAAAAACAGTTCCATAAACAAATAATAAATATAATTATATTCAAATAATAAAAATAATTTATACAGTGAAACCTCTCCCTAAAGGACAGCTATAGATAATTTTTCCCATTATATATAGAAACTTAAGAAGGGGTAAAATACAAAAATGTGTAAATATCAGAGTAGAACCAAAATACAAAATTACCTTTCTAAAATCAAATGTATATTTATTTGTTTTCACATATTAAAACCTATAGTATTTGACTAAAATGTACAGAAATTTTCTTTGAAGATACAATAAAAAAAAATTATTGATTAAATACATATGTACAATATCCAAATTTAAATTGGTATTAAAAAAAAAAATTCAATTATTATGGAAATATTTCTTGTTTGTCGTGCATTACTTGTTTATTTACCAGTCAAAAGCCTTTTCATCATTTTTCTTTTTATAAAACTAAAGTCAATGATTTCTACTGGTCTACTTCTAATAAACCGACCCACCCGATCCTTGTTGCGTTGTATGTTTTTCTCTTGCCTACTATAAATTTAGCCGCTAAACTCCAAACTGATTCCCCTTTTTCAATCTTTCCCACTTTTTCTTGTTTTCGGAGGTGTCATTGTTAAGGTTTAGATTGAACAGAAATTGACTAAATTAATTACTGAACGTTAAATAGGTAACAGCTTAGAAGAAGAGATTTACTCTGAAAATCTAAGGGGGAGGGGAAAGAAGACTAAAGTTTCACTGATTTTTTTGGGACTGAATTCTTGAAATGGATAATTCTCCTATTTTTGTTGTAAAAGTAAGAATTCCGTTCACTCCCTTTACACTCATGATATAAAATGTAATCTCATTACAGATATGTTGGCCACTTTGAATATATATATTAAATATGTACATACATAATAAATACCAATGTATCTTTTATTTATCTACTATAAATTTGAATTATTCTTGTAAATTATGTAAGTGTTAATGATATGGAATTTGTCTTTATGATAAATTGTAAAATAAATTATTTATATTATTTTGCTCTGGATACATAATAAAATATTATGATGTCCTGCAATGGAGAGGTTCATTAAGAGAAGTTTGTTTATTTAACATCACTTTATGCTGTTGTATGTACTTTATGGCTAATCATACGATGGTACAGTGGGATTCCTGAATTTTGCATATCTAGGTATAATTAGGATGAGGATCTTTAACGAGTATCTGACATTGTACCCGCTTGGGACCTAGTGATATAAAATTATCGATAGTTGTTTTAACTATCGATAGTACTATCGAAAACTTTTTTTTAAAGGATTAAGTGAATATCCTCTGCCTCTAAGCATCACGCAAAAAATATAAGACTGAAAAATTGAATGGTTTTCTCATATATGCCTTCTAACAAAACAAAGAAAATTACTTGGTTAATGGCATTGAAACCAAATCACAGTTTTCGTAAAGAAATATTTCGACCTTTATAAATCAACTAACTGAGAATATGTTTTTGAAGTATGCACGTTCCAAGGTATGTCCAGACAAATGTCACTACAACGTCCATTTTTCTTCAAAAACTCCGACACATTCAAGGATTGCGATCTGAATGTTGTCATTTAAAATCAACTACTTCACCAACTGGGAATCCTGGCTGTATGGTTACTTGAAGAGGGTTGGTATAGCTTTCCTCTAAATACAGTTTCTTTGAACTTTCGATAAAGTTTTTATTCTTTGCTGTTATGATTAAGTTTGAAACTGAGAAATATTATTTCAAGTTATAATGGAACCCATCCTTTATTCATAGAAATGTTCAACGTATTCCCTAATAAAAAAGGAAAAAAAAAAGTGCAAATGGAAACGTATTCCCTAATAAAAAAGGAAAAAAAAAAAGTGCAAATGGAAACGTACATTATAGCTCCTATCGTTCCAAATGAAAAAATCATTTCATTCTCATTTATATTATTATTTTACTTATTATTATTATACTCACAACATTATTATTTTAATGACTTTATAAGTCACTTTTGATGGCTTGCTATCATAAGTATTAGTTGTGCGAAAAACTAGTACCTTTCCTGTGCCTTAGAGGTTCGTTTACTTCATATTCTGAGCTCTTAGTTCATTATCAGATCCCATGTCATTTGTTCCTTATCTCATTTTGAATTTTTTCATTCAATTGCTGTAAGGTCTCTCACTATGATATTTCGTTTAGTGTTCTTACTTTTCACATTTCAAGAAAGGCTACCAGTCCTTAGCATTGCCCAAAAAAATCAAGAGCAATTACATTACAAGTCTTCAGAGCATCCATAGTTCCCTTAGTGGTTTTGTATATAAATAACTAATTATTTTTAGGAAAAATGGTTTTTCAAATGATTACTGTTGATGGGGCAAAAAATATTTAGTAACATTTTAGAAATATTAAATTAAATCATCAATGAATTAATGATTTTCCATCAGTGAAATCAAAGTATCGTAACTATTTCTTAGATATATTTGGGTTTGTGTTGTTTTTTACTTAATATGTTTTCGCATGTGTTAACATGATTATTAAAATTCACAGACAATATACTTAAAATTCTAGATTCATAAAAAAGTAGTTCTTGTTTGACTTTTGCTGGTGATGTTTTATTGGTTTAATTTAATTGAAGCTCTGTTATCATTTATATTTTTGGTTATATATATTATACTTTTTGTAGATTGAAAATTCTCAGAAAAGAAAAGGAAAAGATGCAAAAAATCGTGAATATTTTGAAAAAATATTTCCGAAATTACGGAAGCAAAGAGAAGATCGTGAAAGATTTAATCGAGTTGGTGCTCGTGTTAAAAGTGAAGCAGATCTTGAAGAAATTATGGATGGACTTCAAGAGCAAGAAGTAAGTAAAATAATTTTTAATTAATAAATACTGTCTATTTTGGAGTCGTATTGCTGAAGTTCTCAGTCCATTTCGTCATGTGTCTCCCTTTATGGCAGGGTTGTTACTAAATTAACCTACACAATGAAAGCTGTTCATTACAGTTATTTATAATAAATAAAAATCATGTTTAAAGTAACTATGTTCGACCCTACTTGCTCTTCCATTTAATTTAAAATTGCAAAATTTTAGTATTGTAGGTCAAACCCCAAATCTGAATTATGCTAACTTACCAAAAATTTAACTTCAAATTTTCTTTTTTTAAATGAAAAAGTTAAAAATAAAAAATTAAAAAACCTGCTGGCCTACCAAGTGCCAATTCTGAACCCTACATCTTGGTGTGCATGCCGACTTTAAACAAAATACTTACCTTATTTTCATTAAGTTTGAGTCTTAAATATAGTAGGAATTTGAAATAGGTTAAAAAAAAAAAAATATTCATTTAAGGCTTGTTTCTGATACTTGGTGCTAAAATCTGAAAAATATTTAGAATTCACACTAAACTCATGCCAGGAAAAAAATATCCATCTCCTGTTGAAAAATTATGGCTGATTTGATGTAAACAGCAGCGTTTAAATTAAACTTTATTAACTTCAATTATTAATATTTTGTTTTCATTAAGTTTGTTATTAGTTTTGTGGAAATGATGGTTAGTCAAGAACTTTTTGATAAAGTGTGATTGGAATTTTTTTTTATTAATTTTTCGGCAGCAGGGATTAGTTGATTAATTCCGAATAATTGAACTATTTAAAAATTGGCTTTTTAATCTCTTCTAATCAAACTCATCTCAGACAACTACATTTGTGATGTGCATGAATTCAGCTTTAGGGGTCAATTATAGAATTTAAATTTAAAATGAAAAAAAAATCTATTTTGTAAATCTAGGAAATTATTTCTTTTTACATTTACTTACCTATATAAAAAATATATAGTAAGGACAAGTATTGTGAATGTGAAAATTTTGGTCTTCCATTTTTCACCAGAATTACATGTTTTACAGGGTCCCCAAAAAGCTAAGTCCTTCAAAATGGTGTTTGTGTGTTTGATTTACCATTTGATTTTATATTCTTTGATATGAGCTCGGTTTTATCATCATAGAAATGATATGAGAGATCTTAAATTGCAAATAAAAAAATCTGGTGCGGTGTGTGCATCATACAACTTTCATTCACCACCCATTTTTTTTTACTACAAATAGAGATTTTTTTTTATTATTGGAAAGTGATGTCTTTAATTCATACAGTGGTGTACCAAGAATAAAGTTGGTCCCATTTACTCTAAAACTTTGTACTTTCCAGGGATTCGTTTGAATTTTTTTTATATATAAATATTTTGTAAGGAGATTATAGAAATTATAATCGAGTTTTAGACTGAGCGATCATGTTTTTTCGATGATATATCGTAAATAAAAATCAATAGAAATGGTTCATAACAATGGCTGATAATAAATTGGAACCGAATTTTCAACTTAGAGCACCTTAGTATTTTTCAGAAACTGACGGCGATATTTTATTCCTCTAAGGCAGGAACACTTATTCATGTTTAATTTAACTCTATAGTTTACCTAATTTGCTTTTTGTAAATATATCGTGAAGGTGAATCGATAGGAGGTGTATTTAAGACTTGCAGTAAAGTTTATCTCTTATGCCTTTCTGGAAACCGAGAACGATTACTGTTCCTCTAAAATCTCTTTAAATTGCATTCAGAAATCTATAATGGAACTAAAGTTTCTAAACTAAAATACAATTAGAGAGAGGAACACTTTATTGAAAATAGTGGTGCTGCCCAATTATATTGGGTTGCTTATACACAGCATACTCATTTATCTTATACAGATTATTTGTTAAATTCTAAATACTAATAATACTAATATATATATATATATATATATATATATATATATATATATATATATATATATATATATATATATATAAAAGCTTGAGGGTGTGCAGAGACTTTTGTAAGTAAGTGTATATATATATATATATATATATATATATATATATATATATATATATATATATATATATATATATATATATATATATATATATATATATATATATATACACACTTACTAACAAAAGTCTCTGCACACCCTCAAGCTTTTTTTTTATTTTACCTAAAGATACCTTATGAGCCAGATATGGGCAACGAAACTCACATATTTTTTACATAATTTAATCTATTTTAATGACCAACAATTACATTTAATATAATTTATTTAACTTATAATTTATGAGGAAAATTACATAAAATGTCATAATATTGATGTGCCAAAAGTCTCTGCACGCAGTGGAATTAGCCAAGATACTGATATGTATACAGTTTGCACATTATCCCATTCATCCTCCGGCTAATCCTAACTCTTCAATGTTAATTTGGGCCCAAACAGTTAAGAGTGTGATAAAAAATGGAGGTTCCAACACCGATTCCCAACCAAATTGTAAATTTGAGGAAACTCATACGACTCATACAGGTAAATAGGACAAATCGTCAACAGGGGCTATAATACGGTAAGGTATGTCCTAAAACGGTATGAAGAACTGAGTACAATGGAAAGTAGAAACCGCTCTGGCCGCCCCCCGTACTACAAGCTCACCACGAGAGGGCTATCATAAAGATTGTGGCCGAAGAACCCCACACAAGTGCTCTAAATTTAGCAGGTATGGTGTAAGAAAATTACAAGATTGGGGTATCTACACAAACGATTAGAAGAACCCTAAAGAAAGCTGGCTATAATGTGCGTAAGCCTAGGTGTAAGCCATTCATTAGTAAACGAACCGGATATTGAAACTGCAGTTCGCAAAGGAACATGTAAATTAGCCCTTATAGTTCTGGGAACGTGTTCTATTTATTGACGACAGTAAATTTAACATTCATGGATCAGATGGAAGGGGGAAAGTTTTGAGAAAACCTAACAAACAGCCCCTGGAAAAAAAAATAGTTGGTACTGTGAAACATGGTGGAGGGAGTTTTTTGGTTTGGGGGTTTTTGTGTGCTGCTGGAGTTGGTAATTTGAAATTGATCGACGGAATAATGGACCAACACGTTTATATAAATATTTTGAGGAGTAATTTACCGGAAAGTTTAATGAAGTTTGATCTCCAGGAAAAATTCATTTTTCAACAAGATAACGACAGTGCGGAAATTCAAGAATAGTTGCTCTGCAATGCTCCACAGCAACTTAAAACACCTCCCCAATCTCCTAATCTTAATCCAATACAACATCTGTGGGATCAACTAGGCCGTCAGAAAGTAAAAATTAAAATAAAGAACAAAGACCACTTAAAAAGAGTACTAAAGGAATTGTGGGGTAAAATTACTCCAGAAACTACCAAAAACTGGTCCAAACCATGCCAAATAGATTATGAGAAGTGATAAGAAATAAGGTAGGAACGACTACCTATTAAAGTTGATTTGGCATCAATAATTAAGCTTCAAGTTGAAGAAAAATGATGTGTGCAGGGACTTTTGGCGCATCAATATTCTGACATTTTATGTAATTTTCCTCATAAGTTATAAGTTAAATAAATTTTATTAAATTTGATTATTGTTAATTAAAATATATTAAATTATGTAAAGAATGTGTGAGTTTCATTGCCAATATCTGGCTCATAACCTGTCTTTAGGTAAAATAAAAAAAAAAGCTGGAGGGTGTGCAGAGACTTTTGTTAGTAAGTGTGTATATATATATATATATATACATAGATACAAAGAAACGTAAATTTTTTTTTATTCTTTTTTCTTTTCCTTTTTTTTTTTTTTACATTTATAACATTTTCTCTCCATACGCTTACTGGCCTCTGAAAATTAAGTATTGTCTGTATGTAATAATTAAAAATTTGAAAACTAGGTAAAATATTAATAATATGGAGTAACAACAGCAGCATAAAATAGTATAAAAAGATTTAAAAAGCCAAAAAAACAACAACAAAAAGAACAATATATAAATAAAAGACGTTTAGTCGTAAATATATATTAATAAATAAATAAGTAATATACATACATACATCTCCCCTCAACGATTTGTAATTTAAATTCTAAGAATGGATGTGGTGGTGAATGATTTCCCGGGAGTCGAGAACAGTGTACTCTGCAATCTTCGCTACGTCCTTGATGTTGACACCAAGATCCTCCATGAAGCTCGTTGTTGAACTTGGTATAGTTCCGCGGGCTCCGAACCAAAGGCCTCTCACGTTGAAGTCTCTCTCGCCGAAGCCTTCACGGAACTTCTCTTTAAGGAAAGGGATACATTTTTCGTAAATCTCCTTCTTTTCCCTTTCAATTTTGCTCGCCTGGTCGAGGTCATTAGATTCGTATCTAACAGTGGAATCCAGAACGATTGCTGACTTTCCTGTCTTAGAAAACACCACTATATCAGCATATCTCGTGGACCTCTCTGTATCCACACAGTAAACCTCTTCATATCATGCAAAATCCCTTTCTTTAAGGAGCTTCATCAACTCGTGTTTGACTCTGTGGTGACGGCGTGTTATCAGGAGCGAGTTTTTGGGGGCATTTCCCCAGCACATGTGCTGGTGTATCAGGCTCTCTGTCACATTTGTGACAGAGGGGCCCAACTTCTCTGACCTGTCCACTGACACCTGGGACTCCTTTCAGGGGTGCATAGTTAATGCTAAGTTTCAAGGCATTAGACCATTCAGATCCCGAGAGTACTTGCTTTTCATACATAAGTCTATTAGCTTTTGGGGTCTCTTTAAAATGGCATACTCTAATGCCTTGCCACCTGCAGTTGGCCCATTCCTCAAAAGAGTTTTCTCGTAGCGACTGTCGTGGAGCTTTTACACTCCTGTGTCCCTGCTCAACACCCAATCTCTCCGCACAATTAGCTATTTCAGCGGAGTTTGGAACAGGGAATCCGGTATATTTGACAGCCGCTGAGCAATGGACCAGTGTTGTAAAGGAGCTTCCCATTGGCAGGGGATCAGTCCTAATCCTCTGTATCTTCTGGGAGCGTACAACATCGCCGTGGAGGTGTTCGCAGGTAGTCCGATGATGGCCTTGACACTCCTGCGAATCGTGGTGCCGATGCCTTATAATATTTCAGGACGCAGCTTTGTTAGGGGTGCAGTTTGGAGAGGGTAAATTAGACCTGGGAACAAATATTGATTGACAATGTTGAGCTTCTGAACGGGCTTAAGCAAGCAAGAGGTGACGAGCTTATTAAGGTTTTCATTTAATTTTGCTACCGAATCCTCGCTAAACAGTAGCTCTCCCGAGAATGTACATCCCAAATATTTGATGACTTCTCCATGTTTCAGAGTTTGGATGCTGTCTCCATTCTCAAGGGAGAGCGTTGTGGCTTCCAGCTCTGCTTTATTCAGAACTATGCCCACCCTCTTCTCAGGGTTTATCGCCAAACCAATCTCTGCGAGGGTCCTCTGAACACTGCCTATAACTCTGTCCGCAGCCCCTTTGTCACGCTCTGTGACCGCCTGATCATCCGTGAACCCTGTAAGGACCACACTATCTTGGTCAACTTTTAGCTCATATCCAAATTTTCTTGAAAATGCTTCGTCGCACAGGTCGCGGAATAAGTGATCAATGGCTGATTATCTTATACTATAAGACTTGACGATTATCTTATGCTATATAAAGATTATCTTATACCATATTTTTTATTACCATACGTATTTTCATTGGTGATAATACAGGATATGAAATTTTGGCTGTCACATTGCGGGCATATACATACATACATCAAATGCCCAGTTACATATTATTATTATATATTCTATACATAGTAAACTATAGTAATTATACTATATTTTCCTTGAATACTTGTTAAATGTTGTTGTTTTTTAATTTATTGAGCAAATAAAAATGAAAATCTGAGTTATGGAAAGTGGTTTAAAATGTGATTTATTATTTATTTTTTTATTATGGTGGTTTTGAATTGTATATATCTTAATGATTAATTTTTTTGTTCTTCAGATGGAGGATAAGAAAATGAGATCTTATGCAGTCGTCCCTCCTCTATTGTTGGACGCGAAACAAAGGAGCATTTATTATGTTAATAATAATGGTCGTTTAGAAGATTTTGCTGCTGATTATAAAGAAAAACAGTTACTAAATGTTTGGACACAATCTGAAAAGGAGATATTCAAAGAAAAGTTTATGCAGCATCCTAAAAATTTTGGAATGATTGCTTCTTATTTAGATAAAAAGAGTGTATGTGATTGTGTTCAATACTATTATCTCAGCAAGAAGACAGAAAATTACAAGAGACTGTTACGTAAGTAATTTAAATTAGTTTTAGTTTTCTAAGTATACTCAGGCAGAAAAAAGTCTATATTGATTGTTGCCAAACTTAAGGGAGTTATAGTGTTGGTCAATTGCTTTATAAATGTTTGTTTTAGTCCAGGAGAAATGAACATGAAAAAGTGGGTTACCCCGCAAAAGGTCGGGTTACAGATTTTTTTTCCCCCCCATAACTTCTAGTGTACAATAAGGCCAGTTTGTAAAAACTGAGTTTTTCCTATAAAATTTCCTTTTTGAGAAAAGTTTCTATGGACAACAATCATAAAATTTTTATATATATATATTAGCAACGTATCTTTTTTTTTATTTTTCTTTATTCTTACAACCTCACTTCGTTGAGGTTTCGGGGTTGTGTCCCTATTCACAAACCATTTATTTCTCAATCATATGCAAATATGAAATGAATATGAAATATGATATGATTGAATGTAATGTCATTAAATAATATAATAAAATTATAACTATGTCACATTTCCAAAATTCATTGTTATGCATTCTTATATATTGACTTATACTTGTATTCTTATATTCTTTGTCTTATTATATATGGAAGAATATATTTCATTAATCATATAATCTTCCTACTAAATTAGAGGATAAAGAAATTTTTAGTTTTTTACTTCCAACTTGAAAACAGTCCATTACATAGGTAATTGTATTCTCTTTAAAGTAAAAGAATGTTGAATTGCCCGTGTCAAATGGCGTATTCAAAGTTTAAATCGGTTAGGTCCTTTCAGCAGAATGGATTTTGAAGGATGGGTAATTTTTTATGATTCTATAATACCTTTATCATTATTTCAATAAATTAAAATGCTAGATTATTGATTGTAATGAAAAATTACATGATTTATGAAGGCAATAATGACAAGAATATAATAATTTTATTATATTTTATATATAATTTGTTTTTAGCAAGGGGATGGAACCCAGGTATTCCACAGCTACCGGGCCAGAACTAATATTTCCCCAATAGTGACACCCCTGCAGCCTAGCGGCTGGTAGATGTTCTTATTAAGTCTCCGAGGATCTGCTAGGATTTGCCACAGTAGGGACAAGTTATCCTTTAGCTGGTGGGGTTCATCTCCATTTTCGGAGATATCTCGTCCAGAGCTGTTGAAGGGTTACTAGTAGAGGCTTAAAAGTTTAAATATACTTGCAATAACAGGCTGTTAATAATAATAATTCATAGAATATATATAAATTATATTAACGGTAATAAAATAAGCAAACAGGAAAAAAATCCAAAATTATCAAGGCAAGCCACTAAATAGGAATCGATATGGATCGCTTATTCCATCAAAAAGTTCTTTATATTTTATGGACATTAAAATATTTGATGGGATGGATGGGCATGTTCCCTACACATTTTATAAAGTAATGTTATAGTGCTAATATAGTATAGTGAAGTCCCTCTATAACTGACACACATGGGTCCAATAAAGTCCCCTGTAGAGGGGTGTATCATAGTTATTTTGGTGCTTATCTGTGACCCACTGGTTGCGGGCCTGATATAAGCCTGCCTCAAATAAGAGAATAGTGGCAGCTTAACCCCTTAATAAAATCATTCAATTCAAGCCATTTTTTCCAGCCATTTTCCAGTGATAATGTAAGAAGTGGTAATATATGATACATTTGAAGTCAATTTTAACCCATTTGTACCCAGTGTTGCGAAAACGCAACATCCAACATTCCCAGAAATAAATGTAGCCCCCGGGACAATTTTACCTTGGAGGAGACTGGAATTCACTATAACAGTCCCTCAAACTAGAACCAATAGAGTCCCTCTTTGTTAGAACAAAATATTTACTGTAGTGTCATCGACGATCTATTTAGTTTGTAACCGACTTTGTTACCATCTTGAGGCTTGAGCATTGTGAGAATTTTTATTTATTGCTTCCCATATAATGTTAGAAGTTTCAATTTTGGGATAAGTTGGATATAAGCCTTAAAACACAAATTAAAAATACAGTTGTGTTCATATATAAAATAGCGTGAGTTTTTATAATGTAATTTCATCCGTTGCGATACCGCAACACTGGGAAGAAAGCTGTTTAACTTTTAACTCTGTATTATTACTTTCTTTATTTATTTTTACTGAAATTAATGTAAACGATGATAGGAACTACTATTGATTTAAAGAGGAATAATGTTTTCTTGGCTAGTCCCTAAAAGCCTAAGACAATGCACTCATCAGCAGAATCTCGAGTATATGCCTATATAACAAGAGACACTTAAAAAATCACAAAATGCTGCAAGGCTAAATATATGTATGACACCTCTATCAGAATTAACTTCAGACGAGATGGTGGTGATGAGGACATGTGAGGAGAATTTAATAATTTTTAACTACTGAAAGCAGAGGCGGGAAATAGTGCTTTACAATGAAGATTGGGTGTAAGAATAAACAAAAACAGCATTGATATTCATGAATCTCTAGAAGATACCGATACTCCGAATACGTTCGATCTGGAAGACATAGAAATCACTCAGGAGGTAGACAAAGAGTTGGTGGAGGAAAGTGACGCTGAAATTTCAGTGTCATTTTCCTTGTCACTTTCCTCCGCCATCGAAAACCATCCTCCCAGGAGATACGTGGTCTTCCTCTAGGTCTCCTTCCCTCTACACGGGTCTCATAGGTTTTCTTTGCCGTCCTTTGCTCTTCCATCCTTAGGAGGTGCCCGAACCACCTTAGCTTGTGTTCCTCCATGATGGTTTTAGCTGCTTTAACTTTGAGATTAGCCCATTTAGTGGAGTTACGGATCCGGTCTCGACTTACTTTTCCCTCCACCTTTCGAAGTTAGCGCATCCCCATAGATTGTATTTGGTTCTTGTGTTTTGTAGTTAGTGTCCATGATTCTGATGAGCTCAACAAAATAGGGAGAAAAGTGGATCTATAGACGGCCAATTTGGTTTTCTTGGTCACTTCTCTTTTACCCAGAAAACCCCGCCCAAAGAAGAAAAACACGCGCCCAACCGCTCCTATATTCTGAGTCACCTCTTCATCCATGTAGCCACTCTTGTTAAGATAAGCAACCGAATATTTAAAGTTATCAATATGCTCTAATCTCTCTCCATTCGCCCTCAGGATTCTCATTATTCTTCGGGGGTTTTACCCAATCTACATGCATTTAGTCTTCTCGGGATTAATTTTCATATTTACTGTGGCTATTTCTTCTTGCAGGACATATATATTGAACTGGAAGTTTGCGGCTAGTAAGACTAGATCATCAGCAAATGCAAACACATAAAATCTTGTAGTTTGTAGGTTCCTATGTCCTAACTGGAACTGTCACATTCTTAATTTTGCTGTTCTTAATGCCAGGTCTAAAACTAATATGAAGAGTAATGGACTTAAGCTTTGGCGAATACCTAATGTCTTCTCGAATTCTTTTGTGATATGATTCCTGGTCCTAACCACATTCCTGGTCTTTTTATTGAGACTCATTGCAGCCAAAGTCGTACCTTGGTCATTCCCTCTATCTTTCAGTGCCTGCTATATTTCTTCCATTCTTACTCTATCGAAAGCCTTTTGGAGGTCGACAAAGCACACAGAGAGCTCTCTTCCCTTTTCTATACTCTTCTTTTTTTTTTTTCCTTCAGACGAATATATTTTTCTTTAACAGTATTTCAATTTCTTTCCTATTTTATATTAATCTTTACATATCATTATCTTTTCTGTTTCTGCAGCGATCAATCAGTTTTGTTTTATATCGCCACCAATATCCATTACTGTTCCTCTCCACTTCAACCCCTACACTCCTTCACCCTCCTCCGATCATTCCCATTAATCAGTCCAAATGAGTAACATCCTTTTATCCTGCCACAATTCCCAATCCCTCCCAGCACATCATGATGAGTTCCTGGACCACTTCCTCCATAATTTCTATCATATCATTGCCGTCTCGGAAACCTGGCTAAAACCAAATATCCCATCCTCCTCATTATCCATCCCTAACTACTCTCTTATCCGTCGTGATCGTGAGGACCGAACTGGAGGAGGGGTTGGTCTTTACGTTCACGATAGTCTGAGGGTAAAAATCCTCCTAGAATCTCCTTCCTCAGAAGTTCCTCATCCGGAATATCTCCTCGTTGAAATTTCCTCTGATGCTTTCTCCCTCCTCTACGTAATAATTTACCGTCCCCCCGCATACCAAATTTGATCCTTCCTTTGAATCTTCCCTCTTTACCTATGTCCCGTTATACAATAACATAATCATCAAATTTCATATAATATCCCAACACCAAAACTATGCCCAAACAAAATCTCCTGGCGGAACCTCGATTCATTAACCTCTGAAAAACTAAATCCTTTTTTCGACTCCCTTTCCCAATCCCTAGACTCTATTTATTCGTCATCGTCCATTGATGAAATGATCGAATGCCTCTCGTCCAATCTCTCCACGTTCCTAAACCAACACGCTCCCCTCAAAACCCTCACTTTTAGACGTCCAGCCGCTCCCTGGATAAGTTCCGAAATCAGAGAGCTGATGAGGAAAAGAGATGCCGCCAGAAGACGATTCTGACGCACCCGTTCCGCTGAAGATTACTCCTTTTTCAAGTCCCTACGCAATCTGACTCAATCTTCCTTACGGCTTGCTAAGGCACAGTTTTTCCATTACTCCATATCACAAGCCCACGATCCTAAGTCCAAATGGAAAATCCTTAAAAAATTATCAATCGTCAAATCCAAATCCTGTACTCATTATCCTATTGACCCAGATGATTTAAATTCCCATTTCGCCAACTCACCATCTATTCCTCACCCCTCCTCATACTTTTTCACACGAACCTTCAACCCTGATAACTTCTATTTCCTAAATATCTCGCCTGAAGACCTACTTTCCTCTGTCCTTAAATCCAAAACCAACGACTATGGCCCCGATCAAATCCCTGTAAAGATTATTAAATTATGTCTTCCTGTCATCTTTCCTGCCCTTTTACACATCTATAACTTTTCCTTACAAAACTCTGTTTTCCCAGAAGCCTGGAAAAAAGTGATAGTCCGTCCGTTGAACAAAGTACCAGTTCCCACTTTAGCCTCCGACTATAGACCTATCTCCATTCTGTCTAACCTATCCAAACCGCTTGAAAGAATTGTCCATTCCCAGCTCAATGACTTCCTAGAAAGAAATTCTCTCCTCAACCCTCTTCAATCCGGTTTCCGTTCTCATTACTCCACACAATCTGCTCTGTTGAAGATCACTCAGGATCTTCAATCCTCTATAGATAAACATAAAATCACCATCCTAATTCTCTTTGATTTCACAAAGGCGTTCGATACCGTCAATCATGAGATCCTCCTTTCTAAACTCCAAAACCTCTCCATGTCGTCTTGAAGTGGTTCATCTCCTTCCTATCCCTACGTTCACAAACAGTTCACATTCCCGATAAACCCCCTTCCTCATCTCTTTTACTAACACGGGGTGTACCACAGGGATCCTCACTTTCTCCAACTCTCTTTTCTGTTTATATTAACGATCTCCCCGAGTCCATCAACCATTCACAATACCACTTATACGCTGACGACCTCCAAATCTACCTATCCTTCCATCCCTCCAAAATGCTAGAGGCAATCCGAAAAGTTCAAGAAGATATAAACAGCATCAACGCCTGGGCAGAAAAAAATGAGTTAAGACTGAACGTACAAAAAACTAAGGCAATCCTAATTGGCTCCAGGCATCTTCTTAATTCCCTCCCTTACTACCCCTTACTCCGTCTTAATAATCAAACCATTCAGCTCCAATCCTATGTCAGAAACCTTGGTGTGGTCTTTGACCAGCACTTGTCGTGGAGTAATCATATTTCCGAAATCACCAGAAAATCCATAGCTATCCTCAAACAGTTCCTTAGATCACGTGATTGCTTGTCCCCAAAAACCCGTCAACTCCTAGTTTCCTCTCTTATATTTCCCCATTTTGACTACGGCTGCCTTGTATACGGGGGACTGTCTGGCATGCATGAAATGAGGTTGAAGAGACTAATGAATTGTTTCATTAGATTCATCTTCGGTGTCCCCAGGCGCTCCCACGTCTCCAGCTGGTATGCAGAATTGAAGTGGCTCTACCCAGTTTTCCGAAGGCAATACGTCCTAGGAGTATATCTTTTCCAAACCTTCAGAACCAAGAAACCTCCTTATATCCTCAGTTTGTTCAAACCCTGCTCCTCTATACATTCTCTAAATACCAGATCCCAAACCTCCAACCTGTATATCCCTTTTTACCGATCTGCCTCCTTTACAAAATCCTTTATCATCCGTGCTGCCACCTTCTGGAATTCATTACCTGTCTCTATCCGAAAAACTTCATCCCTCACATCCTTCAAAACCCTACTATTTCATCACCTCCTAATTCTCCAATCCCCGATGGCTATGTAAATATGTAAATAGTGAAAACAGTATTAAGGATAAATCTATTTGATTTTTATTATATATATATATTATATCTATTTATATATATCTATTAAGCTCAAAAGCTGACCAAAGTTTTTGTACTGTACATCCAAATGTTGATCTTACATTTTTTCTTTCAACATTCTGTCTTTGTTATCTTTATTGTATTGCTTTTCTTTTTTGTGTCTACCTTATATTTTAATTCTTTATTTCTTTTTATTGTTTTTTATTATATTTTTGCCAACTAACCAGACAAATGGCTATTAATTTTGTTCATTTTTGTTATTCTTAGGGGACTAAATGTCCCAGAATAAAAATTACTTTTCTTCTTCTTCTTCTTCTTCTTCTCCATTATTTGTCCATTGTTGGTGAAGATTAGGTCCTGCGCACTTCGCTCCTTTCTGAAGCCATATTGCTCTTCATTGAGATGGGCATCGACTACTCGCCTTATTCGAGTTTCAAGAATCCTCGAATACACTTTGCAGGGTACACTGAGGAGAGATTCCTCTATGGTTGCCACACTCTACAGTGACTTCCTGGTCGTTCTTTCTTCATATAAGGAAAAAGGATAAGGATAAGGAGATAAAAGGCAAGACGGAAAAACAATGTATAAAATGAGGTTCATCCAGATGAACTGGAACATGACCAGCTTTTCTTCAGAAGATATTTGGCTAAATCTCTTTTAAATATTTATGGAACTCGTAGAAAAAAAGTCAGATAATACTAATAAAAAAAATTACTATTACTTCTTATCATTTTCTGTTTCCCATTTCAATATCTACAAATATTTATCATTGTTTGGCAGGAGCCTTGTCTTTATCAACCGTAATAGACGATTCCAAATTATACATATTACAATTACACATAGGTCAACTCTTCACCAGGTTGTACCAAAATTGGGTACAGTATGAATACTTAAAGTGTTTTTTGCTGAAAGTGTGCCGATAATGACCTGTTAACTCAGTTAGAAATATTGTTTGTTACTAAATGTTCTTTTTTATCATCATCCCCCATTCTCTGTATTATCAAGAGTTTCGATAACTTGTATCAGCTCTGGTCCCAGTTGATCTGGGTTCCAATGTACTACTATTGATTTAAACATTAATTTAACCATTATTGTGGTTTTTTTATAATTTATTTTTGAAGAGAAAAGATTTGGCTCCGCCAGGAATTGAACCCGGGTCTTCCGCGTGACATGCGCGGTATGCTAACCATTGCACCACCAAGTCGCTTCCAAACGGTGCCATGTCACGCGGAAGACCCGGGTTCAATTCCCGGCGGAGCCAAATCTTTTCTCTTCAAAAATAAATTATTTAAAATATTGATTTAAACCTTCAGTTAAGGCTGCATCGCTACCACAGAATAGATGCAGATGAGCATTTTTGATTTTTATTGATTAAGTTATATCCAAACATTCTGTCATCTAGCATTAATGATTTGAAAAATAAGGTATTAAATTTAAGTAATCATTCAGTATTTATGACTTTTTTAAGGTAATGAATAGTAAAACTCTCCCTTCCCTTAAACCAAACTATAGTTTGAAACCATCAAAAGAAAATTATGAACTTATTTTTTCTCATTTGATTCCATTCTAAATCATGATCATCTATCAGAGTTTATTTTAGAAAGATACTTCACCTCTATTAATAATTAGGAAACAGCAAGTTCGGCCGCAACTTAGGGCTATGCATTATAGTAAGTGTTGGACGCTTAGCTGGTCAAAATAAAAGAGTGAAACAAGGTATTTAACGTTTGTTGGACTGTTTTTTCGGGACAAATTGTTTGACTTCCATAAACCTGTATCAAATATGTGTATTGACTCTAAAATTTTGTATATTTTAGTGTATTATGGTTTGGACTATGATGGATACCATTCCTTATAGACAGTTCTTAAAGGCCTGACTATTCCTGTTTTTAATTAAGTTGTACCCACTGCTATATTTTTAAATTATCAACCATTGACAGCAGTTTTTTTATTTTATTATATTGATTTATTAATATGGTAAAATTTAGTTTTCTTGATCTGACTTTCACTAATTTTATTCATGAAGCTGGGTACCTTCCTTGTTAATTGAATAATTGTTTTATCTTCATAATGGGTTTTGGACAAATTTGTTTACATTAATTATTGTTGATTTTTAGGGAAGTCTCGTCTTAGACAGAGAAGCAGAAATCCTCAAAGCAAAGTAAATAGTGGTGCAGTCAGCACTGCTAATTTAGATATCTTAGCTACAGCCTCAGGGGTCACAACAAGATTGCAAAGGGAACAGTTACAAAAACAAGAACCCTTGCCATCAGTAGCTGCAGACTGTGATAACCACCAAACATTTATGATGGATTCAACTTTGTTGATTCCTAGGTAAATTAAAAGTTCTTATTAGAATCTATTATTGAATAGTGATGTTATTTATCATATTTAATTTATTCAATTGTTATATTTAAAATTTCTTAATTTTTAGTGAAGTTAAGTCTGAAAAGAAGAAAGATGATTCCAAAGAAGAAAAGAAGAAAAAAGAGGATGAAGAAACAACTGACGATGAACCAATTGATCCAATTGGTAAGTACTTACTTCACTTAAATTCTTTTTTATCATATTTTCCTTGAAAATAATAGAGATTTGCTCTATATTGAAGGTCATCAGAGGAGGGAAGGTGGAAGTGCATTTTATATCAGTTTCAGAATCTGTAGAACAAATTTTTTAGGTTGTGAGATGTTTGATACATACACAATCATGTAAACAGATTGTATAAATGTTTGTTAGCAGTAAGAGCTGAAAATAGGGATAGAAAAAACAAATCCTGGCAGAACCAGTACGCCTATTCAGTAAGATTAACCAACACTTACACCTTTCGATTACAGAAAATTTAGCCGAACCTTGGAAATGAAATGAAAATTTACTAGACCTGTAGCTTGGACTAATTCAAAATAACCCTAAGAAAATTAAAATGTTATTATGTAGCGGAACTAATTATATTTCTCTTGAACTAATCCAGGCAGGTAGGAATCTGCAGTTTATAAAAGACATCTTTTTGATTAAAAGATTAGGAAAAATTCCCCCAATAATCAAAATAAGAATCTATTATTTTCTATTCATTCAAAGGGACCAAGAGCAGATTCTCTAACGATTGCGTAGTGTCACTTCTTTCAGTATGTCATAAATATTCCTGTGCTACACTAACTAGATTCCTGTGCTACACTAACTAGTCTAATCACGGTACAGCCCAAGAATTACTAAGTACAGCCCAAGTGTTACTACACATGCAATTTTCATTGGAACCCAATCAACTTTTAAAAATTATCCGTGTTTGAAAAAATTATTTTTTATTATATTAAACTAGCGTTGGGGCCCGGCTTCGCTCAGGGAGTTGTGGAATATGTGGAATGAAACAATAACTTTAAAATGTAATAGTACAGAAAAATAGACCAAAATTAATCATGATTAAACAAAATTTGTACCATCCTGAAACTTCAGCTTAGTATTAGTGGTAAGTTTCGAAACCTCAGAGTCTGCCCATATATGGTTTGGGTATAAGAGACCCCATTAATGCGGTTCTCTCAATGCGTTTTCTTCCCTTTTCTTGATTAAGAAAAATTATTTTGGCAGCAAATATGTTCTGGTATGTACCATTTTTTATGGTTTCTATGTTCTGATTCCATTGAGACCATTCTCATGACGGTACCGCATCCTTATCAAGTTGAGTAACTTCTCCTTTTTCGAATTCGGTTGAAAATTTATATATATATTTATATATTTGAACAGAACAGAACCATTATATGAACACTTTATTTTCGGTATATATTCCATTAGGTTGTATCTTTTATTCATATTATCTATAGGTTATCTATTTTATTCAGTGTTAGTTTTTATTGGCTCACAACACTATTAAGCAACTTTTCTTTTGTTGTAAATTTACTCTTATATTGTATATTGATTAAAGGCAATGTTTCGACCAAGTCTTTCCTCTTCTGTAAAACTTAATTCGCTTAGGAATCAGTTGGTTTTGTTTATTTTTTATTTAAATTCATTGCAGAGATGTAATGACCTTATTGAAAAAGAAAAAGAAAAAAATAATTATTTATACATAATCTCGTGTAATTTAAAGAAAACAGCTGAAGCTAAAACCATGACAAACCGAACTAATGAAGGATAACCTTATGAATTGAGCTTAGCTAGCGCTCCTGGCTTCCAAATGTCGAACTAAATTTTTTCATTCATTAACTCGCATGGGCTTATTAGAGGGGCTAATTAAATGTAGCGACAGGCTTAAAATTACAGCCCTTGTCCCTTCAACATTACACACTTAAAATGAAAACTGAAACCTTCTTCATCGTTAGGGGCAATAGTGCAATATAACGACATAACATACTTAATAGTGCGTGTATTCGTTTTTGAGCCTTTTCGGCACGTACATTGTACACTTTGCTTTATAATATATATTCATTATATGCTTTTATTACATCAACTGCCTTCTGTGGTATGAAGTGCAAACTTCATACCTTCCAAGATTAATCTACTGTAGATCTCTAATGTAAGATGTAACCTCGCTGTTTATGGTTTGGTGTAAAGTTTAAATATTATCAAATATCATCAAAGTTTGTCACCTCTGTTAACATTTTTTTTGTCATTCAAGCAGGAAAATAACTGGTTGGAGTTATTTACTTTTGCACTTACTCCAATAAATAAATAATTCTCTGTAATGGTTTTTAGAAAACATTTGTGCTCTTTCCCTATTTAGGTGGGGAAAGGGTGAAAATTGGGCTTGAAACCATTTTTCCTTCACCCTGATGGGATTGGTTGGTTGGTTTTATTTAGAGGCGTAAAACCGTAGTGCGGTCATCAACGCCTATATTACAGGGTGAAAATCATTACAATTTTATTAAAGGACAATAAACCTTCAGAGTCTGAAAGTCAAATTTTTGATATTTATTTTCGTTCTATTAGACTTCTCAAGAGCTTTTTGACAGTATTTTCCTCATCCGCCAGTGCTGCCTTCACATCTGTAGGCACACCGTTTCGAGAAAGTACTCCTCTGTATGCAGGGCATTCCTTGATCATGTGCTTTACACTGATTAGTATACCACATATAGAGCATCTTGGTGGTGGTTCCCTTTTGATGAGGTTCTCGTGGGTGAACCTTGTGTGTCCGATCCGCAGGCGCATCAGGACCACCTCCTCACGACGACTGCTGCGGCAAGAGCTATCCCATGCTTTCGCTCTATTTTTAATTACTTTCAATTTACTATGTGCACTTCCTTCCCGCATCGTTTGCCATCCTCGTATTATCGTTTCTTTCAGGGGACGCGCCAGATCTGAGGGTGACAACAGGGCACATCCTCGGCCAAGTAGGCTCTTAGCTTATTTTGCTGCCTTGTCCGAAAGCTCTTTCCCGATGATACCGGTATGCCCGGGCACCCATATAGAGTGGACATGTTTTCCTTTTTCCCTGAGCATCGCTATATATTCTTGGATTCTTACAACGACAGGGTTGTCAGAGTACAATAGGTTAAGACCGCGTAATGCACTCAAGTAATCGGTGGAAATCACGATATTTTCATTTGAAGCTGTCATGGAGTGGTAAAGAGCTTGAGCTAGTGCGTTTAATTCTGCCATATAATCCGTTGAGTTTGAATTTGAGAGTAGAGTCGGAGTTTATGAAGGCTGATGTGGCTATAGCTGTTTTTGAACCATCGGTGTAGATAGTGAGACTGTTTGGTATTGAATTAGTTGGCTGTTGTAATTTGTTCTTGAATTGAATTGGCTGGGCTTCATATTTCTTTAATTTGATTAGCTCCAAGTACAATTTGGGTCTTTGGAAGGTCGATGGAGGGATGTGCAATTCTATTTTATTAATATTTGATTTTTTGATTTCTGCTATTGCTGCTTTTATTCGCTCGGCTAGGGGAAGCGTGGCATTTGGCTTTTGTTGGAATTCTAGAGAGAATTTAGGCTGAAATATATATCTGTATAAAGGATGTGTCGGCTGCAGATATAATTTTGTTATATAATTTATTGCAAGTTTTTGTCTCCAGAATAGTAGTGGTGGTATTGCCGATTCGACACAAATGCTTAATATGGGACTTGTTCGAAAAGCTGGCGCTTTTCGGATTACAGGTGTAGCTATGCGGATCCAAGTGTGGTGAATTACATCCAGCTTGGATAATGTTCTAGTCCGAGCAGAGCCATGTATAAAACAGGCATATTCCAATTTTGAAGCTACCAAAGCTTGGTAAATTCTAATGAGGGAAGACCTGTCAGCACCCCATGTACAACGGTTGTCCAGAAAATAAGTTTGGTCTGTAGGGCGGTAGGAGTGGTTTTTGCCAAATCCGGCAACACCGCTCGAAAGAGGAGAGGTGGGGGAATAGAATGAGAGGTGGGTGAATAGAATGAGAGGTGGGTGAATAGAATGAGAGGTGGGTGACCTCAGTCGGTCATTTACCAACGTCAGGGCAGGTAGTTGAAATGGAGCCCTCCACGTCGCGTCCCGCCACCTCGATCCCCGTTCCCTCTCGAATTGTTTTGCGCGTAGTCTCCGGTGTTGCCTTCGTGTTTGCACTCCAGAAAACAAAAGACAGTCCATGCAATGGAAACACCCCACCTCCACAAGTGCCACAAAATTCAAAGTCGTGAAGTCAACCAGGAAAATCATGGCTTCTGTTTTCTGGGATCAAAAAGGAATTCTCTTGATTGATTTTTTTCCTCAAGGTAACGTGAAACAATTAATGCCAACCGCTATTGTGAGACCCTGAAGAAGCTTCGTCGGGCCATACAGAACAAGAGAAGAGGAATGTTGACCTCCGGTGTTTGCCTTCTCCATGACAACGCTCGGCCTCACGTTGCTCGTTCCACAGCGCAACTTTTGGATGAGTTTGGTTGGGATGTTCTGACCTATCCACCTTACAGTCCCGACTTGGCCCCTTCAGACTATCACCTGTTTACCAAAATGAAGGCGGAATCGGCGGGAGAACGTTTCACAAGTGACGAGGAAGTGTAAGAAGCTGTCACGAAGTGGACCAAGGAGGTGGCGGCAAGCTTCTACAAGGAAGGAATTTCGAAGCTCATTTCGGGGTATACCAAATGTATTGACGTCGCTGGGGATTACGTGGGAAAATAATAAATATTTTCAAGTACAATACCTGTAAGTTTCAAATTTTTTCAATAAAAACTTGATTTAAAAAAAAAAACGGAACTTATTTTCTGGACGACCCTCCTAGTTCCACTAAGAACACTTAAAATTTCGAATTTTTTCTAGGCATCGTTCCTTCAGATTGTTAATATGGCGCTCCAACGATAAACGTATATCGAAGATTAGCCCAAGAAATTTTATGCTGTCTACATAGGGTAGCACTTTATCATCCAATGAAAGTTCTGGCGGAGTATTCCTCTTCCTACTGAAATGAAGGCATCTCGTTTTGTCAGAGGAAAACTTGAGCCCTGAAGTTTGCGCCCAGTTGCTAATGCGGTTAATGCTATCCTGCAGCTTTGTTTTTATAGTACAGATATCGCTAGCTATGTATATTATGGCCAAATCATCAACAAACAACGTGGGTTTGACTCCCTTTGTTAGGCCTAGACCTAACTTATTGATCGTTAGTATAAAAAGTATTGTGCTCAGGACACATCCTTGTGGCGTTCCACTAACCTGCTAACAGGTCCTGGACATAGCATTTCCTATGCTGATCTTGAAGGTACGCTCAGTAAGGAATGCGTTGATGAAGTTCAGGAGTCTGCCGGTAAATCCAAGTCCCTGAAGGATCGCTAAGACGTTCCTTTTCTGAATGGTGTCGAAGGCCTTAAACATATTGAAGAACACGGCTATGATTTGTTTGCAATTGATAAAAGTGTATTGAATTTCCGCTTCTAGTTTTGCTAGATGATCTGTTGTACTTCTTCCCCTTCGGAATCCACACTGGAAGTTCTGGATCATATTGTTACGTTCAGCAATCCATATAAGTCTTTTGTTGACCATTCGTTCCATCAGCCTACAGAGACAGCTGGTGAGGAAGATAGAATGATAGGTACTACTTCCCCTATTCCCCTGCTGGCTTTGACAGCTGATAAGCACGCTGCCATCTGTTGGTCACCATGCAAACTACTGGGACCGCCATCTTTCCCCTATTGGCCCTCCTGTTTGAAAAATAACCGCCTTGCCTCAGTATTACGTCATTTTAGCGTCACAGACTATCTCACCCCATCTGAAAGGAACACATCGATTTTGTGCCAGTCAATATAATTATCTAACTTTTAAAAAACCCGCGTCTCCCCACCCTTTGCTCCATCATACTTCACTTTCTATCTATTTCTCCGAATATTTCGAAGAATCAGTATTTCGAACTATATTCGGAGTCGCTGAATAATTCAAACCTATAGCATAACCTACTTTTTCATTAAACTTTTATTTTCAAAAACCACTTCGATCAGTTTTTTAATAATAAACCCTAGACATATGAAGATGAGAGATGGGAAAAATTCATATTAAGTAATGGTCAATGTATTGTACTTTATTAATGTAAATAATCGACTGAGTTTTATTTTACCCTGAAAAACCTAATACAGGCAACGCTAATAAGGGCAAACGCAGCAAATGGTGGAATGATAATGTGAAGGTAGCTATAAACCGAAAGAAGCAAGCATGGAAGTCCTACCAATGGCATAAGACACCAGAGAACTTTGCTGACTATAGAAAAGCAAGAAATGAGGCCAAAGCTGTAGTTAAAGAACAAAAAAAAAAAAATATCTTGGGAGGAATTTGGGAAGAGCTTGTGTCAAAAATTAGAGCTAATAAAGTTCAAACCAACAAATCTCAAAGTCGACAAAATATATTTTAACAGTTTAACAATTCCAATAATAGTGAATGTATAATTAATAGAACGTATGTTCAAAACATATGGCCTATGCCAAACAAATCTTCTCTTCTTAATTTGCGAATATAAAGTATTTTTCTCACATCCTCCCACCTAAGTCAGCAAAAGAGAAAACGCTTGCTGACTTACACCAAACTCGAACTAAGGCTTCAAGAGATGAAACGATTCGGTATCTTCACTGCTCGTCTACTTCGAGTAGCCCTAAAAATCTCGACCAAGTCTTCTTTCTGGGTAGGCTCGGCAGATGACCCCGGTTCCGCCGTTTTGCTAGACCCGTTTGTTAAAAACTCATTGTCTCCAGATTTCACTTCTAAAGGAAACAATCTTTGCGCCGGTCGTAATAGCTGACCCCTCGCTGTTGACAGCCTGAACAATCTGGCCTCTCCATCTCTACCTGTCAAAACCTCTTCGACAATGGCTAATGGCCAATCTATTCGCCTCTTGTCATCACCGCCTACAAGTACTATATCTCCAACTGAGATAGGTACTCCTTTTCTCCCTTTATATGGACGAGTCAGCAGGCCTAGGTATTCAAGGCGAAATCTCCTTCTCAACTGTTTGCTCAGGGCTCGTCGATATCTTTCTTTTCTGTTCAAAGCGTCGGCCCCAACAGCATCACAATCAGGAACTCCGTTATCTCGCAAACCATGTAAGAACATAGCTGGAGTTAAAGGTACGAGATCTTTGGGACTTTCTGAGACGTAAGTCAATGGCCTGGCATTCAAAACTGCTTCACAATCACACATAACCGTGCTCAGTTCTTCATAATTGAGATTCGCCTTTCCCAAAACTTTCCTTAGCAATATCTTCAACAGTCCTATAATCCTCTCCCACCAACCACCCCACCAGGCAGCCGATGGCGGATTGAAAATCCATTGCATTTGTTGCGTAGTACTGTATTGCTCTATCTTCTTCCAATCCAAGCTCTTGAAAAGATTCGCTGCCCCAACAAAATTACGCCCATTGTCGCTGTAAATTATCTTCGGCCTTCCCCTTCGTGAAGATACTAATTCGACATGAACTGCGCGGTAAATAGCACAAGTGTAGAGACAAATCCATACCTTGGAACCGTCTTTTAAGAATAACGGTCCAGCTAGATCAACTCCAGTCACTTCAAAAGCCTCAGCTCCTTTAAGCCTGTTAATCATCAACGGAGGACTTTCTACCTGGTTTATCTTACCATCATACCTCTTACATACAACACACCGGCTAATTACTTTCTTCACACTTCTTCGACCACCAATCACCCAATATCTTTCCCTTAAATTACAAAGTAATCCTTGGGTACCAACATGACACAATTCTGTATGCCTACAAAATATCAACCTTTCAACCACAGGGTGATTTCCAGGAATTAAAACTGGATGTCTATAATCTTCTTCGTCCTCTCCTTGTGAAACAGCTGTCCGAACCCTCAACAAACCATCGCGGTCTTCAAAAGGGAAAAGACACTTAATATTTTGCCGACTGACTCCCGAAAAACTTTCTCGCTGGACTATCCTCCAGAGGTTCTTCTCAGCACACAAAATTTCTTCTAATTTGAGTTCACCCTGCCTCTTTTCTGCATCCTTCCGACAGTTGTAGATAAATCTTTTTATCCACGCTATCATTCTTACTATTTTATTGAACTTAGAGAAATAGGTGTAATACCAATCTTGATAATTTTCCTCAACCGCTGGTATTGCAACAATTCTTTTTCTTCTCTCCCCTTCTATTTCTTTTTCGTCATAAATTGTTGCAGCCTCAGGCCAATTTTCCATCGTTTGTCTGAGCCACAAAGGCCCCTCCCACCATCTCGATTCCAACAGTTTCTTCGCATTGCAACCTCTCGACGGCAAATCTGGTGGGTTCTCTTTTCCAGGTACATATCTCCAACAACTATTTTCCTCCATTAAGCTTCTGATTTCTTTGACCCTATTATTTACAAAGGTGTCCCAATTATCCTCTCTTTCAATCCATGCTAGCACTGTAGTAGAATCACTCCAAAATGTTGTTGGAACAGCTGCTAGACCTAGATCTGCCTTCACCGTTCGCTGCAATCGCACTCCTATGCTAGCTGCTAACAGTTCTAAACGGGGTATGGAAATTTTGGGTTTATTAATACCCACGGGTGCTACTCTAGCTGTTGCCTGCAACAATCTCACTATGACCCCTGTTTTATTTTCTATTCTCATGAAAATAGCTGCTGCATACCCAGATTTACTAGCATCACAAAATACATGTAAAGTTCTCGACTGTTGTCCATCATCTTCTATACCTATCCAACGTGGTATCTGAATTTTGGAAATGCAAGCAAGAGTTTTCAACCACTTCCTAAAAGATATGGCAATATCATCAGGAACGTCCTGGTCCCACCCTAATTTTAAAGACCAAATCCTTTGCAATAGAATCTTTGGTAGCAGAGAAACACAACAAGTTATACCCAACGGGTCAAACAGCAGATGAGTTATAGAGAGAATTCTCCTCTTTGTTATCCTAGCGAGGTCATTCAGCATTGATCCTAAATTGACTAAATTGATGGACAAAGTATCGTTGTATTTATTCCACAATAGCCCCAAAACATTCGTTACTTCATCCTCACCACTTTGCTCCCAACCTCTCAAATCAAACCCTCTTATGCTCATAACTCTAACAGCCATTGATTTAAATTTGATAGCCTCCTCCTGTGAATTAAAACTAGAAACACAATTATCAACATAGAAGGAACGAGATAATTTCAACAAATCTCTGTCCTTTTCCACCTCATATACGGATTCCAGATGCGTATGTATCACAGCTGCTAAAAGGAACATGCTGCACGCTACTCCAAAAACAACCCGGCAGTGCCTAAAATGTATTGTTTCACCCGAGTCCACATCAATCCATAAAAATCTCAAGAAATCTCGATCTCGCTTCAAACCAATCTGCAAAAAAGCCTTTTTTATGTCTGCAATAACTCCCACCCTTCCAACTCTGAAATTAGCTAAAACAAAAGATATTCTTTCAACTAAATTAGGCCCTTTAACTACGCAATCGTTCAAGCTTGGATGCTTACCTTCTCGTGCAGAAGCGTCAAACACAGGTCTTACCCTGGTGGTACTACTTGATTTGATAACTGGACGGTGCGGCAAATAATGGCATGCCTTGTTCATCTCATTTTCAGGGACTTTCTCGATAATGCCTTCATCCAACCATTCGTCAAATACAGCTTGGTATTGTGCACGATAATTTTCACGACCTAGCCTTTTATTTAATGACACCAATCTACGCTACGCTCGGCTAGCTCATAGTAGTTAGGTAAAGGAGGATGATTTTCTATCCAAGGTAAACTTACTACATAACGATCGTAAGATATAGAAACATTATTAAGGAAATGCTGATACGCCTCCTCATTCAATTCCTCAGACTTCTTTTTCTCACTTGGCTCTGTAATGCCCAAGGAATCTAATGACCACAAGTCCTGGATTGAAGCCTCCTTCACAAACATAGACGTTGTTTGCTTGCCTAAGCATTCTTCCCCAGGCACACGACCCATCAAAGTCCAACCCAACTTTGTTTCCATTGCGACTAACCCATTTTTTAACCCATGTTTTTTGCCTGTAAAAAGCTTCCCCGCAACATCTGCTCCAATTAAAATCTCTATGGGCCCATTTTCGAAATCGGTTAAGGTTATGTTTTCCCTACCTAACTCCTCCACCCAAGAACTGAGTTTTAAAGGGGCAATACTACCACATATGGCGTTTTGCTCGGACGCAAGAAAGTTACAGGAGTAACTATGGTTAACATCAGATAAATAGATCCTATACTGATCATGCGTTTGCACCTCTGTGCTTTCCCCACCAAATAATGAATATTGGATTCTTTCCCTTTTAATGGCCCTATATCCCATCGCTAGAGCTAGTTCAGTCAATATGTGACTCCTCTGAGAACCCGTATCAACTATGGCTCTAACATTTCTTGATACACCCGACCCATGGACTGTTACCATTAGCGATTGGAGAAGTATCCTTTCACCCCGATTTTCTAGGCTCGCGAGCTGTTCACTAGTTTTTATTATTTCGGTTTTGTTTGAATCTCGCTCCTCGGGATTCGCTTCGCATAACAAAGTGTGGTGCCTTCTCCTACATGTGTTACAATTTTTTCGCTCCCTACACTTAGAGGCTGGATGATTCAATTTCAAACATAAATAGCACGCTCTTTTCCTTTGAACAATTTCCCTACGCTTTTCAACTCTCATCTCTCTAACCAATTTGCAGATGGAACTTTTATGATCACCCTCACAAAAGATACAATGAAACAATGAAGAACTTCCCGTAAGTAAGGCAGCAGCTGTAGATCTGTCCTCTGACCTGAGATAACCTTTCTTAGAACTTGAACTTGAACCCATCCCTAAACCATCTTTAGCTAATTTTAGTTGCATCTCACTTTCAACTTCCTCCCTCAAGAATGCCATCAGTTCATCTAGCCTAGCTCTATGCCTATCACCTTCAGCCAACCTACTACTTTCTCTTGTCCTACGCTGCCAAACCCTTAAAACCTCCGTAGGAATGGCGGACAAAATCATTGGCATTAAAATAGCAGCACAGCTCCCCCTGGCAACGCCTAATGTTTCTAATGATCTAATTTGGCATTCCAATTTATCATATAAAGATGCTAAATTACGCCTCTTGTGTTCATTACCAGTGTTTTGCAAAATTAATTTTAAGAGCTCCCTAATATAAACATCAACCAATAAGTCATTGTTACCATACCTTGCCCTTAGAGCCTCAATCGCCTTGACATAATTTTCTCCCGTAGCTGGAAGACTCTCCACAATTTCCCTAGGTTTAGACTTCTCGACCATACATTGTATAAGATATTGAAATTTGTCTGCATTTTCCAGTGAATCATCCCTGTCTATTCTTTCAAACTGTGCCCAAAAAGGTAACCATTCTAAAATATCCCCATTAAATTTTTTCAATTCCAGCTTAGGAAGTTTAACATTTGTAACTCTTTTCCCTTCCCTTTCAGATTGACTACTACTAGATTTTCTTTCATCTATCTCTAAGGCCCTTACCTTACGTAATACACTATTAAACTGTACCATAAACTCGTCAGTTACTGTAAACTCGGACTCTAAAATCTTGTCTATTTCCTCTTGAGTTTTATACTCCACCGATATCAAGCCTTCCAATATCGCCTTATCCGCTTCTTGCAGTTCATCAAACCTCTTATTTAGAATGTCGAGTTTATTAGAAATATCCAGTTTGTCAACCTCACCTGAAACATCTAATAAGTTATTAATTTGGTTACAAAATTTCGTTACCAGCCTTCTTAAAGTTGGTCTGACAATTTTAGCTCTTTCCATATCCATTCCCAATCACTGTCCTGTCACGGTCGCCAGATTTCAAAAATTAGAGCTAATAAAGTTCAAACCAACAAATCTCAAAGTCGACAAAATATATTTTAACAGTTTAACAATTCCAATAATACTGAATGTATAATTAATAGAACGTATGTTCAAAACATATGGCCTATGCCAAACAAATCTTCTCTTCTTAATTTGCGAATATAAAGTATTTTTCTCACACTTGGATGGAAATCACTGGGAAAATATCAAAAAGTTTTGGCGTACTGTGAAATTCTTAAAGGGCTAAAGAGCAAAGCCAGTGAGAAATGTTAAAGATAACAATGTTGAATTGCTGACAGATACATCTAAAATATTAGATAGATGGCGTAGACACTACCTAGATTTCTTCACAAATGAAGACTCAGCAAGAGAACAAAGGGAACAGAGGATCTACGAAGTCAGCGAAGAATCAATTAATGAAGAAGAAGTGGAACTGGCTCTTGAACAGATGAAGACAGGCAAGGCCGCTGGCAGAGACAACAATCCCCCCGCGTTCCTGAAATAGGGTGGACAAGAGCTCATTAAAGTGTTGCAAGGCCTATTTCAGAAGGTATGGGATACCAAGAGAATCCCGAAAGATTGGGAATACAGTGTGATTATTCCTATCCACAAAAAAGGGAGTCAAACAGAATGAGCCAATTATAGACCAATTAGCCTCTTGTCTGTGGCATACAAAATGTAGATGCACATTCTGGAGAAAAGGCTACGACGAATTGTGGAGGAGCAGCTGGAAGAGGACCAAGCAGGTTTCCGCCCTGGGAGGCAGACCCACGACAATATCTTTGTCATAAGGAATATATTAGAAAAATCATGGAACAGAGATAAGAGCACATATTTAGCCTTCCTGGACCTTAAGGCTGCTTTGGACTCGGTCCCACGTCAAGAAATATGGAATGCCATAGCAGCAAAAAATGTGCCACGAGACCTCATTACCGCCATAAAATCAGTTTAGTTGAATTCAAAAGGAGTGGTGAGGATTAATGGAACAGAATCGGCTCCCTTCCCCATAGATAGAGGAGTAAAACAAGAAGGCAGCCTGAGCCCCCTTCTATTTACAGTGTTTATGGATGAAATCCATAAAATTTGTAAAATGCTAACTGCTCGAACAATTATAGGTAAGTGGAACTTGAGGACAATACTTAGCCAGTCACTGTTATATGCTGATGATATCGTTCTCATTTGCGACACAAAAGATAAGCTGCAACAAGCTCTACTGGAATGGCAGGAAGAACTCCAGCGTAAAGGAATGACCATCAATGCCTCCAAGAGCAAGATACTGGTCCTGTCCCGAGATGAGGAGGAGACAGTGGAGGTGGTTTGCAATGGCGAGGTTCTCGAAGTAGTGGAGAACTTTCTCTACTTGGGCTCCAACATAAATAGACAGGCAAAAATAGATGGGGAAATAGCAAATAGGATTGCTAAAGCTAACCAAATCTGTTATAGCATATGCAACAGTATTGTTGGACATCTAAATGTGGGGTTAGAGACGAAGCTCCACATTTACAAATCAATATACCTCCCTACTCTTACCTACGGGAGCGAGAGCTGGATAATGCTCGATAAACAGATTGGCCGAATAACTGCAGCTGAGATGAAGTATTTACGTAGAGTCGCAGGAAAAACGAGGAGAGACCGCGTAAGAAATGGAAGGATTAGAGCGGAGCTAAAAATTCCTGCATTGAAAACCATCCTGGAGAAACGACAGCTAAAATGGTTTGGCCATGTTTGTCAAATGAGCGAGAACCGGGAACCCAGAAAGGTGATGGAAGCTCGACCCACTGGCAGGAGGCCATGCGGAAGGCCTAGGATTCACTATGAAGAATATATCCAGAGGATCGGATCAATTCCAATTCAATTCGGATCAATCACCAGGATGAGGCATCGTATCAATAAACACTGCACATATTTCTATGAGCTTCTCCATACTGGTACATACTGCTTACCTTTTTGAAATAATACAACAAACTATGGCGACAAGGACTGATATTTTCTTCCATACTCACAGTGCAATAGCCAACTCAATACTAGGGTAGTTTCACAAAATGCATCAAATATCCTCTCTTTCTCTTTATATTTAAGCTGTAAATTTCTTTTTATTGTGTTTACTGATTTTTATCTAAACTAGGTACCAACAGAGTACCTATTTCTTCCTCCTAGGTAGTAGTCCTTTATGTTCTCTTAAGATTCTAAAATAACTTTCTGTTTTGGGATGTAATCTTTTATACTTTTTACTACTACAGTTCTTTAAAAGTAATTATCCCTTAATAAATGATTTATCTTCCACACAAATGGTAAATTTCGTAATATAGTCTGTATCAGAACTATTGCAATGAAATATATGTCAAATTATTTCTGCAAAGAGCAGGTAAAGTTAAGTACACTCATTTTTCAAATGTTTTTTATTTCAAGTCCTATTCACAATTTTAAAAATAATTGTGCTGTTTAGTGAAAAATAGCAATGGGTACTTCCTTGTGAAAATTCTAATATTATGTATTTATAATATAGTTATACTTTCCGGCAAAATGGTTTATAGTATAGAAACAAGTTTTGGTTAATAAAGGTTCTATTTTTTTGAAGAGGAATAGGATATGATATAATTGTTGGATTTAGATATATTAAAATTTGAAAGAAATTATAAGCTGACATCCTTTCATGTATGATTTTTATTTCTTCTTTCAAATGTAAATATTACCAACAAAATAGGTGGTTACATATTGTGAAAAATAACAGTGGAATTAGATAAGCATCTTCAATGAAATAAATCCTATCTCATAAGTTTTTTTTTTAACTTTAACTTTTTGTAAAGTATGTAAATGTCAGTTCTTCAAAAAAGTATAGGCATAATGAAAAGATTATAGGTTATAGAAAAACAAAGCAGTGGATAAAGTGTTAATAAAAAAGTGGATTGGTAAGGAACTTATACGCATAACGAATAGTTACGTAATTACTTGTATTCGGAACAGTATAAGTTCAATATTAATATTTTTCAGGGACTCTAAAATACTAATACTTCGAAAAATTATAACATTTCGATGAAGAGTAATGTTCTATAGATGCAAGGGTGGGGAGACGCAGTATTTTCAAAATTAATCATATGTACAAAAAGTACGATTAATCAATGTTTATTTGCCAGGAATAGGTGAAGTTGTTTAGAGTTGAGATGACGTCACGGTCTCATACTCGTAAAAAAAACGCGTAATATAATTCTAACCTAGCCATAAATTCGGCCTTTAACGGCTAAGAAGAGAGGTGGTGGGGATGGTAGTTCGCATGGTGACCAATAGATAGCAGTGTGCTTATCAGCTGTCAAAGCCAGCAGGGGAATAGGGGAAGTAGTACCGAATGATAACTAGCAGCCTGGCATTTGTCTTTGTTGGCTTTAGGAATCGGGACGATTTCTGAGTGCTGCCAAAGTTGTGGGACTTCCCCTTTGTGCCAAATGTGATTGTAGTACTCCAAAAGCCATTTCAGGGTGTCACTTGGCAGATTTCTAATCATTGCGTAATGGATTTCATCAGGTCCTGGGGAAGTCCCCTTAAGATTCTTCATTACTGAATCAAGTTCCTACATCCAAAAAGGGCGATTGTAATCTTCAACTAGATTCTGTTGGGAATCCGTGACAAGTTTATCGGGATCACTTTCTTCTAGTCGGTTAGATTTGAATATGTCGGAGTAATAATCAGCAAAATGAAAAGCAATGATTTCAGGCTGATCATTTAAAGCACCATTGATTAAGAGTGTATAGCGGGTAGATAGATTATTTTTGCTTTTTTTTTTAATCCTTTTCCATATTAAATTTGATGAATTGATGGACTCTACAAACGGTTTCCATGATTGTAGTTGTACTATTGTTTTAAGTTCTTCAGAAAATAGCTCTCTGTCTCTTGTATTCCATTAAGTTTTCTTGGCTCATATTTTTTTTTAAATTTTTTAAAGGCTTTTCTGCGAGCTTTTATGACAGTTCTGCATTCCTCAGTAAACCAAGGAACAGGCATTCTTTTGGGTGCTCCTTTACTTTTCGGAATAGTGGACATTGCTGTATTTGTGATTAAATTAGTTAAAGTATGACATCCTTCTTCGATGCTAAGCTCAGATGGTGAAGTTAAAGGGGGAGCAGAGAGTGAAGAAAAAAGTGGCCAGTCAGCTTTTTCCAGAATCCATCTTGGTTTAGTTTTATATTCCCACGTGGCCATGTCCCCAAGTAAGAAGCGTACAGGGAAGTGGTCTCTTCCATAGAGATCTGGCATTATGTCAGGGAGTTACTTAATCTGGTCTTAACAAAACAAACAAGGGCTAAAGACGATATGCTATCTCTCAGAGAACTTTATGATAGCTTAGAAACTAAATTACGTTCTCTAGAGACCTTGGGAGAGACAAAAGACAAGTTTCAATGTATGTTAAGACCGTTAGTGGAATCAGCACTTCCAGATAGTACATTAAGAGAATGGGATAGGAAAAGTAACAAGTCGAAGGGTCGAACATTAGAGAAATTAATGGATTTTTTAAGAGAGGAAGTAGAAGGAGAGGAAAGGTTAAGGTTATCGAAGCTTTTCATAACAGGTGAAGTTAAAAGTTCCTCCTCAAATGTAGAAAAGAAAAACTTAGAATCTAGCAAGAAACCAGTTACAGCTGCTGGGTTAGTTAATGTAAGACAAAAAACTAGAACTTATTGTTTATTTTGTCAAGTACATCAGGCTCCAATCGGTACATCGTTAGGCCCTGATCTATCATCTGATAGCGAAATACCTTTTACCCCTGCTGCATTTCTTCAATCCATGGACCTCCTGCTGTTGCTGGCACTGCATTACTTATATCTTCTCAATCTATTACGCCTAATTTGACAGAACAATCATTTTTTAAACTATCAATTTCTATAAGGTAACGTTTATGGACTTATACCTCATTTTTTTGCCTCCAAACAATACATGGGGAATTCTCTCTACTCGAAATGGAGATAAGCTCATGAGTTTCGCCACTATTTGGGTCACATAGGACCTTTGCGATCCTGAATCGATCAATAACCTTGCATAATAGTCTTTTGCCCCCTTCAATTTCTCTATGAATGTCTGCATTAAAATGGGACTATAACCTGTATGACTTGCATTATTAATAGAAAGACTGTTACCTTCCCTTTTATTTTAGTGAGTGACGTTTTCTTTTTTCTTTCTTCGCTCTGGACAAAGCAGAGCTAAATGACTTCCATCACAAACAACACATTTTAAGAATGTTCTACATTTTCGTTTAATGTGCCCTCTATGCAAACACCTAAAACAACTACCTTTGCTTTTTAAAATTGTTTGTGTTTCTTCCAAAGAATATTCTCGGGCCTTATAACATTCTTCACTAGAGTGGCGACCTTGACAAAATAAACAATAAGTTCTAGATTTTTGTCTTACATTAACTAACCCAGCAGCTGTAACTGGTTTCTTGCTAGATTCTAAGTTTTTCTTTTCTACATTTGAGGAGGAACTTTTAACTTCACCTGTTATGAAAAGCTTCGATAACCTTAACCTTTTCTCTCCTTCTACTTCCTCTCTTAAAAAATCCATTAATTTCTCTAATGTTCGACCCTTCGACTTGTTACTTTTCCTATCCCATTCTCTTAATGTACTATCTGGAAGTGCTGATTCCACTAACGGTCTTAACATACATTGAAACTTGTCTTTTGTCTCTCCCAAGGTCTCTAGAGAACGTAATTTAGTTTCTAAGCTATCATAAAGTTCTCTGAGAGATAGCATATCGTCTTTAGCCCTTGTTTGTTTTGTTAAGACCAGATTAAGTAACTCCCTGACATAATATTCAATTAATAATTTGTCTCTACCAAATCGTTGTTTTAACAATTCGATAGCCTTATAATAATTCTCTGGAGAAGGAGGAAAACTTTCAACTAATTGTCTTGCTGGAGACCCATCCACAGTTGCCTGAATTAAATATTGAAATTTGTGAGCCACCGGCACCTTCACATCTTCATGAATAGGCTCAAACTGGGCCCAATACTAGAATTTTATAACTAGAACTTACACTTTCTAGGTTATCTGTCGTGTTATGTTGCCCTTTTATATCTACATTATGTTGAGCTTGTAGATAATTTTCTCTATAAGATTCCGCAGAGTCAAATTCGTTCTCTACTTCCTTTTCCTCTAAATCTAAATCAAATATTAGCTCTCTAATAGCATCATCTACCAGAAATAACCTCTCAGCTTTTTTTAACTGTTTCGATAAATTTCTAAAAATTTTAACGTAATCTTTTAACTGTTTGAAATACGATTTCCTGCTTATTCTCACCATCTAAAACTTCATTGAGTTTGTTTAAAGTAGAAGAGAAAGTTCTCCTTACCTGTTTTCTTTCAAGCTTTAATGATAGAAATTTATGTTGTTTTTTTCTCTGTTAAATCCATCTTTTCTTCTCAATTAGATTAAATAAAAATTCCTTTCTATAAAAGTTCCCACAAGGGATGCCAATTGTTGAATTAAGGGACTAAGGAATTTTATTTTATAGAAAAGATGAGTTTTTAACCAACAAAATTTATAATTACAGAAAGAATACAATCTTAAAAATTAAAAATTGTCCAAGTGCACATGATTCTGAATATTTTTACAATATTATGTAGTTAACATATGTGTTATAAGGTAACCTCTGGTTTCCATTAACTAGATCGATAATTGATTACTCAACACAGACTGTAAACATGGTTCCGAGGTGTATTAAGGCAGCTACAGCTTGAATTTCCGTGTAGATATCTATCTCTTCCAAATAAATCGATCTACCGACAGCTATGATGACTTCACCACATCCATGTTCCTCATTTGGTCCATTTTTTCAAAAAATTTCAACTTGAGTTTCTGGTCAGATTTTAAGTTTGTCTCCTACAAACACAGACATGAATTGCTTTGATCTTGAATCAGTATCTTCAAGTCATTAAAATGAGTTTTCACCCCATTGCAATTCCAATGTAACGAGGCCATGGTAAATTAAAAGAGGAAGGGAGGAAGAAAGAAAAAGAACATATATATATCTCGGGTAGCCCTCTTGAGTTTATAAACAAACGTGGCCAATGTTTAAAGTGATTGCCTAAATTTATCAATAGTTCAATTGAGACATTAAAACATAAAAACATGAGTAAGTAAGAAAAAAATAAGAATATATATAGATGAGCAGAATAGCTTATGAACGGAGAATCGAATAGCCATAACATGATATAAATAACATAAAGATAACTAGAATGATTTACATAGGGATAACTAGAGTAATAAATAAGCAGGTTCTGGGAGTGAATGAATTAATGATTTATTGTTTAAGCAATTGCTTTTTACAATGGAGAATGGCCCATACATGATAACTATTTTAATCTTATATAATTCTTTATTTCCAGATCGGCTCAGAGAGCCATACATGGTTTTTGTAAAATCATATACAATTTTTGTAACATTTGACAAAGAACGGGTACAGACTCATACAAGAGACACCCTAACGACTTACAATTTTGTAAATTTTGAATTAATTATTACAAATAATTTCATGATAATAATTTAAAAAAAAAAAAAAAAAAAAAAAATTAATAAATAAAAAAAATAAAAAAATAAAAAAATAAAAATAAAAAAAAAAATAAAAAAAAAAAAATAAATAAATAAAAAAAAATAAAAAAAAGAAAAAAAAAAATAAATAAAAAAACCAACTACTTACAAGTAAAATAAAGTTGAATGAATAGTAAGATAATTATGAGGAAATTAATAGTTATACAGATAAAGTTATTATGAGTCTCACAGTAGTAGGTCTTGCATTAGCCGGGGTTTCAGCCTTCGGGATGAGACGGGAGCTCCTATCTTGTAAGTTATTGCACCTTTCACAGCCGGTAACTGAGTATGGTATTTCAAAAAACGTTTTTTTATGAATTCGTCTATCGTTCCTATTTTAAGCTCGCGATGAAGTTGACTGTTTCTAACGAACCAGGGGGCATTTACTGCTATTCTTAGAACTTTATTTTGAAATGTTTGTACTTTTTTCCGTTTTGTGCAGGATGCAGCTCCCCATACTTCACATCCATACATCAAAAGTGGTAGCAGAATTGTTTTATAAATCAAGATGGTTACTTCAGGTTTAAGACTAGATTTCCTGTTAACTATGGGGTATAGCATTGCGAGTCTTGCATAGGCTTGCGTTAATTTAATATTGAGATGGTGGTTCCAGGTTAATCGACGATCTAGATGCACTCCAAGATATTTTACTGTTTCGCTTGAAGAGTTCCACTGTAGAGAGTTTCCACTGAGGATTAATGACAGGGGATCTTCAGGACGTCGCAGAGTGAAGATCTTGGCGTTGCATTTTTGTACATTTAAATTTATTTTCCATTTTTTGAAATATTGTTCTAAAATATCTAAGTGAGCTTGTAGTTCATGTCTTGCTGTTATAATGTCTTCGTTTTGAGAAATAACCGCCGTGTCATCCGCAAACATAGCAATAGAAGTAACTGGAGACTGGGTAATATCATGGAGGTAAAGGTTGAAGAGGGTCGGAGAAAGAACTGAACCTTGTGGGGTACCAGCTCGGATTGGTCTTACGGTTGAGTTGCTGCTATTTATTCTTACAGTGAATGTCCTGTTGGTGAGAAATGAATGGAGAATGTTGAGCAAATATTTCGGGGTATCTATTTTCTTCAATTTGTATAAAAGATCTTGATGCCAAACTTTGTCAAATGCTTGCTGAAAATCCAGGAAAGCTACTAAAGTATGTTTTTTCTTTTCGAACCCGTTCACTATTAATTCAGATAATCTTGCGAGTTGGTGTGACGTGGAATGTCTTTGCTGAAAACCGAATTGGAAGTCTGGAATGATGTTAGTTGCTTGAAGATGGAATGAAAGGCGTCGTTTTATCACAGATTCCAGCAATTTTCCTAAAATGGGCAATAGACTTATGGGCCTATAGTTGTTGATTTGCTTGGGGCTTTTACCGGGTTTATGTATCACAACTAGTTCAGCTTTCTTCCATGTATCAGGAAAATGACCAATTCGTAGGCAACTATTGAAAATTGACGTAATTAATAGGATAGCTTTTCTGGGCAACTTCTTGATGGCAATTACCGGGATCAGATCATGACCAGGACTTTTCTTTGTCTTAAGGTTTCTGATTAATTCTTGAATTTCCTTCGGGGAAGTGAATTCTAGCGGTGGTTGGACAGTTGTTAAAGGGACTTTTAGCGTATTTACATCCTCATTTACTACATTTCTGCTTGTCGTGTCTCTTCCGTCTTCTGAATTTGAGAAAGTTTTCTCAAAATAATCAGCAAAAGCTTCAGCTTTTTCCTGGTCACCAGATATGAATTCGTCGTTTTCGATAATAGTGGGAATTCCTTCATGTTTATTTAAAATCCTTTTGGTAGCCTTCCATAATGAATAATCTCTTGAATCTAGGTTTGAGACATAATTCTTGTATTGAGATATTGTGAACTGTTCTAATTCCTTTTTAGTTATTCTCTTCAAACGATTCCATTTTATTTTGTGCATAGGATTTCGAGTGGTCATCCACAATCTTCTTACTTTATTTTTGTCTCTTATTAATTGAAGAATACTATTTGGAAGACAATTTAAAACCGTTTTTCTTTTAATACTGAACGTTTTTACAGTTGAGTCGCTTATACATTTAGATATGACTACCGACAGGTTATTTATAACGTCATCGATTTCATGAGGCTGTGGAAAACTTTTTTTTATAAAGATATTTTGGTGTATTAAATTTTTGTACATGTCCCAGTCAATTATTCCATTTATTAAAGATTTACGGGAGGGAATTTGATGAATTTCTGTAGAGAACTGTATTAACACAGGGACATGATCGGAATTTAGAGCAGATATTGTCTGGGCTGAAATAGGCGCATTAATATTTTTGCTTAACACAATATCCAATACATCAGGCGCACACCCCCGTCTGAAAAATGTCGGTTCAGTTGGCATTGTTATTTGAATATTGTGTTTAGAACATATTTCTAAAAGTTTATTTCCGTTTTGATTAGATTTGTGACAGCCCCAGTAAATATGTTTGCTATTCATATCACCCAAAATTAACGTACGCTCGTTAGATGGCATTAACTTGTCAATTTCTTCTTCTAATATTCTCTTATTTGGTGGTTTGTAGGCGGATGTAATGATTACGCTGGGATTAGATTTTAAACGAATTGAGATTGCTTCGATGTTTGATATGGGTGGAAAAAATTTTTCTTCAAAATTTAAATTATTTCTAATGAAAATGGCTACACCTCCGGACGGTGACAAGCTGTCTCTGTCTTTTCTCAATGTTTTATAACCAGGTATATTAAATTTGGTATTTGCTGAAAAATGTGTTTCAGAAACGCAGGCTACGTCAATGGAGTTTGATTCAAGAAAAATTCTGAATTCACTCTTCTGTGAAGAAACACCGTTGGCATTCCAGTTTAAAAGTTTTAATTTTCTTAATTCAGAAGGCATATGATAAAAATAAAATTTTAAAATTACATTTTATAATAGATTTATAAAATAGAATTGAAAAGGCAGTAAACACGTATATTGTTATGGACTGCGAAGGTATTATAACAGTAGATAGCCCATTGTTTCCATTAAGGCCCATTTGTGAAGAAGGAGGTAACGAGGGAACTTAAATAAGTCATTATTTGTGAAAAATATGGTCTAATGGCATCAATGATAATTTTTGTGATTGTGGTTAGAATACTTTCACTGTTAGCTTCGGTATTATTTTTTTGTTCTGGGACTTGATCTGATGATACAGCTGAGGAATATGTGAATTTTGGTGTAGTTCTTTTGAATGGCCTGCGATTAGATACATTTTCTTCAGTTATATTGTTATTTTGTGCTTCGACAGGTGAGTTCATTTTATTTTTCATAGTTTGGTAATAGGGACAACCTCTGTAGCTAGCTGCATGTGCTTGATTACAATTTACACAGAACGGTTTGTCGGTAAATTTAAGGGGGCATTTTGAAAAATGGTGTTTATCTTTACATTTAACACACCTTGGTTCCAATCGACAATAATTTTTGGTATGACCATATCTTTGACAGTTGGTACACATGGGTATATCATTGTTTCGGTGTTTAGGTTCTACTGAGATAATGGCGTAAAATAAATTAGTCAATTGAAAAATCTCAATGGCCTTTTCATTATTAACAAGTGACACTAAACAGAGTGGTGTTGGTTTTTTTTCCTTGTTTAAAATTCTGGCAACGTGTGAAACTTGAAAATTTTTAGATTTTAGTTCAGTTTTTAACTCCTCTTCGGTAATAGAATAAGGAACATTTCTTATAACTACATTTAAAGTTTTGTTTTTTTCTAATGAATATGTGTGATATTCTATTTTTTCCTCATCGTAATATTTTGTAATTCTTCTATAATCTTCTATAGAAGATAACATTACTTTTAGTATTATTACCAGCTACTTTAGTTGTAAATGAATTTAAGCATAATGAGTTAAGATCATTTAATATTAATTGATAATTATTAGCGTTATGTAAATATATAGGAGGAATTTTAATCGTATCAGTATTGTTATTAATTTTATCACTGTTTTGACTAGCATTTTGTTTTGAAGAAGATGGATTATCACTATCTAGGTCGGTTTCATTAAGTTCCTGGAATTTGTTGGTTAGTTTAATAGGCGATATTTCACTGTAATATTTACCCATTTTTTTAACGGGAGACTGGTTTTGTGGAGATCCCTCGTGATACCTTTTCTTTGAGTTGGTTTCTTCTAAACATTTGTTTTCCTCTGGTTTAGCAGTAGGATGTTGGCAGTTATTGAAAATAGGTGGAACACCTACCTCTTCACTTGAGTTCATTAATTATGAACAGAAAAGAAGAAAAAAAAAACATAAAACCGATAAATACATGTGAAAGTAAACAAAAAAAAATTATGAATTCACCACACAGTACAACCGCACTCTATGAAAGTCAGAGGCCAACTGTAACTATTTTAATAATTTTACAATAATTAAATTAAAATAATAATGTCTATTAATATTAATATTATTAAATTAATTCTACAATAGTTCTTGCTCAACATTATACTAAAACCAAAAGTATCTTTAATTATTAACATAAAATAAATATATAGATAAAAAAGATCTTTTCCATAAAAAACAAAAACAATATCCTATAGATTTTATAATGAAATACATGTATATAATTCCTTTTAAACTTAAAGATTACTAACTAGTATAATCAATAAATACAATAAAGGTCTACAGTTTAATGGTTACCTTAGTATAAATCCCCTCTCCCTTTTTGTTGATGAATATGAATTATTTTTGTTTATTTTTAGATATCTTTTGCCTGATTATTGTAATTAAGTAAATACTGTTTTAATGAAGTAATAAATTGCATTTAATTTATCAATAGAGTCAATATGGAGAATATTTTCCAGTGAAAGTAGATTATCGTTTATTGTTATATAGCTACGCAAATACTTGTTTCTATAATACGTGTATGATGAGCATTCTAATAACAGATGCTTTAATCCGTCCGATATATGTTCTTGACAACTTTCACAAATATCTTCCGATTTAATAATTTTAATTTTTTTGTTTTCATATAATTTCACATAATCATTTTAGGAAACTCTTAGCTGGCTAACTAGTCTTATTTTTTGTATGTTTATCTTGAACTTGAGGTAACATTCGGGTTGAGGACTGTTATAGCAGCATATATTTCTGTAAAAAGGATTATATGATGAGTTATATGATCTGTAGATATCTGAACATTTTGAATGGTTGGTTGCTCGTTCCAAAATTGTATTTTTGTTACCAAGAAAATTTTTTATATTAGATAAGTCGCCGAAGAATTCTAGCACATTATTTTTGTTAGCTATTACTTTGATTTGTGTAATCCAGTTATAGTTAGTGTCTCGATTATTGCAATCTAATGAAATAAGTTTATTGTAGCATTTGCGTGGAATTCTATTATCAGAAAGAGACAGAATTTGTATGCAGAAAGTAAGAATTTTTTTCAGCACCTTAACAGTTTAGTGGCTCCTGTTTCCAATCTCACTATATAATTCGGCGTGCATTTTGGCCAGAAGTATAATGATTTGAAAAATGAAAGTTGCGCTGATTCCAAGTTTTCAATGTTCTGGGAGTAAAGCAGACAACAATGTGATTTACTGGTATTATTTCGCTTAGTTTTCATGCGGAAATTAATGAGGTAATTATTGGTGTTATTAACAAAGAATATTTCTTTTACAGTAAACCCTCGATCTAGCGAACTCATAGGGGATTTGATATTCATAGTTCGCTATATCGATTTTTGTTATATCTGAAGTTTTTTTTTTTTTTCTTTCAAATTAGTGTGGCCATTAGCCAATGGCAATACTAATTTCATCATATTTAGAAGGAAATGCATTCCTTAGAACTAGTTAAATAAAAATGCATGTATGGAATTTATTTTTAGATAAACAACATATCAATAAAAAATGAGGTTCATTAATTTACATCTTAAGTTTAATTATAAAAAAAGTATAACAATTAGTTTGTAAACGTAAAGAGTAAGAAATGAACAAAAAAAAGTAATTTCTGCTTCTAATAAATATGTAGAAATGGTTATAAAATAGAAAAATTTTCAGTAACAATGTAAGAAAAAAATACATACACTAGAAAAAATAACACAAAGAAAAAACTGTGGAACTATTATGCACTTTTAAAAAAATCCGTAATTTGTGTTTGGATCATTGAAGAACGGGTTAACCTATCACAAATACGTATTACCTTATGCATTGCTTCTGTAAAGTCAGGTTCAACCGTAGACGTGTCACCTAGCCTCTGTATAACCGAGAGTGCTTCCATTACTTCTTTCCTGGAAGGCTTCAAGACATTAACATCTTCTATGTCATCCTCGGAAGCCTCATTGGGTGCCTCATACGGTTCTGCAACGCACAAGTTTTCGTTGATGTTAACAAAATCGTTAAAACTTAAGTCAACTGGAACTCCAATGTTGCTTTGGTGAAAACGCCATTCCTCTGGCTCGTTCGTTGTTTCAGGAATTAGAGCTGGTTCTTCGGTTATTGTCCAACCTTTTCTGAAGCAGTTTCGTATTGTTGCTTCTGAAACTGTATTGCAAGCAGCCGATTGACTCTCATTGCTTGAAGAACATTCCAATTAAATATTGGTTGACTGGTTTCTATGTTTATGATGGCTGCATTGACTAGATGTCTTCTGTATATCAATGGAATCAGAGAGAGGAAAAGGAAATCGGATTAGTGAAGAGTAAAAAAAAAGACCTCAATTCTAGAAACTGGAGCTACATCGTCTTCCCGCGCTCATTCAACGTAATACAGTAAACAAAAAAATATATTGATAAAAATTCTAGCAGTTCGTTATAAAAGAATATAATAATTCACAGGCATCAAATTTAGTTCGTAGTTCGCACTAACCTGGTGATTTCGCTATAACGAGGGGTTCAGCAGAAATATAATGGTAATTTTGGGGGATAGTATTTTGGTTCGCTTTATCGAGGTGTTCGTTATATCCGAGTTCGTAATAAGGGTTTACTGTATATGAGTCCATTGTTTATTATATTTATCCATAAGAAAAATAAATTAAGTGCTAAGGGTTTTATATTCCTTTATATAATCACGATTTTTTTTTGTCGTTTTTTTATTTTTTTGGACCCTAATAAAACCCTCTTTGTCCGCCAATTGTGTTATCCGTAGACAGGGTGTTGGCAGAAGGAGCGGACATTTACACGCCTGACATCGGCTGGGAGCTGGACTGGGCCGAGGTGGGCGGGAGAGTGATGGTGGGGAGTTGGGTAACGGAAGCCACGTTATGAGGTTCCGTAATAGTCGAAGTGCCAGGATCCGGTGTAGACGAAGACGATGATGTTTGATTGCTGTTTTTGTTTGATTTACTTACAAGTGAAGATTTATTTTCATTATTATGTTTTTTAATTTCGCCAAATGTAAATGGTAGGTCGGCTTGAACGGCAACATCTTTCTTTGTAGTTTTATTTATTTTTTCTTTAACTATCTGAGCCAAGTATTTATTTGAGGAATGAGGTTACCTCTCTCTCTCTATATTTTTTTCGCCTCATTTAGTGATATTTTATTATTTATCTGAATCGATTTTATTTCTTTTTGGATTTTAAAAACTGGGCAGGAGAAGTCTAAAGAGTTATACGAGCCATCACAATTGACACATTTAGATTCCCTTTCACATTTATTTTCCTCGGTATGTTTCGGTTTTCCGCATTGTATAAAAACAGGGTCCCTTTTACATTGGGCACTAGGATGATTGAAACCCAAACAGTTAAAACAGCGGAGAGGATTAGGGACGAAAGTTTGTACCTCAACTGTCTGATAACCAACCCTGAATGTTTTTGGTTTGATAGGACTGGGTAACGTTACTATATAATTATGTGTTGCTATTTCAGTACCATTTTTCTTAATTTTAATTCTAGAAATGTCTATTATTTTTGAGTTTAATTCTTTTTTTATTTTCTCTATATCTAGATACTGGAAGTCAAAAACTTTAATGATACCTTTACTATAATTCAACGTGCTGTGGGTAGTAACGGTTACCGGAAACTGCCCTCCAAAATCTTTACACTGCACTAGAATGTCGGATTGAGAACCCCTGAAAGTTTCGATCAATAGAGAGCCATCCCTAAGTTTCTTTTATGTTTTTGACTTCACTACCAAGCCGGTAAAAATTTATGAATGAAAAATGGCGACACTTTTTCAAAACCTTCATCACCTCTTCTCTTAATCAATAAGAACAGAGGACTAAATTTTTTTTCTTCCACTAAAGATAAAAACCCCAGTTTATCGGGTGGCCGTTTCATTTTTCCTCTTGTTCGTCTTCGTTTAGCTAGTCGAGAGTAATTTGATTTATAGAAAATTTTAGAATCAACATAAAATAAAACATATAATTTTATTAACATAAATTTTTTTAGACCATTAATTTTATTTTTCATATTTTAAATATATACTGGGTGTCCCAGACCTAGTGTAAAAAAGAAAAATTGGGTAATACTACATGCTAAACGGGGTAGAATGGCGCAGAAATGAGTTTCCTATCTCAATCCGTTGAGGAGATATAATTTTTTTGTTTTTATTTTTAAAATCTTATTTTTTTGTCTGAAAAAAGGCAGTTTTCTCTACTTCGGTTTAGCGTAGAACCAAAAACGATGATTTGCTTGCGAACATTTGACTTGCTTGCCCTAGTGTCCATGTATTTCAAGTCCATCCTGTGCTGCCTGCCTTCCTTCCTGCCATCCCGGCCCCCTGGGTCCCCTTAGTTAGTCCTTAGCCGGACATTGCTGTTATGAAGAAATGAAGAAAACTTAAATGAGGGAGCACTGGACCCTGTTCACCTAGGGGGGTCACACTAGGAAGTCCTTGTTTGACTTGATTGGCTACTAGGTAGCACTGTATTAGACACTTAGTTCCTTCAATTGATTCAGAGTGCACTGAACAACATTAGTATATTATTGTTCATTATTACCTTCTTAAATCACGTTATCTGTTATTGCTATCAATAATCTAGCATTTTAATTTATTGAAACAATGATAAAGGTATTATAGAATCATAAAAAATTAAGAAATTGTCGGTGAAGGTTATGAAATACTTTCTTAAAGTTGTCATTTAATGAAAGGGAAGGAAAACGGAGAATTCATCCTCAAAGACGAGATTTCTAATTTTTATTTTTATTTGACCTTTAAATAGTCAGGAGGTGATATATCGTTTAAAATTTCTCGGTCCCTATCTGCCTCAATTAATTTTTCTTCCATTTTTCACGTCACCTACGTGGCGCAGGCCGTGACAAACTGGGTTTGGACCCCAAACCTCCGCAGCTCATGGTGACTCTAAAACTGCGCCACCTCACCTCACGGGTCAACGTTCGCTCATCCTTTCTATTCTACTATACACAAAAACTCACGTCACGGAGCTGCGCCCCAACTTACGCCCGGCCTTAGGGGCAGAGAAATTGTATACAGTACATCACATCTTGACTATTTATAAGATTAAAATTAGAAAAATCCTCTTTGAGGATGAATTATCCTTGTTTCTTCCCTTTCTTTAAATAGCAACATTTAGGAGATATTGCTTGCGATAACGTTGTTATTAATTGATCTTCGAGATCATCGGAATTTGATTAGTAAATTTTGCACTTAACCAACACTGCCTTACAGGTCCGCAGTTTTTCATAGAACCACGTCCCAACTTTTGCTCCCCCTGCGCGCAGTCGGCTTAATCCCTGCTTTCCTGGGTCACCTCACGTTACGGAGCTGCGTCTCAACTTACGCCCGGCCTAAGGCCGAGCGCACATTGAGACACTCGCGACGCAGAGCAGAGCAGAGCAGTTTTTGTGGTAACTGAAATATATAGGAACCGCGCACATAGGGACGCAGAGCAGAGCAGGCCGATGTGGCACTCGTTGATCTGCCACAGAAAACTGTGCCGATGCGACGCAGTTTTCAATATTTGATTATTTTAATTCCTATTATTATCATTTAATATTAGTGTTTGAGAAGTTCTAGTTTTCTGCTAAGCAGGTTAATGAAACTTAAGTAGGTCTTCTGTATATATAGGGTGTTCTAGATAAGTTCTAGGAAAACAAAAGATTTTAAAAATATAATAATTTAAAAGATATATATATGTTCTGTTATTTTAGATTCCAAAATCATAATATAATTTTAAAATTTCTCGCTGTTCCAAAAGCGCATGATACGAGTGTTTTGAATTTTTAAAACTAAACAATTTCAGGATGAAAATGTAGCTGTAAAATTAGTTTAAAAAAAATATATAGAAATATTAAAATTTAGATGAGGGCCTTTCTGAAGTTCTAAAAGCAGATACTTTTGTTTAAATATTTTTAATTTCGTTATTTTATTTGTAATTCCTTATTTCGGTTTTCGTTAGTTTTTATTCGTCTTACTGTGACACGTTTAAAAATTAGAAAAACAAATTTTCTTCTCATAGATACTATAAGTTCATTAAACGATTCAACAAGTTATGGCCTTGGAAAATTTGACTGATATTATTTCACTGAAAAAAACATAGGCTTTATGAAAATTTTGTTAAAGGAAATGCTGATTACAACCAATAATGTATATATATATATATATATGTATATATATATATATATATATATATATATATGTATGTATAGCAATAAATCAAATCGATTTATCCTTCACCAAACTTCGTTAATTTTTTTGAGTTCACCAAGCTCAAATTTTTAAGATACAAAATAAAACCAACTTGAAGTGCTTTATATTTTAATTAAACAAGTCAATTAAATAATTTACAATTAACAGAAAACACAATCAAATCATTTAACCTAACACGTTCAAGAGAACAAATTTAAGCTATATAAAAATCGAGTTTTTGGTATAATTATATTTTTTAATTCATATGGCCATCTGGATTTCTAACAGTATATTTCTTCTTTTATTAAATATATTTGAGTAAAAAGAAAACTGCTATTTAAAAATCAACCATGTGTTGATTGGAACTTTTTTAATAAGAAATTTTATGTGAATATAACTCTTCTCTGTTATATTATCTACTTAATTTTATTATATCCTCATACAGAATAGAAAAGAAGAGAAAATAAATTTTGTTCTGGAACAAGGTCCCTCAAGAATAACAGACTGGCACAAAAAATAAAACTACAACTGGTCAAATAATTAAAGTAATGGTGGATAATTAAAGATAATATTTTCATTAAAAACCCATAATAAATAGTTATAAAAAATAAAAGTATACAAAGTAGTGACTAATATATTGATTTATCAAATAAATAATAACGGTAATAAATTACAGTAAATTTCCTAGGAAAAAAAAGAAGAAATTAATGAAAAAAAAATTATTCCATAATTATATAATGCTGTTAAAATCGTATCCAAGGATTTTAAGAGATTTGTGCCTGATATAATTCTACAAACTTAAAGCTTAACCAGATCTCTCATTACCTGATTTTATAACATCACGATAAGTAATGGTTTTAAGCTTTGGATCCCTCAGACTAAATAGTAACTTCAATGTAATTATGTAATTCACCAGACTCAGACGGAAATATTCAATAGATTGTTAAGAATAATCTGTTTGCAAATTCTTTCGTGAGCTGGTCTTTTCTCCATTTCCTCATTTTATCACAATCTTTTTTACCTTGACTTTTGATAATGCAAATTTTTTTGTGTACAACTCTATATACGAAGCAGATTCTCATCTTAAATCCAAGAAATCTAACATACTTTAACTAAAAAAGCCCATGCCTTCCCGAAACTGCGGCACAGAAACTGCTCTCCAATGTGCGCGGGTACCTGTGCGACGCAGGTTTTTTTTCGTGCCGCCTGCTCTGCTCTGCTCTGCGTCGCCTGCGTGGCACAGTTCGATGTGCGCCTTACCTAAGAGTTGTAGAGCTCCCAATTCTGCCTATAACGTGCTCCGCATTATTAATTTAGCTCACTCCTGTGTAGTTATACTGTTGAAAACGTAAGTTAACATCGGTTCGGTTCTTTAATCACAGTCGATCATCCAAGTTCGCAAATGTTCACACCATCATGGAGGTAAAATAATTCCCCGCTCATGTTCTAACGCCTCCAACTCGAAATAAAAAATCGGCTACTCCAAATAAAAGTTTTCGATTGTATACCTACAGAGGAGTGAGGTAAATTTATAATTAGGGGTTCGATTTAGACAGAATTAGGCGTTCTCCAACTCTTAGCTGTAACCTTCTGCATTTGTAGTAGTCGTTTTTGAGTTAAATGATATAAAAATAAAATAAAGAGTGTAATTAAGTTTCCCGGCAAAGTGGTAAAAATTGTCTATCTTTGAAAATTGATTCTGGCGGAACGACTAAACCGATTTAAATTTTGAACATGTCATTTTAAAGAGAACTGTTTTTTCCTGTGCGATGGTTTGTTTTCGGGTTATTAGTCTAAAACTTTAAGCAGTCTAAAATTTCGTGGTTTTTGGCCAAAGAAAATTCTTCCTAAGGAAAGTTTGTTAGAGAACTGAGTTTTTCCATGCTACCCCTAAAATGATTTAATCTAGTATCCACAAAAACTTCATTTCAATGTTGCTTTTAATGAAGTTCTTCCAATCGAGTAATTTAGGAAATCAACCATAAGAGTGATAGAATGTGTAAAGATATTATAACTTAATATTTCTTATGTATATATAATATTATGATATATGTATATGTACTCAACCATAGGTAGAAGTATAGATTTTTTTCCCCGCTGAGAATGGTCATTGCTCATTGTTCCCGTTGTGGGGCGTATTGCTCAAGCCATTTGAAGGATTTAAGTCTTCTACAAATTTGCCCGCGAATTCTTTCAAACAGATATATAATTATTGAAATTCGATCATATATTTTTTCTATTTATTCGTTATTTAGTAACTTTTTATTAGCCTAATTGTTGATTAATTTTTAGTTCGTCTTATTTTGGTTGGTCGAATATATTTTATGATTGATGCCACACAGCGCTCACGCTCGTGCTTCTAAAGGCGCGTCAACATAAGCGCAAAAGTACCGAATGCTCGCGGAAAATTCGGCAGGAAGGGGAGGGGGACGAACATTCTTGACCGACACGAGCATTGAGCCTCTTTTTTCGGCGTTGTGTGTAGCGAACTAAACACTAACCAGGCATTTGTTTTAGTTGTTATATTATTTTTTTATTTTAATTTTAATATGGTAAAGAAAAAATAAGAAAATAAATATAACAATAAATCAATAGTGTCTTTATGGTGGAGGAGAAGTCAAAAGTGGAGTATTGGCTGAATGGAAAGATCCTGCTTATTCTGTTTCTTACCGTCCCCACAAAATAATAGTATAATAGGAAATCGGTAATAATAAAACAGAATTCTCAGTAAGCAAATATCTAAAAATACTTATGAAATCTCAATTAGCTTACGTCTGTTAATTAAATTATCCACCCACGTAACCATTTATTTAATAAATAATAATTTTTTAAAATAAATGATAACATTACTGGGTATCTCATTAGATACCTTTATTTTTTCTCACTAATATATTAACAGTATATTAGGGAATTTTTTTTATTTATGTACATCATTTAATATAATTAATAAAGTCTGTTCCCCATAATATAATGAATGTTATGTTATGATGCATTTTATACACATAGACATTTTAAATATGATACAATTATAAATAGTTTTATACATTATATTATTTAGTAGGTTAATTAGGCATCACACATGCTTAATATCGAATCTATTTGAGCAAAAGTTTCTTAATACCGTTCTTTTATTTAATTATTTGTAGTGAGCGACAGCACTTTAAAAAATAGAAATCCATTTGCTATCATACCTTCTACGTCCTGCAGAAACATTTAAATTGGCATAAACACAAATATTAAATAAAGGTGTTCATGATAAAAACCATTAGTCTATAAGTAATACATTTTTTTTTTAATTTTGAAATTAAAACTTAAAACTGCTATTAAGATATTGGAACATGTCACATCTACGTGAAAGTCCCTATTATATTTAATACAATGAAACATATCCAAACTATTTAATAAAATCAGGTGGAAAAAATTAGGATTCTTCATCAGAGAAACATTTAAAAAACAGAGAGAGGGACCCACTCACTCTGTTCTGTTCGACCTTCCAAAAAAAGTTTCCACATTAGCGCGCGCGCTCCGTTTGAAGTACCGACAAGTGACGGATAGGGCGAATTTGGACGCGCCTTAGGTTGGCCATTGGCTTATAGTTTCCGTCACACCTGTTGTGGAGGCCCCAACATTGTACCATGTGACCCGCTCGACCTCAGGAGTCTTGTCCTGAGTTTTCAATCTGATGCTAACAGTGTAGAGAAGAGTGTGCTTCATTGATTGATTTTACAAGATGTAAATAAATTTTTATATTTTCAATAAATTTGGTTTAAAGGCATGGCAAAATATTTGACTCCGATTCTGTTCACTTAGCCCCAAACTCCTTTGAAAAACCTAACCTTTCGACTAACCAGTTTCTTGTTTGATTGCTCTCCCCTGTCCTGGCAGCCATCTTTCATATGATCTCTTCTGTGGGGTTAGTAGGCTATCTTCATATGGGATTTGTTAGCGCAGTAGCAATTCACAAAAGCAAGGTAAACATAAACGAAGTTGAAACTACCAAATGTCTTTAGTTCCAGCGAGGAGGAGGAGAGCTATATTGCCTATGCAGAAAGTGACGACAGTCTAAACATCTATCTTCTTCTATTGTCATTCTACCCTAGAAACCTTCTACACTAATTTTTTTTTTAAATAGGCCATAGGCCCTTCTGAGCACCCATTGACTGGGCTATTCTGTTTTCCCTTAAAAGCTGTTAAAAACCGATTCAAAATTATTATACCATTCTAGTGCAGCTTTTAATAACAATAGTATGTGTCAGGCAGTACTTTAATGAGATGAACAACTCCACCATCTAAGCCAACCTGCCCCATATACGGGGTTAATTGGCATACTCTGGATTGACGAATTCTTCAATTTTCTATGATCCTAGTATTAAATATTACGTGTTGAAAAAAATACTTGAAGTACTCTAATACTTGGAGTTTACAGTGGTATCAGCCTTATTGGGATTATATTAACAGGAACGACTCAACAATAAAAAAAGTGAAAACTGTTGCCAACCAACCCCGCTCTCCCCTATATATTTTAATTTAATAACTATTGTTAAATTCCCTTCGGAAAGTAATGGACCTCCAAAATGAAACTTAAATTAAAATAAATAAACAATTGATTATAAAAAAAGAAACCGAAAATATAAACATTTATTCATCATTAAAATAAAATATTAATATAAAATGAAATCATTTTTACAAAACAAATAAATAATTTCCCCTAATAAAACAGTAAAACAAACAAAATTAAATTTTCTCTCTAATAAAATAAAATGAAAATAAAACAAAAGAAGCTTCTTATGTTATGAATCAAGTAATTTAATTTAATTTAAATGCATATTAATGTCAATTGATGAAAAGAATGTCCAATATATTCACTTGGATCGCTGGGCGATGTCGAATAATGATGAAGCCGCATCTGCACTAATGTCCGGCCTTATAAACATTTGTCTTCCAACAAACATCGCATCATTAATCTGATTGATTCAATTAACCAAAATTATTATTAAAAAGAGAGAAAAAAATCTAAACAAAATAATTATACAAATTAAAACCTATTAACAAAACTTAAGAAATTAAACAATAAATGACTTCATTTTAAAAGAAACAAAAAAAACAACAAATTGATGTAAGTAATAAATTAAAGTTTATGAGCGTTAACAACTATGTTTTAAATGATTAAATTATTTTAAATAAGAAATCGATAAAATTAATGAATTAAGAATGTTCACGTCTATAATTCACGTTTTGTAATGCAAAGCCTCGTTTGTCTTGATCTCCAGATCAGATTTCTAGACATTTTAATTATATTACTTGTTAACGTAGATAATTATTTTTAACATTGATAGCTAGAATTTAATTTTAATTTCACCTAAAATTAATTTTTATTTAGATGTAATGCCGACGAAACCGGACTTTTTGTGATCGTGCTTCATTCAAATGTCACACGCCTTTGGAACAAAAGACAGGACTAATTTTTCGAAATATAATAATATGATTTTTTTTAGCATATGTATGTTAAACTATATTTTTTTAAAACAGTTCTATTTAAGGTAAACGTACCGGTAGTGGACACAGTTAAGGAAATTTTCAATGTTTTTTTTGGGCTGAGGGTTTCCATTGGTACTCATGAGATTGAATACACATCTGGGGTATGCACCAACTCTTCCTCCTTCAATTCATGACCAATAAAATACTAATTAAAAGCAAATTATATTTTTTCTAAATTTTTATATAATGTTCTAATTTGCACTGGTAGTGGACATTTATAAATTCAGAAAATTCAATAGTGGACACCTCAATGCGTTAGTAGTGAACAAACATTTTTGCTATTTGCTATTTCTTGTTTCTAAAGTCCAAATTATTGTTACTTAAAATGCATAAATTAGTACTTGCTTATTTTCTAGCGTAATGGGCTAAGAGGTAAACTAAAATAACAGAAATTCCGACAAGAGATTATTTTTTTTTAAAGTGAAAAGCATAAAAATTAGGATAACGAGTACAATGTTAGTTAATGACATATATGCTATTTGATGTGCCTGATCTCCTCCCTGCCCTCTCACATTTCTTATGTTCCGGGACAGCGAGATTAGCCAGGATTCCTGAAGAGACGGGCCGAGGGTGACAGGAAGCTATCTGCATCCCATTGTCCCTGAACTGCCAACATATTTCTGTCTTTTGATTAGAAATGATCGACTCTAAGGGCCCAAGCATTGTCCATAAAATATTTTCATAAATTGCTACAATTCCGACTTTTCCTTCTTCATTCTCTGCTTCTACTTCTACCACCCCTCCATATACATACAATATTCATCGTGTTCACCAAATCCAAAGCTCACCTTCGGTACTACAACCTGAAGTGATCCAAGAATTATCGTCCTCTGAGAAATTTCTGATTATTTCCCTTTTACTTCTCATTTTAGGTTTATATTCAGTAACATTTTCTCTTTTGTCTATTTTCTTTCTATTTTCTCTAACTGTTGTCTCATCTTTATATTATTTTTTTACTAAATCTGATGTTAGAACTACTGTAGTGTGTGCACATTCTTTGTTGCGATAACTTCATTGGCTTTCTTAGGCCACTCAATAGGAGATCGTTTGAAAGTGCTCAGAATGATTATGAATTTTATGATACATTGATCATTACGGTTGTTATCAACATTGCTGTTTTCCGCTTCTGTCAAAATTTGAGTGTGTTTTGCTTTATCGGTGTGCTGTACACAGGATTGTTAAATAAGTAGTCATTGTTTCCTTATACACTCTTCTGATTCACCCACTTGTAAGCTATCTTAAGCCAATCTTCTGCAAACCTCCTTATATTTATATTTAAATATTTTAAAATGATAAATTAATCCTAAATATGAAAATCGAACTTCGTTGAACCTCCTAACTGTAGTTTATTGTGAAATATTTTTTTTTTTACTATTTTGTATCATTTTAATGATATTAAATGATATATGATGATGATTTAATGATATTAAATGATATATGATGATGATTTAATGATATGAAATGATATATGATAATCATAAATGCCGTTTACATATTTGTCCAAACACGTCGATTATTGTGCCAACTACCTTTGACATTAGTTTGGATAATAGACGCTCTATTGTATTTTCTTTTTTATAATTTTATGGAGGTGGTAATAGGCCCCGTTTGAAGTTCCTGAAAGGGCAACGAATTAGCTCTTAATATTTTTGTTCTACCACTCTTTTCGATAATTTTCGATAATGATACTTTGAAAGTTGAATAAAATTGAATTTTAAGTAAGCTTTTTTTTTTTTTTTTTTTTTTTTTTTTTTTTTTTTTTTTTTTTTTTTTTTTTATTGATCTTGGGTAGGTATAAGGTGAGCTTTCCCTATTTTTATCTCTAATTTCCAAACGGAGACTCTCCTGGACTATAATATCCATTAAACACCGAAAACCGTTGCGTCATGTAGCATCTTGGTAGTGGACAATGTTATAAATTCCTGAAAACATTTAACATTTTTTACAATTCTGATAATAGGGAGTCTGACTCTTTAGTTTCCATCGGCGAATGCCTGACATTTGCAGTACATTTGTATTTTCGAAACCTTAACAAATAGAACATAATTTTCTTTTGTCCTCCACGAATGACAAAATTACTCACTGTGCGTAGTTGTCTGATATTCTTTACCTCCTAAAATTAATATTTTATTATTCAATAAAACGTTATTGTTAAAAAATATTTGTCTTTATTTTTTTACTTATAAAAAACAAACTAAAAAAAAATCTTGTTATAGGTTTATAAAAAAAAAAAAAAAAAATGGACTATGCTACTGTAATATAGTGGCAGCACTTAAAAAAATATATTACTCTTAATTTATTTTTATTTTCTAATTTTCTCTATATTGAATAATGGTAGTCCTGCTAGATAAGTTATTAATTTTTTACTACCATGCCTTCCATACACATTTATATTCAGTTAATGAATTGGTCAAAAATTTATCTCTTCAAAATTATTTTATTAAACCAGTGCTGACAGAATATTAATTTTTTTAGTACACGATGATTTCCCCCCCTATTTCTTATATATTTTAAAAACGATTCGTATCTCATGACCTTAGCAAACATATTCACAAGATACTTCGATTCAAAAAATGCCTTGATCTTTTACTCATTTTTTTTTAAGTCTGATTTATTTTTAAATGACAACATCACAGCTGAAATCAATAACAGTCTTAAATGGTTGAAAGTAATAATAAAATAGACAAGAAATAGTAATGCTCAAACCATGCATTTATTGACATTTTTTATTCTAATATAATTTACATTTACAATTGTTCTCTATAACATTTATATTTCTTTCTTTTTTACTCTTACAGATCTAAAAAATGAATAAAGTTTATTGAAAGAGTAATTCCTATTAAATAAAATTATTATAAAAGATTTATCAGTTAAAAATAATTTTCTTGTTTTCTGTTGTGTTTTTTTATCCTTTTACAAATGTGTGATGGAAATCAAGTTAACATAAGTTTCTATCAAAATCTCGTTCGTTTAACTTTAGTTGTTCATTTTATTATTTTTACCTTTTCATGGCGCAGTTATCGGTTTGGGACAGTCCACTGAGGTTTGGGACACTTTTTCTTCTAAGTCGTTTTCGTTTACATGACACATTTTTCTGTGTTTATGGACGAAATAGTAACTGGGGAATTTAGAGCCACATGTCTTGCATGGGTAGTATTGCACATTCATATCTCTGCTCTCACTTTCGACTGGCTTCACAGGTACTGGATTTATATGTCTTCTTGTATGTTTTCTGTAACAATAATGGCTTTTAAAAGTGTGCTTGCAGAAGCCACAGATGTAGAGTTGTTTCCCATCGTTTAAATTTTCTTCTTGAGTCGAATTTTCTGACAAAGAACCATAGTTGGTATTCAAAACTCTTTTGAATCTAACCGGCCCATCACAGCATGCAATATCTCTTACGACTTCCTTACTTTTTTTCTGTGGAGTTTGTTTCGGCGTTTGGTTTTGAACTGGTGTAGCTTCGGGCAAGTTAGTCAGTAGAGAAGTCGAGGGCAACGGGTCTATTGGTATATGACCCGATGTTGCGGATGGTGGTGCATAGAACGCCGGTGGTGGTATAATCGGAGGAGGAGGCCAGTATAATGTCGGTAGAAATTTTCTGCTGGGTATAGGTTTGACCAGGATAGGTAATCGAGATTGTTGTTCAGTCTGTTCACGCAAAAGATAAGCACGGCAAATGTCGACTGCACGGGGCATATGAAGGATGTGAGTTGCCAGAAGGACAGCGTAAACATTTTCCGGGTTGAGATCGAGATATCCTGTACTGACATACCTGAGGATGTGGGAGAAGATTTGTGGGCTGACACTGGGTACACTGATCTCATTGGTAGTCGATGATTCAAGAAGAGATTTGATGTAGCCGCTCTGTTCGGCCAGTTGCTGCCTCGGACCGCGGAACTCCCGACGTTCCTCCCCGACACCGACTTGTATAACTACATCCGACTCTGTAGTCCAGCCCCTGTAGACAGGGTACATCCCGCCTCTACGACAGATATACTCCTCAACACTAATTGTCCTAAATTAAAATGCTTTGTGAAGTGATTCTGGCGCTTGCGCCTCCACCTCCCTTCCTATTGGTCTCCGCTCTCCCCCTCCCCCGAGCGCGGCAAGGGGGACTCGACATGCACTTACTAAATACAATTAATAGAATTAAGATTCGATATTACCCTTTGTAGTTATTTTATTTCACAGTCTTAATCTTATGAAATTGAATCGGACTTATTTAGCTGTTTAATTAGAATATTAGAGACTTGTTTGGGATTGTATATTTTTAACTATTTATCCGTTTGTTCGTTGGTTTATCCAGCGTGTCCTAAGTAAATAATAGGGAATTCGTTTTTTTAGTCGTAAACTATTCACTTGTAGGGATTACTTTATTTTCAAGCATTCTCCCTGATTTTAGAGAGTACATTAGAAGGGAAATTCTTATTCTGACTTTTTCTCTTTTTTATGTTCATTGATGGAATATATTTTAATTTCTATATTCTTATACTTTTTTATTCTATATAATTATGCCTCTATGAACCCTTTTTTCTTTTTTTAATTTTTTTTTTTTTGATATATAGTTTCTTAATTATTTCTTCTTTGTTGTTCTAAATCAAAACATTGGTTTTTAAATTAAGAAATTCATTTTTCTAAATTAACATTATTACTCATATAAATAAATTAACAGTTTCATTTGATATATCGGTTAATTAATAGTGGTGTGGAAAAATGGAGGGAATCATCAGCATCACTCAATATTTGTGTCCGATAAATAAATAAATATATCTAGCATAGAATTAATAAAGAAAAATAAATGGACATCATAATTTTTTATTTCTGGCTGTATGGAAGATTCCAGTCATTTCCATCAGGAATAAATAAACTCACATTAATCAGAAATGCCTATACCGGTTAAGAATTGTTTGCAAATAAAATAAGGAGAGATCGACAGTTAACGTTATTTAATATTGGGTATACTGCTTGATCCTGATAAATCTGATAATATGAATAAATCAAAAATAAATAAAAGCATGCATATATTAAAAATCTCCATCCACCGATTATCGATTGTACTTCATAGTAAAACGAGAAATCGACCCTCGATGCAATTCTTAATCCTGACTCATCTGATGTGTTAAATAATGTCTCTGAAATAATCCAGACATACATATCCTTACCGGATTTTTGGTGTATTCAAAAATCAGATTAATGAAAATCCAGAACAGGAACAATCAGTATACCCACCTATCAGTAACTGTCAATCTCTAGTTATTCTATTAGGTTTAATCTATATCCAATACAGCTAGATTTTTTTTTTAACGTGTGTTTTTTTTATCTATTTCGGATGCATTTAAAACATCCAATCAACTGAGGATTAAATTTACAGGTCAATATAACAAATATTAATATCGGCAAGTTCTATTTTTATCAGCAAAGGTAGATTTCTGATTTTATTTATTTCTGATTTATTCAGATCACCAGATCGAACAGATAAGCTATGTTAACATCGGTACAGTCGATATCTCGGTATTCTGTTACCTAAAATTCATAACCAGTACAGCGAGTTTTCTGATTAATGTGGCTATTTTATTTATTTCTGATGGATTCAACCACCATATTAATCAGGGTCAAACAGTAGAACCTATATTTATACTAGCAGACCCGGCCACGCGTTGCTGTGGCTCAGTAGTTATATCCTAATATTTTTAAACAAATACATTGATACCAATATTCATTGATAAAGATCAAAACCTCTCAGCTAATCAAAATCCAACGTGATTGAGAATAGAGCATTACACCATTTAAAAGTATTTGGTAAAGAATACAGGAAAGTTAAAGTTTTCATTTTTTACATCTTATATTTCAATGTAGTTTGATTAAAAAGGAGCTGATTGTGTTTACGACTCACAAAGCTGCCAACGCTATCGCCCTTTTTTTATGGATCGGTATAAACTAACTCGAAAAGGATGACTGAAGTAAGTTTTGGTAACCTCAGCCATTGATCTATTGATTATTGGCCTAACACTACTTCAACTTGGTATTGTTAGTTTAACAACGGGTTTAATTTTGCTCAGGGTCATGCCAATCTTGGTTAACGCGTCATATATGTCCATTTAATAGGCGTTTTTCTCAATTTCTTTGAGACCTAGATTTCCCGACCCTTCGGCTAATAAGTGTTCGGTAGGAGGGTGGTGTGTTGAAGCTTTTAATTTAGCAATATATTTGAGTGATAAGAAATCTCTTCTTAAAGAGGTTTTTATATAATACAATTAAGAATTTTTATTTATTCAAGTACTAATTTGTTCAAAATGTTTTGGGTTAACCTGTTTTGTTTTTTAACACAAACCAAAGATTTGATGGTTTCCACACACGTGAGCAGGCGATGCCCATTTCCCACGTGAGTTATGCCATTGCTCATGGGAAAAACACGGATTTTCAAAGTCCAAGTGGACATTGTTTGCCCTTGATTTGTTTATGGTCATGGCAAAAGCCAAACGAATAGGATATTGAAGCCTTTTAAATTTTATTGAAAATTCTGACGATTCCAGGGGAATAGGTGGCAACAGGGCGATACCTCCTGTAAACCTTCCAGACAACATTTTTGCTTCAATAACATTTCCTGTGATCCTTTTAATGACCAAACGTGTACCGTTGCACAATTGAGGTGGATTTAAGTTAGGAAGAAGAATGATCGGTGAGCCAATCTTCAACTGGAGATTGTTTGGGTGTATATCCAGGGAATTAAAAAATTCAGATGTGAAATTTACGGCTTCGTTTACATCTAGAACGTTGTCAATTGATTTTGGAAGTTTATTTCATCGAAATCAACATTTTTTGCTGCCAAAATAGCACGACTACCAAGCCAATTATAGTCCAAATAATTGTTCAAAATATCAGGAAAGACACTTTATATTTCCTAGACAGTTCATTTTTCGTCTCTACAACAGTTCAGAAATTTTCTGGTAATTTGATAAATTTTGAATTTCGATGCAGATCTATTTCACCGTTTCCAATATACAGCAATTGTTTAGAAAATATATTTGCCGATGGATCATTTTGCATTAGTACTCTCATATTTATGGTGGATAAATCTGAAACTTGAGGTTACCCAAATAACAATTATTCCTGTTCAGTAGAGGTGTAATAATCATTATATGTAAAATTTAAAAAATGCCGCGATTTGTAATCCTTTCTTAATCAACAATCATTTAAAGATAAGTAAAAAATTGTATTCTGGTGAAATTAACAACGAAATATCATTCCCAATAATAGCCTACTTTAAATTAAAGAAAGGATTAAAATCTTCGCTGACATTTCTTAAATTTTACATATAAAGATAATTACAACTCTGCTGAACAGGAAGCCTCTATTCGATTGGGATTAAATTTTCTCAACTTTAAATTATTGTTGATAAAGGAGGAATTACAAATCTTCACTGACATTTTTTAATTTTACATTTTAGAGCACGGGATAAAAATAATAAAAAGGTTTGGTAAAATAAAAAAACACTGTATTTAAATAATAATAACAAAACAAATAATGAAAATAAAAAAAATGTCTGTTAAATAAATAAATAAATCAACTGAAAATATAATATTAAAGTCTTAATTATGCAGTTCTTTAGCAAATCACAAAGTATCCCACAACACCTAATCAAAACACACTCAGGGAGTTTTTATTACTGGTTACCCGCAGTATAGCCAACTCACTAATTTTCACTAATTTTTGGCAACACTGACTCCCCAAGTCAGGTTTCTATTAGGTTTCACCTTTGACAGTAGGTGCTGTTACAACATTTATAGAGTATTATTTCAAATAATAGCCTAATTTAAATTATTAAAATGTATTTACTTACAGGGTGGGCCACAGCAAAGCGTTTCAGTGCTTAGCTAGTAATTTAATTTACATACAAATAAAAGAATGCTAATGCTGGAAGAAGAGGTACAAGAAAGATGGCGGCAATATTTTGAGAGTCTCTTGAACCCTAGGAGATCAGAAAACTGCTATGATGACCATGCACAATTACCGGTGGACACTCACGATGACTTGGAAACCATTCCACCTGATGTTGAGGACATCGAAGACATTTTGGGCAAACTCAAAAATAACAAGTCACCAGGTAATGATGGACTCCCCGCAGAACTCTTTAAAGCAGGGCAGGAAGAAATCGCCAGGGAATTGCAGGAACTAATAGCTCAAATATGGGAAGAAGAGAGCATACCTAAGGAGTGGAGTGAGGCCCTGGTAGTGCCCGTGTACAAGAAGAAGGGAGAATCGACAATATGTAGCAACTATCGAGGGATTAGCTTGCTTAACACCGCATATAAGATCTTCTCCATATCCCTTTACAATAGGCTCCTTCCATACGTGGAACGAAAATTAGGTGAGTTTCAAGGTGGATTCCGGCCTAACAGGTCAACTATTGATCAAATCTTCTCCCTTAGACAAATCGCTGAGAAGATGAAGGAGTATCAGCAGACTACTTGGATGCTGTTTATTGATTTCAGAGCAGCCTATGATACAATAATCAGATGTCAACTCATAGCAGACATGCATGAACTGGGGCTACCAAGTAAACTAATCCGTTTAGTAGGATGCACTTTGTCAAATACTACCTGTCAAGTTAAATGCTGTGGATTATCAGAGCCTTTTGAGGTGTTAAGTGGCCTAAAACAGGGAGACCCGATAGCTCCTCTTCTCTTCAATATCGCTCTACAAGCAATCATCAATAGAGCAGGAATGAACATGGAGGGAACAATTTTCACCAAGATGACCCAGATCCTGGCCTATGCAGATGACGTAGTCATCATTGGTAGATCCCTTCAGAGTGTCAGAGTCGCCTTTGAAGCAATGGATATCGAAGCAAAAAAGAGCGGCCTTCATGTCAATGCAGGGAAAACCAAGATTATGGCACTGGGAAAAGGTATACTGGGGAGGCAGACTCACTGTGAAATAGGCACGTACAGTTTCGAGGTGGTCAAAAGTTTTTCGTATCTTGGCTCTGTAATCAATGATAGCCTGAATGAGGAGGAAGAGATAGGAAAGAGAATAGTTGCAGGAAATAGAGCTTATTTCTCCATCTCTAACCTTATGAAAAGCAAACTTATAAGCCGTACTATCAAGTTTATGCTCTACAAGACACTTGTAAGGCCAGTGGTAACATACGGTGGAGAAACATGGACCCTCAACAAGAAAAGTACCAACCTGCTAGATAGGTTTGAAAGGGCAATTCTGAGGAGAATCTTAGGGGCTGTATGCGATAATGGCCAGTGGCGAAGAAGAAAAAACAATGAATTGTTCCGGCTCTATAAAGAAGCAAGCATAACATCCTACATCAAGATACAAAGGCTGAAATGGCTTGGACATGTGATAAGGATGAATAATGAAAGAGTGGTCAAGAGGTTGTATAAGAACATTCCGGATGGTGTGCGTCCACGTGGTAGGCCAAGAGGACGATGGAAGGATGCTGTGGAACAGGATCTTCGCAAACTGGGGATTCCTATCACCCTTGCAGAAGATAGAGAGAGATGGCTGGCAGCCATTGAGCAGGCCAAGGGCAGCCTCGTGCGCCTGTCGTGCCGATAGAAGAAGAAGAAGAAGATACAAATAAAAAAGGAAAAGGAAGAAAAAGTACCTACACTTTTGGGAATTTATTGTAACCTTTTCTTGATTTATTTATTCTTTAATGAAAATTAACAATAAATACAAAGATTTGTATTAATATTTGTCTGTGGAAAATAATAATATAGGAACAAATAACTGCATTCACATAACACAATAAAAAAATATAATAATGATAACCTGTATTACAACAGCATGCTTATAAACAAAAATGTTATGAAATCGACATATGACGCCATGTTAATAAATCGAAATACGACCTACTGCATTTGCAATAATTCGCTATATAAGAATTATTTTGATCACTAATCAAGTTAAAAACTATCCTATCTATTAAGTTGGCCAAAACTATGTACATTGAGCCAAATTTCATTAAAATCGGTTGATTAGTTTCTGAGAAATAGAAAGACAAACATCGGGACACGAGATTTTTATATATATAAGGATTAATCAATGTCCTCTCGTTACTCTATTAAGTGGAATTTATAACCGCCAAAGTTTATGTGTTTTTTATATATATTAGATGCATTATGAACATAAGATCAGCCAGGATTAAGAACCGGATCGATCTGTCTAACAGATATTAATATTGGTAACTGTCGATCTCCCTTTAAACCATTACATAAAAATCTATATCCAGTAAAGGTTGGTAGAATTTTGATTATGTGTTTTTATAATTTATTTATTTCTGATGTATTCGAAACATCGTTTAGCGATCAATAAGGATCAAACAGTACAACCTATATTTATAACGGTAACTGTCGATCTCTCGTTACTCTATTAGGAACAATTTATACTGGCATATAACACCTGAACTCGTTATACTATTAAATCGTACATAATCGAATGACAATAGATAGATTGTTACCGTTATTTATCTATATAAAGCGGTCAAAGGAATATTTCTAATAAATGTTTGTTTTTTATTTATTTATGATGGATTCAAAAATGGAATCAATCAGGATCAAGTAGACTGATATTAATGTTGGAAATTTCCAATCTCTCGTTAACAGTACAGATAAATTTTTAATAAATGTATGCTTATTATTTATTTCCGACATATTAAACACATCAGATCAATCAGGACCAAGAAGAGGATCGATGAATATAACCTTTATTATTATCCATAGGTAACTGTCGATCTCTCGTTGTTCTAATAAGTAAAATTTATAACTGAAAGATAATGATATTATAAATGTATGCTTTTTATTTTTTCTGAGTTATTCAGAACTGGCGATCAATCAACATAAAGTAGCTTCCCCGTTATTAAATATCGGTAACTGTCAATACGACCAACTCCCGAACTAATTATCATGTTGTACTATTAAATTGCACATTGACAGTTACCTATATTTATATCGGCTATGCTGATTGGCTTGTACTTGATCTTGATTGATCTGATGTTTTGAATCCATCAAAAATTAATATAAAACGTGTTATAAGAAATATCCCCCTACCGATCATGAATTGTACGTAACAGAATACTGAGACATAGACAGTTTCCGATTTAAGTATCGGTTTTACAAATGGTTTGAATACACTAAAAATCGATCTTTGCCTGTTATAAATTGTACAAAATTAAACTACTAGAGATTAACAGTTATAGCTGGACTACATAAGAAGTTTACCTGAGGGCGGAGCCTAAATAAGCCACGCCTACTTCGCCTACTTCTGCTTTGACGATCATTTGAAGTGAGTCAGGTTATATTATCAATTATGGCAAACAGATGGAGAGTGCATCATCTTTACAAGGATAGTATATTATATACTATACTAGCAGACCCGGCCACGCGTTGCTGTGGCTCAGTAGTTATATCCTAATATTTTTAAACATATACAGTAATACCAATATTCATTGATAAAGATGAAAACCTTTCAGCTAATCAAAATCCAACGTGATTGAGAATAGAGCATTACACCATTTAAAAGTATTTGGTAAAGAATATAGGAAAGTTAAAGTTTTCATTTTTTACATCTCATATTTCAATGTAGTTTGATTAAAAAGGAGCTGATTGTGTTTACGACTCACAGAGCTGCCAACACTATCGCCCTTTTTTTATGGATCGGTATAAACTAACTCGAAATAACTATATTTTTCCTCTAATTTTAAAAAGGATGACTGAAGTAAGTTTTGATAACCTCAGCCATTGATCTATTGATTATTGGCCTAACACTACTTCAACTTGGTATTGTTAGTTTAACAACGGGTTTAATTTTGCTCAGGGTCATGCCAATCTTGGTTAACGCGTCATATATGTCCTTTTGATAGGCGTTTTTCTCAATTTCTTCGAGACCTCGATTTCCCAACCCTTCGGCTAATAAGTGTTCGGTAGGAGGGTGGTGTGTTGAAGTTTTTAATTTAGCAATATATTTGAGTGATAGTAAATCTCTTCTTAAAGAGGTTTTTACATAATACAATTAAGAATTTTTATTTATTCAAGTACTAATTTGTTCAAAATATTTTGGGTTAACCTGTGTTTTTTTTTTTTTTTTTAACAAACCAAAGATTTGATGGTTTCCACATACGTGAGCAGGCGATACCCATTTCCCACGTGAGTTATGCCATTGCCCAAGGGAAAAACACGGATTTTCAAAGTCCAAGTGGACATTGTTTGCCCTTGAGATTTGTTTATGGTCATGGCATAAGCCAAACGAATAGGATATTGAAGCCTTTTAAATTTTATTGAAAATTCTATCGGTTCCAGGGGAATAGGCGGCAACAGGGCGATATCTCCTGTAAACCTTCGAGGCAACATTTTTCCTTCTATAACATTTCCTGTGATCCTTTTAATGACCAAACGTGTACCGTTGCACAATTGAGGTGGATTTAAGTTACGAAGAAGAATGATCAGTGAGCCAATCTTCAACTGGAGATTGTTTGGGTGTATATCTAGGGAATTAAAAGATTCAGATGGGAAATTTACGGCTTATTTTACATCTAGAACGTTGTCAATTGATTTTGGAAGTTTATTTCATCGAAATCAACATTTTTTGCTGCCAAAAAAGCACGACTACCCAGCCAATTATAGCCCAAATAATTGTTCAAAATATCAGGAAAGACACTTTATATTTCGTAGACAGTTCATTTTTCGTCTCTATAACAGTTCAGAAATTTTCTGGTAATTTGATAAATTTTGAATTTCGATGCAGCTCTATTTCACCGTTTCCAATATAGAGCAATTGTTTAAAAAATATATCTGCCGATGGATTATTTTGCAGTAGTACTCTCATATTTATGGCGGATAAATCTGAAACTTGAGGTTACCCAAATAACAATTATTCCTGTTCAGTAGAGGTGTAATAATCATTAAATGTAAAATTTAAAAAATGCCGCGATTTGTAATCCTTTCTTAATCAACAATCATTTAAAGATAAGTAAAAAATTGTATTCTGGTGAAATTAACAACGAAATATCATTCCCAATAATAGCCTACTTTAAATTAAAGAAAGGATTAAAATCTTCGCTAACATTTCTTAAATTTTACATTTAAAGATAATTACAACTCTGCTGAACAGGAAGCCTCTATTCGATTGGGATTAAATTTTCTCAACTTTAAATTATTGTTGATAAAGGAGGAATTACAAATCTTCACTGACATTTTTTAAATTTTACATTTTAGATCTCGGGATGAAAAGGTTTGGTAAAATAAAAAAACACTGTATTTAAATAATAATAACAAAACGAATAATGAAAATAAAGAAACCTCTGTTAAATAAATCAACTGAAAATATAATATTAAAGTCTTAATTATGCAGTTCTTTAGCATATCACAAAGTATCCCACAACACCTAATCAAAACACACTCTTTTTGTGAGGGAGTTTTTACGACTGGTTACCCGCAGTGTAGCCAGCTTACTAATTTTCACTACTTTTTGGCAACACTGACTCCCCAAGTCAGGTTAGGTTGCACCTCTGACAGTAGGTGCTGTTACAACATTTATAGAGTATTATTTCAAACTAGGTGGACCCGTGCGAAGCACTTCGCACGAAGATTTGTATCACATTTTACTTCTAGGTTTAACATAACTATGAAATGAACTTTTTTTTTTTTCCTGTTCGTACCCCCCCTCCCCCAACCATTCAGGCCTTAAGGTGAAACTTTTTTTCTACAGCAAGGAAGAATAAATTATTTTTCTGTTTAATAGTTAAGGACGAACTTCTTTTTCTGACGTTTTTCTCTACAAAAGTTTCCTGTAATCTTCCTGGAATATATGAAATCACTAAGAATGTTGCATAGTCTTGGAAATTAATCTTTCTGCATTCTGATTTTAACTTCCCTACTGATTTTGTTTTTTCAAAAACAGTTCATAAGATGCTTTTTACGCTTATTTTTCTGACAATGGAGAGGAAGATAGTCTTCTAAGTGGTAAAAACGACATCAAATAGGTTTCTATCCATGGAGAGGCAGCAAAACAATAAGTAGCCTCGTGAAGCTGAGGGGCCTAACCCACCAAAACCAAAGTTTTAGAGGTGTAAGACGCCTGGCCCAAAAACGTGGAACGTGTATGTGTCACAAAGCCCGCGTAGAAACCATTGAAATTCATTTTTCTTATTTCGATACTTTAGTTTTCTGAAATTCCCGTTATAAAAAAGATAAGTTGATAAAACCAAAGTTCTAATGAATCACTATGTTACTATGAATCACCATAAATAGATTTTATTTATTTTATTTATATTTTGGATTACAGTCCTGGGCGGATCCAGCCGATTGTAAAGGGGGGGCTGCATCCTAATGGGGGGAGGCTGCAGCCCCACAGCCCTTCATTTGGATCTGCCGATCAGCTTTTTCACCTTCTCACAACTGAAATTCTACCTGTTCTGCGCATTTTTGTTCTTTAATTTGCTTCCTTACTTTAAGGAAAATCAATTTCTATCTTTAAATGACGAAAATTTTTCCAAATGGAGGGGCTCCAGCCCCCATAGCACCCCCCTCCCCTCAGATCCGCGAATGACTAAAGTAGACTGCTGCTTATCCCTCCTCGTCGGAACGGATACATTGCCGTTTAAGTGAATGAGCCGGTGAATCCGGAAAAGTGTATAAAAAAACAGCAAAATATATTATTATAACTTCTATATTTCGATAAAACCCAAATGCAACACACAACCTATTGTACAAAGGCTATACAGTTATTAATTAAAGAAACCTTTTTTGGGCCAATTTTATTTAACAATTTAAGAAAATTTACACTATCAATCTATTCAGTTTTCACAAATCTTTTATTTTTTTTTCGTTTATACGTACCTTAATGTCAACTGACGAAATTTCTTTTCAAAATATAGGAAGCTATTTCTTTTTTAATGAAATGAATGGAGGATACGGATTTTGTTTCAAGATCAATTTTACTTCGAAGAGATTTGTTTTACTGGAGTTCGGTAAAAAATAAAAAAATTTGGTGCGTGCGCGCAACACACAACTTTCACTTACCAACTTACTTAGAATAGAAATTAATGCGTTTTTTTAATGCCACTTCTCAAAGTTACACATTTTTCCACATTCATTTCTTATTTTTGTTTTCATTTGCTCTATAAAAAACACTAATTTATTTTATTAATAAATAAAAGTTTATACAATGCAAGCATGATACTCCAAGTCGTCTGATTTTACAATTCTCTATGTATGAAAATTTCATTTAGTTACCATGAAACAAATAATTTCCATGAAATGAACAGAACGGCTTTGATTATGAACAATGATCTGTCATTAAAGGCGTACTTCGCATGCATGGGCTCAACGTGTTTTATGAGTTGACTGAATATTTTTCTTTTTTTCTCCTCTAAAATGTTGGCTATCACATCTTTGGCATTTATATACATCAAATACCCAGTTTGATTAAAATCGTTGAAGCCGTTTTTGAGTAAATAAAAATAACAGGTGAAAATGATACAAAATTTATTAAGTAAAGTCCCCCCTACGGTTGATCAATTTTGATGAAATTTTTAGTCATATCTCGGGCATATCAAAACATTAAATACTCAGATTAATCAAAATTGTTGGAGCCGTTTTTGAGAAAACCAAAAAAATGTAAAAAGTTATTAAATAATGTACCCCTCTGGGCAATTTTGATGAAATTTTTGCTGTCACATCGCGGGCATATACATATAATAAATACCTAATTTCAGGTTCGCACGGTTTATAGTTTTTGAGCTAGTCTGTTCACAGACACACACACGCACGCGGACGCGCACGCACACACACACACACACACACACACACACACACACACACACACACACACACACACACACACACACACACACACACACACACAGTCCATTTCGCGGGACTTGGTTATTTGGACTCAGGGGACCCCAAAACGTGTATTTCCGTTGAAATCCGGAAGTGGAAATTTTTCACGATCGCAATACTTCCCCTTACTATATATTTCATATGTAAACTATTTTATTAGAAGATAAAAATTAGATTTAAAAATTATAAATTAATTATCTAACGATAACTAATTACTAAATAACAATATTTCATATGTAGGTAAGTGAAAGTATAAAACAAAAGACTTTTTGCCTACATTTTAATTTATTTAAGATCTATCGAACCGCAACATAATACAAATTTTAACAAAATTTTTTATTGAGAATATGACAAAATTATAAATGTTTTTAAGGATTTAAAAAAGAATTTTTATCTTTTACAGCGTCCATCGGTTTATCCGAAGAGTCGGTTAAACGGGAACCGGTAAAGTGGGAGTATACTGTAATTGCTAAATGTGAGAGTGCAATTTTCCAACGCTACGATTAAGTCTAAATCAGACGAAAAACATTTTTAGAACCTAAACACGACGGGTCCCTAGCATTTGCTGTAACGTAATACAATAAGTAGTTGACCACGTGCAGCGGAGGAGCCTAACCCAGGCGTTATCTCAGAAATGATAGGTTTTAGGGCTTTAAAACGCAAACCCCAGTATAGTTCTAAAGAACTAAACTGGGTCTTAATGCTCGTATCGCAATCCATAAAACCCAATTTTATTCGTTTCGATCCGTTGAGTCAGTACGTTTAGGACGATATTTTATTTTGGACCAAGAAATGAACACTGAGAATGCAATTCGCAAAAGCTCCGTGAAATTCTGAATCCAACGATACCACATTCGTGGCATTTGAGCACGGTAGGACCTTATAATTGATGAAAAACCGATTTTTACGCTTTGTGAAATAATATATGTGGGATAATAGCCTGATTTAAATTATTAAAATGTATTTACTTTACTAAAAGTTGATATCAGGGTGGGCCACAGCAAAGCGTTTCAGCGCTTCTATGGGATTAAGGTCGGGGCTTCGGGCTGGCCACGGTTGGCTGGGTATACCGACTTCATGAAGAACTGCCGCTCTGGGCCGACCTGAACCTGGCCTGATTAAGTTACCAGTCTCCCTGTACCTCTGGACTGCCTTGAGAACTTGGTATCTGGTAGCCCTACGGACCTAGCCACATCACATTGGCTTCTCCCATCCTCTACCAACGCGATGATCTTAGCGACCGTTTCGGTGGGTAAAACCATTCTGAACAACAAACAGGATAAGAAGAAGAGAAAAAGATGGCTTAAAAAAAAAAAAGGTGCGAAAATGGGACGTGAATTTAAAAATGAAACTAACTACACAATAACTGCAGATGAACAAATGAGGAAATCATTATTATTCCTAGGGCAATAAAGGACTTTGTTCGGGATTATTGGTATGAAAGTCTTTCTAGCCGTTATCTAACCAGACCAAATCAAACAATACGCTCAGATCGTACTTTAAATACATATTTATCGAAAAATATAGGGTGCGCCGGTTTTTTTGCTTTTTAGTTTTTTTAGGTAGTGGTTGAACCTAGTAAAATCTTTGGTTCAGATTTAAATGTACTATTAATATTTAAATAATTTATTTTTTTAAGAGAAAAGATTTGGCTCCGCCGGGAGTCGAACCCGGGTCTCCCGCGTGACATGCGCGGATGCTAACCCCTACACCACAGAGCTCGGCTCCAAGTAGAGCCAATCCTTACTCTTTACTGATACCTACCTAAGGTGGTCACCCACAGATTAAGATTAAATTAATATTAATATTTAAATTAACAATAAAAAAAGAATTTAATAACATTTCCATAAAAACTTATTTCTTTCTTGCTGGGAATGAATATTTATATATTTCACAAACACCATTGTAATCTAGTGTATGTTTCTCTTGAGTTTCATTTAGATAATCATAAATACAGGAAACAGTTTCTTTAGCTTGATTTCTGATCACCTTCGTTGATTTTCCTGAAACTTTCTTCGTTGGAGTCTGGTAACTGTACGAAGGTGTTGTCATTTTCTGCTGTTTAGGTCACATTTAGGTTTTTTCGTTATTATTTTGATATATTCAAAACATCAGATAATTCAGGAATGAGCAGTATGCTTAATATTAAATGAGAAATTGCCAGTTACCGATGTTAATATCGATTATACTCTTTGATATATCAGAAATAAATGAAATCGAAAATCTACCTTTACCGGTTAAAAATTGCACTTAAAAGAGTTAGTAAGTAATAATGAGTGATCGATTTAAATATCTTTTATCATGTTGGATCATTTTTTTTCATTCTATGAATCCAAGTGATTTTTGATTGTTTTTACTTAAACTTAGTGGTGATTTTCCCCCATTTTTTCTTGTAAAAAATTACTTTCTAATATTTCCTAGCCAAAACTCCGTTATAAGGTTTTTACCCATGTTTTTTACTTTCACTTACCTATATATGAAATATATAATAAGGAAAAGTATTGCGATCGTGAAAAATTTCGGCTTCTGGTTTTCAACGAAAATACACGTTTTGGGGTGCCCTGAGTCCAAATAACCAAGTCCCGCGTAATTGTCTGTTTGTGTGTGAACAGACTAGCTCAAAAACTATAAACCGTACGAACCAGAAATTGGGTATTTGGTATGTGTATATGACCGTGATGTGACAGCAAAAATGTCATAAAAATTGGTCAAACGGAGGAGATACTTTATTTTATTTAATAACTTTTTATGTTTTTCTCAAAACCGGCTCTAACGATTTTGATAAAACTGGGTATTTGATCTAGGCATATGACAGCAAAAATTTCATTAAAATTGATCAAACGGAGGAGGCATTTTATTTCATATTTTTTTTCCCCCGTTTTTACGTTTTTTTTTCGATTTTCTCAAAAATAGCTTTAACGATTTTGATTAAACTCATTATGTTTAATGAAAATCAAGTATTCTTTAATATCAGATAAGCTTTATCATTATTAAAATGTTCTGAGGGTGCTTTGTTTTTGTTTATATGGAGAAATCATCTGTCTCTCGTTTCGCCTAAAAATAAGAAATGGCTAAATATGAAACATGAAAAAAATCAAGTAAACACATACAGGAAAAAGAAAGAAAAATATTCCGCCAACTCAAAAAAACCGTTGAGCCCATGCATGTGCAGTACTCCTTTAATGACAGACTATTATTTATAATTAAAGATGTTCTGTTCTTTTAACGGAAATTATTTGTTTAATGGTAACTATGTGAAGTTTTCAGCAACTACAGAGAGAATTATAAAATCAGACGTTTTGGAGCATTGCCGAATTAACGAAAGTAAAAACTTTTATTTAATAATTAAAAAAAAAAATAGTGTACTCGCAGTAAAAAACAAGCAAGCAGTAAAAAAAAACTCGACAGTTAATAAAATTAGGTCCCTTAAAAAAAGAAATAAGCAATAATGAATCGAAAAGTACTGAGAACTTCCAAGTTTTGCTATACAAATACTCGTTAACTTATGGAGATATACAAATATAAATGTGGAAAACTGCGTGAAGTTGAGGAATGGCGCTTACATGTTATCGAAACACGTAAATTTCTAATCTACATAAGTTGGCAAGTAAAAACTGTGTGTTGCGCGCATCGCACCAGAATTTTATTATACAGATCGTTTTTTTTTCTTTCTCTTTTTTGTTGCTTGTATTTTCTGTTGTACTTGGCTCTGCCGAAGGCCTAAAGCTTGGGCCACTAAATTTGCAAACACTGCATATAGGCATGTTTAGTATGCGTGTTAATATGATTCCTTCGATTACCTTATCTGAATAAATTTCCCTTACAGTTATTACTATGGTCTTCCTGATCTCCTGCGCTATATCATATTCCATTTAAATAATTGCATTATCGTAGTGTGTTTTTTTTCAGGCATTTTAATCTGAAAAAGCTTGTTGTATATAAATTTCAATTAGAAAACCTGAGAGTCTCTGCCAGGATGTTCCGAGGGAGATGAGATTTTTATCATAATTTGTTTTGAGGGGGCATTTAAGGTGTGAAAAAAAATTTAGTATAAGATCTTTATTTAATTATATTTTAGTTTAGAAACATTAGTTCCATAATAGGTTCCTGAATGCAATATAATGTGATTTTAGACGAACAGTAATCGGTCTCGGGTTCCAGAAAGGCATAACAAACTTTACTACGAGTCTTAAATACACCTCCTATCGATTCACCTTCACGATATATTTACAAAAAGCAACTCGCAGTAAAAAACAAGCAAGCAGTAAAAAAAAACTCGACAGTTTATAAAATTAGGTCCCTTAAAAAAAGAAAGAAGCAATAATGAATCGAAAAGTACTGAGAACTTTCAACTTTTGCTATACAAATACTCTTTAACTTATGGAGATATACAAATATAAACTTATAAATGCGGAAAAATGCGTGAAGTTGAGGAATGGAGCTTACATGTTATCGAAACACGTCAATTTCTAATCAAAGTAACTTCGTAAGTGAAAGGTTTGCGTTTCGCGCATCGCTTCAGATTTTTAAAATTTTGAATGTAACGGATTTATTTCTATGTTTAATCTAACTTATAGTATAAATGATAGTTCGTCGATTTTATCTGATTCTTTAATATCTACTTTAGGTTAAAATCACAATAATGATCATATAGGATTTACCGAGAGTTCAAAATCGATGAAGATCTATTGTGAGCTCTGGTATATAAATTAAAAAGGAAAAATCTTCAAATCCCAGCTCTAATTATAACTTCAAAGCATTTCGCCATTTTTTTCAATCTAAAAACCGATAAAGCTAAAAATTCAAATATCCTAAAACATGGAAAAAATAATTATGCATGGCTTTGAAGGACTGATATTGTTACTTATAACAGAACGGACCAACCTATGGTTCCTTAACTATTTACGTTTGATTTATGGGTGTTTGGTTTTTATTAATAACTCAGAAAAATCTTGATTTGAATCCATCAATTTGGTTAAGAAAAAATATTTACAAGGAAAGGGAAACAAATTTTGTTAGTGCATTTTTGATATTGCGTCGTCTTTTAAACTGAATAGTACAAACATTGCTAATTTCATTTATTTATTTTTTTCAGCCCAAGCCGTAACAGATAGTAGTAAAGAAACAGAAAAAACAGGGGGAAAAATTCTGCCAAGTAGGTCAATCGCCATTTTCATTAGGTATTTAAGGGAAAAAAATTGCAAACTACAAATGTTTAATAAAAAATAAACAAAAACAGATTTAATGTATTATTTGCTATATGCTTGGGAAAATTATCAAAACAATAGAAAATAGTTTCCAATCAGACCTCCCCCCCCCCCCCATCCTATTTTCAATTAGTTATATTTTGAATTCCTGTATGAAAATAAAATAAAAAAGTCTGGTGCGTGCGCGCAACACACAACTTTCACTTACAACTCACTGTTTTGTTAATTGCCACTTCTCAAAGTCACACATTTTTCCACATTCATTTCTTATTTTTGTTTTTATTTCTCTATAAAAAACAATATTTTTTTTTATTATTGAATAAAAGTTTTTACTTGTGATACTTTGGCAATGCAAGCATAATACTCCAAGTCGTCTGATTTTATAATTCTCGAGTAAGGTAATTCGAGGGAGGTAACGAGAGACAGTTAATTTCTCCATATAAACAAAAACAAAGATACTTTATAGGAAAACAAAAAAGGGCCCTTCCCCATTAAAGGCCCCTCAGAACATTTTAATAATGATAAAGCTTACCTGATATTAAAGAACACCTAATTTTCATTAAACATGACGAATTTGATCAAAATCGTTTGATCCGTTCTGGATAAAATTGAAAAAAAAGGTAAAAATTAGACAAAATTCATTATATAAAGTACCCCCTCCGTTTGACCAATTTTGATGAAATTTTTGCTGTCACATCGTGGGCATATACATACATCAAATACCCAGTTTGATCAAAATCGTTAAAGCCGTTTTTGAGTAAATAAAAAAAACACGTGAAAATGAGACAACATTTATTAAATAAAGTGCCCCCTCTGGTTGATCAATTTTGATGACATTTTTACAGCTGTATCACGGGCATAGGAATATATCAAATACTCAGTTTAATCAAAATCGTTATAGCCGTTTTATAGAAAATCGAAAAAAATGTAAAAAGTTATTAAATAAAGTACCCCCTCCGTTTGACCCATTTTGAAGAATTTTTTGCTGTCACATCGCGGGCATATACTTACACTAAATACCCAATTTCAGATTCGCACGGTTTATAGTTTTTGAGCTAGTCTGTTCACACACACACACACACACAGACCAATTCGCGGGACTTGGATATTTTGACTCAGGGGACCCCAAAACGTGTATTTCCGTTGAAAACCGGTAATCGAAATTTTTCACGATCGCAATACTTACCCTTACTATATATTTCATATATAGGTAAGTGAAAGTAAAAAGAAGAGGAAGAATCTTAAACAAACAAAAAATATCAGTTGTTTGTTTCACAGTACAACTTGTATACCTTAAAATTATATTTATTTCTTCTTCAAAAAACATCTTAGTTTACTTTTCGATAAGTTCGATGATTAGAAAATGTCAAGAAATTTTCAGGATCTCATTATTTTCAACACTGAAATTTGATTACACGTAGCCAAAAACATTATATTCGATAGTTGAATAAGTTTTTACTTAAAAACTGTAGATGAAAAAAAAAAAAGTCCTTTACTTAAATTCTATGGAATGGAAATATGTCCTTCTATTTTAATAATATTTCAAAAATGCAAAACCCATACAAAACGTTCACGACCAAACTGCATTTATTTTTTAGATAAGGAGAATTTAATTGTTAATAACGGTTTTGACAAACACACTGCAACAGAATTTATATTTTATTTTATTTATTAATAATTTTACTGTGATTTAATTGAATTAGGTCATATTCCTGTTTTAAGTACACCAGACAAGTTTTAGAAACAAAATCAAAGTGAATTTCAGATAGGAATTTTATTTCAAAATTTTGTAGTTTATTGCTTAAGACAGACATCATCATTGCCTTAATACATCTGTTCTCTATTTTAGAAATCAGATTTTGCATGCCCTACATATTTACGTGTCTCTGAAAGCGATCTGAACATGTGAGAAATCGGATTTATTGAAGATCTTATGTTTTAGTTTTTAAAATCCAATTTATGTGATAGGTCTCAAGTGACAAAAACTGGTATTCTGCAGTGAAAATTAAAATTATTTTTTCAGAAAGAAATAAAAAAACTCAAATTCTGTTTTTGTGATTAAAAAGAAATTATAAAATGTCGCTTTGAAATATAAAATGTTTTTTATCTATTAAATAGATTATTGCGAAGAATTCTGGATGTTTCCGTCAAAGCTTCTCTTTTTTAACTGATTCTTTCAGAGCTCTAATTGTAGATGGCCTGTATCCGTCATTATAAAATGAACAACACCGGTGTGGGTTGGAAACGCGCAATTCTGATGATGTTGCGAAATATATTATTTCGTAAATTGAATGTTTTATTTCCCCCTTAAAAACATCCAATCTATAAGAATGTTTTAGTTGTTTATTTTTTTCGGAAAGCAGAACTTTTCGTTCTTAAATTCGGCTATCGCTGTAATATGAACAGTACTTGATAAGATCTTCTCGGAATAGGATTTTTTTTTCTTGTTGATGACAATATATATAGTATGCTGTCGATTGTAATATCAGCTACCGGGTTTTGTCTCGTGAAATTTATCACTTGAATTGCATACATTCATGGTAAGAATTTCATAATATTGGCTCTCTCTAATGCTTAGATCGCTTGCAGAAACTTGTGAATTGAAAGGACATTGAAAATCTTATTTCTTAATTCGAGCGGAGATGTATTAATCCAATGAATCTCATTCATTATTTTTGGTTGTGATCATTCGGTTTTCTAAAGCAATTACCTAAAGCTACGTTTTGAGAATTCAATTCCTTTTGAAAATTTTGTTTTTAAACTGTTTGTAGTGAACATAAAATAAGAACAAGATCTAGTTGTTTCCAATAAAGTAAATTTATTAACAATAAGTATAAATTCTGTTTAAAATAGGGATGTTTTTGTTTAAACTGTTACAACTGTCAAATTCTCATGGTGAAGATTAATAAATATATCTTTATCGGGAACGTTTTTAATTTGCATTTAAAAAATGGAAAGGAGATCAACGAATTCATTCGAAAAACTTTTGAATAAAAGGTTTTTTTTTTTTTTTGTTTTGTTGGGACTGCTAAAAAACACATTGACATTGATTAAAATGTTCCTGACTTCGTGGCATTGAATGGCAATGTTATTAACATGCAATAAGAAAATCAAAACTAAGTTAAATTAATGAGACTCTGAAAAAGTTTAGATGGAATAAATGTAGACAAAGAAGAAAAAAATAAATATGTAGTTTTGTTGCCAAATCAATTTAAATATAACTTTTTCTTCTACTGATTGGTTTATTAATGTTTACAGTAAAAACGCTGAATGGAGATTATTATGAATCAATTGTTGACAATGTTGTAGAAATAATAATGATTGTTAAATGACATACCATTGAAAAATTGCGTATCGAAAAGACCTAGTCTCGAAAATTCATTTAAACCAACTAACTTATCAAATTTTCGCCAATTTCGGTATCATCAAAACAAAAACAAAAAACCACATATGCGTTAATAGAATACTGTATATATATCTCGTCACCAGTCTAACTAGGACAGCAACTAGTTAACAGAAGATGACTCACATCCAAACAGTACTCTTTTTTTGTCCGGATGTTTTAGCGTAACGTCGACACGTTGGTTTGTTTACATGCATTTTTCGGTTTGTTTTGGTATTGACCTATTACATCTTAATATAAACTGCATTAGTTTTTTGTTGTTGAGATTATTACTAGTTTGAATAATTAAATCTGGTAGGTATTTCTTAAACATTAGTAAAGTTTGCATTTTTTTTTTCTTATCTATCTAATAAAAATGTTGATTGACCTTTATAGAAAACTTTTTTCACTATGTTCCCTGTTTTCTTACTGCTCACTGTAACGGTGTTCGTTGCGGGATTTGGGCACGGTTCCAAATAAAATAATTGTTAGAAATTATTGTACATCATAGTTCTAAAACTCACGGGAATTATGAATAAGTTTTTATCGGGCAATACAGAAAGGTATTTCCAGTAAGTATTATCTACAAGCGATAAAATTGTTAATGTTTTCCCTTAGTTTTTGAAATGGGCGTATTAATCATTTTATAGGACGGCTGATTCCTTAATAAATGTTTTTTTAAAATAAAAAAAAAGGTGTTTACCGTTCAGTTAAATGAACTCCAAATAATAATTGTTTATGTAGGTTTTTGTATTATTTAAGTAATCATTATTTGCATGTTTTTCTTGATATGCATGTTCGTATTTCGTTTTGTCTTCTCAGTTTCTTGTTTGTTACCCTTTGTATGTAACTAAATGATACTTATCTGATCTTATCGGGCCGAAACCGAAATTTATTTCCGTATGTATATAAAATACTTTTAAGTGTGTAACATGTCTAGTTAAGCAATAATATCAATGAATGCTTATAAAAGGACAGTAATTTAACTCAATTATTCATACAATGGGCATGTTATAGAAGAGTGGTAAGACGGTTGTACTAGTTAATTATAGGATCGAATCCTACTTAAACCTACTTGTTAGTACGGCTGGTCCCCGCGGGATGTTAGACTAAACCCCCTAAAATAGTACAGCCCTAAATATTGAAATAACAGGCCGATAATAATAAAAATTCATATTATCAACTCTAAAGAATAAATAATGTAGTAAATCTTTGCCATAATAAAGCCGATGGAATACAAAATGACGGCCTATTGAATACGTATAGCTGCATATCAGAAGCTATTTAGTCTACTGAGTCAGTTTTGGTCTAAAATTTTAGAGGATATAATCTAGTTTAAAAATGTATAGAATAGTTTTTAGTAGAAAACGTGCTTCTTCGTGGTCAAAACGGAAAAAGGGTTTTTGGGATGTTATTGGTGATCCGGTGGGAAGAGGGGGCTGCCAAAGTCGAAAAATTGGTTTTTGCATCTTAGTCTCATTCTTTACAAGAGCAAAAAACAAAACCTACTACTACCATTTGATGCAACTTGAGCCCCCCTTTTATAACAAGATTACTGACTAAAATATTTTCTTCTCTTTTGATTTCAATCTGTGGCCTTGTCGGGTTTCTCCAACGACTAATTTAGGTTTAAGTATTTAGAATATGTATTCTTTATTTAGTGTTAATCTTATTTTTTTAGAAATCAAATTTCATTATTCATAAGGAGATAATTAAAAGCACAAAAAGCAGGGTTTGAAATTAACTCTTATTTTCGCGGAAAGAGAATAAAAGTCAAATCCGGACTTTTATAATTCTAATAAATAAATATAAATCACATCATGACTTTTATATTTCTGGCCAGAAAATAAAAGTCCTGATATGATCTTTATCACAATGATACCTAATATAAAAGTCAAAGCTTGATTTTAATTATTCAAGGATGAATTTATAAGCTTTTTTTTTCGGATTTCTCCATATTGGTGTACATTATTCAGTTAACCGTTTTTATGGAAATCTCATAGGGTATAATAAATTACCTTATATCGATCTTAAGATCGATTATTAGGTTATCAAGGCTGCTAATAATGAAAATAATATCGATGTAAACCTCAGGCTCGCTCAAGTATCGATTATAACTTAACCGATATTTACAACATTGAGGTCGACTTCTAGATTAATTAGGACGCTGATTGTGAAAATGGTATAGATTTACCGATTACGCGCTCAGGTATCGATTTATTACAACTTACGCGATATAAACGATATTGGGGTCCGCTCAAAGGTTAATTGAGGCGCTGAATTCGAAAAATATATCGATTTCTGGATTCCACCGTCAGGTATCGATTTATTACAACTTACGCGATATAATAGACCTTGGTGTCGGCTATAGGGTTATCTGAGGTGGTGATTATGAAAATGATATCTATTTTGAGATTCCACCGTCAGGTATCGATTTATTAAAACTTACGCGATATAATCGATATTGGGGTCCGCTATACAGTTAATTGAGGCGCTGAATTTGAAAACAATGTCGATTTTTCGATTACACGCTCAGGTATCGATTTATTACAACTTACGCGATATGAACGACATTGGGGTCCGCTATATAGTTAATTGAGGCGCTGAATTTGAAAACAATGTTGATTTTTCGATCACGCGCTCAGGTATCGATTTATAACAACTTACGGGATATAAACAATATTGAGGTCCGCTCTAATGTTAATTGAGGCGCTGAATTTGAAAATGATATCGATTTTTCCATTACGTGCTCAGGTATCGATTTATTACAACTTACGCAATAGAAACGAAATTGGGGTCCGCTCTAATGTTAATTGAGGCGCTGAATTTGAAAATGACATCGATTGTAGGATTATGCATTCACTGGATTAAAGATGACTGATTTCATGAAAATAGTCAAATTGCTCGCAACATATAACCATACAAGTTGAAATACATCGATAAATCGATATCATCGATATCATTTGTAATAAATCGATTCCTGACAGTGGAATCTCAAAATATATATCATTTTCATAAGCACCACCTCAGATAACCCTATAGCCGACACCAAGGTCGATTATATCGCGTAAGTTGTAATAAATCGATACCTGATGGTGGAATCTCAAAATCTATATCATTTTCATTATCAGCTCCTCAGATAACCCTATAGCTTACACCAAGATCGATTATATCTCACAAATTGTAATAAATCGATACCTGACATTGGAATCTCAAAATCGATATCATTTTTATAATCAGCACCTCAGATAACCCTATAGCCGACACCAAGATCGATTATATCACGCAAGTTGTAATAAATCGTTACCTGACGGTGGAATCTCAAAATCGATATCATTTTCATAATTACCACCTCATATAACCTTATAGTCGACACCAACATCGATTATATCGCGCAAGTTGTAATAAATCGATACCTGACAGTGGAATCTCAAAATCGATATTTTTTTCATAATTTGCATCCCAAAAAACCTAGTAATCGATATCGGGTAATATCTGATGTGATTTCCATAAAAAGGGTTAACTCTATAATGTGTACCAATATGGAGAAATCCGAAAAGAATTATATAAATTATTGGGAAATTATGAATTTAGTAGAAATTCACATCTCAATTTGTGAAATTTTGCATATTCACATCTCTATTTGTAAATACGGCCGAATTCACAGACTGAGATATAAATATTCACATTTTTTTGTGAATATTCACAATTTTCCCTTTGAATTTATTTTTATTTACAGAAAAATTTGTATATATGAATAAATCCGTATTCACACCTGCGAATATGAATTTATTTATATTCACATTTGTAAATACGAATTTATTTGTATTCATATTCACAAATATTGTGATATAAATAAATTTATATTCATATTCAGATTAAAATTAAGATAAAAATAAATTCGTATTCGTATTTATAAATATGAATATGCCCAACTCTGGCGTGTAGCCCTACTTCCTTCTCGGTGATATCAGACACAAAAGCTAGTATCGGCTTGGCCGAAGATTCGGCCGAATTATGGCCGAAGATGGATTTATCGTCGATTGGATTTATCGTATCATTATTTAGAAATGCGACATTCATAAATCGTAGGTAACAACTCGTAAAAAAATATAGTATATAATTTAAAAATGTTATAAAATAAACAGATATATAAAACATTTAATATATAACAGTTCTAACAATTATATGTAAGTATATCTACTTAGGTAAGTTCCTGCACGTATTTTTTTAATTTCAGGAATATATGAAAGGAGCATGGCGAGCAGACTAAATAGTCATCATTTACTTATTCATACTTAGGACGAGTGTAGGACATTAAATTAGAAAATTAAATAATTATAAAATTATTTTTACATAATTGGCATTCGCGTTTCTCCAATCCTGTTTCCAGCCCGTCCGGTATCCCCGGTATTTATTAAACCTAGTGATGAGGTTTATGGTTTCCTCAAAAATTTCCGAGGGTTGTAACTAATTGAAATGAGGTCATTTTCGGGTTTTACAAATTAATTTTACCTGTTCCTTATTCCTTAGTAGAAAAATATGAATATGGAGATAACGAAGAGTGAATGTGGCAAAAAGTATTCAGGCCACCGGGAACGGCAGCCGCACAGTGGGACGAGTCCACACTCCCGTCGGACATCGGCTATAACTCTCAAAGAAATTTCGCTGGACTTCTCGAATTTTGTCATTTTATGTCCTTGAGAATGCAGAATCTTAATTCTGTCATTTCATTCATAATCATTACACACGTATATATATATCGTACGTACATTATAATTATAAAATATATTACCTAGTATGAATTCAAAATGCATTAACAATTTTATTTTAAAATTTATAACAATTACGTGTAGAATAGTATGTTGTAACAATAATAAATAGATAACTACTATAATTTAAATTGTAATTAAATAATAACAAATAAATGTAGTATACCTTTATTAAAATTATGAAATTATTCATTAGCTTCACATTCTACCTTATGAGCAAGCTTCTTGCTTCCTGGGACATTTTACTTTTCACAACACTATTATATTGAGATTGAAATGGGATCGGAGTTTATAGAAAATTATCGATTCTTGGCGTTTTTCTGGAATGCTGCTCGCTATAATCCCCAAAATGTTTCTGATTTGTTTCTTGTTCATTCCGAAGCCAGGTCGTATCAGTGAAATCTCTCTTATTCTTTTGAAGAAAATAAAAAAGTCATTGTTTCTTTTCATATTTATAATGTTAGCGGCACAAAAGTCGTATAATAACTACGTTTGATTTTGTTTGACAGGACTTAAAAAAAAGACAAACAAAATTGTAACTTTCGTCAATTCCAAACTACCTGCTTTAACCAAGCAACTGCTGCCTATTTATAATTTAATGTAAATTAAAGACAGCGAAATATTTTCGTTTTTAAGACTCTTTAAAAACGAAAATATTTCAGTATTAGTGTACTCTTTTAACTTACTAATTATTATAGTACAGTACAAATATAAAATATTAAAAAAATTAATATTTTTTTTTAAATTTTCAAATCTTTTCTATTGGAAATCGTAATTTGGTGAATACATTGTTGCAGTTGGTTCGAAATATATTAATTTAAGGAATATGAGTTGATGAAAACCCAAATATGCTAAGAAGATGTTCTAAATAACCAAATTCATTCTTTAGTTCAGTGTTCACGCGTGGTAAAATCTCATTTAAACGAGTACTGGCAGATTGTGGCAAGATCAGAAAACTGTTTATAAAATTTCAAACCTTTGCTAGCAATAGGGGATATGTATGTAGTTTTCCGGGCGATTTCGGGCGTTTTACTATATTGTACCAAATAGTTTACATTTGTTTGAACCGTCGCACACAGGGGTATTTGACCCCAAAGTTGGCCAAAACTATTTCCTTCTATTTTATTAGTTAAAAAGTCCTCAAAATGGCTTCTATATTTCTAAGAGACATTAAAAATATGTTTTTAGCAGTTAAAAAAATATTCATCGGTGAAAATTTTCCTAAAATAAATTTGTACGTTACTCCACCGACTGTGAAATAGGTATCTGTGGGTTTAAAATTTATGTTCATATTTTTTTCTCCTTATGCATTGCACCCCTGAAATATGCTTATAACAAATAAAGATTCATTATAAATTTATCTATTACTACTATTTTTGAAAAATGGGAATTGTGTAAAATAAGTAAAAATAAAAATTTGTGGTGATAAAATTACGTAAAGTTGATCCTTAGCAAATATAGGAAACATTTCTAAATTTATGAAATAACCACTTGATAGAACCACCAATATTCAATATATATAAATAAAGCTTCCAGTGCTGATAGTAGTAGTTTTTTCTTTTTAGTTTTTAGTTTTTTTTTTTTTATATCTTTTCTGATAAATTGAAATTTTTAAATGCTTTCCTATATTTTATGGCACGAGATGGAGTTTTTGTTAGATCCTTCAGAATATGGAACGCATTGATATCACCAGAATCTCTTAGTTTTATATAAGTGGCGTACGTCAGAATATCAGTGCTTGTTGATGATCTGAGTTTTTCTGTTTTACGCCTCTTGCTTCTTTCACTAAAACCATCAAATGATTTTTCAGGGCGTCCACCAGATCTTGAGCTTTTAATTGATATCGTCCCACTTAGCCATTCCTTGTTGCTGCTTTAAAAACTTTTCTTTTCCTTGAAGGAGCATTCTATCTTACTTAGAAATCATGCCTCAAAATTGATAATTTATGTTTTACCTCTTTCACCTGCTCTAGGCTATTAGCTAGGCAATATTTCCCAATGAGAAAAGACTACGAAAATTCCTTATTTTTTTTTAAAAGCTAATGCTTTCGACTTTAAAAATATGTCAAATAATTCCCTTCTAGTTATTATTATTATTCCAAAAGATCCTAAAATATAAATAAATGAAAATATAATAACATTTATTTTTTTAATATTATTTGATGAAACTGACATGTTAGAAATAAAAAATTATAAGTCTCCCATTCGCAGTTATTCGCAGAATTTTTTTCATGAAACATAAACTACGATAATTACACATTATCATAAAAAATATTTCGTTGCCCAGAAATGACCAGAAGTATAACTTTTTGACCTTCAATTTTTTTTTTTTTTTTTAGCTCTAAAATCTACCTACCAAAAAACAAAGAAATATTGATACTAGTATTAAATACAAAAAATTTATAACGGTCTGGATAACAAGTACAAACCTGGCCTCGAACTATCCATCATATGATAATGCCGATAATTCAGTAAAAACAAAGAAAATTAATATATTTTGTAGAACAATATTTATTAGCAGAGACGAGGTAAAGGCTAAGGTCAGATTGGAATTAGAATAGCCGCCGGATTTAAGGGCCTGGAAGAGATAAGAATCATCTTGCATGATCCAACAGGTCCCCTACTTCAACTTCGAGTCATTATTTACCAGAAATTTCAAATTTCAAAAAATGGGTTTTGGCCAGCTTTTAGGGCTAAATACCCCTGTGTGCGTCGTAACTGTTGCATATGTTTTTCCAAAATTATATTTCTGGTGTATTACAATTCATTAGCAATACTTGATCATATTGTAAACATTCCATTAGGTTTAGCCAAAAAATATAAGCACACTAACTTAAATATAAAAAAGATAATGTCTTACTGTCATGTTTGAACTCATATTGTATCATTATTAACGCAAAGATTGAGTTGAAAATTAGTGCACATGACGGGGAAAGGAATTTAGTTTATTAATATTACAATGAAACCTCTAAATTTTAACTTTCATGTTTTGGCCCAATGTCCGGCCGGACAGTGGACTCGCCCCACTGTGAGCCGGTCGAAGGTCTCAGGCCTGAGGGCCCGCAATACACTCGTACTGCTCAGATGCTAAAGGGTTAATATTGGTTATACTCATCGACTCTGTTCTTTACCCTGACTGATCTGATGTTTTAAATGAATCCCAGATGTATAGTAAGAGCTCATTTATCCAAAAACTATCTTTGCCTGTTATAAATAGTCTTAATAGAGAAATGAGAGATCGACAGTTAACGATACAAAATCGGTTATACTGACTGATCTGATGGTTTAAATACACAGATTTGAATAAAAATTACAACATTAAAAATCAACCTTTGCCACTTATATATTGTACTTAATAGAGTAAAATATCGGTTTCCTGATTGGACCTGTTCTTGATCCTGATTGATCTGATGTTTTGACTCCATCAGGAATAAATAAAAACACACATTTATAAAAAATCTCCCTGCCCCTATTATGAATTGTTGATCATATGGTTTGAATACACAAGAATTCTATCGTTGCCTGTTTTAAATTAAACAAAATATAATAACCAGCAATCAACAGTTACCGAATTTCATTTTGAGTATGCTGATACATCCCTAATAGATCCCGAATTCCTGAATAAATCAGTAATAAAACAAATCTTGTGCGATGCGCACAACACATATCTTTCACTTACAACTTACTTTGATTAGAAATTGGCGTGTTTCGTTAAATGCCATTTCTCAAAGTCACACACTTTTCAACATTCATTCACTTATTTTTGTTCGTATTCGCTCTTTAATGTACAATACTTTTTTATTATTAAAAGTTTTTACTTGTGATGATTCGGCGATGCAAGCATAATACTCCAAGTCGTCTGATTGTATCATTCTCTATGTAGTTGTTGAAAACTTAATATAGTAACCATGAAACAAATAATTTCCAATAAATGAACAGAAAATCTTTAATTATAAACAATGGTTTGTCATTAAAGGCGTACTGCGTGGGCTCAACGTATTTTATGAGTTGACGGAATAATTTTTTTTCCCAGTTATATGTTTACTTGATTTTTTCATATTTCATATTTAGCCATTTCTTATTTTTAGGAGAAACGAGAGACAGATAACTTCTCCGTATAAACAAAAATAAAGGGACTTTATAGGAAAACAAAAAAGCCCCCTCAGAACATTTTAATAATGATAAAGCTTACCTGATATTAAAGAATACTTGATTCTCATTAAACTTGACGAGTTTAATCAGAATCGTTGAAGCTTTATTTGAGAACATCGAAAGAACCCGTATAAATGGGAAATAAAGTGCCCCCTCCGTTTGATCAATTTTGATGTAATTTTTGCAGTCATATCGCGGGCATATGCCTAGATCAAATGCCCAGTTTTATCAAAATCGTTAGAGCCGTTTTTGAGAAAATCGCAAAACATAAAATGTTGGGCGACTTGGTTATTTGGACTCTGGGGACCCCAAAGCGTGTATTTCCGTTAAAACTGGAAGTCGAAATTTTTCACGATCGCAAAAAAATTCCTTACCTACTATATCTTATATATAGGTAAGTAAAAGTAAAAAAGAGCGTACATTTTTTAAAAATTTCCATCTCTCAGTTATAAATTTTATTTTATAGAATAAAGAGAAATTGACACTTACCGACATTTGTTTGGGTTATACTGATCGATCGTGTTCATGATCCTGATTTATCTGTTTTTTTAAATATATTGACATTCAATAAAGAAATAAAGAAAAAGCATAACTTGTCTTTTACTGTTAAATATGTAATCTAAGTTTTGTATTTTAAAATTGTATGTAATGTTTAAATAAATGATATTGGGAAGATTGACATTCACCAATCTATCTATTATAAAGCATAACTTTTTTTACTAAAGATCGCAAAAATTAATTTCAAAAATTTCCAATATTAATATTGATGATACTGCTTGATCCTGATTGATTATATGTTTTGATTCCACCAGAAATAAAAAAAAAAAAAGCATTGATCAGAAATCTCCCTTTACTGGTTATGAATTTTATGTAATTAGAATACAGAGAGATCGGCTGTTTTTGATACAAATATATCGGTATTTTTCTATAATTATTGATTGATCTGATGTTTTGAATCCAACAGGTATAAAAGAAGAAACTTGAAATTTTCTAAAATCTGAGATAAGTATAACTTATGTTGAAATCGGTAATAGTCCATCTCTTTTTATTCTATTAAGTAAAACATGTAACCGTTTAAGGGATATTTCTGATAAATGGTTGCAGGTGAATTTGAAGCAGATCAAACAGTTTAACTGATACTAACATAGAAACGTTATCAGTTTTTTTATTTTTATTTTTTTTATTGATTGTCAATATATTTAATTCGTCAGATCAATCGGGATAAAGAACAGGATCGACCGGTATAACCGATAAAAATATAGGTAACTGTCGATCTCTCGTTATTCTATTAAATACAATTTATAACTCGATACATACTACATGTGAATTTAGGAGCATCCACACTTTTAAATCTCTGCGTCGTTAGCATTCGTTCCGTGTAACCTGGGGCATCGATTTCTATTCTTATTATTCAGAAACTGCTCCTTTTGTTTAGTAATTGCGTCCCTTGAGATTCTCGTTGAAAAGGGTATTGAATGTGAGAAGAGACGTGTCCCTCTGTTACTTCTAAAGATCTGAAGAAGCAGTCCCTTAAGTCTTCCATCCATTTGCCCTTAGAAGACTGCTTATTGATTGACAGGGGGGGAGGGGATATTATCATCTTTAGATTTAATTTTACTTTATGACGATTTAAAAAAAAGAAATTGCTAACTTTTGCCATGTAAAATACAGTAGAAGACCCTACGGTATTTCTTATAATTTTTTTTATATTTAATTATTTTTATTAAAATAATTTTACGCTACTTCTACTGCCAAGGTCATTAGCGACGACTGCTTACCTAGTAGGAACAGCTAAAAGCGAAATCGAAAATAACTTTAAAGTTGACTGTAAAAGTTTATTATGAGTGTTTTCTTTATATGTATGAAAATATTACAACTGGAACAAGGTCCTTTTTTTTTTATCAGCGATTAGATGGTAAAGAACGATCTCATTTACAAAAAAACACACCACTATCATATCATCGACGTTCAGGGATTCTGCACCATCATCAGGATTGCACTGCAATTTTAAAACAATGAAAAACTCAATGAACAAAAGGAAACTAATCAAATTTATACGTATCCTATTTTTGAGTACGAAAAAAAAAACAATAAAAAAAAAACTGTTATATAAAATTATTCAGCCCAGTATACGGTTGTCAAAAAAAAAAAATCTATGTATTTATCATTTAAATGAACGAACAAAGGCAAAAAAAAAAAAAAGTGAATGTTCGCTTTTTGTCTATAAACTAACTTCGAAAGTTGAACAAGCAGACACCTGTGTTTTCAATAAATTATGATAAATTTGTTTAAAAATTTAAAATTTAAAAAGATGGTATAATATGTTTACCACTTTACTTAATTTTTATTATTAAGAAATAGAACATCCAATACTTTAAACATTATATATCTGAGTTAAAGAATTTATTTTTATTTAATTATAAAAATAAATTATATACGCCTTGAACTTCAAATAGGTTAGTTTATAAATAAATTTTAGTAAATTGATCAATATATTTTTTATACTTTTAGTTTTAGGTGTAAGAAAAATCGTATGAGGGCACATTTTGATTTGATAGTAGTAACAAAATTGAATTTCCTGTTTAAAGATAAAAATAGCAAATTATAAAAAATGAGCTTATTTAATACCCGATCAACCCCTAGTTTTCCTTTTTCCAAATTTTTCGTGAAACCAAGCATTAGGTAAGCTGGACATTTTACTTCTGATGTTACCATTTAATTTATTTGTTGATAACATGGATCTTCGGCTATTTTTATATATTGTTTTTTTAACATTTTAGTACATAAATAAAACATTTCCAAAATTATTAATTGTTTTTATTAAACTATTTCATTTAATACAATCAGTTATCGATAGATATAGTTAATACCATCTACGCACTGTTTACATACATCTGCATAATTTTTATGGTCCATGAGAACAGTATAAGTAAATCGTAAAAGGAGGCTAAAGGTTTCATTTAACTTGGACTTGATGATTAAAAATGGGCCGACCCAAATCATATTAGTTATATTCCAGTGCGAAAAATCACAGAGTAGCTCAAAAACTATGAACCGTACGAACCTGAAATTGGGTATTTGGTATGTGTATATGGCCATGATGTGACAGCAAAAATGTCATCAAAATTGGTCAAACGGGCGAGGTACTTTATTTTATTTAATAACTTTTATGTTTTTCTCAAAAACGGCTCTAACGATTTTGATAAAACTGGGTATTTGATCTAGGCATATGACAGCAAAAATTTCATCAAAATTGATCAAACGGAGGAGGCATTTTATTTCATAATTTTTTTACTGGTTTTTTTTCTCGATTTTCTCAAAAATAGCTTTAACGATTTTGATTAAACTCATTATGTTTAATGAGAATCAAGTATTCTTTAATATCAGATAAGCTTTATCATTATTAAAATGTTCTGAGGGGGCATAAATGGGGAAGGGGCCTTTTTGGTTTTTCTGTACCTTTACCTTTAGTACCTTTGTTTTTGTTTATATGGAGAAATCATCTGTCTCTCGTTTCGCCTAAAAATAAGAAATGACTAAATATGAAACATGAAAAAAATCAAGTAAACATATACAGGAGAAAAAAAGAAAAATATTCCGCCAACTCATAAAAACCGTTGAGCCCATGCATGTGCAGTACGCCTTTAATGACAGACTATTATTTATAATTAAAGATGTTCTGTTGTTTTAACGGAAATTATTTGTTTAATGGTAACTATAGGAAGTTTTCAGCAACTACTTAGAGAATTATAAAATCAGACGTTTTGGAGCATTGCCGAATTAACGAAAGTAAAATCTTTTATTTAATAATTAAAAAAAAAATAGTGTAGGGGAGAGCGGGGTTGGTTAGCAACAGTTTTCACTTTTTTGATTGTCAAGTCGTTCCTTTTAATATAATCCCAATGGGGCTGATACCACTGTAAACTCCAAATATTAGAGTACTTCAAAGATGACTGCCAGGACAGGGGAGAACAATCAAACAAAAAACTGGTTAGTCGAAAGGTTAGGTTTTTCAAAGGAGTTTGGGGCTATGTGAACAGAATCGGAGTCAAATGTTTTTCCATGCCTTTGAGCCAACTTTACTGAAAATATAAAAATTTACTTGCATGTTTTAAAATCAATCAATGAAGCACACTCTTATCTACACTGTCAGTATCGGATTAAAAACTCAGGACAAGAATCCGGAGGTCGAGTGGGTCACATAGTTCAATGGTGGGGCCTTCACAACAGGTGTGACGGAAACTATAAGGCAATGGCCACCTACCCCCTATGCCAACCAACCCCGCTCTCCCCTACTCGCAGTAAAAAAAAACTGGACAGTTAATAAAATTATGTCCCTTAAAAAAAGAAATAAGCAATAATGAATCGAAAAGTACTGAGAACTTCCAAGTTTTGCTATACAAATACTCGTTAACCTATGGAGATATACAAATATAAATGTGGAAAACTGCATGAAGTTAAGGAATGGCGCTTACATGTTATCGAAAAACGTTAATTTCTAATCTACATATGTTGGCAAGTAAAAGCTGTGTCATCGCACCACAATTTTATTAAATAGATCGTTTTTTTTTTCTTTATCTTTTTTGTTGCTTGTATTACCTTTGTACTTGGCACTGCCGAAGGCCTAAAGCTTGGGCCACTAAATTTGCAAACACTGCATATAGGCATGTTTAGTATGCGTGTTAATATGATTCCTTCGATTACCTTATCTGAATAAATTTCCCTTACAGTTATTACTATGGTCTTCCTGATCTCCTGCGCTATATCATATTCCATTTAAATAATTGCATTATCGTTGTGTGTTTTTTTTTCAGGCATTTTAATCTGAAAAAGCTTGTTGTATATAAATATCAATTAGAAAACCTGAGAGTCTCTGCCAGGATGTTCCGAGGGAGAAGGTTACTCAAGTTAATTAACTGATAAATATTTCTCTGTGATATCTGAAAACGAAATATCGTAGAGTTTGTTGGCTTTAGTTGGTAAGGGAGGGGGTGGGGATAAAAGTGAACTGTCATAAGCCTCCCCTTTCAATTTTCCCCAAAGGCCCGTAACTCGATTTGATACTAATCCCCACTGGACGTGAGTTGAATTAGAACCAAAAGGTTGATGACGGATGGTGTGTAACGTATTTAACGTTTCATGAAATCGTTCAGGACGATCCTCCCCCCCCCCCCCCCCGTTCGATAGCAAAGTCATTCTTTATGGTTAATTAGGCAATGCGATTATACCGGTTTGCGTTAGGTTTACTGATGTATCATTTATGTTTATCCGTTCCATGTACAATTGATCACTCAGAAACAGCGTTTATTCAATTGACTTTGGATCCGACAAAAAGAAAATTTCCGAAATGACGCATCCTTTTAAAGCAATGTTCCCTGGATTTGAACATAATAGAGACTGGGACATTGATTAAAAAATACCAAATTTCAGAAATTCTTCAAATATTTTTTGTGATATTCGTATATATCTATACTGGGTGTCCCAGACCTAGTGTAAAAAAAAATGGGTAATACTGGATGATAAACGGGGTAGAATGGCGCAGAAACGAGTTTCCTATCTATATCTGTTGAGGAGATAGATTTTTTTTGTTTTTATTTTTAAAATCTTACTTTTTTTCTGACAAATCACAGTTTTCTCTACTTTGGTTCAGGTAAATACAAAAATGATGATATTTTCTTAATCAGCATTAAATTTTCTAAAAGATGAGATGGGTTGAATCGCGCTAAACACAAAACATTTATTAAAACTTAAATTTTTAATATTTTTTGAAAATTCCTCACTCCCCACTGGACCACCCTAGAAGCTGTCCAATTTCCTAAAAACTGCGTAATTTAGTTAGAATTTAAGTGGTGTAACCCATGATACAATTGCAATTCACATTTTGAGTCTAAAAGAAGTTATTCCGATGAAAAAGACGCTAGAGATTGTCACTGCTGGGCAGAGATGGGCAAACTGTATCTGCGGATACAGATATCGGATACTGTAACTGTGAAAAGTACTCATGAGAGCAGATACAGATAGTATCCGTATCCGTCCAATAGTTTCCAAAGGATCCGAGTACCTCTCGTATCCGTCAGCACGGATACCCGAGTATCCGTGAGTACTTCGGTATTTAGTTAATTTTTTACGGATACTTTTACTTCTGGGGCTGAGAATATTTATAACTCTATTATTAAAATACTCTATTAAAATTTTAAAAAAAATATTAGTATTAAGCCGTCAACATTGTATCGTTTCGAAATGAGGGTCCAATATACAAAGCGTTAATTTTGAAAAAAGGTAATAATTAAAAAAAAAAAAGATAGGAATATTCCATTGTGAAAATTATTTTCTTTTTTTATCTTTTCGGATTTTTAAAATTGTAAACTACTGTGTTGATAGTGGCTTAGAATCAAATTAGATTATTGATATATTGAAATTATAGATTATAATACTACCTATTTTAAAATTTGATGCTGGGGGGGGGGACATTTTTTTATTTTTCTGTTTTCTTCGAGAAGAGTCTTAATGGTAACGGGGGAGCAGATTTTTGAAATAGTTACATTTTTAAAATTTGGTTGGAGAGGGAGTTACTACGATTTTTTTTATAACCTCTGATTAATTTGTTATGTCTATCTATCTCTATGTTTAAGCGTTTGTAGATTTTGAAAAAGTATTATTGTTTTACGGATACTTCTACTTCTGAGGTTAGGAATATTTAAAATGTTGTTATTAAACTTTCTTATTATTATTAAGCCGTCAACATTTTATGTTTTCTAAAGAAGGATCCATTATTGTTTCTTAAATCGAAAGTTTTAAAAATAGTCATACTTTTAAAATTTAAATTATTTAAAATTAATGATATTTCTAAACGGAAATTATTTTTAAATAATTTATTTTTTGAAGAGAAAAAATTTTTTTCTCAAAAAAAATTCAGAATAAAGGAGCATAATTATGTTTAGACTGGCCTAACTTTTAAAAATAGAAATTAAAGAGAAAATTGTAATTTCTAAAATTAATTCGAATAAAATTTATATTTTTGTAAATATACACTAAATGAGGGCTCGTATGGGTATGGATTTGGTGAATGGTATCAATTTTGAAATTCGATGCAGCGAGGGAGGATTTCTTCGGGAAGAGCGTTTAAGATAATGGGGGAGCAGATTTCGAAAATAGTTACAATTTTAAAATTTGGTGGGGGGTTACTACGCAATTTTTTTTAACTTCTGATTACTTCATTGTGAGGGTCTATATTAGTTGCACATAAATTTTATTATAATACGTTTTATTATAATCAAAATTTAAAGAAACACACAATAAGAGTAGATATGAATTAAAACATTCCTATCTAAATTGGAGACGCTATAAATAAAAAAGAAAAAGAATATATATATATTTAAATATAATTATATAAATTATATTTTAAAGGTGACTTAAATATTACAAAGAATTAGCTTAAAACATTACATTTATATATTCATATTGACTAATCAATGATCATACAGGAAGTTATTTTGGGGCAAAAAAATACATTGACTGTACAATAACTACTCGTCGTCCCAAAAAATAATGCTTGGTAGTATGCATTTGCTGATTTTAAAGTCCGATATAAATAATTAGCATCGATAGTAATAATTATTTTTGCTAAATGTGAATGTTAGACCCCTAAAAATTATTTCTTAGAATATTTAGAAATGCTCATAAATAAAAATTAAATGGGAAAATAACGCAAATGTTCACCTGTATCGGAAGTATTTTTTGACTTATAAACGCGTCTGGCGGGTATTAGTAAGAATTTTTAACCAGCCAGACGAGGAACCTTTTTGTTTAGGAACCTTTTTGAATCAATTTGCACAAGAATGAATCGTATGTTTTATGGGTGAGTTTTTGTGATTCTCGCGCGTGTCTGGCAGGCACTAGAAAGAGTTTTATCGCTGCCCTTTCTATAAAAATAAAAACCTAACGATTAAGCCAAATTCCAGCCGTATGTTTCATAGGCGAATTTTTATGAAAAAATTAAATATTCGAATTAATTTTTAAGGCATTAGTAAGACTTTTATCGCTGCCAGACGGTCGGTTTCGCACTTAACTCTGTTGTTTCTAACTATGCTGAAATTTGTAGGTGTATGTTCTATGGGTGAGATTTTTTGCATCTAGCTCCTGTACTATAACCATTCCTTTGATTTTGAGAATCCCTCCGTATTAGCTACTGTATCTAACCCTGATAAACGACTCATCTCAAAATCCATATTCATCCATCTGGGAAAAAATAATACTGTAATCTATGACATAGATAAAGGGATAATTTCATCTACTTACTCTAACATCTTCCGCATCCTCAAATCCTAGTTTTGATTTCATAGGTATCCGCAACTATCGATGTACCTCTATATTATTATATCACTTCTTTTTTTAAATACTTGTTTTCATTTTTTATATACATTGTTACTTTGTGTGTACTCTCACTTTTGTCTTATTATTGAGTCCAGATATAAAAAACTTCTTTACTGTATCATCTAGATTGTTAGTTTTACAATTCCTTATTTATTTCTATTTTACACTTTGTCGTTGTGTACCCTTTCACTTCAAAAGCGTTGGGTTTCCCCGTTATTAACCTTTTGGAGTGGCAAACTAACCTCTCCCTCCTTTCACACAATTTTTCCCTCAGTTTGTCCATTACTGTGGACTTAACAAGGTAAATATCAAATTTTATTTTGTTATTCTAACCAGCTACTTAAATTAGATGTTTTTGAGTTATAGGCTTTGGAACACGGTTACCACCAAAATCGTAAAAAATAAAAAGATCTTTGATGTTGCAAACCCGGCTGAACCGTGAAACCGATTTAAAATTCAAATATATTTATTATAATAATTACTTATATTATAATATTATATTATAATAATTAATTATCTTATAAAATTAATATATATATATATATATATATATATATATATATATATATATATGAATATATATAAATATGAATATATATACTATTTTCAAAAGAATAGCCTTTTATAATTGGAAGTAAGCAATTCTAGGCCACTATGCGCTAAATACTTTCACGTTTTAATTGTTTTGTCTCTACAGGAGTCGGCTAATTATAAAATAAAGGAGCTCGTTTTACACACAATTTGATATACTACTACTATTACTGGTAAAATTTTTTATTTGGAGTATCCCTCTTCAAATGGTAGGCTTTGGAACATGAGCTTCATTCATTTTTCCGCTAAAATCCGAAATTATAACTTTTTTATAGTGCGCCCCCCTCCCCGCCACTAAAATATCTTTGTCAATAACACCGTCCACGATAACATAGTTATTGTACCTCTGTGTGAAAGAACTCCGAAAATCTAACTTTTTTATAGTGCGCCCCCCCCCCCTCTCTCCACCGCTATTAAAATAAAAAATAAATATTTTTTTTCAAAAACAACGTCCCCGATAACATAAAATTTGATCCCCGTGTGAAAGAAATCTAAAATTCTAACTTTTTCATAGTTCGCCCCCCCCCTCACTAAAAATACAAAATGAATATTTTTTTCAAAAATACCGCCCATAACATAGTAATGGACACCCGTTTAAAAGAAATCCGAAAATGTTACCATTTTCAATATTATAGCGCTCCCCCCCACTCGAAGTTTAAAATAAATATTAATGGTAATGGATATCTGGTCAGGATATAATATGCCTAGGTAAACATGAAGAAGTGGTTGAATTTGACTTGGAAATGCTATAAAAAGCTTATAATCAATCTCTCTTACAAAACAATAGACCTTCATTTTAAAGATATCAATATATAGAAGTTTAAATTTTTGGAGAGGTAACCGCAGCACATCCTTTAAAATTGTTAATAGAATTTTATTTAAAAATCTACGACTGCATTAATATATGATCGAACCTCATAAAAAAAAATTGAGAAGTTACAGATCTCTCAAAAGTAGAAAGTCCTGCTCCCCCCTACATCAACAAAAAATAAGCCGCCATTATCATACAACGAGACCCACATTTAGAAATAATCCGTGAATTTAAAGTTGTGGAATGAGGAATTTAATGTTATGGAAAAAATCGTAGTAACTCCCTCCCCAACCAAATTTTAAAAATGTAACTATTTTCAAAATCTGCTTGCCCGTTACCATAAGTACTCGGTTCCATTTGAAAATATTGGAGGGATTAGAGTACAATATCCGAGTAAAAAAATATCCGTAACTTGTATCTTGTATCCGTAACTAGTACTATTTTACTCGGATAGTGCCCAACTCTGCTGCTGGGGCAATGAGGAAGCGCGCTAGAGCTTGCATCCAAAGTAATGGATGCCGAACTTCCCATGAGTTAGAGTTAGTTTTACTTTCTTAAGATTAGAAAGAACAATGTATGAATTCTAAATAATATAAAAAGGGTAATAATAATCTAAAATTAAAAAAAGTATAACTCCTTAGTGTAAATTTAAAAAATACTTTCTTTAAAATAAATTAAACTTTTTTCTTCTCTTCTACTAAAATTTAAAAAATCCTACATAAAAAATAATATTATTATTGCAAAACCATATTAAAATGGATTATTGCAGCGCGTGTTCAAAATTTCCTCTATTTGGATGCAGGCTTATATTGAACATTTTTTATGTAGGATTTTTTTTTTTTTTTACTTTTAGATTATTATTACCTTTTTTATATTATTTAGAATTCATACATTTTTCTTTCTAGTCTTAAAAAAGTAAAACTAACTCTAACTCATGGGAAGTTCGGCATCCATTACTTTGGATGCAGGCTCTAGCGCGCTTCCTCATTGCCCCAGCAGTGACAATCTCTAGCGTGTTTTTCATCAGAAAAACTTCTTTTAGACTCAAAAAGTGAATTGCAATTGTATCATGCGTTACACCACTAAAAAGCTAACTAAATTACGCAGTTTTTAGGAAATTTGACAGCTTCTAGGGTGCTCCAGTGGGGAGTGAGGAATTTTCAAAAACTCTTAAAAATTTAGGTTTTAATAAATGTTTTGTATTTAGCGCGTTAAAAGTCCCACTGAAAGTGGATTTAAAATAACTAGACCCATCTAATCTTTTTGAAAATTTAATGCTAATTAAGAAATTATCATCTTTTTTTTTCTGCGCTAAACCAAATTAGAGAAAACTGTAATTTTTCAGAAAAAAGTAAGATTTTAAAAATAAAAACAAAAAAATTCTATCTCCTCAACAGATTGAGACAGGAAACTCGTTTCTGCGCCATTCTACCCCGTTTAGCATCCAGTATTACCCATTTTTTTTTTACACTAGGTCTGGGACACCAAACGGAACTTGGCCGAACCGAGACCACACATAGAGGATATTTGAGCAACTATGAAAACTTATGAATTTTCAAACAATTTTTCGTCTAGCCTGATAACTAAACTGTAATTGAATTTTCCTTTCCTCCAATATTGCTAAAAGTGGCATAATTACAGTTATTTCTGCCTTGGAAGTTGATTCTCGTAATTTTCCTATGGTACTTTATTTTTCATTGATTTCTGTTTCTATTTTGTTCATCTATATTGGTCCTGTAAATTAGCATTTTTTCTAGTGTTGATTAGCATTAATGTATTGCGTTGTCATGCAATATATAGCTTTCTCTTCTTTTTTTATTTCTTGAATTTTCGTTAGTTGGATGGAATAGCTGACTTTTTAATTTTGTCTGATTTAGTTAAAGTAATATTTAAATTTAATTTTTTGTTGTCTTCCTTGGTTTGTTTGTTTATATTGGGGATTTTATTTATATACTTTCAGTTAAAGATCTAATTCTTGTTGCATATTCGGTAGGTTAAAAAATGAAACAATGCTAAAAAGTGAACAAAACTTATGTAGCGATGATTTGAGAACTGTGACATTCCAACGTAAAATAATTATTTATATTAATTTTAAACTTTATTATAGTGTAAAATACTTCTTGTACAAGTTGTAATAATTTAATAGGCATCGGTAAACCGAATTTCAAGATTAAGATAGTCAGGGAGTTGCTCAGTGAAGTCGAAATAAATGTATTAGATTATTTAGATGTTTCAGACGGTTTCTAATGACAATATATATAATTATTTTACTAAATCTCATAATGGGTATTGACATTATACTGAATAATTATTGAAGTGGTGGTAAATTTATTCCGATTCTATAATTTAATTATTTCATAATAATGGAAGTAGTTCCACGACCAAAAATGTATGTGTTAAACGTTACTTATATTAATCAATGACATGTGTTTATTTCATGAAAAGTTTGACAAAACTGATGGTTGTGGAGTATTTAATAATGTTACTCTAAATATCCCGGGAAGATGGGACAGAAGCCCTAAACGTTGGATAAATTAAAATACTAAAGAACAAAAAAATGGAAGGGATTCCCTTTTAAAAAAGATCTAATTTTTTCCTTTATTCTTTTGACCTTTTTTTTTCCCCACCTCTGCTCCCGCTGTACCTTTGGGTCACCCCATGCCAGCGGTCTCCATTGAGCTAATAATTCGATTATCAAGGGGCCGACTTCGCCGAACTTACCCAAGCTAAGCGATGCTCTGTCAAGACATCTGTTGGTGGGTGAAGTTAGTAAAAGTTCCCTAGTTAGGGTACCCGCAATTCTTTTGAACTGTTTTGAGCTTTTATTTTGACATCTCTACTTATAAAACGGTAGTTTATTATATCAAAACATTATTATTTAAGTTGATATGTTTTAGATCTAGGCATCAGCGCTATATCAAGTAGTACATTTATGTATATTACTATCCTTTCTTTTTAAGGTCTGCGATTTCTCTTCGAATCTGTTTTCAGCATTAATCTGCAAAAAAAGGAGACTATTGAATGAAGTTTAAATCGTATTCCAAGAGCTAAATGGAGAAATTGCGTATAATTAGAATATATTATCCTTATGAAAGAAGAAAAAGTGACGGTTCGCTGCCTTCCGTCTACTTTGGCCTCAAGCCCCGCTCTGAGGCAATTTTGTGAAGTCGTTTCCTAAGTTAAATAATAAAAGAAACCCACATCGTTCTACAAAGTGGATTCCCCCACCCCCTCCTCTCTTTCTGTGGACTCTTAATTAAATGAACCGACTAGAAGAGTAAACTGCATTTTAAATGGCCTGTAATTTCAAAAGTATACTCTTGATGTAATGAAGTGCTTTCAACCCCCTCTTTTTATTTATAACCTGGAAAATATTCCTCTTATAACCGTCTTATTGAATTTATCTTCTTCAAAACCACAGCTTCAATTATTCCTCTTTTTTTTTCTTTTATTTTTTTTTCCCTTCCTTATTTTTACAATATTCATTGGATATCTTTTATTTATTTTTGTAATTTTGTCGATATTTAAGTACAGTAAAATCCGGTTATAACGATATTTAAGGGATCAAGGATATATATCCTCATATTATAGATCTAAACTTATACCTACGTATATAATAATAATATTGTTGTTGCATAAAATGCATTTTTCAACGATTATAATGTGAAAAATTATAATAATATATACTTACATGCCTAAATTATGAGCTTGTGTAACGTGTAATTAAATATTAATAATCCTTGAAAAAAAAAAATAGTTTTCTCTCTTCTTTTTTTTATTTGTACAATATTTTTCTATAAGAACCTTGTTTAAGACCCTCTTCTATAATGTTTGTATTTTTCATACTTTCGAAAATTTTGTACCGAATAATGTACGTTCAAACTGCATATATACACCGTTTTAGCAAGAACGAAAAACATATTTTTTCCCAAGTTTTTAATATCGTTATAGCCAAAACATAGTTACCTATATCAAAAAAATGTTCTTACTTATTAAAAAGCAGACAAAACTTGATTCGGATTTTAAATATTAATACCCTAAAATTTTCATGTCAGAAATCGTCATTAAAGGATTTCACTGTACTTGTGATATTTAAATTTCTCTAAGTTTATTATTGTTCTTAATTTTAATAATATATTTATTATCAAACAAATAATTATATTATTAATCAAGTCACTACACTTTCGGCAACACATATACGTTTCCTCTATCCTTCAGTGGCTTCTTCAAAGCTCTCCACTGTACTAAAGAATAAACTATTAGAGGATCGGTTATACTTGTACAGATTAGGATACGAAATGTTTGCATATCGTTAATTTTATCGGATATTTCTTTGATATAGATGACTTATATCTGGATAAATATTTTCAGTAGTGTTACGCGTCGAAACCAAATCCGGTTTCGACTTTACGAAGGAAAAACTTTTTCTGCTGGTGCTCCCACAGCTTTTCATCATAAAAGCTGCATATGTCTACAAAAAAAGTGTTTTTGTGGATTTTAGAGAGAAACCTTTAAAAAATGCCTTGGAGGCAATTTAATGTTGGTCCTGTCGCAATGTAATCAACGAATTCTGTTTTTGAGTGGGGGGGTGAGTGAGACAGGAACAGTAAGACAGCCACACCAGGTGTCTCACTGTTCCCCACTCCTCCAAATTGATTTAGTAGGTACACTAATAATTATTTCACAACATTTGAAAGTAAGTAAGTTTAGTAGTAAGTAAGGTTCCTAAATACGAAAAAAAAAACATTATATCGAGTGGTACTACTTGTCTTGTCAACAAGTCATAATGACTACTTAGAAGTAGTCATGATATTTTTTATGTTAATTTTCATGATAATATTTTGTATTTAAATGAGCCTTTTATTATTAATAATTTTATTAAAATTTCAGTTTGAATATTGTGTCTCACTGTTCCCTAAGAAATGTCTCAGTGTTTCCTGCAGTAGGGCACAAAAACCTTCTTATGGTTTTATGAAAATAAATATTTGTGTGTGTAACTGTTTCAGATTTCAAATCTACTGATTTGAAATCTGAAACAGTTACCATTGCTGGTCCATTGTAGCTAGATTTACTATGCAAATTTCAAAACCTTAGCAATATTTTTTCTGTTCATTTGACAATTTGAACTGCAATTATTCACAACTAAGACTCGCAATTTTGCACGCCCGCTTTAACCGACGCGCGGCTATAACTTCGATTAAATTTACCGGGCGAAGTTCGCGAACTTTTGCATTGTGTAGCCGTCTTAATTCCCTTGATTAATCATCCTTCTTCGGACTAAATATTCTACGGACTAAGTAGTTAATTTTCAAAGACCTTAAGGCGTCGCTCATCCCTTACTGTAAGCGGCCATGTTTCACTTCCGTAAAGAACCGTCGGAAGAATTTTACTTATCTAAATTTTAATTTTTAAATTTCGGGACAGGCGGTGAGGGCTAAGTAATTTTGCAACCGAAATATAACAAGAATTTCACGCATTTAGCCTAGCCTTAATTTCCTCTCCAATTTCATTTTTTGTAGTAATTGCAGATCCTAAATATCTAAATTTCTCCACGGCTTCTAAATTTTTCTCTTCTACTTTAACCCTTTAACCGGGCGGGACGTGTAAATGCGTCCTTGAAATAAATGTTGTACCCTGGAACTGGTGGGACTTATATTTTCGTACAACAGAGGTATTAGTCATAGATACATGTATCTACGTGTATATGGTATATATATATATTTATAGATATAAATAATTATATGTATATATATATAAATAATAATAAAAATAACAAATATTTCAGGACGCATATATACGTCCCGCCCGGTTAAAGGGTTAATATCGCCATCATTCTACAGCTATCCATTTATTTTATTTTTCTGTATTTATTTCTTGTCCTACTTCTTTACCGGTTTTCATCAATATTTTTGTATTTAGTTCTATCGTTTCCATGTCAAGCAAGACCCAATCATCGGCATAACTGAGTACGGATATATTTCCACTCAGATTCAAACCTTTTCCAGTACTTATCACCTCCCTAATGACATACTCGTATTCTAGAGCTAAATCAAATTAAACAGGAGATAGCGAATCCCCTTGTTTCAAACCAGAGCTAAACTCAAACCTCAATAATTACCGATTCTAACTTTATTTTTCTGTGGTAACAGTTTTCTAGAACTTTAGTCATTTCGAGGGGGAGGGGGCATCCCTGGCTCTGCTGATGGTGTTCTCTATCGAAATTATGGTCTTATCGGACAGGTTAATTATTTCGCTAGTTTTCTTGTAATTGTAAAAGATTTTAAATATCTTGATTTAATTTTATTTTTAGACCTGTTTAATGCTTTCTAAAAGGTAAACTAATCTATCAATCACCACCTCCAATTAAGGAAAGGGGATTTGTAGATATAGAGGTTTGAGAGGGAGAAGTGAGCTGGGATGGAAAGGGGCTCAAGCCGAGTGTAAACTGCCAGCTCATCTAAGTGCTAAACCAAATACCCAGTTAAATTCCTACCCGCAACATGCTGTTTGCAAAGCACTAATTACCCAAAGGGACTGACTGAAGGGACGCGATTAAAGATTTTACCACTGTTCACTAATTACTCTGCCCCTGTTATTTACTTAGGCGATGGGTTTTTTCCTTTAAATTTTTTTAACTTGTTACGTTCTTTTTTAAGATTACATTTGTCGTATTGGCGAAGCTATGTGTTTTAATCCACCATATTTTAAAAAATATGTATTTATTAGAAATAATGGTTTAATAAAAATGAGTTCATTATCGTTAATATGCTAAAAAAAATTAAATTATTTTACATTTTTTCGTTACGTTTATTTGTTTTAGGAGTTCAATTAACTGATTCTGTCATTTATTTAAGTATTGAGTCTGAAAAATACGTTCGAATCAGCCCTAATCAACGATTTACACATTCCTAAAATATCTGATATTTTGACATTTTCTCGTGCTGTAATTTTGTCGTGTGCTCTGGAACATATCCTTAATCGCGTCAGAGATTGCGTTTGATGACACCCGCTGTTTCTGAAAGAATCTTCATTTAAAACATTAGTTTTTTTTAATTTAATTTATTTATTTTTTGGCTTTAAGTCTTGCCAGTGCAAATCCTCTTTTGAAAATCAGGTTTTGTTTTTCTTTTCCCTTCGATAATTTTTGTTTGCCTCTTTTCCGGGAGAGGTAAGAGGAGCAGCTTATTTGCCGATGAACAATTTGTAGCTATGTTGGCTTAAGGCTATTTGCTCAGATGGAAACTTTTTTTTAGTTTTTAAAAATTGTTGAAAAAGTTCGCGAATGTGTGATTTATTTGTTAAGATCCGATTATTATATTATTGGCTGCATACATTTATGTGCCTAATTAAAAGGCTTATCAACTATTTGTAATACATTTGTTTCTTTATTTTATTTCTATTATTATTTTTACAAGGCATACCCAGCTATGGGTAGTGGGGAGCAGCCTCCCCCCCCCCAGAAGCAAAAAATACATAAGATAATTAGAATAAAAATTTAAAAAGATACAAACAAATAATTGTAATAACTAATAAAGTATTGCTATAATTGTGTATGATTTTCTTTAAATGTTGGTTCTATTCACTTTTTTCATTGAAAAATGTTACAACCTTAATGACCATGGCTATCCATCCCCCTTGAGAAGGCAAGCCCCCCTAGCATTTGTGTTGTGTTACATTTCATACTAAAAGGTGTTTAATCAATACCCTAATATTTAATGGTACTCTTTAATTTATCATTCTTTTTTTTATTTATTGTCCCCTGATATAAATCCCCTTCAGATTCTCACATATACTGCTTATTTATATTTATTTTATATTTATTAATAAATAATTTTTTTTTTTTTATTCTCTTCTACTAAAATTTGAAAAATTCTACATGAAAAATGTTAAAGATAAGCCTGCATCCAAAGTAATGGAGGAAATTTTGAACACGCGCTGCAATAATCCATTTTAATTTGGATTATTTAATAAAAATAAATTTATTTTAAAAAGTATTTTTTAAATTTAAACTAAGGAGTTTTTTCTTTTAATTTTAGATTATTATTACCCTTTTTATATTATTTAGGATTCATACATTGTTCTTTCTAGTCTTAAAAAAGTAAAACTAACTCTAACTCATGGGAAGTTCGGCATCCATTACTTTGGTTGCAGGCTCTAGCGCGCTTCCTCATTGCCCCAGCAGTGACATTCTCTAGCGTGTTTTTCATCAGAAAAACTTCTTTTAGACTCAAAAGGTGAAATGCAATTGTATCATGGGTTACACCACTAAAAAGCTAACTGAATTCCTCACTTTTTAGGAAATTTGACAGCTTCTAGGGTGCTCCAGTGGGGAGTGAAGAATTTTCAAAAACTATTAAAAATTTTAGGTTTAATAAATGTTTTGTGTTTAGCGCGTTAAAAGTCCCAGCGAAAGTGGATTTAGAATAACTAGACCCATCTAATATTTTTGAAAATTTAATGCTAATTAAGAAAATATCATCGTTTTTGTTTCTACGCTAAACCAAATTAGAGAAAACTGTCATTTTTCAGAAAAAAGTAAGTTTTTAAAAATAAAAACAACAAAATTTTTATCTCCTCAACAGATTGAGATAGGAAACTCTTTTTTGCGCCATTCTACCCCGTTTAGCATGCAGTATTACCCAATTTGTTTTTTTACACTAGGTCTGGGACACCCAGTATACTTATAAACGTGCAGGTGTCTTTGGTCAATTTTTATAAAACTCATACATCAGTCAAACATGAATTCATTCACACATTTTTATTAGTTTTATCTTGTGTTTTTTTTTTTTCTATGTCAAAAATTACTTGTTATTTATGATTTACTCCAATTTCTAAAATTATTTTTAGGAGGTGGTGATGTGGATAACGTCAGTGGTGTTGCTTGTGCTGTTTGTAAAACGGAATCAGTGTGTTCTCGTGCCCTGCCACGTTCTCAAGCAAGCCAGTATGGGCTTAAGGAAGAAGAAGTACCTTTGGATGCTCGTGTTTGTAATTTATGTCGTTGCAAAGCTGTGCGTTCTCGCTTCACTAACTGCCCTATCCCAACATGTCCCAATGCTAAGGGACATCGAGTAAAAAGGCTGCGACCCTTACCATGCAAGTGGGCTGATTTACCTGCTGTCATAAAAGGTCCTATTGCTGCTGAATTCAGTAAGTAAATATTTTAAACTAGTATTTTAAAGTTAATTAAACTATCATTTCTCAGTTGATTTTATCTTTATAGTATGAGATTGACTGGTAATTAGCTTGAGATATTATGGTCAGATTAATAATATGGGTATTTTTCATAGTTAAGTTCATGGATACTGTATAAAAATGATCGATATTTAGGTTGCACAACTTAAGGGAGAACCTTTTTGTGTGTATGGGTTTATTAATAACCTTTTGCTTTTGTATAAAGGTCAAGATGGTATAATCGAAAAGCTAGCTGGTCTCAAATTACATGGCAGGAAATGTTTTTTGCTCATTGAGCGTTACATCCCTTCTTATAATCTGCCTACAAGGATCTCTCATAAGCTATTTGTCTATAGAATCGATCACTGTGATGTCTAAAACTTTTTTTTTCTCATCTTATTACTCTCAGATAGGGGTTTTGTAAAATTTCACAACTTCCTAAATGTTTCCATCATGAAGTTATTTAACTCCTGCTTAACATACTTAAGTATATTAAAATTTAAGTATAGTTTTATTCAAAATTCCCTATTCAAGATTTTTCTTGAAATATGTCTGAAAGGGTGGAGGAAAAAATGTAAACCGATGGGGCTCCAGTTGAAAGAAGATGTATCCCTCTATAATTTATCATTTTCGGACGACCAAGTCATCATTGCTCAGGATACAGAAGATGCTGGATACATGTTAAGAAAGCTTAATGAAGAATATAAAAAATGGGGACTAACCATTAATGCTGAGAAGACAGAATTCATATCATCCAGTAATGAGGACATGGAACTGCACCCAGGACAGGCTCTGAAAAGAGTCAAACATTTTAAATATCTTGGGTCTATGATTGAATTGGATGGCTCGTGTGATAAAGAAATCAAGAGGAGAATTTCGGATGGGAAAAGGACCATATCGATGCTTAATTCAATACTGTGGAACAAAAATATCATCCCTAAAACAAAAAAAAAATATTTATAAAAGTATTGTATTAAGTATAATGACATATGGAGCAGAAACCTGGACCATAAAGGGCAGTCTTCGGAAGAAACTCCTGGCCACCGAAATGGACTACTGGCGCCGAGCGGCAGGAATATCCAGGATGGAAAAGGTGGGAAACGAAACCATTAGAGAAAAAATGGAAGTTGAAAAAAACACTCTGGAAGAAATAGAGAAAAAATGGCTGAAATGGTTTGGTCATCTGAAAAGGATGCCCGAGGAAAGAATGCCAAAAGTTGTCCATTCCTGGAAAATATATGGAAGGAGAAGATCAGGTAGACCAAGGAAAACATGGCATAACGAAGTAGAAGATTCCTTGATGGGGCATGGTCTACGAGAAGAATGGGCCTTTGACCGAAAAGTCTGGAAGGAGGCAATAGACAATATATAGGTTAAGGAAACCCACCATTGGTGGAAACTCCTATAAAAAAAAAAAAAAAAAAAAAGTTTTATTAGATAGTTTTACAGTTCTAATAATCCATATAATTCCCAATTAATTGGGTTTTTTCTAACTTGCTGCAGGGATCAACCATACTTGGAAGTAGGGACCAGGTTTTGAACTTGTGAATTCAACATAAGCACTCTTGTGTCATACCTTCTTGGTTGCTCCAGTCCTTATTTTATTTATATTATCATTTATAATATTGCATCTTAATTAATTATTTTGTTTCTTCTTAAAGGAACTTGTAATCTGGCATAATTGATTCCATCTTACCCAATGTATTTTTTTTAAATTTTTAGTTTTTGTGGTATATTAATAATTACAGACTTTTTGCTAACTTATCTAGTTTATACTGATTAGCTTAAATTCCTCAATGATTTTAAGTATGCAATTATCTTTGTTGCTAGATTATATTGTGCATCTAAATTTTTGTTAAATAATTAATTTAATATTTAATTTTATTATTTTTATTTAATACATTTTATATCTTTAAATATTTATAAAGTTTAATATTTATTAAATATTTTTTATAACTTTTACTTTCATATTATAGAAATCGATGAAACAGTGGCTAAGTGTTGTTCAGCCTGTTTCAATAGAATATCAAGACGCATTGCTGTTTCAATGGACCTAAATAATTCAGCACCTGAGGATGCTCAAATATTGAGTCCTAGTCAGTGCTCACTTTATCTGCAATGGACAGATGAAGAAATTGAATCCCTAAAAAATGCCATTAAACTTCATGGTATGAATTGGCATGAAGTTTCTCAGTCTGTTGGGAAATCACAGCATCATTGCATGAATTTCTTTTTTACTTATCAGCAGAAGTTGGGTTTGGACCAATTGATTCCTAATGAAAAGGTATGTTTTGCATAATTTCAAGTATTAATTTTCATCCTAAAACCTATACTTACTATTTTAACTCTTAGTTCAGATGGTGTTTACTACTCTTGTTTACTAGCATTGTGTTTATGTGTATAAGGACCTTTTCTGTAGTTTAGAATTAGCAATAGAATAAGTAGTTTGTTTTTTTAATGTATCTTTGGATATGAATTTCCTAAAATTGTTTTAATTTTTTTATTAAATTTTTTTTGTTTATGCTTTAATGATTCATCCCCCCCCCCTCTTATCAGAGCCACTTTCTGGATCCTATTGTTTTATTTTTGTACTTTTTAGTCAATAAAATAACTCTGACCATGTAGATTACATGGGATCAGTATAATTAGTGGTATAGATTTTATATTAGGTTAAACTGCTTTATAACGCTTTCCTGGATATAGCGCTATTTTTCTTTATCCTCAAACCTATTCTATTAAATTTCATTGATTTTTTTTTTTTTTTATAACATTGTGGTACTAGATGGTAATGCTCTTTCCAAAAGTTAATTTTTATTTTTTATTACGATAAAAATAAATCAAACTTTAAAATTTTATGTTATTGAAACAAAAATTATGAAACATAGTTTTTCTATCGTAATTCTTCTCTTTTGTTTTCACAATTTCCTACCGTGCATGCAGTACACGCAGTTCTACATTTTTTTGTTTTTTACAAATCCATGTTAACCCTTTAACAGCTAAGCACTCGGAACGAAAGTTCACTGAGAAGCTAAGCGGGTCTGCCAGCTTTTACACTCCCCAAGCTAAGGCGTGCAGGCCACTCTCCGCCGCTGACTGCCTCAACTCCTTACATGATTCTATAATACCTTTATCATTATTTCAATAAATTAAAATGCTAGATTATCGATTGCAATAACAGATTATGTGAGTGCGAAATAAAGCAGTAAATATCACCAAAAAACACAGGACTATCGCTCAGAGCGTCTAGAGCTCTAGAGCTCGAAATGAATAATGGTAAATATCCTTGGTCCTTCAAGACCCCTGACGGTTGCCGGGGGAGGAATAAGGGACAGAAAAAAAAAAATTAGCAGGTAAAAAAGGGTGAGACGGGCTTCCCTGAACGAAAACCCAGATGATAGGCAGCTACCCAAAACAAATATTTCCGCAATAGAGACTCCCCTGCAGCCTAGCGGCTTTTTTTGTGAGATATATTGTCTGGAGCCATGAAAGGGTTAATGTTTAGTTAGATTTGGAACCTATATCTATCTATCCATTGACGCTACAGCCCATGAAGGACTTTGGCCTCCGAAAGAATCCTCATCCAACTTCCTCTGTCTGCTGCCTCCGCTCTCCATCTCCTCACTCCCATCTGCCGCAAGTCGGCCTCCACGTCCTCCAGCCACCTCAGACGGGGTCTTCCTCTTAACCGCTTTCCTCCTGGTTTCTCATATAATAGTTTTCTTGGTATGCGGTTTTCCGGCATTCTCTCTACATGGCCAAGCCATCTTATTCTTGCCGTCTTACTATATCGGGCTCACCAAAAACTTCCATTAACTCCCTATTCCTCCTTGGTCGCCACTGCCCTGACTCACATACCGGTCCAAATATCATTCGGAGAGCCTTTCTTTCCCAAATCCTAATGACTTGTTCGTTTTCTTTAGTCAATACCCACGCCTCGCTGCCATATGTCACAGTTGGCCTAACGATTGTGCAGTATATGTTTATCTTGGCCTTCCGTGAGATATTTCGGGAACGGAGCAATCTTTGGAGCGCATACAAACACCTACTACCTGAAGCCAATCTTGCCTTTATTTCTTCTTTTATGTCATTTTTATTTGTGACCACAGATCCTAGGTATTTAAATTTGTCGACCTCTTCAAAGCTTTGTCCACATATTTCTACCTTTTGTCCCTCACGGTGATCTGCCTTTCGCGAAGATCTCATATATTTGGTCTTTTGTTCATTTATCTGTAATCCGAGTCTCTTGGAAGATTCCTGAAGTTCTTCGTAGGCGCCAGCCATCGATGCTAGTGTTCTTCCTGTTATGACTATATCGTCTGCATAGGCCATTTGCTGTGTCAGTCTATTCATGATTGTTCCACCTGGGTTTGTCCTAATGGCTCTTACTGCCACTTCTAAACTAAGGTTAAACAATGCAGGTGACAATGGGTCTCCTTGCCTGAGGCCATTCGAGACATCGAATTCTCGGGATATATGATTTTGGAGACTAACCCGACACTTTGTATTTGTTAGGGTCATTCCAATAAGTCGGACAAGTTTCATTGGCATACCCAAGCCTTGAAGATTCCTTATTAGTTCTCCTCTATCGATTCGATCATAGGCCTCTTTGAAGTCCACAAACAAGTGATGCAGTTCGATGTCAAATTCATATGCTTTTTCTAGCATTATCCTCAGTGAAAATATATGGTCCGTTGTAGACCTCCCAGGTCGGAAACCACTTTGGTATTCTCCAACCAATCTTTCCATCCACACGAGCACTCTATTGTGGATTGCAACAGATAAAACCTTATAGGCAGCATTAAGTAGAGCAATGCCTCTATAGTTTTTGCATGCAAGCCTATCACCTTTTTTATATATGGGGCATAGCAACGCCGTACTCCATTCCTGGGGCATATCTTCATTTATCCAAATTTCAAAGATCAGGTCGTACATTTGATCAATCACTGCAGTCCCACCATACTTTAGCAGTTCTCCTTGGATCTGGTCTATTCCCGGTGCCTTATTGTTATGTAGTGTCTGAATTATTTCAGCTATCTCTTCTTTCTCTGGTGGGAGAACTTCGTCTGCATCTTCTTGGGCATGTCTCTGAGTTGGTCCCGGCATAGCTGTATCTGTGTTTCTCTGAGCGTTGAGGAGTTCCTGAAAGTGATCCGCCCATCTTTCAAGCATTGCCGCTCTGTCTCCTATGATGTTTCCCTCCTTATCTTTACACATTTCTAATCGGGGTTTGAATCCATCTTTGAAATTTCTCACCCCCATGTAGAACTTTCTCGATTCCTTGGCCGAGAAGTTTTCTTCCACTGCTTCCAATCTTTTGGTTTCCCATAGCCTCTTTTTCTTTCTGCACAAAGATCTAACTGTCCTTCTCTTCTGATTATACTCCTCCACAGTTCTTCTCGTTCTTCGGAGTAGCATCTTCTTTCTTGCTTCATTTCTTTCCCGCACTGCATTTTCGCATTCTTCATCATACCAAGCATTCTTTAATCTAGTGGGTTTTGGTCCTATCACATTTTCTGCAACCTTTCTTAGTGTTTGCTTTATTTTTTCCCACTTTCTCTCAATTGTTGTGTCTTGTTCCTGGTGTTCCTGGAATTCTTTCGTCACACTTTCTTCAAAACGCTTGGCGACTTCCGGCATTTTAAGTTTCTCTAAATTTTGCAGTGTCATTTTCTGGGATGTACCATGTCTCCTCATTGCTATTTTTTGTTTGTACTTTATCCTTTCCAAGAAATGGTCTGAGTCACAATCCGCCCCTCTGAAGCTGCGTACATCATAAACCCTACTGCCATGTCTTGTGTCAACGAGTATATGGTCGATTTGATTCCTGGTTTGTCCATCAGGCGATACCCATGTTTCTTTATGTATTTCCTTGTGTGCAAAGTAAGTGCTACTTATTCTCAAGTTTCTAGATATCGCGAAATCAACCATTCGTAAACCATTTTCACTACACTCATCGTGTCTACTGTGCGCTCCAATAGTTGGTTTATAGGCTGCCTCTTTCCCTACCTTGGCATTGAAGTCACCAAGGATTATTTTAGCATCATATTTGGGGAGGCTGTCATACACTCCCTCTAGCTCTCCATAAAAGAGGTCTTTTTCTTCTTCATCCTTTTCTTCCGTTGGGGCGTGTACACTCACTATGGATACGTTGTAAAAAGTCCCTTTCAATCTGATAGTACATATTCTTTCATTAATCGCTGAGAATCCTATGAGAGAGTGTCGGAGAGAGTTTTTAATTGCAAATCCTGTTCCCAAGATATTTCTTCTGTTACCACTATTGACTATGGTGTACTCCTTCAGCTTAGTCATCTCTGCATCTCTCCATCTTATTTCCTGCAGGGCCGCTACGTCAACTCTGTATCGACGCAGTTCATCCTCTAATTCCTTCGCCGCACCAGGTTTAAGAAGGCTTCTTACGTTCCACGTGGCTATATAGTTAAGTCCGTGTCCTCGCTGCTGTCGTTGCCTGTGATCAGTCCGATGTTCCGAGGCTCTTTCGGTTTCTATGACAGGTGATTTTTTGACAGGTGAGGGGAGTCGACCCTGCACCTAACCCCCAACCTGGAGGACCAGTCCGTGTACCCTACGGAAGGGGCCCTAACAGGGTGCTATCAGCCGGGCCAGCTGAACCCTGGTTTTTTTTAAGAGGTGTAACTCCTCTTCCCCTCCTCCTTTATCCGGGCTTGGGACCAGCAACTGGTAAACAGCAGGCGGAGTTGGAACCAGTTAGGTAAAAAACTAACAAATGTAACTTAATATTCAGAGTTCCCTTTTTCTCAGAATTTTAAAAGCTTTCCATTATTTTTTTCTTTTTACGCTCACTTACCTATATATGAAATATATAGTAAGTAAAGTATTGCGATCGTGAAAAATTTTGCCTTCCGGTTTTCAACGGAAATACACGTTTTGGGGTCCCCTGTGTCCAAATAACCAAGTTCAGCAAAATGGTCTGTGTGTGTGTGTGTGTGTGTGTGTGTGTGTGCGTGTGTGTGTGTGTGTGTGTGCGCGTGTGCGTGTGCGTGTGTGTGTGTGTGTGAACAGACTAGCTCAAAAACTATAAACCGTACAAACCTGAAATTGGGTATTTGTTGTATTTTTATGCCTGCGATGTGACAGCAAAAATTTCATCAAAATTGGTCAAACGGAGGGGGTATATTATTTGAAGATTTTTTTCTAATTTTTAAGATTTTTTCGATTTTCTCAAAAACGGCTCTAACGATTTTGATTAAACTCGGTATTTGGTGTATGTATATGCCCCCGATGTGACAGTCAAAATTTCATCAAAATTTATCAATTGGAGGGGGCACTTTACTTAACATATGTTGTCCTATTTTTACGAGTTTTTTTTTTATTAACTCTAAAACGGCTTTAACGATTTTGATCAAACTTGGTATTTGGTGTATGTATATGCCTGCGATGTGACAGTAAAAATTTCATCAAAATTCATCAATTGGAGGGGACACTTTACTTAATAAATGTTGTCCAATTTTCACGAGTTTTTTTTTATTTACTCTAAAATGGCTTTAACGATTTTGATCACACTTGATATTTGGTGCATATATATGCCTGCGATGTGACAGTAAAAATTTCATCAATTAGAGGGGGCACTTTACTTAATAAATGTTTCTCATTATCACGTGTTATTTTTATTTACTCAAAAACGGCTTTAACAATTTTGATCAAACTGAGTATTTGATATATGTATATGCCCGCGATGCGACAGCCGAAATTTCATCAAAATTGGTCAAATGGAGGGGGCACATTATTTAGTAAATTTTTTCATATTTTTCGTGTTTTTTTTTTTTTTTTTTCTCAACAACGGCTGCAACTATTTTGATCAAACTGGGTATTTAATGTATGTATGTGGTATGTGTATGTGGCAGCCAAAATTTTATTAAAAGTATTTAATATTATATACTTTACTTAAGTATTATGAAAATAAAAACTTTTATTTATGGATAAAGAAGAATTTATTTTTACTTATGAGAGTAAATACGTGATGCTCAAATTTTTCGAAGTATCGAAGGTGTGTAAAAATATGGTTTAAAATAATAGTCTATAATTAATTATATTTTAATCTAGAAACTTTTGTTCCATAATAAATTTTTGAAAGCAATACAAAGCGGTTTTAGCGGAACAGTACCTAATCATTCTCGATTTCCAGAAAGACATAGGAGACAAACTTTTCAACGAGACGTAAATACACCTATCTATTCACCTTCACGATATATTTACAAAAAGCAACTTGTAGTATAATACAAGCAAGCAATAAAAAAACTCAACTGTTGATGAAATTAGGTCCCTTCAAAAAATAAATAAGCAATAATGAATCAAAAAGGGCTGAGAACTTCCAAATTTTGCTTTACAGATACTCTATCGCTTATGGAGATATACAAATATAAGCTTATAAATGTGGAAAAATGTTTGAAGTTGAGGAATGGCATTTACATATTATCGAAACACATCGATTTCTAATCTAAGTAAGTTCGTAAGTGAAAGTTGTGTGTTGCGCGCAGCGCACCAGATTTTTTTTTTACTAATTTTTGTCACTTCATTTTCTAATGAATTGGTTTTAAGTTTTCTGTTGTTGGTTCTTCACTTCAGTTGTCATTCTTGTTTCAGAATTCATGCATTTGACACATTTTGTTAACGTGAAAACTGTTTGTAGGATAAAGTGTGTTTTTCTGTTTAAAACCTTGTAACTAATGATTTAAACATCACGAAAATTGTTTTTATAAATAATTTTTTTTAAAATGATATTCATTACTTTTGTTTCAAAATAAATAATTTTATGTGTTTTTAAACATTTGTTTTTACTGTGAATGACTGTAATTCATATTCTGTGGCTTGGGAATGATATTTCTGGATATCAGATTCACAATTTGATCAGCTAAGCGATGCAACGTGTTCATTATAGTCAACTATAGCATTTCCTGTTAAACACTTTCACAGTTATAATATCTTTTTCTTCTAATCACCAGGAGATGCAATATAAAGAGGTTTCACTGTGTATATGTACACACTTATTAGACTTTTCTATAATTTATGTATTTGTTAGCATAGGATTTACTTATATCTTATAGTAAATGAATATTTAGCATTTGTGATGTGTTATTAGCAATAATTTTAACTCTTTACATAACGGGTATTTCATTCTTCTCTTGAATTTTAATTTTCTTGTTTTATATTAGATAAATGCTGATGAAAGGAAACCTGTTCTCACTGACGAGGAGGAATCAGGATCGAGTACTTCTAGTTGTGATGAAGTTGGAGCTACTAGTGCAGTTGTAGTCGGTGGTGACAGTGATACAGCTAGTGCTCCTTCTCCTCTTCAAAATGCTGGTAATGCATTTTTCTTTGCAACTTTTATAATCTAAGTAATCAAATTTTAAATTAAATCATTTTTTTTCTAAATTGATAATGTTGTGTATTATAAACTAAACAGCAAAAAAACCGGCGCACCTGGAATTTCATCGTTTTTTTCTTCCGAGTGCAAATCATTTAATCTTTTCTGTATTTTCCAAGTACAGTATACATCATATGAGATAACAGATGGAAACAGATTGAAAAACAAGAAATATCTGGAAAGAAAAACAATTTTATTTAAAAAAACTCCGAACTCGTATAAATGAACAAAATATTCTTCGGCAATTTTTCTTGATTAAATTTTTTGTTATTGTTATTATTATTTTTTTCTAATAACGGGTGATTCGTCTGAGAACAGTACTTGAGCCCAGTTGTTTACTGCCCACGCGGAGTGTTCCCGAGCAAACATAAGACGAGATATCCGATGTGCTGGGGTGACCTGAACTCCCGTAGCTGGGGCCCTTCATTGAAGGTGAACTTCGTGAAGCTGCCTTTGTACCGTATCCACACTGATATTAACATTTCGTTCGAGCAATTCGAAGCCTTTGATTGGTCTCCATGGCTGTCTGAAAGTGATTTTCTAACGTCTGCATCACAATAAATCTATCGTCAGCGGGAACTGTCGTTCTGGGCCGACCTGAACCTGGCCTCCTGGTTATGTTACCAGTCTCCCTGTACCTCTGGACTGCCATGCGAACGTTGGTTTCTGGTAGCACTAAGGACCTAGCCACATAACACTGGATGCTCCCATCATCTACCAATGCGATGATTTTAGCGACCGTTTCGGTGGGTAAAAATATTCTGAACAGCAAACAGGATAAGAAGAAGAAAAACAAACGACTAAAAAAAAAAAGGTGCGAAAATGAACTTCAAATATGAAAGGTAACTACACAATAACTGCAGGTGAACTAATGGGGAAATCATTATTATTTCTAGGGCTTTAAAGGACTTTGTTCTAGCTGTTATCTAACCAGAAAAAAACAAACAACACGCTTAGATCGTACTTGAAATACATATTTATCGAAAAATGTTGGGTGCGCCGGTTTTTTTGCTGTTTAGTTTATTTAAAAAAAAGAGCATTTTTCAGTATTCAAATCAGAAGCTAAAGGATGGTTAACTTATATTTAAGCTACAAAGCACGAGAAAAGTATGCTCACAACACTCCTGTACCCTAAACTGAGCCTGCTAGAAAATGAATGAAACATTAAGGGCCTATTCACACTATCGGTTCGCTATAAGGAGATTCGTTATAACCAAGGATTCTTTTTTTTTTTTTATCTTTTTTTTAGCCAATGGCCGCCTAATTTGATCATATTTAGAAGGAAATTCATTCATTAGAACTAGTTAAATTAAAACACATGTATATAATTTATTGTTAGATAAAGTAAATATTAATTAAACAATGAGATTCATTAATTTACCTGCCAAGTTCACTTGAGAGTTCTTCAGCCTTAGCTTTAATAAGAGGGTCTGAGATTGATATTTGAGATCTCATTATTTTAAAGCAATTTATCAATTTTTTTTCCAAATATTCATGAGCGCAGTCGTTTATTTGATGCTGAAGTTAATCCTTGGGCTGCGGTTGAATCTATTTTATTTTTGGTTTTTATAATGGTTGACAATGATGATTTTGGAATTCCATATTTTTCTGCGATAGTTTTCTTACTTAGAATTCCCGATTCAATATCCTGGAGAATTTTCAATTTTCCATCGATTGATAAGGATTTACGTTTGTGACACACGTTTACCAACGAACTCATTGTGTATTAAAAAAAACAGTATAAGCGACTACAGAACACTGATTTGAATAATACAGAGGTCAAAACAGAACTGAGCTAGTTTTGAGAAAAAAGTCAATGGAATCAAAGAGAGAGCAAAAGGAAATCGGATTAGTTAAGAGAAAAAAAACACCTCAATTCTAGAAACTGAAGCTACTTCGTCTTCCCGGGCTCATTCTACGTAATACAGTAAAAAAAAAAAATTAATAAAAATTCTAGCAGTTCATTATAACAGAATATAATAATTCTCAGGCATCAAATTTAGTTCGTAGTTCGCACTAACCGAGGGATTTCGCTATAACGAGGGGTTCAGCAGAAATATAATGGTAATTTTGGGGGGATAGTATTTTGTGGTTCGCTATATTGAGGTGTTCGTTATATCCGAGTTCGTAATAATGAGGGTTTACTGTATTATCAAAACATATGATAAGAAGAATATATTGCAACACTATGATAATTATTAATAATAATTATAAATTAATTTAATTAATGGTGAAGAAATAATTTAAACTTTTTTCCGAATGTATTCGAATACGCTTGAAATCGGTAAATGCTGCAATTTACCGATTGTGTTCTCTTCTTTTCCTGATTTATTTTTTGCTTTAATATATTTTTTTGCTAATGATCTGACATTTTTCATAATATACTGCATATTTATTCGTTTCAAATTGAACGTTATTTTATAATAGCAATGGGAATGTAGTCAATAAATAAATCGGTCACCGTTTTTTACGAGTACATTATTTCACTGCAAAATATATCTCAAACATAACATGAATTTTTCTCGTGGAAAAACTGCTTCACAACAAGATTTCGTGTTTTATTTTCTTTTTGGTGATTTTTTTTTTTAACATTTCAAGCGTATTCGAATACATTCGGAAAAAAATTTAAATTATTTCTTCACCATTCATTTATAATTATTATATTTATTATATATAATTATTATTATTATTATAGTGTTGCAATATATTCTTCTTATTATATGTTTTGATAATGTTATCTTCTTCATTAAGAAAAGTACACTTAATAGCTATTTCTACAAACAAAAAGTTGAACTTTTTTTGGCCATAAAATTGATGAATAAATAAATACTTTAATAATTGAAAGTTAATTAATTAATTAAAATCCAAATACAGACGGCTTCGATTATTAATGGCTTCAATCGTGAACAGTGTAAAATTATCTAATGTGAGTATGATAAGACTTTAGGAGAGCGGACGGGGAGTGGAATGAGACCGGGAGTGGAGCGATAGTGTGAATCCGCCCTAAGAGTCCATGGATAACAAAACCTTTCACTTTAGATTTTTTAAAAGGCTAATTTGGACATGTGCTATTGTTATTCCCAATGATTCAAATGTTCCATAGGATTGCTACTTGCATTGATTGGTGATTACAAAAGGAAATAACATTTTTAACTTACCTGAAAGTCCCATTATAGCTTCTTTTTTTGCCATTCACTGTTTTCCCAACATATCTTATCTTACGAACAACCTGTATTTAGTCCAAATAAATATGGATTCATTATTGCTGTAGCTTTTTTGAATATTATTATTTAAAAATACAATTTTAATATTGTATCTGTATCACATAATTATTATTTAGTGATTTTTTTTTTTTTTAATTTTTCTTCTTAATTTATTTTGCTGTTATTCTTACTATTTTAGAAGTTTGTTAACTGATTTCAGTTAACTTAAGGTTCTTTTTAATTAACTGTAAATTATCTTAGTAAATATATTTTTATAATATTGCATATTTGATGTAATTACAGAAAATGTAGAACAACACCTTGCTGAAAATGAAGATCAAATAAGGACAATGAATATTACACCACCTCTCCCTCAAATAGTCCCTGAGGGTAGGGAGCAAACTTCTCATCCAGAGCCTCTTGAGCATAATCAGTCAACTTCTTCACCTCAGCCGAAAGTATCAACTGCATCTATGCCACCAACGTTATATGCTGCTAAAGAAGATTATGACAGTTCGGCTACGGTGAATCTTTTATATAATTTTTTTTCTTTCTACTCGTGTAATTTGCTTGTCTGTTTACTCTATATACTGCCTATTAATTTTTTTATTTTTTTTTTTTTACACTTGCTGTTTAAGAAATTCTTTTGTGGTTTAAAATTGACTATTTTAGATATTAAATATTTATTAGCCTTAATAGTAATAATTTTCTTGTTACTATATGAAAGATTAATTAGTATATTACTTATTAGGGATGCGACATCGATGTCTATGTTTCTAAAACATCGATGTTATACAGCCGATGTTTTGTGAACATCAATGGTCGTGTCTCTATGTTAACATTGATGTTTTAAGTAGTTGAGTTTTTTTTTTTATTGAAGAGTACTGTAAAGAAAAATAGAACACTTATAATTTAACCTCATAATACACTATTTACATTCAGTATATGCAAGCTTGAAAGGGATATACATGTATAAAAAATAACCAATAACCAATCAGAGCGCTTGGCATGGCCTGAGAGTGATAGTTTTTATTTGGTTTCATTTTGTACATACTATTGGTTCCGATAAAAAGTGCCAGTGCTGGTATTTGTTAATTTGAACACTTGTGCTTGTGCACTGATAAAACAGCTGAAGATCTTGGTTTTAAGTTGTTCATGAATTGAGGCATATTTTCTGTAAAGAATCCCTTAATAGGTCAGAAAAAAACAACATTTTTTTTGTAATAAAAAAATATTTTGAGCAAAAAGTTGCAATGCTAATAATTTTATTTAGTTATAAATATTTGAATACACTCTTTTAACATAGATGTTTCGATAAAAAAAGATGTTTTTAACATAAATGTTTTGAAAAAACAAAGGATTTATTAACATCGATGTTTTGACAAAAACAAAGAAGCTTTTAACATCGATGTTTAGACACAAACAAAAATGTTTTTTTGTCGAATCAAATCGATGTTTTGACGAAAACAAAGATATTTTTAATACCTCTGTTCTACCTTCCCTTTCTTGTTTATGTAAAATGTTCAACTTCAAATAAGTTAATAAAATATGAAAACGCAAAACCGTAGTATCATTTGAATCACTTATTTAATGCTGCTGCTAGCAAAATCTTTTAAAATATTCACCAGAAATACGATTCTCTGTGTATACAAGGGAAGCGACATCGATGTATAAGGATGTTTTGGTCTTAAAAGGCTAATCTTTATAAATGAATATGAAAAAAAACATCAATGTCGAAAACATCGATGTTTTTATACATTAATTAGGGAAAACAATATTTTTTATATTTAAACATCGATTTAAATACGTTTGGGCACTAATAAATATGTTAATGTTTAAAGAATGTATATATTTAAAAAAAAAATGGATGTTTTGACTGTAAAAACATCAATGTTTTGGCTTTGATGTTGCATCTCTATTACTTGCATGAATATAAATAATATAATTTAGGATTTTAATTTTAATCTTAATCTATTTATCACTCTTCCTCATTTTTCCTTTCCCCCAATTATTCTTTTAGATTATTGTTTATAAAACACCCATTCCATTTAATTATGCCATTCTGTCTATAATTTTTAATGAGTCATTAATTGAATACACAAATAGCCATTTTACAAAAGCTATCGTTATTATGGGGAATCACCTGTGAATTTCGGCTTGTACTAAAGACCATGAAAAAAATGTAAAAATTAAAAAAGTAAAAAGTAATTATGTAATGTTGAAGTTTCTTAAACTGTTAAAATGACTTAAAGTGTCCGTTTTCTGTAATCCATTTTAGTTATCTATTTCTTGATGTGTGTTCATCAATTAGGGTAAAAGTGGCAGTGAACATTGTGGTTCCCGAGAATCGGGTTTTTGAAATCTAATTATTTTTGTTAATCCTATTTAATGTATTTAAAATTTCAAGTCAAACCTTCTGAGCAGATTTATATAAAATCTCAGATTTGTTGTTCATTAATTTTGCATTGTATGTTGATATCAGTTGTCTCAGTTATAGTGATTGTGGTTTGACATTTATTTGCTTAACAAACATTATCTGTAGCTCACCAAATATTAAAGTTTTTATTTAGTGGTTGAGTTTTAAGTGTATCCATCTATTGATAGGAGACAGCAGATGAAGGGCAAGGCGGAGGTGAAACTGAATCAACTACAGCTCGAGCTGCATCACCTAAGAGAGAAGATCCTTCTTCTCCCCTCACAGTAAAGACGGTCAAGGATCTTATGCTAGGTGTGATTGAGATGCAGTTGATGAAAGATCAAGGTAAAATTTTGCTTTATTAATTAATTTTGGTTTTAAATGTGCACTAATTATTTGATATTATAACTGATTATTTGGGATTAGTCATTTGTCAGAAATAACACAAATTTTAATTTTTCAGTATTAAACCATTTTGACTCAGTGTAGGGCTTCATTCATGGCTTAAATAAAACATATGAATACAGTGTAGGGATGTAGATTAACCAAATACCTAAACTTTTTGGTTAAACCAGTTTTTTTTTTCCTTGAATTTCAACCCGCACAGTGCTTAGAGTATATGGAGTTCTTGGACAAAAATCATTTGACCATGGAATATTATATGTTAGAGCCAAAAAAAAAAAATGGAAAATCACGGTCTTGGCAAAATATGTTAGATTTAAGGGAAATTAGAGTAGGATTATCGGTTAGTTGATCAAAATTTATCTTTAGTTAGATAATTAACCAAACAACATATCAAATACAAAAGATACTTTCGTGATCTACTTACACAAATAATATTTTACATAATAAAATAATTTTTAAAATTAAGTATATAAGAGAAATCTAAATGCAAAAATAAAATAAAAAGCTGAATCTTCTGGATTAATGGCGAAAATTTCCATGGTAAATTTATTTATATAGTTTAGTTAATTTTTAATTATGTTATAATTAATTCAAATTAATTAATAAAAGAATTAATCTGATTCACTAGAATATTTGCTAGTTAGATTATCTTCAATCTGTCATTTATCATCAATTTTCAAACAATTTTTGTTGTCTACTGTAAATGTGGAGTCCGTTTTCAACCATTCTTCTTAACGTTTTTCAAAAGGTTTTTTGTTACGATTGCACTCATTCCATTTTTGGCTCAGCTTCAAACCAAACAATCTAACTTTATCTTCTAAATCTTTAATATCAGACTCCAATTCTAATTTTTTTCCTAATAAATGAGGGAAAACAGCATCTTTTTACAGCTGGGAGCCGCAGAAATCCATTTTCAAAGAGGTTTCGATTTTTAAGACCTAAAAAATATACTCATGACTATTGGGCCAATTTCATAAAAATTCAGTTCCAAAATTAAATGAGAGTTTTGGTTTTAATTGAAAAGTCAAATATTACTTTTATATTGTAATGCAGTAAACAAATTAAATAATTTCCAAACACAAATTAAATATATGTAAATACAAATAGTAGCTACATTGATTTTTTAAATTAGGGCATAATTTCAGACACTGCTTAAAATTATTGATATTAGTCAATTTACTGTAGTAAAAACTAATAGTTTCTATAGAATTGAGTGTAAAAATGTATCTAATCTCAACGGCTAATCTGAGTGTTGTAGATGCGAATTGGTTTTCAAGCAAGCGCTGAGTGCCTAGCATATCAATCTCACCAGGTAAATATGCTACAGTCTTTCGATCAGAAGTGCTAGCAATTTACCGGTTGCTAGCTTCGGAGCTGCTGGCGGAAAAAACAACAAAAAAAAAATAACCATCTTTACTGACAGCCAAGCAGCTATTGGAGCAATAAATAATAATGTTATTAAATCACAGATTGTTAAAGCTTGCAAAATTTCGCTCAACAAATTAGCTGAAAGTAATAGAGTTAGAGTGGAATGGGTGCCCGGACACTCTGGCATCCAAGGAAATGAAAAAGCTGATGGCCTTGCAAGGAAAGGCGCAGCCAAAAGACCCATGACCCCATAACCATTAATTGGCATAAGCCTAAGCTACGCTAAAAGAAGGATAGGGGAAATCTATGGTGAAATTAAAAAAACAGAATTGGAATGATAAAACACAGTATCACTCCAAATTTTTCTTAAAAGACTACTCTGTCAAAAGAATTGACACCGTACTGAACTTGGACAGGAAAGCACTCAAAAGATTTACAGCAATCTATACGGGACACTGTAAGCTTAATAAACACATGCATAAGCTCAAACTCGCAGACTCACCCATCTGTAGATTCTGCGGCATGGAGGAAGAAACAGCTTACCACATTATAAGCTGGTGTGAATGACTTGCTAGACTAAGATTCCGTATCTTTGGCAAGGTCAACATACCTGACCCAAATTCTAACAATCTAGTCAACCTGACAAGTCTGCTTAAATTCACTGAATCTCTAAATATGGCAATTTAGAACTCAGGCAGTATCAGGCGCACAATAGAACCAAGAGGTCGCGGTGCATAGTGCCGGGAATAAAAAAAAAGCGCTGAGTGCCTGATTTAATTTGGAAAAAAAATTGTCCAAGTCAAACCCGCAGGTTACCACAGATGCTCTTTATAGATTTTTATTTTAAATTAGTTAGACTGCAAATATTAAAAAAATGAAAGGGGTGTTTTGAGGAAATTTTGTAATATTTGACTTTAAAGTAAGTAGAACATTGAGTGAGTCAAAATGTTTTCTTACCCCCTAAAATAATGTTGACTTTCACTTAAAATAAAGTTCACAGTACATCTCTTCTGAACAGAAAGAAGACTAAATGAAAAGATTACGACAAAGCCAATGTTTACATCTAGTATTTACCTTCAATCTAAAATCCCATCTCGACTAATACGAGTAAGTGTTCACAAATACAGTCGTCTCCGTTTTATTGGGACATAAAGGGAAAATTTGTTTTGTCCCAATTAGGCGGAGGACCCAATAAAGCGGATGAATCCATGTGTAAATGCAAATAAAAATTCCTAAATACGCCTAATCACTGGGCTACCATACATGTATGATAATTGATGTCATACATTAGACATATGTGGGGGAAAACCAAGTTAATAGGTGCATTTAGGTGTACCTATTCTCGGCTATTAATTTAATGACGAGGTCAAAATAATACGATTAATTTAACTCTTAAAATGTATTTTTATTAAATAGGTGTTTTAATATAAGAAATATACAAGATGAAACAAATTACAATAACTATTTGTGTACAATATAAATTATACTGATAAAGACGAAATAAGAAATGGACCATAACATGTTTTTACATAAATTTTTTTAACAGGTAAGAATCAAGTGTGCATTGTCACACTCATTGTAAACTACGACCAAAAAATTAGTGAATTTCTTTAGGACGCCTAAGGACTTTCTTCATTTCCTTTTTGTGAAAAAAAAGCAACTAACCTTTTTGATGCGGTTTCTTGCTTCTGGTTGAGAAACAGGCGTGGTCTCAGATACTTAGGTTATTCGATTGCCACCAGGTCTCATAGTTTTTTACATTAAGTTGCAGAAAGTTTTGGCCCAATTAGCCGATGTTTTGTCCCAATAAAGCAGTGATATTTTACCTATATTTGATTCCGTTTTATTAAAAATAGCTCTTGGTGGTTCTAATTATCCGATGGCCCGATAAAATGGAGTCGACTGTACTGTTTATGTATATATATATATATTCTAATTATCCGATGGCCCAATTAAATGGAGTCGACTGTACTGTTTTATTCGAAACATTTCTTAATTTTAATAGCAATATATATATATATATTTGTTAACTCAATTGCTATTAAAATTAAGAAATGTTTCGAATAAAACAGTACAGTCGACTCCATTTAATTGGGTCATCGGATAATTAGAACCACCCTTTTAAAGTAATGATTGACTATCATAAGTCATTATTATCATCATATATAAGTCATTTTTCTCTAAACATCATTTGTTAGATATTTTAATGTGAAGTTATGTAAAAATGAAAGAACTTACCTTTGATTCGCTAATCCTTCGCTGATCCAAACCTTAGTTTTAATTAATTCTGACTAGCAAAAGTCCACTGTATTCGTTTTTAAATACATCTATCTGTTTTGTTAAAACTTTTAATTTTATTCCTTTCCCTAGGTTGAAAAATGTGTTGTAAACATTAACTGGTTAAATTAATACTGCTGCCTTAGTATCTTTTTGCCTGTAAACTCAACATCACAAATTTTATCCCTCAATATCATCTTTATTTATTTGTAAATTGTATTTTAATACTGAATTAGTATGAAGATATATGGCCTTGTGAGGAATTCAGTCTGAAAGCATGTCTTTCATTAACTAGCTTTCTTCTCTTCTATGATCTTAATTTCTCTTATCAAATGCTTCAATGATTTCCTTCCCCTAGATCCACTTGGGTCATGCAAACTCTTATGATTATAATCCTTATGCTTGATAGAATATATTTTATCTGCGTCTAGGAGCAGAGGGCCAAAAAATTATTTGATTTGAAGAAAGTTTTTGATCTTATAGACTGAAAGTACTGATTTCATAGACCATAAATATGAACGTCTGCCACCTCACATCATTTGCCATAAAATTTTATAGGTTAAAAAATCGAACTTTTGTTTTAGTTTTTTTTGCTTATAACTCAGAAAATAATTAGTCACAGAGAAAATAGTATTTTCTTTAAAATAAAACATACAAGTTTGCATCGAATCAGTTACTACAGTTACAGAAGTTAAAATCGGTTTAGTCTCTTTGTGTAAATCGATTATCAAGTACTGCTGATTTTTGCCATTTTAGCAAAATTAATTATTAATTTAATTTTGCTAATTAAATTAAGCTCATGTTCCAATGCCTGCAATTTGAAAAGCGCTACTCCAAATGAAAAATGTTACACATAAAAGTTGTAGAAAACTGAATTCTGTCTAAAAAAGCTCCTTAATTTTAAAATTAGCCCATTCCTGTGGAGAGGAACTAAATGAAACGGGTTTAAGTATTTTTAGCCCTTTGTCGCCTAAAATCCACGAAAGTTTTGGACTTTTTTTTTCTTTTATACAACTTGCAAACTAGGGCTCACACAGTATTTCTTTCTCTATTCCACAGAAGGTTATACTATTCCAAACAAAATGAGATATTTGAATATAAAATCTGTTTGAAGTTGGTAATTGTTATTATTTTGGTGGAAACTCATGTTCCAACACCTCCAATTCAAAAGCATCTACTTTAAATGATCCAAGGCAATCCTGATTGGCTCCTAGCATCTTCTTGATTCCCTTCCTTACTACCCCTTACACCGCCTCTATAGCTCAATAGCCAAACCATTCATTTCCACTCCTATGCCAGAAACCTTGGAGTGATCTTGTCGTGGAATAACCATGTTTCCGAAATCACCAGGAAATCGATTGCTATTCTTTAACAGTCCATAAGATCACGTGACTGCATGTCCTCGAAAACCCGTTAGCTCCTAGTTTCCTCTCTTATATTTCCCCATTTTAATTATGGTTGCCTTCTATACGGACTGTCTGGCTTGCATGAGATGGGGTTGAAGATACTGATGAATTGCTTCATTAGACTCATCTTCGTTGTCCCCAGGCGCTCCCATGTTCCCAGTTGGTATGCAGAATTGAAGTGGCTTTACCCAGTTTTTCGACGGCAATACTTCCTAGGTTTGTATCTTTTCCCAACTTTTAGACCCAGGAAGCCTCCCTATATCCTCATTTCGTTCACACCCTGCTCCTCTATACCTTCTCCAAATACCATATCTCTAACCTCTAGCCTGTATATCCCTTTCTTTATTCAAACTACCTCCTTTACAAAATCCTTTATCATCCGTGCCACCCTGGAATTCCTTACCTGTCTCTATCCATAGAACTTCATCTCTCACTTCCTTAAAAACCAAACTATTTCTCCACCTCCTTAATCATCTATCTTCCGTAAATATCTAAAATAGTGAAACCAACATTGAGTATATATTTATTTGATTTTTAGAAGTGAGAGATAGTCAACTGTTCTTCTTTACGATAGGTAAAATGATAGTCAGGATTTTCAGTTTACAATGATTTTAATGTGGTAAGCCAATTAAACATAATGTGATCATAGACCGTTCATTTCTAAATATCATAAAATAAACACCTCACGACGGTCTCAAATATTCAATATATTATTAAATGTAACAGGAGCTTTCGGTGCTCATAGCAAAAATATATTGAATATTTGAGACCGTCGTGAGGTGTTTATTTTATGATCATTGTAAACTGAAAATCCTGACTATCATTTTACCTACCGTATTTGATTTTTATTATAGTTTTTTAAGCTCAAAAGTTTAGTAGCTGATTAAATTTTTGTTATCAACAATAGCCAGACAAATGACTCTGGATTTGATCATGTTTTGTTATTCTTAGGAGACATGAGGTCCCAGAATAAAAATTTCTTTCTTTCTTAAATGAAAAATATTTCAGATAAAAACTTTAGGAATTTAAATTTAGCATAAAGCAAGCTCCTTAATTTTAAAATTAGCTTACATCTGCATAGCAATACTAATAAAAACATAAATGTATTCGTAGCACTTACTTATTTCCAAAACATTTTCATCATATACTCTTATGCTTCACTTAGTAGACGCAAAATTTATGCTCTTTTTTTTTCTAAAGATTAGTACAATTTTCTCTTTGAGGTTTTCGAATTATAAGCAAAAATGTTTATAAAAATTTTTATTTGGTTTATATTCAAAATTTTATGACAAACTATTATTGGTAGCATTTGTTTATCTTTAAATCAGAAAATTTTTTGGCCCTTGGCTCCTGGATTACCAGGGAATTATTGTGGGCGAGATATATGTGGGAATGATACAAGAATTTTTAATTTTGAACCTAAAATGTAGCAATTTCATTCAACTGTTTTTTGACATATGTTCAAATAATAAAAAAAAAAAAAAAAAAAAAACCTGTACCACTACAACCCATAAAGGGTCTTGGGTGCAGTACTATGTAAGGAAGAGTACTGTTTCTTGGTCAGCGGTCGTACAAGGAGGTGATTTGACCGTGATCACGCTCAACCGCCAGGTTCTTTCCCCTTAATTTTTCAATTAAGGGTACCCACTTTATAGAGGCTGGGTTTGCCCCAGGAGGGTCTCTCGGCCCACGAGACGAACTGTGGCGGATAATAAAGATATCATAAGCCATGTCAGATTCGAACTCGGGACCTTAAGCACAGCAGTCCACTGCCTTACCAGTGGGCTACCCCGCTCCCTTATGTTCAAATAATATTAATAAAAATTACTGCAAACGGTTCTTTTAAAGAATGGAACATTAAATACGATTGTGACCATGTTGTGGCATACATGGGACTTCAGAGAACAATTCCAACTTTTAGGATCCCCCACCTACTCTTACTATGCGCTTAAACTGATGGTTGATAAACATCACAAGAAAAAAATCGATGTTTTGGACTGATTGAAACATTTATACAAACAATTCAAAGAAGAGAGATGGGATTGACAACAAAAATTAAGGTTTTCTTCTTTTGTTACTAAAAAGCCCTTTTAATCATATTGCATGAGGAATTACTCCTAGTTACCATGTCCTAAATAGGTGTTTTATTTTGTCAATGTTTTTTTGGTGTTTTTTATTTTTTCACAATTCTTGATTCGTCACTGGTACTAATTATGATATTCAAATTATCAAAAGAGCCTATATAATGTCAAAATAGTGATGTTTTGCGGCGGCCTGCGTAATATTCTCGTAGAGTTTAAAATTAAGAATAAGCAAATGCATATGGGCCATTCCAAGTCAAATCATCCAGCCAAAGTTCAAAATTTTACCTCACCCCCTCAGATTTTGATATAAATTTATAGGTATTAAGTACATACAGAAATTAGAAAAAATGCCAAATTTTACCCAATTCCAACAAGTAGTTTCAGAATTATCGTCATTTGAACTTTTGAGATATTTGAAGTTCCGATGACGACTTGAGCTCAAAACCAACTTGTAGGTGTTAATACTTTCCCCTGTAGAATGGGCATTAATTGAACTGGAGATTTAAAAATTTATTCATTTTCCATCATGGGAAAAAAAATTCTTAAACATAAAAATTTAGATTTTTCCATGAGCAAAAATCTCTCTCCAACCAGCCTAACACACTATATGTCAATAGAAAGAGGATAAAATTCTCTATCTAGTGATGAAATAATATGATTGGCTCTTTGACTTATAAGGATTTTATGTCGATTTGAATCAAATATAGTAAAATTTAATTTAAAAGTGGCGCATACAAATTAATACAGTTCAAATATCTCTAAAATATCCTCATACAAAGATATATTATTGAAAAGGGCATCTAATTTCCTTTTAAATGATATAATGATATAGGTGGGCTTTTGAGTTGGAAGTGTTTTATTACCATTTAAATCTAATAAAATTAATTCAACTCAGTGTGATGTACATTTCTGTATGGCTAAAATCTCTCTCCAACCTTAATAAACTATTATATATCACTAAAAAGTAGATGAAATTCTCTGTGTAATGATGAAATAATATGAGTGGCTTATTGACTTAAAAGGATTTTATGTCGATTTGAATCAAATATAGTAAAATTTAATTTAAGTAAAAGTGGCGCATACAAATTAATACAGCTAAAATCGATTTCCAAATATCCTCGTACAAAGATATATTATTGAAAAGGGCATCTAATTCCTTTTTAAATTATATAATGATATAGGTGGGCTTTTGAGTTGGAAGTGTTTTATTACCATTTAAATCTAATAAATTTAATTCAACCCAGTGTGATATGTACATTTCTATATGGCTAAAATCTCTCTCCAAGACTAATAAACTATTATATATCGCTGAAATCGGATGAAATTTTCTATCAAATGATGAAATAATATTAGTGGGTTATTGAGTCATAAGAATGTAATATAGTGAAATTAACTTTAAAAGTGGCGCATACTAATTATTACAAATTTAAGAATTTTTGCAGGCTTTTAAGTTTAAAGAGTTGTTTCATAAGTAAAATTTAATAATATAAAATCAACTCACAACAATGATAGGAACAGATTGACATCGTTGCACCAACTATTGTTTCTACGCAAACTCAAATGTTCTACGTTTTCATGAGATAATTCAATAAAAATATTATAAATTATAACTTTTCTTTGTAAATATTGAATTTTCACTAGAAGAGTTAAAATATTTGCCTACTCTACAAATAAATTTCATTCTATGCTCACCGCTACACGCCATAATTTCAATGGTTATAAGACTAAACGGTTTAAGCTATCTAACACGTCCATAACATTACACAATATTAACGAATATAACTAAATTAAACGCAGTAAAAAATTTAGCACTTAACAAAAATCTTATTCTTGGATAAGATAAAAAGATGTTTGGAAATATTCTTCTTGTGAAAATTCAATATTAACAAAGAAAAGTTATAATTTATAAAATTCTTAGTGAATTATCTCAAGAAAACGGAGAACATTTAAGTTTGCGTAGAAACAATAGTTGGTGCGACGAAGACAATCTGTTCCTATCATTGTTGTGATTTGATTTCATATTATTAAATTTTATTATAAAAAACTCTTTAAACTTAATAGCCCGCACAAATTCTTAAATTATATAAAAAGTGAGTACTTATTCTTTTCAGCAAAATATGGTTCTACGAGGATATTTGGAAATAGATTTTAGCTGTATTAATTTGTATGCGCCACTTTTAAATTAAATTTTACTATATTTGATTCAAATCGACATAAAATCCTTGTAAGTCAATAAGCCATTCATTTATTTATTCATTTATTTTATTATTTCATCATTACATAGAGAATTTCATCTACTTTTTAGCGATATATAATAGTTGATTATGGTTGGAGAGAGATTTTAGCCATACAGAAATGTACATCACACTGAGTTGAATTAATTTTATTAGATTTAAATGGTAATAAAACACTTCCACCTCAAAAGCCCACCTATATCATTATATCATTTTAAAGGAAATTAGATGCCCTTTTCAATAATATATCTTTGTATGAGGATATTTTAGAGATATTTGAACTGTATTAATTTGTATGCGCCACTTTTAAATTAAATTTTACTATATTTGATTCAAATCGACATAAAATCCTTATAAGTCAAAGAGCCACTCATTATTTCATCATTAGATAGAGAATTTTATCCTCTTTCTATTGATATATAGTTTGTTAGGCTGGTTGGAGAGAGATTTTTGCCCATGGCATTTTTTGATGACTGTTTTACAACTTGGGAAAAATCTAAATTTTTATGTTTAAGAATTTTTTTTTTCATGATGGAAAATGATCTCTCTAATATTTAAGGTATCACCCGATTCTGTATGAAATGCAGAATTAATGAATAAATTTTGAAAGCTCTAGTTCAATTAATGCCCATTCTACAGAGGAAAGTATTAACACCTACAAGTTGGTTTTGAGCTCGTCGTCATCGGAACTTCAAATATCTTAAAAGTTCAAATGACCATAACTCTGAAACTACTTGTTGGAATTGGGTAAAATTTGGCATTTTTTCCAATTTCTGTATGTACTTAATACCTATAAATTTTTATCAAAAACTGAGGGGGTGAGGTAAAATTTTGAACTTTGGCTGGATGATTTGACTTGGAATGGCCCATATGTTAAATAAATTAATAAAACAAATTAAACTTTTATCCATCAATTTTGATGTCCCTGTAACCAGTTCGGAATCATTTCAAAAATGGCCTATTGAAGCATGAATTCCCTTACCGTTGTGATTAAAAAAAAAAAAAAAAATAATAATAATAATATGCCAACTAATATTTGATTTATTTAAAGAAATAAGTTATCTTTACAATCTTGATTGGTGTTACCTCTCATTACATTAATTCTTAAATAAATTGTTTTTCTTCCGAGGCTGATTGAGGGGACGTGAGAATTATACAGGAATTTTAGAAGCCAGTATTGCTAGACACCCTGTTTATTAAAATGGACAGAGGCCCTCTCAATAGGTTTAAAACAATAGTATTTTATAAGCAGTAGAGATTATCATAACAAAGCTTCATCCAGGACATTCTGAAGTCTAACTCGGGCCCAAATGCCTCTTATAAGTTGTATGTAGCAATGAACTGTCTTCATGAAATCTGTTATATTCTTTAGCACCTTTCTTGGTTGAGTCAGAATGTAACTTCATAAAAATAAACTTAAAACATAAAAACTGGATTAGAATGGGACCTGGGTTTTCAGATGATTGATTGGATACTGAGCCCTATAAATGCTTGTTTTTATAAAGTTGAATTTTAACTTAGTTATAATTGTCCTGGATGCAGCTTCATTTGTATAATCTCCACTCCTTATCACATTTAATCAGAGATTTGGACTATTGATAGTCATTTATGTTTGATCATCTTAGTTGTTGCCATTTTCATAAGTTCTGGTCATTTATTGATTTCCCGAGTTAAAAAAAAAAAAAAAAATCACTTTATTAAAATTTATAGTTTCATAGTGTGTGATTATGTAAACATATAACATTTTAAAAGGTAAAAACATTAGTTTGTTTAAACTGGCCTATTTCTTCAATAAATCCTAAGCTTATATTAATTATTTATTTATCTTATTTAATTTAAATTAGTGTTAACAGGTTTTTATTTATTTTTTCTGAATGTAAACTAATGATAAAATGTTTTCTTAGTTTTCATTGGTGTCTTTACATTTCAGGAGGTCAAGTTCAGACGAGTAACACTCCAGGTGCTCCTCCTACTATTTCTTCAATCCTTAAAACCGATCATCATAATTTAAGTTATTCACAACGTGATAAGGGAAGTCGGCAAATTGATAATTCATTGGCTACGGTTTCTGTTGTTAACACTCATCATAGTCATCAACAAATGCAAGATATTTCCAAGGAAGGTCTTGTTGTTGTTCAGGTTTGTAATCAATTCCATTATACTTATAAAGTTTCTTCTGTTCTATTGAACATTAGGATTAGGATTAGGATCAGGTTAAGGGGCGATCAACTGCCAAGGTTATTACGCCCTAAATAGTATTATTAGTTACTTCTATATATAATTATAATATAATTGTTAGTCCGTCTTTATTTTTTTTTTTATTTATTTATTTTTTTTTTTTAATTTTTTTATCTATTTTTTATTTATTATATTTAGTAGGCTTTTCCTCTCTCTTTCTCTCTTTTTTTTTTTTTTTTTTTTTTTTTTTTTTTTTTTTTTTTTTTTCCTCTCCTGATAAAACTAAATTTATTTTACTAAATAATACATATTTTTATACTATTTATATATGTATTATACTATATATTATTACAATGCATTGTATACATATTCACTCATATTTCTTCATACACACCTACGCTTCAAATAAACTTCATAAAATCAATTTCAGGATGAAAAATGTACAGTAAACTCTTGATTATCCGCTGGCGTAGAAATTAAATGACTAGAACAAAAATAAAATTACAACTGGCCAAATAATTAAAGTATTGGTGGAAAATGAAAGATAAGATTTACATAAAAAACAAAAGTAAATATTTATAAAAAACATTTTATAAAAAAAATTAAACCGACTTCAATACAAAAGTATGAAATAATTACCTTCTGATTTTTATGAATACATTGCAAATTTGAAAACGGTATAAAAAGCGGAGAAATGTAATAAGACGAATAATTTTATTTTGATTTGTACAAATACACAAAATTGTCATTAACAATTGTGAAATTAAAATGTTAAATACTATGTTCAATGCAACACAATCTTTTCGTAGGCGGCGCAAATATAAATGACATGTTACCGATACGATTCCATTAGTAGGCATTAAAATGAATAGATAAGAAGAGAAGATGCATTTTACGATTTTCATTATGTCTAGTGTTAAAAATTTTAAATTTTGCGCCGCCTCCGAAAAGATTGTGTTGTATTGAACATAGTATTTAACGTTTTAATTTCACAATTGTTAATAACAATTAGTGTGTATTTGTACAAATCAAAATAAAATTATTCGTCTTATTACATTTCTCCGCTTTTTATACCATTTTCAAATTGATAAGAGTTTGTGTTTATACCTGGTGCAGTGTGGACGTTAGCTGTTTGAGCTCCCGGGGATTAAGCAACAAGCATCGACTGATAAGTCAAACTCTATTATTATATATACCTACATTTTTATTTTTTATTTTTTTAGAATATATTTTGATAATTTACAATAGAAGTTATCTTTAATTTGTTTTATTTTATTACCGGTTTATTTTACTGGTTAAAATGGCAGATTCTCCTCCCCTAAAACGGAAAAAAGGCAGAATCAAAGGTACATTGTTGGAAAATAATGATTTTAAGCAAAAAAACTGCATAAAGTTTTTAATAATAAAAAGGTTAGCTTCTGACGAGGAAGGTAATTCTTTAGGTTTTAAGAAAGTTTCTCCTTTTTTAATTCATAAAAGCTTGAAACATTTAGTCGGAGAACTTAAAGTCATTAAAAAATTGAAAGATGGAACACTTTTAATAGAAGTTTTTACAGAAGCACAATCTGTAAGGCTTCTTAAATGTGAAAATTTATTTAACGGCTGTCCTGTTAGTGTAGAGCCACATGGCAAGCTAAACTTAAGTAAAGGTATTATTTGGTGCCCGGATCTAAATTATTGCTCCATCGATGAAATTAAAGATGAATTAAAATCTCAAAATGTACATGATGTCAAAAGATTGACCTATTTTAAAAATAATGAGAAATTAGACAGTCATAACTACCTTTTAACCTTCAATAACCCCACGATTCCTAGTGAAATTAAAATAGGATTTTATAACATTACCGTTAGGCAATTCGTTTCCAATCCAATCAGATGTTATATTTGCCTTAAGTTCGGACACACAAAAACCACATGCAAAAAAGATCCTTTATGTAGATATTGTGGGTACAAAAAGCATGAAGGTACAGAATGCAATAGCCCCTCAAAATGCGTTAATTGCTCGGGCCTGCATGACTCGTTTTCTAAAAAGTGTCCAGTATTTATAAAAGAAAAAGAAATAAAAGGTATACAAGAATCTGAAAAAATAACTTATGGTGCTGCCAAAAAGAAATACGAACAATTACATCCGTTAACTACACAAATTACCTTTTCTAATATCGTGAAAAATAAAATAAATGTTAGTGTACAGACTGACGATGTTAATGTTAACAATTTTATTTTTAAAAAACCTTTAGAACCTATAGTAAGTAAGGCGCCTTTAGCTATTGCCAGCACTTCAGGTAATGATAAAGGCGATCCCCCCACCCTACCTCTTCCCCACCACCCGCCTCCCATCCCCGCTCCTCACTTCCCTATTCCTTCAAATAGATCTCCTCCTGATTTTTCAAATTTACCCCAAGCACCACCACCACCCTCGGCTGGAAAACTGGTGAAAACCAGTCAGCCTTCCTCAAATCTGAAGACTACACCTTCGGAAAAACCCACACCCCACGATGTAAACACTCCCCTCACTCACCCAGAGGAACAGGGCGAGTGGACAGTAGTTGAAGTAAGACGATCTAGAAGTAGATCTAGAAATAAATCTCCTAACCGAAAACAGAGCAAAGAGAGAATGCAAACTGATTAAAGTATGACCTAGTATCTTAGTTCTATTATTTTTAATCTACTTATGTATTTACGCATATATATATTTATGATTCTTCTTTTGTTTTTAATTATTTATATTAATTGTTTATTCCTTTATTTACTGCTATCTATTTAATTAACCCTTTCTTTAAAATGAATTTCTTAACTAATATAATTCAGTGGAACTGTAATGGTATAACTGGAAAATATGAAGAGTTAAAACTTTTAATAAACAAATATAGTCCAATAGCAATTAGTATACAAGAGAGTAAATTGCTCCCCCAAAAAAATTTTAATCTAAAAGAATATAACGTCTACAGAAAAGATTTTGAGAATAGAAATAGAGCATGTGGGGGTGTTTTGATAGCTGTACATAAAAAGGTAGTTTCTGAGTTGATACCCATTACCACTTCCCTTCAAGCAATTGTTGTCAAGGTTTTCCTTCACTTCCCAGTCTTTCTTACCAATATTTATTTACCTCCTGATGGTTTATTTGAAATTGAGTTGCATAATTTCCTTAATAATATTCCTTCACCGTGTATCATAATGAGTGACGTCAACGCATATCATACCTCCTGGGGTTCTACATATTGCACTAGCCGTGGAAATACTATTAGGCGAATAATAGATAGTTTCGATTACACTATTCTAAATACCGGAAACCCCACGTACTTAAGCCCAGCCTATAATACTTTTTCATCCATAGATCTCACATGGTGCTCCTCGACCATATATACACATCTAAAATGGCAAGTTTCCCAAGACCAATATTCAAGTGACCACTTCCCTTTAATAATCAGTTTCATTAATGGTAATTCACGAATTTCTAAACATCCCCGATGGATCACAGAAAAATCCGACTGGGCAACGTTCCAAAATCAGATAACAATAAATGAGTCAATTATATCAGCAATTAACAATAGTAACAGCAAAAACCAACTTATCACTTCAACCATTTTGAAAGCCGCGGAAACCACAATCCCCAAAACTAGTATTAATAATAATAGTAAAAAACGAATTCCGTGGTATGACAAAGAATGCAAAGATGCAGTTAAAAAAAGAAGAAAAGCCCTCAAAATCTTTCAAAAGGAACCGACTTCGATCAATCTAATTGAATATAAAAAACAGCGCTCGATATCCCGTAGAATTATTAAAACCAAGAAGAAGGAATCCTGGGAACAATTCCTTAAAAGTATATCAACTAGTACCTCACCTCAGTTATTTTGGAAGAAGATTCAAAGTATTACGGGAAAATTCGTTGATCACCATCCTATGCTTTTAATTAACGACCAAGTGGAGCAAGACCCGCTTATTTTGGCAGAGTACTTCGCTGAATATTACTCAAATCTATATCGTACCCAATTACCACAGCTAACTTCAGAAAACCCGGACATCGGTACAACTGATTCCCAATCTGAAAAAGCATATAACCTCCCGTTTACGAGAACAGAACTAATCGCCAATATAAAAGAGCTAAAACTTTCGTCACCAGGAGTAGATGAGATCCATAACGCTATGTTAAAAAATCTCCCAAAGCCGGCACAGGATGCCCTTCTAGCCTTTTACAATCATGTATGGTGCACAGGGGATTTTCCTGATATTTGGAGAAGGTCAATTATAATACCAATTTTAAAATCAGGAAAAAATAAGCTTGACCCTTCCAGCTACCGTCCTATCTCCCTTACTAGTTGCATATGTAAGCTTTTAGAAAAGATGGTGTTTAAAAGGTTGATGTGGCTATTAGAATCAAATAATCTATTATCGAACGCGCAATGTGGATTCCGAACAGGACGTTCTACGATGGATCACCTCGTGACGATGGAGTACGAGATATTGAATAGTTTTGCTGACAAGAAGGAATGCCTAGGAATATATTTCGATATAGAAAAAGCGTACGATAACTTGAACCCATCACTAATCCTTCAACAATTTCACGAATGGGGCTTAAGAGGTCGACTACCCATATTGATCGCAAATTTTCTGAGCGATAGAACGTACCAAATCAGGGTAGGCAATCATCTATCCTCAGTTAGGAAAATGAGGAATGGAATACCCCAGGGAAGCGTGCTTAGTTGTGTTCTTTTTGCCATAGCCATTAATAATGTGACCAATTTCATACCAAAATCGCTCAAAACATTTTTATTTGTGGATGATTTAGCAATACTACTTCCTTTTAACAGTAGTAACAGAATGAAAGCAACAATACAGAAATGCCTTAAAAATCTAGAATTATGGTCCGCCCAAACCGGATTACGTTTTTCAATAGAAAAAACAAAATGTATGATTTTTTCAAAGCTCAGATCGCCAACCCCTCCTCCAGAGCTGACTTACAATGGCACATATCTCAATTTCGCACAAAATATTAAATTTCTTGGATTAATATTAAATAGTAAGCTAGATTGGAAAGATCATATCAAATGGCTAAAGGATGAATCCCAAAAAAGGCTCAACATACTTAAGGTCTTAGCTGGCTGTTCATGGGGAGCTGATAGATCAAGCATGCTTAAAGTTTACACATGTCTAATCAGATCTAAATTAGATTACGGCAGCATCGTATATTCATCAGCCAATCTCAAGCTGCTTTCCTCTTTAGATTCTGTGCACCACGCCGGTATCCGTTTAGCTACAGGAGCCTTCCGAACAAGTCCCGTTAATAGTTTATGTGTTGAAGCTGGTCTGGCTCCACTAACAGTGAGAAGATACCAGCTCGCTTGTGGATACATTGGTAGATTAAAGTTCAACCCCAGCAATCCATCCTGGAAACCTATCTTCCAACCAAAAACTCAAAGATTCAATGCAAACCGGAGACTACCCGCACCTCTCGGAATTAGAGCACGAAGATACATCGAGGAAATCCGCAACTTAGAAACCATACCTGTAGAATATAACCACCCACCATGGACACTAAAACTGCCTATAGTAGACCTCACTCTCAAAAAACATAAGAAAACTAGCACTTCAGAATACGAATACAGAGCTGAATACAAACAAATTAAAGATAAATATAAAAATAGCATATTTCTTTTCACAGATGGGTCAAAATCAAACTCCAACGTAGGCTGCTCCGTTGTGACTAGAAACTGTAAAATTAAATATAAACTTCCACCCTTCACAAGTAACTTCACCGCTGAATGTTACGCGCTTAGTGCAGCACTGTACTACATAATGCAGCGAGATGAAGAAGACTTCGTCATATGCACGGATTCCCTGTCGGCTATAATGGCATTGAAAGACCTGTACTCTAAAAACCCTATCGTAAAAAGGATTCAGGCATATTCCACCATGATCAATGGCATGAACAAAAATATTGTTATCGTATGGACACCATCGCACGTAGGGATTAGAGGAAATGAAGAAGCTGACATAGCGGCCAAGGATGCGGCATTATCTTCAATGGAAGTAACCAATGTATTCACATCATCAGATATCATCAGTTATCTAAAATCCCAAGCCCGAACGATGTGGGACCAGCTCTGGGACACTGTTGAGGGTTCCAACAAATTAAGAAATATAAAAAAAAATACGAAGGAATGGAAAAGCTCCTGTAGGAACAATAGAAGAGAGGAGGTTGTTATTACAAGATTGAGGATCGGACACACAAGACTCACGCACGGTTTCCTCATCGATAAGAGTATACCACCGACATGTGGAAATTGCAACGAACAGCTGACAATAGAACACATTATAGAAAAATGCTCTATCTACGACAATTTCTTTCGAAATCGCAGGGTAGAAAGAAATATCCAAACAATATTAGGTGAAAATGAAAATAACATCGGAATAATTATCGAATTCCTAAAGAAAAACGCTTTTTTCAATAAGATTTAGCAGGGAATTCTGAAGGAAAATAAATAAATGATTATTTAGTTTATATAGAGATTTAGATAACTTTAGAGGAGATATAAATTTTTGTGTACGATATGTATGGAATATATATAGCGATACGGTATATAGCATAAGTATTTGATAAGGTTGTCTATTTATATGTACATATGTTTAATTGATGTATGAATGAATGTATTTATGCTTGTATGAGTTGATATTTATTTGTGTATATAAGTGTATGTGGCTATAGGTATATGTTTGTGCGTATGTGTATAGAGATATTGTATATTTATATCCAAGCCAATTAATTATTGAATAGTTGAAGGGCACAAAAGACCTTAGATGTTGGGTGTCCATAATAAAATATAACCTAACCTAACCATTTTCAAATTTGCTATGTACTCATAAAAATCAGAAGATAATTATTTCATACTTTTCAGTGCATTTATTTTTATTGGTTCCTAGGTTTCGAAGTCGGTTTAATTTTTTTTATAAAATGTTTTTTATTTCATTCTTTTTAGTTGGAGAAGATAAAAAATGTAGAAAACCGTAAGTTGGGTAAAACAAATTTCGAAAATTTTTTACGCTCTTCCACCTTTTCAATTTTATGAGTACACATAGAAAATTTGAAAAGCGGTGCCTGTATAATACAACTTCTACACCCTACCTTCTACGATTATAATTGGAATTTTTTTTTAATAAGATCAATGTTGAGCAATTCGTAATTCCTTTAAATGAATTTTTGACTAAATTTAATAGCGAAGTACAAAGAATAATATTCTTCGTAATAAAACATTATTCAGAAAATAAATTTATTCAATTCTAGTGGGGTAGTATTTATGATATTAAGCGTTTTCATGGCTGCCAAATTTTTGCTGCGGGGACTTTCATACAAAGAGATTGATTCTAAGAGATATCAACTTTTATTTTCCATTTTTTATTGATGGATGAACATCAGCAAACATTGAAATTTTAATTCCTTTGTTAAATAATATAATGTCTGCATGGGGAAAGAGTCATTGGAAAATTTTCATTAATTGGGAAATACAATACACAATATTTGTGTTAGTTATTTCGGTACCTGAGAGATGACTAACTCGAACGCGAAAAACCCCTAAACACACTTAAGCTCATTTTCACTGTCTGTTTCAATAAAATTCATTCATTTATTATTGGACTTAGGCTCTCACGAACCGCAAACACGGAAATTATGACGGTTTGGCTTTTGAAAATTTCGGCAACCTTTAGAAAACGCTTTATTCTACTACATTTCAGTTAATACACAGAAAACAATTACAACTCACAATTTAGGCTAGTGGAAAAGTGTAAAAAATCGAAAAATCAACTGGAAAATGAATGATGGAAATAATTCCTAATAAGTGCCTATCTTAAAGATTTTTATATCTAGGCTCTCCTATCTAGACAATAGCAAAGCATGTGTGCCACCAGCTAGCAACGTAAAAAAAAAAAAAATTAGTGCGCTTCTTACGCACCTACATACATATATACTCATAGAAAAACGGCATCTAGACACATTAAATTTTATCGTATAAATTGCTTTTTTTTAGAATGGAAAGGATTTTCTCTACATTCGTCGGGTCGTTTCCGAGGGATTGGTTCAATCTTCTTGTTAGATTATCGGAATTAAAATAGGTATCATAGGCCGGGCAATCCTGTACGATATGCTTCACTGTGAATTGGGTTTTACATCTTTGGCAGATAGGTGGCGGATCCTTATTTATTAGATATGCGTGCGTTAGGTTGGTGTGTCCTATCCTCATGCGGGTCAGTACCACCTCTTCTCTTCTAATCTTGCGGCAGGAAGTGCATCCATTGCTTGGTAGTGTCCTTGATGGCTCTTAGCTTATTATTGGTCGACTCGGACTTCCATGTGTCTTCCCAATCTGAGCTGACTTTACCTCTTAGCCATGCTTTAATGTCCTGCGGCTCTAGTATGTTCTCCGGAGTTAGATTACTAATCGCAGCTTCCTTAGCTGCCTGGTCGGCCTTTTCATTTCCCGAGATTCCTATGTGGGATGGGACCCAGAAGAATGTAATTGTTTTACCCATTGTTTCGAGAGTATTGATATGGTGTTGAATTTTTTGTAGCAACGGGCTCCATTTTTTGCATTTGACTATACTCTTTAGGGCGGAAAGCGAATCGGTGCATATCAGAAAGTCCTTATATTCCGAAGAGATTGCTTGATACAGTGCTACACGAATTGCCTGTATTTCAGCTGTGAAAATGGAAGCTATTGTGGTGAGCCTTTGTTGGACAACTGTATTGTTAAAGACCACCGATAATCCGACATTTTCTCCTTGCTTGGATCCGTCTGTGTACAGTATTTGTTTGTTCGAATAAGATAGGATCATTTCATTGGCTTTGAACCTCTTTGCTTCCTTAGGCTCTTCATTATTTATTTTTGTAAGTCGAAGATCCATTTGAGGTGCATTTTTCCTCCAAGATAGTTCATAAGAACTAAAGTTGTCTTCTTCAACGTTCACTTCCGATAAAGAGAGAATGAGGTTTCTTCGGCGGATGGCTAGGGGAGCAGGTTGTCCTGGTTTACTCTGGTATAGACGTAGATTTTTTGGTGAAAAAATGTAATCAAATGCAGGATTTGTAGGTTGGAAAACTATTTTAGACAGGTATGAGCTTATTAACTGTTGTCTTCTGATGAAAAGAGGAGGGACTCCAGCTTCTGCACAAAGACTTGTGATGGGACTGGTTCTAAATGCACCCGTTGCTAATCTGATTCCTGTGTGATTGATTGTGTCCAGAGGTAGAAGGTGTTTGGTTTTTGCCGAAGAATAGGCTATGGAACCATAGTCTATTTTTGATAAAATTAGACTTCTGTAGATTGTAAGAAGTGAATGTCTGTCTGCGCCCCAGGTAGTTTTGGATAGAACTTTCATGATGTTCAGTCTCTTCGTACATTCTTCTTTGAAGCTTTTGATGTGGCTGAGCCAGGTAAGTTTACTATCTACTATCAATCCAAGGAATCTTGTTTCCATTATGAAGCTAATGTTTGTGCCTCCTAGGTTAAGGTTAGGGGGTGTGCTTGGATATCTTTTCCTGGAAAACAAGATGGCATTAGTTTTGTTTGATGAAAACTTCATGTTATTTGTTTTGACTCATCCATTCAGCTTGTTGATCGTATTTTGGAGAACTGTAGTTGCCCATTGTATATCTTTGAATTTTAAAAAGATCATAAGGTCGTCGACAAATAGTGATCTTTTAATTATTGGAGGGACCTGAGTATTGATTGAATTAATAGCTATTGCAAAGAGTACACAACTGAGAACACTACCTTGGGGGATACCATTAAATATGCACTTTTTACTCGACAATGATGTACCAATTCGAACCTGGATAAACCGTTTAGAAAGAAAAGACTTAATAAAACTCGGCAGTTTTCCCCGAAAGCCCCATTCAAATAGTTGCTCAAGAACCTGGCTTCTTCTTATAGTGTCATAAGCCTTTTCAAGGTCGAAGAATATGCCGATCGCTTCCTTTCCTTCGATAAATGTGTTCAATACTTCGGCTTCTAATGAGATCAGGTGGTCAATAGTGGATCTACCTTTCCTGAACCCACATTGTGCTGGTGTTAGGAGATTGTGTTTTTCCAAAGCCCATAGGAGTCGCTTATTGATAATTTTTTCCAGCAATTTAACAAGGCAGCTTGAAAGAGCTATAGGTCTGTAATTATTAATCTGAAGTTTATCTTTTCCTGGTTTTGGAATTGGAATCACAACCGCTTCGAGCCATTCGTCAGGAATTTCACTTGTGTCCCAAATCTTATTAAAGGTGAGTAACAGAAGTTCTTTTACTTGATGGGGAAGATATTTGATCATAGTGTTGTGAATTTCGTCGTATCCAGGTGATGAATTTTTCAGTTCGTCTATTGCTGAGTTTAATTCATAGAAGGTAATTGGGCTATTGTAATTTACTTGAAGGTCTTCATTTGATAGGTTTAAAGAAAAGTTTATGGAGTTAAATTTTGTGTCTTCAGACGGTCTGGAAGAGAACCGGAGATTTTTGAAAAGTGGTCTACAAATATTTCGGAGAGTTGTAGCGGATCGGTGATTATACAATTATGGTGTTTTAGCATAGGGACTTCCATAAACTTTGATCCTGATATGCTATGTACTTTCTGCCAAACATTCCTAATAGGTGTATTTATATTGATGGATTCTAAATAATTCATCCATGATTTCTTTTTTTTGTGTTTTACAAGTCGTCTGATCCTGGCTTTTTGCTTTTTATACGATATTAAGTTTTCAGAGGTAGGGTTTGTTTGAAAAATTTTCAATGCAAAATTCTTTTCTTTTACGGCTTGGCGGCATTCATCGTCGAACCATGGGGTGTAATTTTTCCTAGGTAGTCCGCTTGTTTTTGGAATGGCATGTTCAGCTGCTGCCTTAATGTACGAAGTGAGTATATTTACTATACCTGTTATGTCATTTGGCAATTTAATGATTGGAAGCTGGAGTTTACTGGAAAAGGACTCCCAGTCGGCTTTTTCAATAACCCACTTAGGGTTTTTTCTAATCGGCGGAAGTGTTCGAGTGGGGTGTAAGATGGTGGAAAATGATCACTGCCATATTGGTTGTTGAGTGTGTCCCACGAATATATTATGGCTAGGTTGGGTGAGCTAATTGTTAGGTCTATTGCAGATACGCTGCCGTACGCAGGACTGATATAGGTAGTTTTGCCAGTGTTAAGAAGTGTTGCGTCGCATGTATCAATAATTCTTCTGATGGTATTGCCTCTTGTATTGGTTGGTGATGGAGACCAAGTACGATGGGAGCCATTCAGATCACCAGTAACAATATAGGGCGGCTCTAGTGAATTAATTAGTCGGATGACGGCAGTTTCGTTTATAGGCTCAGTTGGAGGCAGATATATATTACATATGGTAATGGGAAATGTGAGATGAACTTTAATGATGACTGCCTGGAGTTCGGGATGAGTGTTAAGAAATTGTGAATGGTAGTCTTTACGGACAGCGATGAGGACGCCACCACATGACCGGTTGCATGAAATTTTGTCGTTTCTGTAAGTTGTGAAGTTTTTCAGGGAAAAGTTTTTGCAGGGATTTAGGTGAGTTTCCTGAAGGCAAAGCACAGCTGGGTTTTGATCATTAAGTAGTAATTTTAATTCTTCAAATTGGGTGTTGACACCGTTGCAGTTCCATGATATAATTGACATATTAATGTGTTGTTATGTGTATACACCAGCTGAATCTTAGAGAATGTGAATGGGAGGTAGTAAAATATTTGAGTATTTGTCACAAAATTTGGGAAACAGTTTAAATATAAAAAATAGATATTCTTGATAAAGGCAAAAATAAAATATAGGTATGTGTTTGGATTAACAATTAAATATAAATAAATAGAAATGATGCATAAAGATAAATAAAGAATTGAATAAATATAAATAAATAAGTATAAGTATATGGTACAATTTAGGGAGATAGAGATGCATAAAATATTTATCATAAAATAAAAGGAAGAGAAATAAAAAACATCTCCATGAAGCGAAGGCGGTAATTGATATAAATAAAGAAGTGAGTGAATATAAAGTAAAAGGTACGAATATCTGATACAATGTTGAGTAACATAAACTGATAAAGTATATATTATAAGATGAAAGGGAAAGTAAAATAGAGCTCGTTCATGGAGCGAAAACGGCGATAAATATAAATAGAGATTTGAATATAAATAAGTAGGAAAATATGAATGTTTCATGCGCTTTAGTGAAACTAATAAATAAATAAATAAAATATAAATAACAAGATAAAAAGAAAAGAAAGACAGAATTCGATCATGAAACAAAGATAATGGTAAATATGAGTAAAGGAGAATTGAATGATTATAAGTAAATACATATACATAGATGGTACAGTTTAGAGGAGTATATAAGTGTATAACATATCTTACGAGGATAAACAAAAGAAAAAACAGGCTTTGTTCATGAAACAAAGATAGATATAAATAAAGAAATATATGATTATAAATAATTAAATTTAGATATATGGTACTAGTTAGAGAAGTATAAGTGCAATAGTTACATATTAATAGATAAAAGGAAAAGTAATAATGAGATTGTACATAAAACACTGGCAGTGATCTTACATAAATGGGTACAGCACATATTATGAAAAGGAGGGAAAGGTAGCTAATCGAAGACTGTGGTATATAATGAGAGTATAAAATATATGAGGTGAGAAAAAAGGAAATATAACATATAATATGTTAGTAAAACGAAGATCTTGAAATTTTAAAAGTATATAAAATATATATGAGGTAAAGGGAAATGTGATGTAGAATATATTCATAGGACGGAAATAGCCTTGTGTAAATAATGTCATTTAAATTATTAGGAGTGAATGGTTTGTAAATATTTATAGTAAGTGAAGACAGAGGTAAATACATGTAGATGTACAAGATAAGAAATACGTAAGCAGGCATCTTGTTATTGTTATTGTCGTTGAATTCATTGATGTGGTGTCTGTTTTTGATTATGAGAAAGTAAGTTACTTTATAGATAATTGCATGTGAATTAGGGCACCAATTGAAGATATAAAATTTGTATTTATACTTAAGATAAAATTTATTAAATAGGTATGGGTATGTAAAGGATATCTTGCGAATCATGTTTTTTTAGGTTTACGATTGCCCTGTTTTTTATTATTCACAAGAGTAAACTCTCCTTCCGGGTCGATCTCTGAGCTGTGGTCAGTATCCGGCACAGCGGGAGCGACGCGATCGGTTCCACTAGGCCCCGCATCGTCAAAGGATAGGAGTGGGGGTATAGAGTCTGCGTGTTGCACCGACCGAGGCCTCGATCGCGGCGCGCGTTGAGATTTGGGAGGAGGGGGGACAGTAAAGGAAGGGGAGGGGGAAGGGTTCGTGGGGGGGATGGGGGATGGGAGGATTTATAGGGGTCAAATTTGATTGGTTATTGTTTGAATTTTTTATTTCAACATTTTTATTGTTTATGTTTTCTCCAAAAATAAATACTGTGTTTGTTTGGGTACTCATATCTTTTTTATCAGTATTTGCTGATTTTTGTTTGATTATTTCGGCGAATGTTTTATTGAAGTGTGTTGGGTTTTTTTCTTTGTATATTTTCCTAGCCTCATTTAGGGGTATTTTATTGGTTATTTGAATATATTTTATCTCTTTGTTGATTTTAAATATAGGGCAGGAGCGGTCAAGAGCATTGTGTAGGCCCCCACAGTTCGCACATTTGGCTGGTAAATTGCACCGAGTGTTGTTCTCGTGCTTTGCCTCACCACATTGTATACATTTAGCTTGCTGTTTACAAATATTAGTTGGGTGGGTAAATCCTAGGCAATTGAAACACCGCATGGGATTTGGAATGTATTGCTGGACTTTGACTGTGTGATAACCAATTTTTATTGACTCTGGAATTTTCGGAGTAGGAAATGTTATAATATATGAGTTTGTTAGAATTTCGCTATCGTTTCTTTTAATTTTAATGCGGACTATGTCTTTTATTATATGGCACAATTCTTTTTTAATTTCTTCAATTTCCAAAAATTGAAGATCGTAGCAACGAATTACCCCCTTACTATAATTTAAGGTATTATGAGGAGAAACTTTAATGGGGAACTGACCGCCAAAATTTTCGCATCTCAATAATTTTTCGGATTGAATTCCGTTGCTAGTCTCGATCAACAATGTTCCATTTTTTAATTTTTTAACATTTTTTAGAACGCCGGCGTAACCACTAAGAAATTTGCTAATAAAAAAGGGTGACACTTTAGCAAAATTGTCTTCGTCTGTACGCTGCATTATTAAAAATGTTGGGCTTAGTGAAACGTTTTCTAAATGTTCTGGAAATATTTTATGACGACCCCGAGGCCGTTTTCTTTTTGCCTTGGGACTACCCAGGTCTATTGGATCCCCCATATTTAATTTAGAGAGAAAATTAAAATTTAACGAAAAGAAAAGTTTTTGGTGAGATAAATTAAACAAAATTTATAAAAATATAAAGCAAACTAAAAAAAAACAAGTATGGAAGAATAATAAAGTAAATAGAAAAGAAAAATATAAATTGATAAAGTCTTAGCTGGTTAGATGCTAGCAGAGCTAGGGACGTCCTCTCTCTTCTAATGCCAAACACTGACTCCTATTGAACATTATAATTCACTATTATAAATTAACAAATAAGTAAATGTATTTCATAATTTATATAATAAATATGACATCGTTCAAGGTACATTATGCTTCTATCCATCATCGATATATATCCAAGTTAAAGTGATAAACTTCTAACAGAAGAGTAGCATATTTATTTTTGCCTACTTTAGCATTTGCGTCCCCATTATAATTTTCTCATCATTCTCAGAACAGAAGCCGATAACTCTTTTTTGTTCCCCTATGTCCTGTAAGATCTTATTCAATAAGAATACCAAAGCCATAAAACTTTTAGGTGATGGGCAATGAATTATTTTTATCTGGTTGTTTCTTATAGCTTTGGAAAGATTTCCTTATTTTGTCAAAAATCTATTATAGTCCATTAGACTAGATAAGCTTCTTAAGCATCCTCTCAGCATATCTTAATTAGTATAGATAGCTGTAAGGTCCACTTCTCATTTATTTATTTGTTTCAGGAGTACATTAAGCGCTCTATGTCAGTAACCAATTAAAATTGACCTTAGCTTCTTCTCCTTTTATGACTATCCAAATCCAGGATAAATTGGTATGGATTCATAGTGATCAATATTCAGGCATTGTTGCACCCTTATCCCTTATCCTTTTTAGTTAATCTGGATATCCTTCTCTAAATGATCAGATTATTGCAATCAGCAGATTGCAGATTGTGCTCTGTGTGTATGAGCCATTTGTTGTATTTCCATCTCTTATTTGATTAAAATCTTTATTTGGTTCATCAAATTTATCAATTTCAAATTTGTGGCTGACATATTGTACTTCTTATGTTAATATTACCTTTATTTTCTTCCTCAGTTTCGCTGGGAATATAATTAATTTTTTCTGTTCATATATTTTTATTAATGATTTCTTAATTGATTAGTATCTTTATATTATCTACTTTTGAATTTATGTATTGATAGTATCTTTATGTAATATGCCTTTTGATCACGAGATCATTAGACGTCCAAAAGGTAATTGTTGTAGATTATTTTTTTGTTTTTTTGTTTAGGGTATTCAACCTTACGATCAAGCTTCAGAATGTCCTGAAGATCGTTCCCATCGATGGTCATCGTCATCAGATTTATCTGGAAGAATTTCTCAGAGATTTTCAGATCTACCTCCAGCTTCTTGTGCGACAATTCCCATGTGTAATGAGGATTCTATTCAAGGAGAAAAAATATCTAAGGTTATTAAATTTTAATTGAATTATTACTATGGTGTACAAGTTAACAACTTGAAGAACCTTGTGAAAGGAGGGTAAGCTAAGGGGATGTTAATGAAGGAAAAGCATTTTTCTTCTTCATTAATTTGATCGTTGCTATATCAAATGGTTACCATCTAGACAGTGACACAAAAGTAATTCTAAATGAAAATAAGTGAGCACAATATAATTTAAAGGCATGAAATTCAATATTTATCTATTTTTCTGATCCATTATCAATCTTTTATTATTATAAACTATAAAACAAATTCTTTGTATGAAATGCAATTTGCTGTATCTTTTCTAATAATACTCCCATTTCCAAGATTTTTGGCTTCATTTACATAATTACTAAAAGAATTATGTGGTACAGCTGTTTTTCGGCACTAGAGGGGGAGGTAATCCTTAAGGTGCCTTCCGGACTTTTATATTTCTAATTAATGATATCGATTTCTTCGATTACGCGCTAAGGTATCGATTTATTTCAACTTAATTGATATAAATGATATTGGGCTCCGCTCATAGGATATTTGAGGTGTTGAATATGAAAATGAAATAGATTTTTCGATTATGCGCTCAGGTATCGATTTATTTCAACTTATGCAATATAAACGATATTGGGGTCCACTCATAGGATATTAGGTGTTAAATTTGAAAATAATATCGATTTTTCGATTACGCGCTCAGGTATCGATTTATTTCAACTTACGAAATATTGGGGTCCGCTCATTGGATAATGGAGGTTTTGAATTTGAAAATATCGATTTTTTCGATTATGCGCTCAGGTATCAATCTATTTTAATTTACTCGATATAAACGATATTGGGGTCTGCTCATAGGATATTTGAGGTATTGAATTTGAAATTGATATCGACTTTTCGATTACGCGCTCAGGTATCTCTTTATTTCAACTTGCGCAATATAAACAATATTGGGCTCTGCTCATAGGATATTTGAGGTGTTGAATTTGAAATTGATATCGACATTTCGATAATGTGCTAAGGTATCGATTTATTTCAACTTAATTGATATAAATGATATTGGGGTCCGCTCATAGGATATTTGAGGTGTTGAGTATGAAAATGATTTTGATTTCGCGCTCAAGTATCAATTTATTTCAACATACGCAATATAAACGATATCGGGGTCTGCTCATTGGATATTTGAGGTTTTGAATTTGAAAATATCGATTTTTTCGATTATGCGCTCAGGTATCAATCTATTTTAACTTACTCGATATAAACGATATTGGGGTCTGCTCATAGGATATTAGGTGTTAAATTTGAAAATAATATCGATTTTTCGATTACGCGCTCAGGTATCGATTTATTTCAACTTACGAAATATTGGGGTCCGCTCATTGGATAATGGAGGTTTTGAATTTGAAAATATCGATTTTTTCGATTATGCGCTCAGGTATCAATCTATTTTAATTTACTCGATATAAACGATATTGGGGTCTGCTCATAGGATATTTGAGGTATTGAATTTGAAATTGATATCGACTTTTCGATTACGCGCTCAGGTATCTCTTTATTTCAACTTGCGCAATATAAACAATATTGGGCTCTGCTCATAGGATATTTGAGGTGTTGAATTTGAAATTGATATCGACATTTCGATAATGTGCTAAGGTATCGATTTATTTCAACTTAATTGATATAAATGATATTGGGGTCCGCTCATAGGATATTTGAGGTGTTGAATATGAAAATGATTTTGATTTCGCGCTCAAGTATCAATTTATTTCAACATACGCAATATAAACGATATCGGGGTCTGCTCATTGGATATTTGAGGTTTTGAATTTGAAAATATCGATTTTTTCGATTATGCGCTCAGGTATCAATCTATTTTAACTTACTCGATATAAACGATATTGGGGTCTGCTCATAGGATGTTTGAGGTGCTGATTATGAAAATGATTTTGATTTCGCGCTCAAGTATCAATTTATTTCAACATATGCAATACAAACGATATAGGGTTCCGCTCATAGGATATTTGAGGTGTTGAATTTTAAAATGATATAGATTTTTCGATTATATGCTCAAGTATCAATGTATTTCAACATACGCAATATAAACGATATCGGGTTCCGCTCATAGGATATTTGAGGTGTTGAATTTGAAAATGATATTGATTATTCGATTAAGGGCTCAGGTATCGACTTATTGCAACTTACGCAATATAATCGATCTTAAGATCGACTTTTGGGTTATCTAAGGTTCTGATTATGAAAATGATATAGATTTTTCGATTATATGCTCAAGTATCAATGTATTTCATCATACGCAATATAAACAATATCGGGTTCCGCTCATATGATATTTGAGGTGTTGAATTTTAAAATGATATTGATTTATTTCATCTTAAGTTATATAAATGGTATTGGGGTCCGCTTATAGGATATTTGAGGTGTTGAATTTGAAAATGAAATAAATATTTTATTTTTGCGCTCAGGTTCGATTTATTTCAACTTACGCTATATAAACTCTACTGGGGTCTGCTCATAGTATATTTGAGGTGCTGATTATGAAAATGATTTCGATTTTTCGATTTTGCGCTCCAGTATCAATTTATTTCAACTTATGCAATATAAACGATATTGAGGTCTACTCATAGGATATTAGGTGTTGAATTTTAAAATGATATAGATTTTTCGATTATATGCTTAGGTATTCATTTATTTCAATTTACGCGATATAAATGATATTGGGGTTCGCTCATAGGTTATTTGAGGTGTTGAATTTTAAAATGAAATAGATTTTTCAATTATACGCTCAGGTATCGATTTATTTAACCTAAGTTATATAAACGATATTGGGGTCCGCTTAGAGGATATTTGAGGTGTTGTTGAATTCAAAAATATTGATTTTTCGGTACGCCCTCTGGTATTCATTTTTTTCAATTTACGCGATATAAACAATATTGGCGTCCGCTCATAGGATATTTGAGGTGTTAAATTTGAAAATGATATCTATTTTTCCATTCTATTTTAACTTACTTGATATAAACGATATTGGGGTCTGCTCATAGGATGTTTGAGGTGCTGATTATGAAAATGATTTTGATTTCGCGCTCAAGTATCAATCTATTTCAACTTACCCAATAGAAACGATATCGGGATCCGCTCTTAGGATATTTGAGGTGTTCAATTTTAAAATGATATCGATTTTTTCAATTACACGCCCAGGTATTGATTTATTTCAACTTAAGTTATATAAATGATATTGGGTTCCGCTTGTAGGATATTTGAGGTGTTGTTGAATTCAAAAATATTGATTTTTCGGTATGCCCTCTGGTATTCATTTTTTTCAATTTACGCGATATAAACAATATTGGCGTCCGCTCATAGGATATTCGAGGTGTTAAATTTGAAAATGATATCTATTTTTCCTTTAGGCGATTACTGATCGATTTATTTCTACTTACGCGATATAAACAATATTGGGGACACTCTTAAGATATTTGAGGTTTTGAATTTTAAATTGATATAGATTTTTCGATTATTCTCAAGTATCAATTTATTTCAATATACGCAATATAAACGATATCGGGTTCCGCTCATACAATATTTAAGGTGTCGAATTTTAAAATGATATCGATTTTTCGATTATGCACTCAGGTATCGATTTATTTCAACTTACTTGATATAAACGATATTGGGGTCTGCTTATAGGATGTTTGAGGTGCTGATTATGAAAATGATTTTGATTTTGCGCTCAAGTATCAATTTATTTCAACATACGCAATATAAACCATATTGGGGTCTGCTCATAGGATATTTCAGTTGTTGGTTTTGAAAATGAAATAGATTTTTCAATTATATGCTCAAGTATCAATTTATTTCAACATACGCAATATAAACGATATCGGGGTCTGCTCATTGGATATTTGAGGTTTTGAATTTGAAAATATCGATTTTTTTCAATTATGCACTAGGGGTTTCTCTCTATTTTAACTTACTCGATATAAACGATATTGGGGTCTGCTCATAGGATATTTGAGGTGTTGAATTTTAAAATGAAATAGATTTTTCAATTATATGTTCAAGTATCAATTTATTTCAACATACGCAATATAAACGATATCGGGGTCTGCTCATTGGATATTTGAGGTTTTGAATTTGAAAATATCGATTTTTTCGATTATGCGCTCAGGTGTCAATCTATTTTAACTTACTTGATATAAACGATATTGGGGTCTGCTCATAGGATGTTTGAGGTGCAGATTATGAAAATGATTTTGATTTCGCGCTCAAGTATCAATTTATTTCAACATACGCAATATAAACGATATCGGGGTCTGCTCATTGGATATTAGAGGTTTTGAATTTGAAAATATCGATTTTTTCGATTATGCGCTCAGGTATCAATCTATTTTAACTTACTCGATATAAACGATATTGGGGTCTGCTCATAGGATGTTAGAGGTGCTGATTATGAAAATGATTTTGATTTCGCGCTCAAGTATCAATTTATTTCAACATATGCAATATAAACGATATCGGGGTCTGCTCATTGGATATTTGAGGTTTTGAATTTGAAAATATCAATTTTTTCGATTTTGCGCTCAGGTATCAATCTATTTTAACTTACTTGATATGAACGATATTGGGGTCTGCTCATAGGATGTTTGAGGTGCTGATTATGAAAATGATTTTGATTTCGCGCTCAAGTATCAATTTATTTCAACTTACCCAATAGAAACGATATCGGGATCCGCTCATAGGATATTTCAGTTGTTGGTTTTGAAAATGAAATAAATATTTTAATCTTGCGCTTAGGTATCGATTTATTTCAACATACGCTATATAAACTATATTGGGGTCTGCTCATTGGATATTTGAGGTTTTGAATTTGAAAATATCGATTTTTTCGATTATGCGCTCAGGTATTGATTTATTTCATTTTAAGTTATATAAATAATATCGAGATCCGCTTATAGGATATTTGAGGTGTTGAATTTGAAAATGAAATAGATTTTTATATTATATTCTCAAGTATCAATTTATTTCAACATATGCAATATAAACGATATCAGGTTCCGCTCATAGGATATTAGAGGTGTTGAATTTTAAAATGAAATAGATTTTTAAATTATATGTTCAAGTATCAATTTATTTCAACATACGCAATATAAACGATATCGGGGTCTGCTCATTGGATATTTGAGGTTTTGAATTTGAAAATATCAATTTTTTCGATTTTGCGCTCAGGTATCAATCTATTTTAACTTACTTGATATGAACGATATTGGGGTCTGCTCATAGGATGTTTGAGGTGCTGATTATGAAAATGATTTTGATTTCGCGCTCAAGTATCAATTTTATTATTTAAGTATCAACTTAAGTTATATAAATGATATTGGGGTCCGCTTATAGGATATTTGAGGTGTTGATGAATTCAAAAATATTGATTTTTCGATTACGCCCTCAGGTATTCATTTATTTCAATTTACGCGATATAAACAATATTTGCGTCTGCACATAGGATATTTGAGGTTTTAAATTTGAAAATAATATCGATTTTTCGATGATCCGCTCAGGTATCGATTTATTTAAACTTATGCAATATAAACCATATTGGGGTCTACTCATAGTATATTTGAGGTGCTGATTATAAAAATAATATCGATTTTTCGATTATGCGCTCAGGTATCAATCTATTTTAACTTACTCGATATAAACGATATTGGGGTCTGCTCATAGGATGTTAGAGGTGCTGATTATGAAAATGATTTTGATTTCGCGCTCAAGTATCAATTTATTTCAACATATGCAATATAAACGATATAGGGTTCCGCTCATAGGATATTTGAGGTGTTCGATTTTAAAATATCGATTTTTTCAATTACGCGCTCAGGTATTGATTTATTTCATTTTAAGTTATATAAATAATATTGAGATCCGCTTATAGGATATTTGAGGTGTTGAATTTGAAAATGAAATAGATTTTTATATTATATTCTCAAGTATCAATTTATTTCAACATACGCAATATAAACGATATCAGGTTCCGCTCATAGGATATTAGAGGTGTTGAATTTTAAAATGAAATAGATTTTTAAATTATATGTTCAAGTATCAATTTATTTCAACATACGCAATATAAACGATATCGGGGTCTGCTCATTGGATATTTGAGGTTTTGAATTTGAAAATATCAATTTTTTCGATTTTGCGCTCAGGTATCAATCTATTTTAACTTACTTGATATGAACGATATTGGGGTCTGCTCATAGGATGTTTGAGGTGCTGATTATGAAAATGATTTTGATTTCGCGCTCAAGTATCAATTTTATTATTTAAGTATCAACTTAAGTTATATAAATGATATTGGGGTCCGCTTATAGGATATTTGAGGTGTTGATGAATTCAAAAATATTGATTTTTCGATTACGCCCTCAGGTATTCATTTATTTCAATTTACGCGATATAAACAATATTTGCGTCTGCACATAGGATATTTGAGGTTTTAAATTTGAAAATAATATCGATTTTTCGATGATCCGCTCAGGTATCGATTTATTTCAACTTATGCAATATTAACCATATTGGGGTCTACTAATAGTATATTTGAGGTGCTGATTATAAAAATAATATCGATTTTTTGATTTTGCGCTCAGGTATCAATTTATTTCAACTTATGCGACATAAATGATATTTTCGCTCATAGGTTATTTGAGGTGTTGAATTTCAAAATGAAATAGATTTTTCAATTACGCACTCAGGTATCAATTTATTTCAACTTAAGTTATATAAATGATATTGGGGTCCGCTTATAGGTTATTTTAGGTGTTGAATTTAAAAAAGGAATAGATTTTTTGATTACATGCTTAGGTATCAAATTATTTCATTTTACGCAATATAAATAATATTGGGGTCTACTCATAGGATGTTTGAGGTGTTGAATTTGAAAATGATATCGATTTTTCGCTATTGCACTCAGGTATCAATTTATTTCAACTTACGTGATATAAATGATATTGGGGTTTGCTCATAGGATATTTGAGGTGTTGAATTTTAAAATGAAATAGATTTTTATATTATATGCTCAAGTATCAATTTATTTCAACATACGCAATATAAACGATATCAGGTTCCGCTCACAGGATATTTGAGGTGTTGAATTTGAAAATGAAATAGATTTTTATATTATATGCTCAAGTATCAATTTATTTCAACATACACAATATAAACGATATCAGGTTCCGCTCATAGGATATTAGAGGTTTTGAATTTGAAAATATCGATTTTTTCGATTATGCGCTCAGGTATCAATCTATTTTAACTTACTTGATATAAACGATATCGGGGTCTGCTCATTGGATATTTGAGGTTTTGAATTTGAAAATATCAATTTTTTCGATTTTGCGCTCAGGTATCAATCTATTTTAACTTACTTGATATAAACGATATTGGGGTCTGCTCATAGGATGTTTGAGGTGCTGATTATGAAAATGGTTTTGATTTCGCGCTCAAGTATCAATTTATTTCATTTTAAGTTATATAAATAATATCGAGATCCGCTTATAGGATATTTGAGTTGTTGTATTTTAAAATGATATCGATTTTTTCAATTACGCGCCCAGGTATTGATTTATTTCAACTTAAGTTATATAAATGATATTGGGGTCCGCTTATAGGATATTTGAGGTGTTGATGAATTTAAAAATATTGATTTTTCGATTACCCCCTCAGGTATTCATTTATTTCAATTTACGCGATATAAACAATATATGCGTCCACACATAGGATATTTGAGGTTTTAAATTTGAAAATGAAATAAATTTTTTTAATTATATGCTCGAGTATCAATTTATTTCAACATACGCAGTATAAACGATATCGGGGTCTGCTCATTGGATATTTGAGGATTTGAATTTGAAAATATCGATTTTTTCGATTATGCGCTCAGGTATCAATCTATTTTAACTTACTCGATATAAACGGTATTGGGGTCTGCTCATAGGATGTTTGAGGTGCTGATTATGAAAATGATTTTGATTTCGCGCTCAAGTATCAATTTATTTCAACTTACCCAATAGAAACGATATCGGGATCCGCTCATAGGATATTTCAGTTGTTGGTTTTGAAAATGAAATAAATATTTTAATCTTGCGCTTAGGTATCGATTTATTTCAACATACGCTATATAAACTATATTGGGGTCTGCTCATTGGATATTTGAGGTTTTGAATTTGAATATGAAATAAATATTTTAATTTTGCGCTTAGGTATCGATTTATTTCAAATTTACGCGATATAAATGATATTGGGGTTCGCTCATAGGATATTTGAGGTGTTGAATTTTAAAATGAAAAAGATTTTCCAATTGTATGCTTAAGTATCAATTTATTTCAACATACGCAATATAAACTATATTGGCTATATAAACTATATTGGGGTTTGCTCGTAGTATATTTGAGGTGCTGATTATGAAAATGATATCGATTTTTTGAATTTGTACTCAGGTATCAATTTATTTCAACTTACGCGATATAAATGATATTGGGGTCTGCTCATAGGATGTTTGAGGTTCTGATTATGATAATGGTTATATTTTGCGCTCAAGTATTAATTTATTTCAACATAGGCAATATGAACGATATAGGGTTCCGCTCATAGGATATTTGAGGTGTTGAATTTTAAAATGAAATAGATTTTTCAATTGTATGCTCAAGTATCAATTTATTTCAACATACGCAATATAAACGATATTGGGTTCCGCTTATAGGATATTTGAGGTGTTCAAATTTAAAATGATATCAATTTTTTTAATTACGCGCTCAGGTATTGATTTATTTCAACTTAATAAATGATGTCGAGTTCCGCTTATAGGATATTTGAGTTGCTGAATTTTAAAATGATATCGATTTTTCGATTTTGCGCTCCGGTATCAATTTATTTCAACTTACGTGATATAAATAATATAGGGGTTTCCTCATAAGTTATTTTAGGTGTTTAATTTAAAAAAGAATTAGATTTTTTGATTACATGCTCAGGTATCGAATTATTTCAACTTACGCAATATAAACCATGTTGGTGTCTGCTCATAGGATATTTTAGGTTTGCTTTTGAAAATGAAAGATCTAATTTAATTTCGCGCTCAGGTATTGATTTATTTCAACTTACGCTATATAAACTATATAGGGGTCTCCTCATAGTATATTTGAGGTGCTGATTATGAAAATGATATCGATTTTTCGATTTTGCGCTCAGGTATCAATTTATTTCAACTTACGCGATATAAATGATATTGGGGTTTGCTCATAGGTTGTTTTAGGTGTTGAATTTGAAAAAGGAATAGATTTTTTGATTACATGCTCAGGTATCCAATTATTTCAACATACCCAATATAAACGATATCGGGGTCTGCTCATTGGATATTTGAGGTTTTGAATTTGAAAATATCGATTTTTTCGATTATGCGCTCAGGTATCAATCTATTTTAACTTACTCGATATAAACGATATTGGGGTCTGCCCATAGGATGTTTGAGGTGCTGATAATGAAAATGATTTTGATTTCGCGCTTAAGTATCAATTTATTTCAACATACGCAATATAAACGATATAGGGCTCAGCTCATAGGATATTTGAGGTGTTCGAGTTTAAAATGATATCGATTTTTTCAATTACGCGCTCAGGTATTGATTTATTTCAACTTAAGTTACATAAATAATATTGAGATCCGCTTATAGGATATTTGAGTTGTTTAATTTTAAAATGATATCGTTTTTTTGAATTTGCGCTCCGGTATCAATTTATTTCAACTTACGCGATATAAATGATATTGGGTTCGCTTATAGGATATTTTAGGTGTTGAATTTTAACATGAAATAGATTTTTTAATTATATGCTCAAGTATCAATTTATTTCAACATACGCAATATAAATAACAATATTTGCGTCCTTTCATAGGATATTTGAGGTGTTAAATTTGAATATGAAATAAATATTTTAATTTCGCGCTTAGGTATCGATTTATTTCAACTTACGCTATATTAACTATATTGGGGTCTGCTCATAGTATATTTGAGGTGCTGATTATGAAAATGATATCGACTTTTTGATTTTGCACTCAGGTATCAATTTATTTCAACTTACGCGATATAAATGATATTGTGGTTCGCTCATAGGTTATTTTAGGTGTTGAATTTAAAAAAGGAATAGATTTTTTGATTACATGCTCAGGTATCGAATTATTTCAACATACGCTATATAAACTATATTGGGGTCTGCTCATAGTATATTTGAGGTGCTGGTTATGAAAATGATATCGATTTTTTGACTTTGCACTCAGGTATCAATTTATTTCAACTTACTTGATATAAATGATATCGGGGTCTGCTCATTGAATATTTGAGGTTTTGAATTTGAAAATATCGATTTTTTCGATTTTGCGCTCAGGTATCAATCTATTTTAACTTACTTGATATAAACGATATTGGGGTCTGCTTATAGGATGTTTGAGGTGCTGATTATGAAAATGATTTTGATTTCGCTCTCAAGTATCAATTTATTTTAAAATACGCAATATAAACGATATCGGGTTCTGCTCAAAGGATATTTGAGGTGTTGAATTTGAAAATATCGATTTTTTCGATTATGCGCTCAGGTATCAATCTATTTTAACTTACTCGATATAAACGATATTGGGGTCTGCTCAGAGGATGTTAGAGGTGCTGGTTATGAAAATGATATCGATTTTTTGACTTTGCACTCAGGTATCAATTTATTTCAACTTACGCGATATAAATGATATCGGGGTCTGCTCATTGAATATTTGAGGTTTTGAAGTTGAAAATATAGATTTTTTCGATTATGCGCTCAGGTATCAATCTATTTGAACTTACTTGATATAAACGATATTGGGGTCTGCTTATAGGATGTTTGAGGTGCTGATTATGAAAATGATTTTGATTTCGCTCTCAAGTATCAATTTATTTTAACATACGCAATATAAACGATATCGGGTTCCGCTCATAGGATATTTGAGGTGTTGAATTTTAAAATGAAATAGATTTTTCAATTATATGCTCAAGTATCAATTTATTTGAACATACGCGATATAAACGATACTGGATTCCGCTCATACGATATTTGAGTTGTTGAATTTTAAAATGATATCGATTTTTTTACTTACGCGCTCAGGTATTGATTTATTTCAACTTAAGTTATATAAATGATATTAGGGTCCGCTTATAGGATATTTAAGGTGTTGATGAATTCTAAAATATTGATTTTTCGATTACGCCCTCAGGTATTCATTTATTTTAATTTACTCGATATAAAATATATTTTCCTCCGTTCATAGGATATTTGAGGTGTTAAATTTGAAAATAATATCGATTTTTCGATTATGCGCTCAGGTATCGATTTATTTCATTTTAAGTTATATAAATAATATCGAGATCCGCTTATAGGATATTTGAGGTGTTCAATTTTAAAATGATATCGATTTTTTCAATTACGCGCCCAGGTATTGATTTATTTCAACTTAAGTTATATAAACCATATTGGGGTCCACTCATAGGATATTTCAGATGTTGATTTGAAAATGAAATAAATATTTTAATTTCGCGCTTAGGTATCAATTTATTTCAACTTGCGCAATATAAACAATATTGGGGTCTGCTCATAGGATATTTGAGGTGTTGAATTTGAAATTGATATCATCTTTTCGATTACACGCTCAGGTATCAATTTATTTCAACTCAATAATATTTAAGGGATATAAACGATATTAGGGTCGGCTCATAGGTTTTTTGAGGTGTTGAATTTAAGAATATCTATTTTTCGATTACTCGCTCAGGTATTAATTTCTTTCAACTTACGCAATATAAATGATATTGGGTTCCGCTCATAGGATATTTGAGGTGTTGAATTTGAATATATCAATTTTTCGATTACGCTCACAGGTATCGATTTATTTCAATTCACGCGATGTAAATGATATTGGGTTCTGCTTATAGGTTATTTGAAGTGTTGAATTTGAAAATGAAATAGATTTTTCGATTAAGCGCTTATGTATCGATTTATTTCAACTTACGTGATATAAACGATATTGGGGTCGAATCAAAGGTTATTTAAGGTGCTAAATTTGAAAATGATATCGATTTTTATTTTATGATTCTGCGATCGCGTATCGAATAATTTCAACTTACACAATATAAACTATATTGGGGTCCCCTCATAGTTTATTTGAGGTGGTGAATTTGAAAATGAAATAAATTTTGATTTTATGATTCTGCGCTCGCGTATCGATTAATTTGAACTTATGCAATATAAACTATAATGGGGTCCCCTCATAGTTTATTTGAGGTGCTGAATTTGAAAATGAAATAGATTTTGATTTTATGATTCCGCACTCGCCAATCAATTAATTTTAACTTAGGCAATATAAAAGATTTTTCGATTAAGCGCTCAGGTATCGATTTATTTCAACTTGCGCAATATAACAATATTGGGGTCTGCTCATAGGATATTTGAGGTGTTGAATTTGAAATTGATATCAACTTTTCGATTATGCGCTCAGGTATCGATTTATTTCAACTCAATAATATTTAAGGGACTCATAGGATGTTTGAGGTGTTGAATTTGAAAATGATATCGATTTTTCGCTATTGCGCTTAGGTATCAATTTATTTCAACTTACGCGATATAAATGATATTGGGGTTCGCTCATAGGATATTTGAAGTGTTGAATTTTAATATGAAATAGATTTTATAATTATATGCTCAAGTATCAATTTATTTCAACATACGCAATATAAACCATATTGGGGTCTGCTCATAGGATATTTCAGATGTTGATTTTGAAAATATCGATTTTATCGATTATGCACTCAGGTATCAATCTATTTTAACTTACTCGATATAAACGATATTAAGGTCTGCTCATAGGATGTTTGAGGTGCTGATTAAGAAAATGATTTTGATTTTGCGCTCCAGTATCAATTTATTTCAACATACGCAATATAAACGATATAGGGTTCCGCTCATAGGATATTTGAGGTGTTCGATTTTAAAATATCGATTTTTTCAATTACGCGCTCAGGTATTGATTTATTTCATTTTAAGTTATATAAATAATATCGAGATCCGCTTATAGGATATTTGAGGTGTTCAATTTTAAAATGATATCGATTTTTTCAATTACGCGCCCAGGTATTGATTTATTTCAACTTAAGTTATATAAACGATATTGGGGTCCACTCATAGGATATTTCAGATGTTGATTTTGAAAATGAAATAAATATTTTAATTTCGCGCTTAGGTATCTATTTATTTCAACTTGCGCAATATAACAATATTGGGGTCTGCTCATAGGATATTTGAGGTGTTGAATTTGAAATTGATATCAACTTTTCGATTATGCGCTCAGGTATCGATTTATTTCTACTTACGCAATATAAACCATATTGGGGTCCACTCATAGGATATTTCAGATGTTGATTTTGAAAATGAAATAAATATTTTAATTTCGCGCTTAGGTATCGATTTATTTCAACTTGCGCAATATAAACAATATTGGGGTCTGCTCATAGGATATTTGAGGTGTTGAATTTGAAATTGATATCAACTTTTTGATTACGCGCTCAGGTATCAATTTATTTCAACTCAATAATATTTAAGGGACTCATAGGATGTTTGAGGTGTTGAATTTGAAAATGATATCGATTTTTCGCTATTGCGCTTAGGTATCAATTTATTTCAACTTACGCGATATAAATGATATTGGGGTTCGCTCATAGGATATTTGAAGTGTTGAATTTTAATATGAAATAGATTTTATAATTATATGCTCAAGTATCAATTTATTTCAACATACGCAATATAAACCATATTGGGGTCTGCTCATAGGATATTTCAGGTGTTGATTTTGAAAATGAAATAAATATTTTAATTTCGCGCTTAGGTATCGATTTATTTCAACATATGCAATATAAACGATATCGGGGTCTGCTCATTGGATATTTGAGGTTTTGAATTTGAAAATATCGATTTTATCGATTATGCACTCAGGTATCAATCTATTTTAACTTACTCGATATAAACGATATTAGGGTCTGCTCATAGGATGTTTGAGGTGCTGATTATGAAAATGATTTTGATTTTGCGCTCCAGTATCAATTTATTTCAACTTACGCGATATAAATGATATTGGGGTTCGCTCATAGGATATTTGAGGTGCTGATTATGAAAATGATTTTGATTTTGCGCTCCAGTATCAATTTATTTCAACTTACGCGATATAAATGATATTGGGGTTCGCTCATAGGATATTTGAGGTGTTCAATTTTAAAATGATATCGATTTTTTCAATTACGCGCCCAGGTATTGATTTATTTCAACTTAAGTTATATAAACGATATTGGGGTCCACTCATAGGATATTTCAGATGATGATTTTGAAAATGAGATAAATATTTTAATTTCGCGCTTAGGTATCGATTTATTTCAACTTGCGCAATATAAACAATATTGGGGTCTGCTCATAGGATATTTGAGGTGTTGAATTTGAAATTGATATCAACTTTTCGATTACGCGCTCAGGTATCAATTTATTTCAACTCAATAATATTTAAGGGACTCATAGGATGTTTGAGGTGTTGAATTTGAAAATGATATCGATTTTTCGCTATTGCGCTTAGGTATCAATTTATTTCAACTTACGCGATATAAATGATATTGGGGTTCGCTCATAGGATATTTGAAGTGTTGAATTTTAAAATGAAATAGATTTTATAATTATATGCTCAAGTATCAATTTATTTCAACATACGCAATATAAACCATATTGGGGTCTGCTCATAGGATATTTCAGGTTTTGATTTTGAAAATGAAATAAATATTTTAATTTCGCGCTTAGGTATCGATTTATTTCAACATACGCTATATAAACTATATTGGGGTCTGCTCATTGGATATTTGAGGTTTTGAATTTGAAAATATCGATTTTATCGATTATGCGCTCAGGTATTGATTTATTTCAACTTACGCTATATAAACTATATAGGGGTCTCCTCATAGTATATTTGAGGTGCTGATTATGAAAATGATATCGATTTTTCGCTTAGGTATCAATTTATTTCAACTTACGCGATATAAATGATATTGGGGTTCGCTCATAGGTTGTTTTAGGTGTTGAATTTGAAAAAGGAATAGATTTTTTGATTACATGCTCAGGTATCCAATAATTTCAACATACCCAATATAAACGATATCAGGGTCTGCTCATTGGATATTTGAGGTTTTGAATTTGAAAATATCGATTTTTTCGATTATGCGCTCAGGTATCAATCTATTTTAACTTACTCGATATAAACGATATTGGGGTCTGCCCATAGGATGTTTGAGGTGCTGATAATGAAAATGATTTTGATTTCGCGCTTAAGTATCAATTTATTTCAACATACGCAATATAAACGATATAGGGCTCAGCTCATAGGATATTTGAGGTGTTCGAGTTTAAAATGATATCGATTTTTTCAATTACGCGCTCAGGTATTGATTTATTTCAACTTAAGTTACATAAATAATATTGAGATCCGCTTATAGGATATTTGAGTTGTTTAATTTTAAAATGATATCGTTTTTTCGATTTTGCGCTCCGGTATCAATTTATTTCAACTTACGCGATATAAATGATATTGGGTTCGCTTATAGGATATTTTAGGTGTTGAATTTTAAAATGAAATAAATTTTTTTTATTATATGCTCAAGTATCAATTTATTTCAACATATGCAATATAAACGATATCGGGGTCTGCTCATTGGATATTTGAGGTTTTGAATTTTAAAATGAAATAGATTTTTCAATTATATGCTCAAGTATCAATTTATTTCAACATACGCAATATAAATAACAATATTTGCGTCCTTTCATAGGATATTTGGGGTGTTAAATTTGAATATGAAATAAATATTTTAATTTCGGGCTTAGGTATCGATTTATTTCAACTTACGCTATATAAACTATATTGGGGTCTGCTCATAGTATATTTGAGGTGCTGATTATGAAAATGATATCGACTTTTTGATTTTGCACTCAGGTATCAATTTATTTCAACTTATGCGATATAAATGATATTGTGGTTCGCTCATAGGTTATTTTAGGTGTTGAATTTAAAAAAGGAATAGATTTTTTGATTACATGCTCAGGTATCCAATAATTTCAACATACGCTATATAAACTATATTGGGGTCTGCTCATAGTATATTTGAGGTGCTGGTTATGAAAATGATATCGACTTTTTGATTTTGCACTCAGGTATCAATTTATTTCAACTTATGCGATATAAATGATATTGTGGTTTGCTCATAGGTTATTTTAGGTGTTGAATTTAAAAAAGGAATAGATTTTTTGATTACATGCTCAGGTATCGAATTATTTCAACATACGCAATATAAACCATATTGGGGTCTGCTCATAGGATATTTCAGGTGTTGATTTTGAAAATGAAATAAATATTTTAATTTCGCACTTAGGTATCGATTTATTTCAACATACGCTATATAAACTATATTGGGGTCTGCTCATTGGATATTTGAGGTTTTGAATTTGAAAATACCGATTTTTTCGATTATGCGCTCAGGTATCAATCTATTTTAACTTACTCGATATAAACGATATTGGGGTCTGCTCAGAGGATGTTAGAGGTGCTGATTATGAAAATGATATCGATTTCTCGATTATGCACTCAGGTATCGATTCATTTCAACTACGCATTATAAACCATGTTGGGGTTCGCTCATAGGATAATTTAGGTGTTGAATGTGAAAAAGAAATAAATATTTTAATTTCGCGCTCATGTATCGATTTATTTCAACTTAAACCATATAATCGATCTTGGGGTCTGCTGAAGGGGATAATTAAGGTGTTGGATTTGAAAATGATATTGATTTTTTCGATTATATGCTCAAGTATCAATTTATTTCAACATACGCAATATAAATAACAATATTTGCGTCCTTTCATAGGATATTTGAGGTGTTAAATTTGAATATGAAATAAATATTTTAATTTCGCGCTTAGGTATCGATTTATTTCAACTTACGCTATATAAACTATATTGGGGTCTGCTCATAGTATATTTGAGGTGCTGGTTATGAAAATGATATCGATTTTTTGACTTTGCACTCAGGTATCAATTTATTTCAACTTACTTGATATAAATGATATCGGGGTCTGCTCATTGAATATTTGAGGTTTTGAATTTGAAAATATCGATTTTTTCGATTATGCGCTCAGGTATCAATCTATTTTAACTTACTTGATATAAACGATATTGGGGTCTGCTTATAGGATGTTTGAGGTGCTGATTATGAAAATGATTTTGATTTCGCTCTCAAGTATCAATTTATTTTAACATATGCAATATAAACGATATCGGGTTCTGCTCATAGGATATTTGAGTTGTTGAATTTGAAAATATCGATTTTTTCGATTATGCGCTCAGGTATCAATCTATTTTAACTTACTTGATATAAACGATATTGGGGTCTGCTCAGAGGATGTTAGAGGTGCTGGTTATGAAAATGATATCGATTTTTTGACTTTGCACTCAGGTATCAATTTATTTCAACTTACACGATATAAATGATATCGGGGTCTGCTTATTGAATATTTGAGGTTTTGAATTTGAAAATATAGATTTTTTCGATTATGCGCTCAGGTTTCAATCTATTTGAACTTACTTGATATAAACGATATTGGGGTCTGCTTATAGGATGTTTGAGGTGCTGATTATGAAAATGATTTTGATTTCGCTCTCAAGTATCAATTTATTTTAACATACGCAATATAAACGATATCGGGTTCCGCTCATAGGATATTTGAGGTGTTGAATTTTAAAATGAAATAGATTTTTCAATTATATGCTCAAGTATCAATTTATTTGAACATACGCGATATAAACGATACTGGGTTCCGCTCATACGATATTTGAGTTGTTGAATTTTAAAATGATATCGATTTTTTCACTTACGCGCTCAGGTATTGATTTATTTCAACTTAAGTTATATAAATGATATCGGGGTCTGCTTATTGAATATTTGAGGTTTTGAATTTGAAAATATAGATTTTTTCGATTATGCGCTCAGGTTTCAATCTATTTGAACTTACTTGATATAAACGATATTGGGGTCTGCTTATAGGATGTTTGAGGTGCTGATTATGAAAATGATTTTGATTTCGCTCTCAAGTATCAATTTATTTTAACATACGCAATATAAACGATATCGGGTTCCGCTCATAGGATATTTGAGGTGTTGAATTTTAAAATGAAATAGATTTTTCAATTATATGCTCAAGTATCAATTTATTTGAACATACGCGATATAAACGATACTGGGTTCCGCTCATACGATATTTGAGTTGTTGAATTTTAAAATGATATCGATTTTTTCACTTACGCGCTCAGGTATTGATTTATTTCAACTTAAGTTATATAAATGATATTGGGGTCCGCTTATAGGATATTTAAGGTGTTGATGAATTCTAAAATATTGATTTTTCGATTACGCCCTCAGGTATTCATTTATTTCAATTTACTCGATATAAAATATATTTTCCTCCGTTCATAGGATATTTGAGGTGTTAAATTTGAAAATAATATCGATTTTTCGATTATGCGCTCAGGTATCGATTTATTTCTACTTACGCAATATAAACCATATTGGGGTCCACTCATAGGATATTTCAGATGTTGATTTGAAAATGAAATAAATATTTTAATTTCGCGCTTAGGTATCATTTTATTTTAACATACGCAATATAAACCATATTGGGGTCTGCTCATAGGATATTTCAGGTGTTGATTTTGAAAATGAAATAAATATTTTAATTTCGCACTTAGGTATCGATTTATTTCAACATACGCTATATAAACTATATTGGGGTCTGCTCATTGGATATTTGAGGTTTTGAATTTGAAAATACCGATTTTTTCGATTATGCGCTCAGGTATCAATCTATTTTAACTTACTCGATATAAACGATATTGGGGTCTGCTCAGAGGATGTTAGAGGTGCTGATTATGAAAATGATATCGATTTCTCGATTATGCACTCAGGTATCGATTCATTTCAACTACGCATTATAAACCATGTTGGGGTTCGCTCATAGGATAATTTAGGTGTTGAATGTAAAAAAGAAATAAATATTTTAATTTCGCGCTCATGTATCGATTTATTTCAACTTACACCATATAATCGATCTTGGGGTCTGCTGAAGGGGATAATTAAGGTGTTGGATTTGAAAATGATATTGATTTTTTTGATTATGCGCACAGGTATCGATTAATTTCAACTTACGCGATATAAACAATATTGGGGTCCCCTCGTAGTTTATTTGAGGTGCTGAGTTTTAAAATGAAATAGATTTTGAGTTTAGCATTCCGCACTAGCCAATCGATTAATTTCAACTTATAGGTATTTATTAATTTCAATTTTTTAGGTATCAATTAATTATAACTTACTTAATGTAAATGATATTGGGGTCCCCTCATAGTTTATTTGAGGTGCCGAATTTGAAAATGAAATAGATTTTGATTTTTTGATTCCACACTCGCGTATCGATTAATTTCAACTTAGGCAATATAAACGATATTAGGGTATGCTTATAGGATATTTGAGGTGCTGATCATGAAAATAATATCAGTTTATTCGAATACGCGCTCGGGCATCGATTTATTTCAACTTACGCAATATAAACAAAATTGGGGTCTGCTTATAGGATATTTGAGGTGCTGATCATGAAAATGATATCAGGTTCTTCGAATACGCGCTCAGGCATCGATTTATTTCAACTTACACAATATAAACGATATTAGCGTCGGCTCATAGGATATTTGAGGTTTTGAATTCGAAATTGATATCGATTTTTCGATCAAGCGCTCAAGTATCAATTTATTTCAACTTACACGATTTAAACGATATTGGGGTCTGCTCATAGGATATTTGAGGTGTTAAATTTGAAAATAAATTCGATTTTCTGCTCAAGTATTGATTTATTTCAGCCTACACGATATAAATGATATTGGGGTTCGCTCATAGGTTATTTGAGGTGATGAATTTGAAAATGATATAGATTTTTTCGATTACGCGCTCAGGTATCGATTTATTTCAACTTGCGCAATATTAACAATATTGGGGTCTGCTCATAGGATATTTAAGGTGTTGCATTTGAAATTGATATCGACTTTTCGATTACGCGCTCAGGTATCGATTTATTTTAACTTGCGCAATATAAACAATATTGGGGTCTGCTCATAGGATATTTGAGGTGCTAAATTTGAAAATGAAATAGATTTTTCGATTAAGCGCTTAGGTATCGATTTATTTCAACTTACGCGATACAAACGATTTTGGAGTCCAATCAAAGGTTATTTAAGGTGCTAAATTTGAAAATGATATCGATTTTGATTTTATGATTCTGCGATCGCGTATCGAATAATTTCAACTTACACAATATAAACTATATTGGGGTCCCTTCATAGTTTATTTGAGGTGCTGAATTTGAAAATTAAATAGATTTTGATTTTATGATTCTAGGCATTTCAACTTATGCAATATAAACTATATTGGGGTCCCCTCATAGTTTATTTGAGGTGCTGAATTTGAAAATGAAATAGATTTTGATTTTATGATTCCGCACTCGCCAATTAATTAATTTCAACTTAGGCAATATAAACGATTTTTTGATTAAGCGCTCAGGTATGGATTAATTTCAACTTAGGCAATATAAATGATTTTTCGATTAAGCGCTCAGGTATCGATTTATTTCAACTTATGCGATATAAACGATATTGGGGTCCCCTCATAGTTTATTTGAGGTGCTGAATTTGAAAATTAAATAGATTTTGTTTTTATGATTCTGCACTTCCCAATCGATTAATTTCAACTTACACAATATAAACGATATTGGGGTCTGCTCAAATGTTATTCGAGGTGCTAAATTTGAAAATGATACAGATTTTTCGATTAAGCGCTTAGGTATCGATTTATTTCAATTTACACGATATAAATCTTAAATTAGTTTTGATTTTATGATTCTGCGATCGCGTATCGAATAATTTCAACTTACGCAATATAAACTATATTGGGGTCCCCTCATATTTTATTTGAGGTGCTGAATTTGAAATTGAAATAGATTTTGATTTTATGATTCCGCACCCGACAATCGATTAATTTCAACTTAGGCAATATAAACGATTTTTCGATTAAGCGCTCAGGTATCGATTAATTTCAACTTAGGCATTATAAATAATTTTTCGATTAAGCGCTCAGGCATCGATTTATTTCAACTTACGCAATATAAACGATATTGGGGTCTGCTCATAGGATATTTGAGGTGCTGATTATGAAAATTATATCGATTTTTGATTATGCGCTCGGGTATTGATTTATTTCAACTTACGCGATATAAACGATATTGGGGTCCACTTATAGGATATTTGAGGTGCTGAATTTGAAAATGAAATAGATTTTGATTTTCTGATTCTTCACTCCCGTATCGATTATTTTCAACTTACGCAATATAAACGATATTCGGGTCCCCTCATAGTTTTGTTGAGGTGCTGAATTTGAAAAGAAAATAGATTTTGATTTTTTTTTTTCTGCGCCCGCGTATGGGTAGGTATGGGCCCGTAGCTCCCAAAGCCAGATGAAAGGGCTGCTTCCTCATAGCTGTCTGGCCAGCTCCCCCACTCTTTCACAGCGTGGATGGATAACTGCTGCTAATGACCTGAGACGGTGCTTGCCTCCGATGGAGTACACCCATTCAGGCTGTAGTGGGGACCCCTCCTCCTTTACCAGGGCTTGGGACCTGCAACTCCCCTCGTGAGGAAAGTTGGCGGAGTTTTATATCAACTTATAAAGTATAAATGATATTGGGGCCCGCTCATAGGATATTTGAGGAGTTGAATTTAAAAATATCGATTTTTTCGATTATGCGCTCTGGTATCGATTTATTTCAGCTTACACAATGTAAATGATATTAGGGTCCCCTTATTGTTGGTTTGAGGTGCTGAATTTGAAAATGAAATAGATTTTGATTTTATGATTCCGCACTCGCGTAATCTTTAATTTCAACTGATAGGTATTTTATTCAACTTTATAGGTAATTATTAATTTCAACTTACACAATATAAACAATATTGGGGTCTGCTCATTGGATATTTGAGATGATGAATTTGAAAATGAAATAGATTTTGATTTTATGATTCCGCACTCGCCAATTATTTAATTTCAACTTAGGCAATAAAAACGATTTTTTGATTAAGCGCTCAGGTATGGATTAATTTCAACTTACGCAACATAAACGATTTTTCGATTAAGCGCTCAGGTATCGATTTATTTCAACTTATGCGATATAAACGATATTGGGGTCCCCTCATAGTTTATTTGAGGTGCTGAATTTGAAAATTAAATCGATTTTGTTTTTATGATTCTGCACTTCCCAATCGATTAATTTCAACTTACACAATATAAACGATATTGGGGTCCGCTCAAATGTTATTTGAGGTGCTAAATTTGAAAATGATATAGATTTTTCGATTAAGCGCTTAGGTATCGATTTATTTCAACTTACGCGATATAAACGATATTGGAGTCCACGCAAAGGTTATTCAAGGTGCTAAATTTGAAAATGATATCGATTTTGATTTTATGATTCTGCGATGGCGTATCGAATAATTTCAACTTACGCTATATAAACTATATTGGGGTCCCCTCATAGTTTATTTGAGGTGCTGAATTTGAAATTGAAATAAATTTTGATTTTATGATTCCGCACTCGCCAATCGATTGTTTTCAACTTATAGGTATTTTATTCAACTTTTCAGGTAACGATTAATTTTAACTTACGCAATATAAAAGATATTGGGGTCTCCTCATAGTTTATTTGAGGTGCTGAATTTGAAAATGAAATAGATTTTGATTTTATGATTCCGCACCCCCCAATCGATTAATTTTAACTTAATATTTATAAACGATATTGGGTTCTGCTCATAGGATATCTGAGGTGTTGAATTTGAAAATGATATCGATTTTGATTTTATGATTCTGCGCTCGCGTATCGATTAATTTCAACTTACGCAATATAAACTATATTAGGGTCCCCTCATAGTTTATTTGAGGTGCTGAATTTGAAAATGAAATAGATTTTGATTTTATGATTCCGCACCCGCCAATCGATTAATTTCAACTTAGGCAATATAAACGATTTTTCGATTAAGCGCTCAGGTATCGATTAATTTCAACTTGGGCAATATAAATGATTTTTCGATTAAGCGCTCAGGTATCGATTTATTTCAACTTACGCAATATAAACGATATTGGGGTCTGCTCATAGGATATTTGAGGTGCTGATTATGAAAATGATACCGATTTTTGATTATGCACTCAGGTATTGATTTATTTCAACTTACGCGATATAAACGATATTGGGGTCTGCTCATAGGATATTTGAGGTGTTGAATTTGAAATTGATATCGACTTTTTGATTACGCGCTCAGGTATCGATTTTTTTCAACTCAATAATATTTAAGGGATATAATCGATATTAGGGTCGGCTCATAGGTTTTTTGAGGTGTTGAATTTGAGAATATCTATTTTTCGATTACCCGCTCAGGTATTAATTTCTTTCAACTTGCTTTTATTCAACACTTATTTATATTAATCTTAATCAAGGATATTTGAGGTTTTAAATTTGAAATTGTTATCGACTTTTCGATTACGCGCTCAGGTATCGATTTATTTCAACTTGCGCAATATAAACAATATTGGGGTCTGCTCATAGGATATTTGAGGTGTTGAATTTGAAATTGATATCAACTTTATGATTACGCGCTCAGGTATCAATTTATTTCAACTCAATAATATTTAAGGGATATAAACGATATTAGGGTCGGCTCATAGGTTTTTTGAGGTGTTGAATTTAAGAATGATATCTATTTTTCGATTACTCGCTCAGGAATTAATTTCTTTCAACTTACGCGATATAAACGATATTGGGGTCCACTCATAGTTAATTTGAGGTGCTGAATTTGAAAATGAAATAGATTTTGATTTTCTGATTCCGCACTCGCGTATCGATTAATTTCAACTTACGCAATATAAACGATATTCGGGTCTCCTCATAGTTTATTTGAGGTGCTGAATTTGAAAATGAAATAGATTTTGATTTTATGATTCCGCACACGCCAATCGATTAATTTTAACTTAATATTTATAAACGATATTGGGGTCTGCTCATAGGATATTTGAGGTGTTGAATTTGAAAATGATATCGATTTTGATTTTATGATTTTGCGCTGGCGTATCGATTAATTTCAACTTAAATATAAACTATATAACAAATAAATATAAATATAAACTAGCAATATAAACTATATTAGGGTCCCCTCATAGTTTATTTGAGGTGTTGAATTTGAAAATGAAATAGATTTTAATTTTATGATTCCGCACCCGCCAATCGATTAATTTCAACTTAGGCAATATAAACGATTTTTTGATTGTGCGCTCAGGTATCGATTAATTTCAACTTAGGCAATATAAATGATTTTTCGATTAAGCGCTCAGGTATCGATTTATTTCAACTTACGCAATATAAACGATATTGGGGTCTACTCATAGGATATTTGAGGTGCTGATTATGAAAATGATATCGATTTTTGATTATGCGCTCAGGTATTGATTTATTTCAACTTACGCGATATAAACGATATTGGGGTCCACTCATATTATATTTGAGGTGCTGAATTTGAAAATGAAATAGATTTTTTCGATTATGTGCTCAGGTATCGATTAATTTAAGCTAATGCTATATAAACGATATTGGGGTCCCCTCATAGTTGATTTGAGGTGCTGAATTTGAAAATGAAATAGATTTTGATTTTCTGATTCCGCACTCGCGTATCAATTAATTTCAACTTATGCAATATAAACGATATTGGTGTCCCCTTATAGTTTATTTGAGGTGCTGAATTTGAAAAGGAAATAGATTTTAATTTTCTGATTCTGCGCTCGCGCATCGATTAATTTCAACTTACGCCGTATAAACAATATTGGGGTCTGCTCATAGGATATTTGAGATGATTAATTTGAAAATGATAATTATTTTTCGATTATGCACTGAGGTATCGATTTATTTCAGCTTATGCTATATGAATGATAATGGGGTCCCATCATTGTTTATTTGAGGTGCTGAATTTGAAAAGAAAATATATTTTGATTTTTCTATTCTGCGCTCGCGTATCGATTAATTTTAACTTAATATTTATAAACGATATTGGGGTCTGGTCATAGGATATTTGAGGTGTTGAATTTGAAATTGATAATTATTTCTCGATTAAGCGCTCGCGTATCGATTAATTTCAACTTATGCAATATAAACGATATTGGGGTCCACTCATATTTTGGTGGTGTTGAATTTGAATATGATGTCAATTATTCGATTGTGCGCTCAGGTATCAATTTATATCAACTTATAAAGTATAAATGATATTGGTGCCCGCTCATAGGATATTTGAGGTGTTGAATTTAAAAATATCGATTTTTTCAATTATGCGCTCTGGTATCGATTTATTTCAGCTTACACGATGTAAATGATATTAGGGTCCCCTTATTTTTGGTTTGAGGTGCTGAATTTGAAAATGAAATATATTTCTATTTTATGATTCCGCACACGCGTATTCATTAATTTCGACTGATAGGTATTTTATTCAACTTTATAGGTAATTATTAATTTCAACTTACACAATATAAACAATATTGGGGTCTGCTCATAGGATATTTGAGACGATTAATTTGAAAATGATAATTATTTTTCGATTATGCACTGAGGTATCGATTTATTTCAGCTTATGCTATATGAATGATAATGGGGTCCCATCATTGTTTATTTGAGGTGCTGAATTTGAAAATGAAATTGATTTTTATTTTATGATTCCGCACTCGCGTATCGATTAATTTCAACTTATAGGTATTTTATTCAACTTTATAGGTATCGATTGATTTCAACTTACGCAATATAAACGATATTGGGGTCTGCTCATAGGTTATTTGAGGTATTGAATTTGAAAATGAAATAGATTTTTCGATTATGGGCTGAGGTATCGATTTATTTCAACTTACGCAATATAAACAATATTGGGGTCCCCTCTTAGTTTATTTGAGATGATAAATTTGAAAATGATATCGATTTTTCGATTAAGCGCTCAGATATCATTTTAATAATATTAAAGGGATATAAAGGATATTAGGGTCCGTTCATAGGATATTTAAGGTGTTGAATTTAAAATATAGATTTTTTCGATTATGCGCTCAGGTATCGATTAATTTTAGCTTATGCGATATAGACGATATTGGGGTCCGCGAATAGGATAATTGAGGTGTTGAATTTAAAAATGATATTGATTTTTCGATTACACGCTCAGGTATCGATTTATTTCAACTTATGCAATATAAATGATATTGGGGTGCACTCATATTTTATTTGTGGTTTCGAATTTGAAAATAATGTCGATTTTCGATTACGCGCTCAGGTATCGATTTATTTCAGCTTATGCGATATAAACGATATTGGGGTCTGCTCATAGGATATTCGAAGTGCTGATTATGAAAATGATATCGATTTTTTGATTATGCGCTCAGGTATCGATTTATTTCAACTTTTGCAATATAATCGATATTGGGGTCCGCTCATAGGATGTTTGTGGTGCTGATTGTTGAATTTGAATTTATCAATTTTTTGATTACGCGCTCTGGTATCGATTTATTTCAATTTACGCGATGTAACTGAAATTGGGTTCTGCTTATAGGTTATTTGAGGTGTTGAATTTGAAAAGAAAATAGATTTTTCGATTACGCGTACACGAAGTGATTTATTTAAGCTAATGCTTTATAAACGATATTTGGGTCACCTCATAGTTTATTTGAGGTGCTGAATTTAAAAATGAAAGAAATTTTGATTTTCTGATTCCGCACTCGCGTATCGATTAATTTCAACTTAAGCAATATAAACGATATTGGGGTCCCCTCATAGTTTATTTGAGGTGCTGAATTTGAAATGAAAATAGATTTTGATTTTTTGAATCTGCGCTCGTGTATCGACTAATTTCAACTTACGCCATATAAACAATATTGGGGTCTGCTCATAGGATATTTGAGATGATGAATTTGAAAATGATAATTATTTTTCGATTAAGCGCTCAGTTATCGTTTTAATAATATTTCAGGGATATAAACGATATTAGGGTCGGCTCATAGGTTATTTGAGGTGTTGAATTTTAAAATATTGATTTTTTCGATTATGCACTGAGGTATCGATGCTGAATTTGAAAATGAAATAGATTTTGATTTTATGATTCCGCATTCGCGTATCTATTAATTTCAACTTATAGGTATTTTATTCAACTTTATAGGTATCGATTGATTTCAACTTACGCAATATAAATGATATTGGGGTCTGCTCATAGGTTATTTGAGGTATTGAATTTGAAAATGAAATAGATTTTTCGATTATGGGCTGAGGTATCGTTTGTATAATATTTAAGGGATATAAACGATATTAAAGTCAGCTCATAGATTATTTGAGGTGTTGAATTTTAAAATATCGATTTTTTCGATTGAGCGCTTAGGTATCGATTTATTTCAGTTCACACGATAGAAATGATATTGGGGTCCTCTCATTGGTTATTTGAGGTGCTGAATTTGAAAATTAAATAGATTTTGTTTTTATGATTCTGCACTCGCCAATCGATTAATTTCAACTTATTGTTTGTTTGAGGTGCTAAATTTGAAAATAAAATAGATTTTATGATTCCTCACACGCGTATCAATTAATTTTAACTTATAGGTATTTTATTCAACTTTTTAGGAATCGATTAATTTTACGATTATAAACGATATTGGGGTCTCCTCATAGTTTATTTGAGGTGCTGAATTTGAAAATATTATAGATTTTGATTTTATGATTCCGCACCAGCCAATTGATTAATTTTAACTTAATATATATAACGATATTGGGGTCTGCTCATAGGATATTTGAGGTGTTGAATTTGAAAATGATATTGATTTTGATTTTATGATTCTGCGCTCGCGTATCGATTAATTTCAACTTAAGCAATATAAACTAAATTAGGGTCCCCTCATAGTTTATTTGAGGTGCTGAATTTGAAAATGAAATAGATTTTGATTTTTGATTCCGCACCCGCCAATCAATTAATTTCAACTTAGGCAATATAAACGATTTTTCGATTAAGTGCTCAGGTATCGATTTATTTCAACTTAGGCAATATAAACGATTTTTCGATTAAGTGCTCAGGTATCGATTTATTTCAACTTACGCAATATAAACGATATTGGGGTCTGCTCATAGGATATTTGAGGTGCTGATTATGAAAATGATTTCGATTTTTCGATTATGCGCTCAGGTATCGATTTATATCAACTTATACAATATAAATGATATTGGGGCCCGCTCATAGGATATTTGGGGTGTTGAATTTAAAAATATCGATTTTTTCGATTATGCGCTCTGGTATCGATTTATTTTAGCTTACGTGATGTAAATGATATTAGGGTCCCCTTATTGTTTGTTTGAGGTGCTAAATTTGAAAATGAAATAGATTTCTATTTTATGATTCCGCACTCGCTAATTGATTAATTTCAACTTATAGGTATTTTATTCAACTGTATAAGTATTAATTAATTTCAACTTACACAATATAAATGATATTGGGGTCTGCTCATAGAATATTTGACGTGTTGAATTTGAAAATGAAATCAATTTTCTCCTCAGTTATCGATTTATTTCAACTTACGCGATATAAACGATATTGGGGTCCCCTCATAGGTTATTTGAGGTGTTGAATTTTAAAATATTGATTTTTTCGATTATGCACTGAGGTATCTATGCTGAATTTGAAAATGAAATAGATTTTGATTTTATGATTCTGCATTCGCGTATCTATTAATTTCAACTTATAGGTTTTTTATTCAACTTTATAGGTATCGATTGATTTCAACTTACGCAATATAAATGATATTGGGGTCTGCTCATAGGTTATTTGAGGTATTGAATTTGAAAATATTATAGATTTTGATTTTATGATTCCGCATTCGCGTATCTATTAATTTCAACTTATAGGTATTTTATTCAACTTTATAGGTATCGATTGATTTCAACTTACGCAATATAAATGATATTGGGGTCTGCTCATAGGTTATTTGAGGTATTGAATTTGAAAATGAAATAGATTTTTCGATTATGGGCTGAGGTATCGTTTGTATAATATTTAAGGGATATAAACGATATTAAAGTCAGCTCATAGATTATTTGAGGTGTTGAATTTTAAAATATCGATTTTTTCGATTGAGCGCTTAGGTATCGATTTATTTCAGTTCACACGATAGAAATGATATTGGGGTCCTCTCATTGGTTATTTGAGGTGCTGAATTTGAAAATTAAATAGATTTTGTTTTTATGATTCTGCACTCGCCAATCGATTAATTTCAACTTATTGTTTGTTTGAGGTGCTAAATTTGAAAATAAAATAGATTTTATGATTCCTCACACGCGTATCAATTAATTTTAACTTATAGGTATTTTATTCAACTTTTTAGGAATCGATTAATTTTACGATTATAAACGATATTGGGGTCTCCTCATAGTTTATTTGAGGTGCTGAATTTGAAAATATTATAGATTTTGATTTTATGATTCCGCACCAGCCAATTGATTAATTTTAACTTAATATATATAACGATATTGGGGTCTGCTCATAGGATATTTGAGGTGTTGAATTTGAAAATGATATTGATTTTGATTTTATGATTCTGCGCTCGCGTATCGATTAATTTCAACTTAAGCAATATAAACTAAATTAGGGTCCCCTCATAGTTTATTTGAGGTGCTGAATTTGAAAATGAAATAGATTTTGATTTTTGATTCCGCACCCGCCAATCAATTAATTTCAACTTAGGCAATATAAACGATTTTTCGATTAAGTGCTCAGGTATCGATTTATTTCAACTTAGGCAATATAAACGATTTTTCGATTAAGTGCTCAGGTATCGATTTATTTCAACTTACGCAATATAAACGATATTGGGGTCTGCTCATAGGATATTTGAGGTGCTGATTATGAAAATGATTTCGATTTTTCGATTATGCGCTCAGGTATCGATTTATATCAACTTATACAATATAAATGATATTGGGGCCCGCTCATAGGATATTTGGGGTGTTGAATTTAAAAATATCGATTTTTTCGATTATGCGCTCTGGTATCGATTTATTTTAGCTTACGTGATGTAAATGATATTAGGGTCCCCTTATTGTTTGTTTGAGGTGCTAAATTTGAAAATGAAATAGATTTCTATTTTATGATTCCGCACTCGCTAATTGATTAATTTCAACTTATAGGTATTTTATTCAACTGTATAAGTATTAATTAATTTCAACTTACACAATATAAATGATATTGGGGTCTGCTCATAGAATATTTGACGTGTTGAATTTGAAAATGAAATCAATTTTCTCCTCAGTTATCGATTTATTTCAACTTACGCGATATAAACGATATTGGGGTCCCCTCATAGGTTATTTGAGGTGTTGAATTTTAAAATATTGATTTTTTCGATTATGCACTGAGGTATCTATGCTGAATTTGAAAATGAAATAGATTTTGATTTTATGATTCTGCATTCGCGTATCTATTAATTTCAACTTATAGGTTTTTTATTCAACTTTATAGGTATCGATTGATTTCAACTTACGCAATATAAATGATATTGGGGTCTGCTCATAGGTTATTTGAGGTATTGAATTTGAAAATATTATAGATTTTGATTTTATGATTCCGCATTCGCGTATCTATTAATTTCAACTTATAGGTATTTTATTCAACTTTATAGGTATCGATTGATTTCAACTTACGCAATATAAATGATATTGGGGTCTGCTCATAGGTTATTTGAGGTATTGAATTTGAAAATGAAATAGATTTTTCGATTATGGGCTGAGGTATCGTTTGTATAATATTTAAGGGATATAAACGATATTAAAGTCAGGTCATAGATTATTTGAGGTGTTGAATTTTAAAATATCGATTTTTTCGATTGAGCGCTTAGGTATCGATTTATTTCAGTTCACACGATAGAAATGATATTGGGGTCCTCTCATTGGTTATTTGAGGTGCTGAATTTGAAAATTAAATAGATTTTGTTTTTATGATTCTGCACTCGCCAATCGAATAATTTCAACTTATTGTTTGTTTGAGGTGCTAAATTTGAAAATAAAATAGATTTTATGATTCCTCACACGCGTATCAATTAATTTTAACATATAGGTATTTTATTCAACTTTTTAGGAATCGATTAATTTTACGATTATAAACGATATTGGGGTCCTCTCATTGGTTATTTGAGGTGCTGAATTTGAAAATTAAATAGATTTTGTTTTTATGATTCTGCACTCGCCAATCGATTAATTTTAACTTAATATATATAACGATATTGGGGTCTGCTCATAGGATATTTGAGGTGTTGAATTTGAAAATGATATTGATTTTGATTTTATGATTCTGCGCTCGCGTATCGATTAATTTCAACTTAAGCAATATAAACTAAATTAGGGTCCCCTCATAGTTTATTTGAGGTGCTGAATTTGAAAATGAAATAGATTTTGATTTTTGATTCCGCACCCGCCAATCAATTAATTTCAACTTAGGCAATATAAACGATTTTTCGATTAAGTGCTCAGGTATCGATTTATTTCAACTTAGGCAATATAAACGATTTTTCGATTAAGTGCTCAGGTATCGATTTATTTCAACTTACGCAATATAAACGATATTGGGGTCTGCTCATAGGATATTTGAGGTGCTGATTATGAAAATGATTTCGATTTTTCGATTATGCGCTCAGGTATCGATTTATATCAACTTATACAATATAAATGATATTGGGGCCCGCTCATAGGATATTTGGGGTGTTGAATTTAAAAATATCGATTTTTTCGATTATGCGCTCTGGTATCGATTTATTTTAGCTTACGTGATGTAAATGATATTAGGGTCCCCTTATTGTTTGTTTGAGGTGCTAAATTTGAAAATGAAATAGATTTCTATTTTATGATTCCGCACTCGCTAATTGATTAATTTCAACTTATAGGTATTTTATTCAACTGTATAAGTATTAATTAATTTCAACTTACACAATATAAATGATATTGGGGTCTGCTCATAGAATATTTGACGTGTTGAATTTGAAAATGAAATCAATTTTCTCCTCAGTTATCGATTTATTTCAACTTACGCGATATAAACGATATTGGGGTCCCCTCATAGGTTATTTGAGGTGTTGAATTTTAAAATATTGATTTTTTCGATTATGCACTGAGGTATCTATGCTGAATTTGAAAATGAAATAGATTTTGATTTTATGATTCTGCATTCGCGTATCTATTAATTTCAACTTATAGGTTTTTTATTCAACTTTATAGGTATCGATTGATTTCAACTTACGCAATATAAATGATATTGAGGTCTGCTCATAGGTTATTTGAGGTATTGAATTTGAAAATATTATAGATTTTGATTTTATGATTCCGCATTCGCGTATCTATTAATTTCAACTTATAGGTATTTTATTCAACTTTATAGGTATCGATTGATTTCAACTTACGCAATATAAATGATATTGGGGTCTGCTCATAGGTTATTTGAGGTATTGAATTTGAAAATGAAATAGATTTTTCGATTATGGGCTGAGGTATCGTTTGTATAATATTTAAGGGATATAAACGATATTAAAGTCAGCTCATAGATTATTTGAGGTGTTGAATTTTAAAATATCGATTTTTTCGATTGAGCGCTTAGGTATCGATTTATTTCAGTTCACACGATAGAAATGATATTGGGGTCCTCTCATTGGTTATTTGAGGTGCTGAATTTGAAAATTAAATAGATTTTGTTTTTATGATTCTGCACTCGCCAATCGATTAATTTCAACTTATTGTTTGTTTGAGGTGCTAAATTTGAAAATAAAATAGATTTTATGATTCCTCACACGCGTATCAATTAATTTTAACTTATAGGTATTTTATTCAACTTTTTAGGAATCGATTAATTTTACGATTATAAACGATATTGGGGTCTCCTCATAGTTTATTTGAGGTGCTGAATTTGAAAATATTATAGATTTTGATTTTATGATTCCGCACCAGCCAATTGATTAATTTTAACTTAATATATATAACGATATTGGGGTCTGCTCATAGGATATTTGAGGTGTTGAATTTGAAAATGATATTGATTTTGATTTTATGATTCTGCGCTCGCGTATCGATTAATTTCAACTTAAGCAATATAAACTAAATTAGGGTCCCCTCATAGTTTATTTGAGGTGCTGAATTTGAAAATGAAATAGATTTTGATTTTTGATTCCGCACCCGCCAATCAATTAATTTCAACTTAGGCAATATAAACGATTTTTCGATTAAGTGCTCAGGTATCGATTTATTTCAACTTAGGCAATATAAACGATTTTTCGATTAAGTGCTCAGGTATCGATTTATTTCAACTTACGCAATATAAACGATATTGGGGTCTGCTCATAGGATATTTGAGGTGCTGATTATGAAAATGATTTCGATTTTTCGATTATGCGCTCAGGTATCGATTTATATCAACTTATACAATATAAATGATATTGGGGCCCGCTCATAGGATATTTGGGGTGTTGAATTTAAAAATATCGATTTTTTCGATTATGCGCTCTGGTATCGATTTATTTTAGCTTACGTGATGTAAATGATATTAGGGTCCCCTTATTGTTTGTTTGAGGTGCTAAATTTGAAAATGAAATAGATTTCTATTTTATGATTCCGCACTCGCTAATTGATTAATTTCAACTTATAGGTATTTTATTCAACTGTATAAGTATTAATTAATTTCAACTTACACAATATAAATGATATTGGGGTCTGCTCATAGAATATTTGACGTGTTGAATTTGAAAATGAAATCAATTTTCTCCTCAGTTATCGATTTATTTCAACTTACGCGATATAAACGATATTGGGGTCCCCTCATAGGTTATTTGAGGTGTTGAATTTTAAAATATTGATTTTTTCGATTATGCACTGAGGTATCTATGCTGAATTTGAAAATGAAATAGATTTTGATTTTATGATTCTGCATTCGCGTATCTATTAATTTCAACTTATAGGTTTTTTATTCAACTTTATAGGTATCGATTGATTTCAACTTACGCAATATAAATGATATTGGGGTCTGCTCATAGGTTATTTGAGGTATTGAATTTGAAAATATTATAGATTTTGATTTTATGATTCCGCATTCGCGTATCTATTAATTTCAACTTATAGGTATTTTATTCAACTTTATAGGTATCGATTGATTTCAACTTACGCAATATAAATGATATTGGGGTCTGCTCATAGGTTATTTGAGGTATTGAATTTGAAAATGAAATAGATTTTTCGATTATGGGCTGAGGTATCGTTTGTATAATATTTAAGGGATATAAACGATATTAAAGTCAGCTCATAGATTATTTGAGGTGTTGAATTTTAAAATATCGATTTTTTCGATTGAGCGCTTAGGTATCGATTTATTTCAGTTCACACGATAGAAATGATATTGGGGTCCTCTCATTGGTTATTTGAGGTGCTGAATTTGAAAATTAAATAGATTTTGTTTTTATGATTCTGCACTCGCCAATCGATTAATTTCAACTTATTGTTTGTTTGAGGTGCTAAATTTGAAAATAAAATAGATTTTATGATTCCTCACACGCGTATCAATTAATTTTAACTTATAGGTATTTTATTCAACTTTTTAGGAATCGATTAATTTTACGATTATAAACGATATTGGGGTCTCCTCATAGTTTATTTGAGGTGCTGAATTTGAAAATATTATAGATTTTGATTTTATGATTCCGCACCAGCCAATTGATTAATTTTAACTTAATATATATAACGATATTGGGGTCTGCTCATAGGATATTTGAGGTGTTGAATTTGAAAATGATATTGATTTTGATTTTATGATTCTGCGCTCGCGTATCGATTAATTTCAACTTAAGCAATATAAACTAAATTAGGGTCCCCTCATAGTTTATTTGAGGTGCTGAATTTGAAAATGAAATAGATTTTGATTTTTGATTCCGCACCCGCCAATCAATTAATTTCAACTTAGGCAATATAAACGATTTTTCGATTAAGTGCTCAGGTATCGATTTATTTCAACTTAGGCAATATAAACGATTTTTCGATTAAGTGCTCAGGTATCGATTTATTTCAACTTACGCAATATAAACGATATTGGGGTCTGCTCATAGGATATTTGAGGTGCTGATTATGAAAATGATTTCGATTTTTCGATTATGCGCTCAGGTATCAATTTATATCAACTTATACAATATAAATGATATTGGGGCCCGCTCATAGGATATTTGGGGTGTTGAATTTAAAAATATCGATTTTTTCGATTATGCGCTCTGGTATCGATTTATTTTAGCTTACGTGATGTAAATGATATTAGGGTCCCCTTATTGTTTGTTTGAGGTGCTAAATTTGAAAATGAAATAGATTTCTATTTTATGATTCCGCACTCGCTAATTGATTAATTTCAACTTATAGGTATTTTATTCAACTGTATAAGTATTAATTAATTTCAACTTACACAATATAAACGATATTGGGGTCTGCTCATAGAATATTTGACGTGTTGAATTTGAAAATGAAATCAATTTTCTCCTCAGTTATCGATTTATTTCAACTTACGCGATATAAACGATATTGGGGTCCCCTCATAGGTTATTTGAGGTGTTGAATTTTAAAATATTGATTTTTTCGATTATGCACTGAGGTATCTATGCTGAATTTGAAAATGAAATAGATTTTGATTTTATGATTCTGCATTCGCGTATCTATTAATTTCAACTTATAGGTTTTTTATTCAACTTTATAGGTATCGATTGATTTCAACTTACGCAATATAAATGATATTGGGGTCTGCTCATAGGTTATTTGAGGTATTGAATTTGAAAATATTATAGATTTTGATTTTATGATTCCGCATTCGCGTATCTATTAATTTCAACTTATAGGTATTTTATTCAACTTTATAGGTATCGATTGATTTCAACTTACGCAATATAAATGATATTGGGGTCTGCTCATAGGTTATTTGAGGTATTGAATTTGAAAATGAAATAGATTTTTCGATTATGGGCTGAGGTATCGTTTGTATAATATTTAAGGGATATAAACGATATTAAAGTCAGCTCATAGATTATTTGAGGTGTTGAATTTTAAAATATCGATTTTTTCGATTGAGCGCTTAGGTATCGATTTATTTCAGTTCACACGATAGAAATGATATTGGGGTCCTCTCATTGGTTATTTGAGGTGCTGAATTTGAAAATTAAATAGATTTTGTTTTTATGATTCTGCACTCGCCAATCGATTAATTTCAACTTATTGTTTGTTTGAGGTGCTAAATTTGAAAATAAAATAGATTTTATGATTCCTCACACGCGTATCAATTAATTTTAACTTATAGGTATTTTATTCAACTTTTTAGGAATCGATTAATTTTACGATTATAAACGATATTGGGGTCTCCTCATAGTTTATTTGAGGTGCTGAATTTGAAAATATTATAGATTTTGATTTTATGATTCCGCACCAGCCAATTGATTAATTTTAACTTAATATATATAACGATATTGGGGTCTGCTCATAGGATATTTGAGGTGTTGAATTTGAAAATGATATTGATTTTGATTTTATGATTCTGCGCTCGCGTATCGATTAATTTCAACTTAAGCAATATAAACTAAATTAGGGTCCCCTCATAGTTTATTTGAGGTGCTGAATTTGAAAATGAAATAGATTTTGATTTTTGATTCCGCACCCGCCAATCAATTAATTTCAACTTAGGCAATATAAACGATTTTTCGATTAAGTGCTCAGGTATCGATTTATTTCAACTTAGGCAATATAAACGATTTTTCGATTAAGTGCTCAGGTATCGATTTATTTCAACTTACGCAATATAAACGATATTGGGGTCTGCTCATAGGATATTTGAGGTGCTGATTATGAAAATGATTTCGATTTTTCGATTATGCGCTCAGGTATCGATTTATATCAACTTATACAATATAAATGATATTGGGGCCCGCTCATAGGATATTTGGGGTGTTGAATTTAAAAATATCGATTTTTTCGATTATGCGCTCTGGTATCGATTTATTTTAGCTTACGTGATGTAAATGATATTAGGGTCCCCTTATTGTTTGTTTGAGGTGCTAAATTTGAAAATGAAATAGATTTCTATTTTATGATTCCGCACTCGCTAATTGATTAATTTCAACTTATAGGTATTTTATTCAACTGTATAAGTATTAATTAATTTCAACTTACACAATATAAATGATATTGGGGTCTGCTCATAGAATATTTGACGTGTTGAATTTGAAAATGAAATCAATTTTCTCCTCAGTTATCGATTTATTTCAACTTACGCGATATAAACGATATTGGGGTCCCCTCATAGGTTATTTGAGGTGTTGAATTTTAAAATATTGATTTTTTCGATTATGCACTGAGGTATCTATGCTGAATTTGAAAATGAAATAGATTTTGATTTTATGATTCTGCATTCGCGTATCTATTAATTTCAACTTATAGGTTTTTTATTCAACTTTATAGGTATCGATTGATTTCAACTTACGCAATATAAATGATATTGGGGTCTGCTCATAGGTTATTTGAGGTATTGAATTTGAAAATATTATAGATTTTGATTTTATGATTCCGCATTCGCGTATCTATTAATTTCAACTTATAGGTATTTTATTCAACTTTATAGGTATCGATTGATTTCAACTTACGCAATATAAATGATATTGGGGTCTGCTCATAGGTTATTTGAGGTATTGAATTTGAAAATGAAATAGATTTTTCGATTATGGGCTGAGGTATCGTTTGTATAATATTTAAGGGATATAAACGATATTAAAGTCAGGTCATAGATTATTTGAGGTGTTGAATTTTAAAATATCGATTTTTTCGATTGAGCACTTAGGTATCGATTTATTTCAGTTCACACGATAGAAATGATATTGGGGTCCTCTCATTGGTTATTTGAGGTGCTGAATTTGAAAATTAAATAGATTTTGTTTTTATGATTCTGCACTCGCCAATCGAATAATTTCAACTTATTGTTTGTTTGAGGTGCTAAATTTGAAAATAAAATAGATTTTATGATTCCTCACACGCGTATCAATTAATTTTAACATATAGGTATTTTATTCAACTTTTTAGGAATCGATTAATTTTACGATTATAAACGATATTGGGGTCCTCTCATTGGTTATTTGAGGTGCTGAATTTGAAAATTAAATAGATTTTGTTTTTATGATTCTGCACTCGCCAATCGATTAATTTTAACTTAATATATATAACGATATTGGGGTCTGCTCATAGGATATTTGAGGTGTTGAATTTGAAAATGATATTGATTTTGATTTTATGATTCTGCGCTCGCGTATCGATTAATTTCAACTTAAGCAATATAAACTAAATTAGGGTCCCCTCATAGTTTATTTGAGGTGCTGAATTTGAAAATGAAATAGATTTTGATTTTTGATTCCGCACCCGCCAATCAATTAATTTCAACTTAGGCAATATAAACGATTTTTCGATTAAGTGCTCAGGTATCGATTTATTTCAACTTAGGCAATATAAACGATTTTTCGATTAAGTGCTCAGGTATCGATTTATTTCAACTTACGCAATATAAACGATATTGGGGTCTGCTCATAGGATATTTGAGGTGCTGATTATGAAAATGATTTCGATTTTTCGATTATGCGCTCAGGTATCGATTTATATCAACTTATACAATATAAATGATATTGGGGCCCGCTCATAGGATATTTGGGGTGTTGAATTTAAAAATATCGATTTTTTCGATTATGCGCTCTGGTATCGATTTATTTTAGCTTACGTGATGTAAATGATATTAGGGTCCCCTTATTGTTTGTTTGAGGTGCTAAATTTGAAAATGAAATAGATTTCTATTTTATGATTCCGCACTCGCTAATTGATTAATTTCAACTTATAGGTATTTTATTCAACTGTATAAGTATTAATTAATTTCAACTTACACAATATAAATGATATTGGGGTCTGCTCATAGAATATTTGACGTGTTGAATTTGAAAATGAAATCAATTTTCTCCTCAGTTATCGATTTATTTCAACTTACGCGATATAAACGATATTGGGGTCCCCTCATAGGTTATTTGAGGTGTTGAATTTTAAAATATTGATTTTTTCGATTATGCACTGAGGTATCTATGCTGAATTTGAAAATGAAATAGATTTTGATTTTATGATTCTGCATTCGCGTATCTATTAATTTCAACTTATAGGTTTTTTATTCAACTTTATAGGTATCGATTGATTTCAACTTACGCAATATAAATGATATTGAGGTCTGCTCATAGGTTATTTGAGGTATTGAATTTGAAAATATTATAGATTTTGATTTTATGATTCCGCATTCGCGTATCTATTAATTTCAACTTATAGGTATTTTATTCAACTTTATAGGTATCGATTGATTTCAACTTACGCAATATAAATGATATTGGGGTCTGCTCATAGGTTATTTGAGGTATTGAATTTGAAAATGAAATAGATTTTTCGATTATGGGCTGAGGTATCGTTTGTATAATATTTAAGGGATATAAACGATATTAAAGTCAGCTCATAGATTATTTGAGGTGTTGAATTTTAAAATATCGATTTTTTCGATTGAGCGCTTAGGTATCGATTTATTTCAGTTCACACGATAGAAATGATATTGGGGTCCTCTCATTGGTTATTTGAGGTGCTGAATTTGAAAATTAAATAGATTTTGTTTTTATGATTCTGCACTCGCCAATCGATTAATTTCAACTTATTGTTTGTTTGAGGTGCTAAATTTGAAAATAAAATAGATTTTATGATTCCTCACACGCGTATCAATTAATTTTAACTTATAGGTATTTTATTCAACTTTTTAGGAATCGATTAATTTTACGATTATAAACGATATTGGGGTCTCCTCATAGTTTATTTGAGGTGCTGAATTTGAAAATATTATAGATTTTGATTTTATGATTCCGCACCAGCCAATTGATTAATTTTAACTTAATATATATAACGATATTGGGGTCTGCTCATAGGATATTTGAGGTGTTGAATTTGAAAATGATATTGATTTTGATTTTATGATTCTGCGCTCGCGTATCGATTAATTTCAACTTAAGCAATATAAACTAAATTAGGGTCCCCTCATAGTTTATTTGAGGTGCTGAATTTGAAAATGAAATAGATTTTGATTTTTGATTCCGCACCCGCCAATCAATTAATTTCAACTTAGGCAATATAAACGATTTTTCGATTAAGTGCTCAGGTATCGATTTATTTCAACTTAGGCAATATAAACGATTTTTCGATTAAGTGCTCAGGTATCGATTTATTTCAACTTACGCAATATAAACGATATTGGGGTCTGCTCATAGGATATTTGAGGTGCTGATTATGAAAATGATTTCGATTTTTCGATTATGCGCTCAGGTATCGATTTATATCAACTTATACAATATAAATGATATTGGGGCCCGCTCATAGGATATTTGGGGTGTTGAATTTAAAAATATCGATTTTTTCGATTATGCGCTCTGGTATCGATTTATTTTAGCTTACGTGATGTAAATGATATTAGGGTCCCCTTATTGTTTGTTTGAGGTGCTAAATTTGAAAATGAAATAGATTTCTATTTTATGATTCCGCACTCGCTAATTGATTAATTTCAACTTATAGGTATTTTATTCAACTGTATAAGTATTAATTAATTTCAACTTACACAATATAAATGATATTGGGGTCTGCTCATAGAATATTTGACGTGTTGAATTTGAAAATGAAATCAATTTTCTCCTCAGTTATCGATTTATTTCAACTTACGCGATATAAACGATATTGGGGTCCCCTCATAGGTTATTTGAGGTGTTGAATTTTAAAATATTGATTTTTTCGATTAAGCGCTCAGATATCATTTTAATAATATTAAAGGGATATAAAGGATATTAGGGTCCGTTCATAGGATATTTAAGGTGTTGAATTTAAAATATAGATTTTTTCGATTATGCGCTCAGGTATCGATTAATTTTAGCTTATGCGATATAGACGATATTGGGGTCCGCGAATAGGATAATTGAGGTGTTGAATTTAAAAATGATATTGATTTTTCGATTACACGCTCAGGTATCGATTTATTTCAACTTATGCAATATAAATGATATTGGGGTGCACTCATATTTTATTTGTGGTTTCGAATTTGAAAATAATGTCGATTTTCGATTACGCGCTCAGGTATCGATTTATTTCAGCTTATGCGATATAAACGATATTGGGGTCTGCTCATAGGATATTCGAAGTGCTGATTATGAAAATGATATCGATTTTTTGATTATGCGCTCAGGTATCGATTTATTTCAACTTTTGCAATATAATCGATATTGGGGTCCGCTCATAGGATGTTTGTGGTGCTGATTGTTGAATTTGAATTTATCAATTTTTTGATTACGCGCTCTGGTATCGATTTATTTCAATTTACGCGATGTAACTGAAATTGGGTTCTGCTTATAGGTTATTTGAGGTGTTGAATTTGAAAAGAAAATAGATTTTTCGATTACGCGTACACGAAGTGATTTATTTAAGCTAATGCTTTATAAACGATATTTGGGTCACCTCATAGTTTATTTGAGGTGCTGAATTTAAAAATGAAAGAAATTTTGATTTTCTGATTCCGCACTCGCGTATCGATTAATTTCAACTTAAGCAATATAAACGATATTGGGGTCCCCTCATAGTTTATTTGAGGTGCTGAATTTGAAATGAAAATAGATTTTGATTTTTTGAATCTGCGCTCGTGTATCGACTAATTTCAACTTACGCCATATAAACAATATTGGGGTCTGCTCATAGGATATTTGAGATGATGAATTTGAAAATGATAATTATTTTTCGATTAAGCGCTCAGTTATCGTTTTAATAATATTTCAGGGATATAAACGATATTAGGGTCGGCTCATAGGTTATTTGAGGTGTTGAATTTTAAAATATTGATTTTTTCGATTATGCACTGAGGTATCGATGCTGAATTTGAAAATGAAATAGATTTTGATTTTATGATTCCGCATTCGCGTATCTATTAATTTCAACTTATAGGTATTTTATTCAACTTTATAGGTATCGATTGATTTCAACTTACGCAATATAAATGATATTGGGGTCTGCTCATAGGTTATTTGAGGTATTGAATTTGAAAATGAAATAGATTTTTCGATTATGGGCTGAGGTATCGTTTGTATAATATTTAAGGGATATAAACGATATTAAAGTCAGCTCATAGATTATTTGAGGTGTTGAATTTTAAAATATCGATTTTTTCGATTGAGCGCTTAGGTATCGATTTATTTCAGTTCACACGATAGAAATGATATTGGGGTCCTCTCATTGGTTATTTGAGGTGCTGAATTTGAAAATTAAATAGATTTTGTTTTTATGATTCTGCACTCGCCAATCGATTAATTTCAACTTATTGTTTGTTTGAGGTGCTAAATTTGAAAATAAAATAGATTTTATGATTCCTCACACGCGTATCAATTAATTTTAACTTATAGGTATTTTATTCAACTTTTTAGGAATCGATTAATTTTACGATTATAAACGATATTGGGGTCTCCTCATAGTTTATTTGAGGTGCTGAATTTGAAAATATTATAGATTTTGATTTTATGATTCCGCACCAGCCAATTGATTAATTTTAACTTAATATATATAACGATATTGGGGTCTGCTCATAGGATATTTGAGGTGTTGAATTTGAAAATGATATTGATTTTGATTTTATGATTCTGCGCTCGCGTATCGATTAATTTCAACTTAAGCAATATAAACTAAATTAGGGTCCCCTCATAGTTTATTTGAGGTGCTGAATTTGAAAATGAAATAGATTTTGATTTTTGATTCCGCACCCGCCAATCAATTAATTTCAACTTAGGCAATATAAACGATTTTTCGATTAAGTGCTCAGGTATCGATTTATTTCAACTTAGGCAATATAAACGATTTTTCGATTAAGTGCTCAGGTATCGATTTATTTCAACTTACGCAATATAAACGATATTGGGGTCTGCTCATAGGATATTTGAGGTGCTGATTATGAAAATGATTTCGATTTTTCGATTATGCGCTCAGGTATCGATTTATATCAACTTATACAATATAAATGATATTGGGGCCCGCTCATAGGATATTTGGGGTGTTGAATTTAAAAATATCGATTTTTTCGATTATGCGCTCTGGTATCGATTTATTTTAGCTTACGTGATGTAAATGATATTAGGGTCCCCTTATTGTTTGTTTGAGGTGCTAAATTTGAAAATGAAATAGATTTCTATTTTATGATTCCGCACTCGCTAATTGATTAATTTCAACTTATAGGTATTTTATTCAACTGTATAAGTATTAATTAATTTCAACTTACACAATATAAATGATATTGGGGTCTGCTCATAGAATATTTGACGTGTTGAATTTGAAAATGAAATCAATTTTCTCCTCAGTTATCGATTTATTTCAACTTACGCGATATAAACGATATTGGGGTCCCCTCATAGGTTATTTGAGGTGTTGAATTTTAAAATATTGATTTTTTCGATTATGCACTGAGGTATCTATGCTGAATTTGAAAATGAAATAGATTTTGATTTTATGATTCTGCATTCGCGTATCTATTAATTTCAACTTATAGGTTTTTTATTCAACTTTATAGGTATCGATTGATTTCAACTTACGCAATATAAATGATATTGGGGTCTGCTCATAGGTTATTTGAGGTATTGAATTTGAAAATATTATAGATTTTGATTTTATGATTCCGCATTCGCGTATCTATTAATTTCAACTTATAGGTATTTTATTCAACTTTATAGGTATCGATTGATTTCAACTTACGCAATATAAATGATATTGGGGTCTGCTCATAGGTTATTTGAGGTATTGAATTTGAAAATGAAATAGATTTTTCGATTATGGGCTGAGGTATCGTTTGTATAATATTTAAGGGATATAAACGATATTAAAGTCAGCTCATAGATTATTTGAGGTGTTGAATTTTAAAATATCGATTTTTTCGATTGAGCGCTTAGGTATCGATTTATTTCAGTTCACACGATAGAAATGATATTGGGGTCCTCTCATTGGTTATTTGAGGTGCTGAATTTGAAAATTAAATAGATTTTGTTTTTATGATTCTGCACTCGCCAATCGATTAATTTCAACTTATTGTTTGTTTGAGGTGCTAAATTTGAAAATAAAATAGATTTTATGATTCCTCACACGCGTATCAATTAATTTTAACTTATAGGTATTTTATTCAACTTTTTAGGAATCGATTAATTTTACGATTATAAACGATATTGGGGTCTCCTCATAGTTTATTTGAGGTGCTGAATTTGAAAATATTATAGATTTTGATTTTATGATTCCGCACCAGCCAATTGATTAATTTTAACTTAATATATATAACGATATTGGGGTCTGCTCATAGGATATTTGAGGTGTTGAATTTGAAAATGATATTGATTTTGATTTTATGATTCTGCGCTCGCGTATCGATTAATTTCAACTTAAGCAATATAAACTAAATTAGGGTCCCCTCATAGTTTATTTGAGGTGCTGAATTTGAAAATGAAATAGATTTTGATTTTTGATTCCGCACCCGCCAATCAATTAATTTCAACTTAGGCAATATAAACGATTTTTCGATTAAGTGCTCAGGTATCGATTTATTTCAACTTAGGCAATATAAACGATTTTTCGATTAAGTGCTCAGGTATCGATTTATTTCAACTTACGCAATATAAACGATATTGGGGTCTGCTCATAGGATATTTGAGGTGCTGATTATGAAAATGATTTCGATTTTTCGATTATGCGCTCAGGTATCGATTTATATCAACTTATACAATATAAATGATATTGGGGCCCGCTCATAGGATATTTGGGGTGTTGAATTTAAAAATATCGATTTTTTCGATTATGCGCTCTGGTATCGATTTATTTTAGCTTACGTGATGTAAATGATATTAGGGTCCCCTTATTGTTTGTTTGAGGTGCTAAATTTGAAAATGAAATAGATTTCTATTTTATGATTCCGCACTCGCTAATTGATTAATTTCAACTTATAGGTATTTTATTCAACTGTATAAGTATTAATTAATTTCAACTTACACAATATAAATGATATTGGGGTCTGCTCATAGAATATTTGACGTGTTGAATTTGAAAATGAAATCAATTTTCTCCTCAGTTATCGATTTATTTCAACTTACGCGATATAAACGATATTGGGGTCCCCTCATAGGTTATTTGAGGTGTTGAATTTTAAAATATTGATTTTTTCGATTATGCACTGAGGTATCTATGCTGAATTTGAAAATGAAATAGATTTTGATTTTATGATTCTGCATTCGCGTATCTATTAATTTCAACTTATAGGTTTTTTATTCAACTTTATAGGTATCGATTGATTTCAACTTACGCAATATAAATGATATTGGGGTCTGCTCATAGGTTATTTGAGGTATTGAATTTGAAAATATTATAGATTTTGATTTTATGATTCCGCATTCGCGTATCTATTAATTTCAACTTATAGGTATTTTATTCAACTTTATAGGTATCGATTGATTTCAACTTACGCAATATAAATGATATTGGGGTCTGCTCATAGGTTATTTGAGGTATTGAATTTGAAAATGAAATAGATTTTTCGATTATGGGCTGAGGTATCGTTTGTATAATATTTAAGGGATATAAACGATATTAAAGTCAGGTCATAGATTATTTGAGGTGTTGAATTTTAAAATATCGATTTTTTCGATTGAGCGCTTAGGTATCGATTTATTTCAGTTCACACGATAGAAATGATATTGGGGTCCTCTCATTGGTTATTTGAGGTGCTGAATTTGAAAATTAAATAGATTTTGTTTTTATGATTCTGCACTCGCCAATCGAATAATTTCAACTTATTGTTTGTTTGAGGTGCTAAATTTGAAAATAAAATAGATTTTATGATTCCTCACACGCGTATCAATTAATTTTAACTTATAGGTATTTTATTCAACTTTTTAGGAATCGATTAATTTTACGATTATAAACGATATTGGGGTCTCCTCATAGTTTATTTGAGGTGCTGAATTTGAAAATATTATAGATTTTGATTTTATGATTCCGCACCAGCCAATTGATTAATTTTAACTTAATATATATAACGATATTGGGGTCTGCTCATAGGATATTTGAGGTGTTGAATTTGAAAATGATATTGATTTTGATTTTATGATTCTGCGCTCGCGTATCGATTAATTTCAACTTAAGCAATATAAACTAAATTAGGGTCCCCTCATAGTTTATTTGAGGTGCTGAATTTGAAAATGAAATAGATTTTGATTTTTGATTCCGCACCCGCCAATCAATTAATTTCAACTTAGGCAATATAAACGATTTTTCGATTAAGTGCTCAGGTATCGATTTATTTCAACTTAGGCAATATAAACGATTTTTCGATTAAGTGCTCAGGTATCGATTTATTTCAACTTACGCAATATAAACGATATTGGGGTCTGCTCATAGGATATTTGAGGTGCTGATTATGAAAATGATTTCGATTTTTCGATTATGCGCTCAGGTATCGATTTATATCAACTTATACAATATAAATGATATTGGGGCCCGCTCATAGGATATTTGGGGTGTTGAATTTAAAAATATCGATTTTTTCGATTATGCGCTCTGGTATCGATTTATTTTAGCTTACGTGATGTAAATGATATTAGGGTCCCCTTATTGTTTGTTTGAGGTGCTAAATTTGAAAATGAAATAGATTTCTATTTTATGATTCCGCACTCGCTAATTGATTAATTTCAACTTATAGGTATTTTATTCAACTGTATAAGTATTAATTAATTTCAACTTACACAATATAAATGATATTGGGGTCTGCTCATAGAATATTTGACGTGTTGAATTTGAAAATGAAATCAATTTTCTCCTCAGTTATCGATTTATTTCAACTTACGCGATATAAACGATATTGGGGTCCCCTCATAGGTTATTTGAGGTGTTGAATTTTAAAATATTGATTTTTTCGATTATGCACTGAGGTATCTATGCTGAATTTGAAAATGAAATAGATTTTGATTTTATGATTCTGCATTCGCGTATCTATTAATTTCAACTTATAGGTTTTTTATTCAACTTTATAGGTATCGATTGATTTCAACTTACGCAATATAAATGATATTGGGGTCTGCTCATAGGTTATTTGAGGTATTGAATTTGAAAATATTATAGATTTTGATTTTATGATTCCGCATTCGCGTATCTATTAATTTCAACTTATAGGTATTTTATTCAACTTTATAGGTATCGATTGATTTCAACTTACGCAATATAAATGATATTGGGGTCTGCTCATAGGTTATTTGAGGTATTGAATTTGAAAATGAAATAGATTTTTCGATTATGGGCTGAGGTATCGTTTGTATAATATTTAAGGGATATAAACGATATTAAAGTCAGGTCATAGATTATTTGAGGTGTTGAATTTTAAAATATCGATTTTTTCGATTGAGCGCTTAGGTATCGATTTATTTCAGTTCACACGATAGAAATGATATTGGGGTCCTCTCATTGGTTATTTGAGGTGCTGAATTTGAAAATTAAATAGATTTTGTTTTTATGATTCTGCACTCGCCAATCGAATAATTTCAACTTATTGTTTGTTTGAGGTGCTAAATTTGAAAATAAAATAGATTTTATGATTCCTCACACGCGTATCAATTAATTTTAACATATAGGTATTTTATTCAACTTTTTAGGAATCGATTAATTTTACGATTATAAACGATATTGGGGTCCTCTCATTGGTTATTTGAGGTGCTGAATTTGAAAATTAAATAGATTTTGTTTTTATGATTCTGCACTCGCCAATCGATTAATTTTAACTTAATATATATAACGATATTGGGGTCTGCTCATAGGATATTTGAGGTGTTGAATTTGAAAATGATATTGATTTTGATTTTATGATTCTGCGCTCGCGTATCGATTAATTTCAACTTAAGCAATATAAACTAAATTAGGGTCCCCTCATAGTTTATTTGAGGTGCTGAATTTGAAAATGAAATAGATTTTGATTTTTGATTCCGCACCCGCCAATCAATTAATTTCAACTTAGGCAATATAAACGATTTTTCGATTAAGTGCTCAGGTATCGATTTATTTCAACTTAGGCAATATAAACGATTTTTCGATTAAGTGCTCAGGTATCGATTTATTTCAACTTACGCAATATAAACGATATTGGGGTCTGCTCATAGGATATTTGAGGTGCTGATTATGAAAATGATTTCGATTTTTCGATTATGCGCTCAGGTATCGATTTATATCAACTTATACAATATAAATGATATTGGGGCCCGCTCATAGGATATTTGGGGTGTTGAATTTAAAAATATCGATTTTTTCGATTATGCGCTCTGGTATCGATTTATTTTAGCTTACGTGATGTAAATGATATTAGGGTCCCCTTATTGTTTGTTTGAGGTGCTAAATTTGAAAATGAAATAGATTTCTATTTTATGATTCCGCACTCGCTAATTGATTAATTTCAACTTATAGGTATTTTATTCAACTGTATAAGTATTAATTAATTTCAACTTACACAATATAAATGATATTGGGGTCTGCTCATAGAATATTTGACGTGTTGAATTTGAAAATGAAATCAATTTTCTCCTCAGTTATCGATTTATTTCAACTTACGCGATATAAACGATATTGGGGTCCCCTCATAGGTTATTTGAGGTGTTGAATTTTAAAATATCGATTTTTCGATTAAGCGCTCAGATATCATTTTAATAATATTAAAGGGATATAAAGGATATTAGGGTCCGTTCATAGGATATTTAAGGTGTTGAATTTAAAATATAGATTTTTTCGATTATGCGCTCAGGTATCGATTAATTTTAGCTTATGCGATATAGACGATATTGGGGTCCGCGAATAGGATAATTGAGGTGTTGAATTTAAAAATGATATTGATTTTTCGATTACACGCTCAGGTATCGATTTATTTCAACTTATGCAATATAAATGATATTGGGGTGCACTCATATTTTATTTGTGGTTTCGAATTTGAAAATAATGTCGATTTTCGATTACGCGCTCAGGTATCGATTTATTTCAGCTTATGCGATATAAACGATATTGGGGTCTGCTCATAGGATATTCGAAGTGCTGATTATGAAAATGATATCGATTTTTTGATTATGCGCTCAGGTATCGATTTATTTCAACTTTTGCAATATAATCGATATTGGGGTCCGCTCATAGGATGTTTGTGGTGCTGATTGTTGAATTTGAATTTATCAATTTTTTGATTACGCGCTCTGGTATCGATTTATTTCAATTTACGCGATGTAACTGAAATTGGGTTCTGCTTATAGGTTATTTGAGGTGTTGAATTTGAAAAGAAAATAGATTTTTCGATTACGCGTACACGAAGTGATTTATTTAAGCTAATGCTTTATAAACGATATTTGGGTCACCTCATAGTTTATTTGAGGTGCTGAATTTAAAAATGAAAGAAATTTTGATTTTCTGATTCCGCACTCGCGTATCGATTAATTTCAACTTAAGCAATATAAACGATATTGGGGTCCCCTCATAGTTTATTTGAGGTGCTGAATTTGAAATGAAAATAGATTTTGATTTTTTGAATCTGCGCTCGTGTATCGACTAATTTCAACTTACGCCATATAAACAATATTGGGGTCTGCTCATAGGATATTTGAGATGATGAATTTGAAAATGATAATTATTTTTCGATTAAGCGCTCAGTTATCGTTTTAATAATATTTCAGGGATATAAACGATATTAGGGTCGGCTCATAGGTTATTTGAGGTGTTGAATTTTAAAATATTGATTTTTTCGATTATGCACTGAGGTATCGATGCTGAATTTGAAAATGAAATAGATTTTGATTTTATGATTCCGCATTCGCGTATCTATTAATTTCAACTTATAGGTATTTTATTCAACTTTATAGGTATCGATTGATTTCAACTTACGCAATATAAATGATATTGGGGTCTGCTCATAGGTTATTTGAGGTATTGAATTTGAAAATGAAATAGATTTTTCGATTATGGGCTGAGGTATCGTTTGTATAATATTTAAGGGATATAAACGATATTAAAGTCAGCTCATAGATTATTTGAGGTGTTGAATTTTAAAATATCGATTTTTTCGATTGAGCGCTTAGGTATCGATTTATTTCAGTTCACACGATAGAAATGATATTGGGGTCCTCTCATTGGTTATTTGAGGTGCTGAATTTGAAAATTAAATAGATTTTGTTTTTATGATTCTGCACTCGCCAATCGATTAATTTCAACTTATTGTTTGTTTGAGGTGCTAAATTTGAAAATAAAATAGATTTTATGATTCCTCACACGCGTATCAATTAATTTTAACTTATAGGTATTTTATTCAACTTTTTAGGAATCGATTAATTTTACGATTATAAACGATATTGGGGTCTCCTCATAGTTTATTTGAGGTGCTGAATTTGAAAATATTATAGATTTTGATTTTATGATTCCGCACCAGCCAATTGATTAATTTTAACTTAATATATATAACGATATTGGGGTCTGCTCATAGGATATTTGAGGTGTTGAATTTGAAAATGATATTGATTTTGATTTTATGATTCTGCGCTCGCGTATCGATTAATTTCAACTTAAGCAATATAAACTAAATTAGGGTCCCCTCATAGTTTATTTGAGGTGCTGAATTTGAAAATGAAATAGATTTTGATTTTTGATTCCGCACCCGCCAATCAATTAATTTCAACTTAGGCAATATAAACGATTTTTCGATTAAGTGCTCAGGTATCGATTTATTTCAACTTAGGCAATATAAACGATTTTTCGATTAAGTGCTCAGGTATCGATTTATTTCAACTTACGCAATATAAACGATATTGGGGTCTGCTCATAGGATATTTGAGGTGCTGATTATGAAAATGATTTCGATTTTTCGATTATGCGCTCAGGTATCGATTTATATCAACTTATACAATATAAATGATATTGGGGCCCGCTCATAGGATATTTGGGGTGTTGAATTTAAAAATATCGATTTTTTCGATTATGCGCTCTGGTATCGATTTATTTTAGCTTACGTGATGTAAATGATATTAGGGTCCCCTTATTGTTTGTTTGAGGTGCTAAATTTGAAAATGAAATAGATTTCTATTTTATGATTCCGCACTCGCTAATTGATTAATTTCAACTTATAGGTATTTTATTCAACTGTATAAGTATTAATTAATTTCAACTTACACAATATAAATGATATTGGGGTCTGCTCATAGAATATTTGACGTGTTGAATTTGAAAATGAAATCAATTTTCTCCTCAGTTATCGATTTATTTCAACTTACGCGATATAAACGATATTGGGGTCCCCTCATAGGTTATTTGAGGTGTTGAATTTTAAAATATTGATTTTTTCGATTATGCACTGAGGTATCTATGCTGAATTTGAAAATGAAATAGATTTTGATTTTATGATTCTGCATTCGCGTATCTATTAATTTCAACTTATAGGTTTTTTATTCAACTTTATAGGTATCGATTGATTTCAACTTACGCAATATAAATGATATTGGGGTCTGCTCATAGGTTATTTGAGGTATTGAATTTGAAAATATTATAGATTTTGATTTTATGATTCCGCATTCGCGTATCTATTAATTTCAACTTATAGGTATTTTATTCAACTTTATAGGTATCGATTGATTTCAACTTACGCAATATAAATGATATTGGGGTCTGCTCATAGGTTATTTGAGGTATTGAATTTGAAAATGAAATAGATTTTTCGATTATGGGCTGAGGTATCGTTTGTATAATATTTAAGGGATATAAACGATATTAAAGTCAGCTCATAGATTATTTGAGGTGTTGAATTTTAAAATATCGATTTTTTCGATTGAGCGCTTAGGTATCGATTTATTTCAGTTCACACGATAGAAATGATATTGGGGTCCTCTCATTGGTTATTTGAGGTGCTGAATTTGAAAATTAAATAGATTTTGTTTTTATGATTCTGCACTCGCCAATCGATTAATTTCAACTTATTGTTTGTTTGAGGTGCTAAATTTGAAAATAAAATAGATTTTATGATTCCTCACACGCGTATCAATTAATTTTAACTTATAGGTATTTTATTCAACTTTTTAGGAATCGATTAATTTTACGATTATAAACGATATTGGGGTCTCCTCATAGTTTATTTGAGGTGCTGAATTTGAAAATATTATAGATTTTGATTTTATGATTCCGCACCAGCCAATTGATTAATTTTAACTTAATATATATAACGATATTGGGGTCTGCTCATAGGATATTTGAGGTGTTGAATTTGAAAATGATATTGATTTTGATTTTATGATTCTGCGCTCGCGTATCGATTAATTTCAACTTAAGCAATATAAACTAAATTAGGGTCCCCTCATAGTTTATTTGAGGTGCTGAATTTGAAAATGAAATAGATTTTGATTTTTGATTCCGCACCCGCCAATCAATTAATTTCAACTTAGGCAATATAAACGATTTTTCGATTAAGTGCTCAGGTATCGATTTATTTCAACTTAGGCAATATAAACGATTTTTCGATTAAGTGCTCAGGTATCGATTTATTTCAACTTACGCAATATAAACGATATTGGGGTCTGCTCATAGGATATTTGAGGTGCTGATTATGAAAATGATTTCGATTTTTCGATTATGCGCTCAGGTATCGATTTATATCAACTTATACAATATAAATGATATTGGGGCCCGCTCATAGGATATTTGGGGTGTTGAATTTAAAAATATCGATTTTTTCGATTATGCGCTCTGGTATCGATTTATTTTAGCTTACGTGATGTAAATGATATTAGGGTCCCCTTATTGTTTGTTTGAGGTGCTAAATTTGAAAATGAAATAGATTTCTATTTTATGATTCCGCACTCGCTAATTGATTAATTTCAACTTATAGGTATTTTATTCAACTGTATAAGTATTAATTAATTTCAACTTACACAATATAAATGATATTGGGGTCTGCTCATAGAATATTTGACGTGTTGAATTTGAAAATGAAATCAATTTTCTCCTCAGTTATCGATTTATTTCAACTTACGCGATATAAACGATATTGGGGTCCCCTCATAGGTTATTTGAGGTGTTGAATTTTAAAATATTGATTTTTTCGATTATGCACTGAGGTATCTATGCTGAATTTGAAAATGAAATAGATTTTGATTTTATGATTCTGCATTCGCGTATCTATTAATTTCAACTTATAGGTTTTTTATTCAACTTTATAGGTATCGATTGATTTCAACTTACGCAATATAAATGATATTGGGGTCTGCTCATAGGTTATTTGAGGTATTGAATTTGAAAATATTATAGATTTTGATTTTATGATTCCGCATTCGCGTATCTATTAATTTCAACTTATAGGTATTTTATTCAACTTTATAGGTATCGATTGATTTCAACTTACGCAATATAAATGATATTGGGGTCTGCTCATAGGTTATTTGAGGTATTGAATTTGAAAATGAAATAGATTTTTCGATTATGGGCTGAGGTATCGTTTGTATAATATTTAAGGGATATAAACGATATTAAAGTCAGGTCATAGATTATTTGAGGTGTTGAATTTTAAAATATCGATTTTTTCGATTGAGCGCTTAGGTATCGATTTATTTCAGTTCACACGATAGAAATGATATTGGGGTCCTCTCATTGGTTATTTGAGGTGCTGAATTTGAAAATTAAATAGATTTTGTTTTTATGATTCTGCACTCGCCAATCGAATAATTTCAACTTATTGTTTGTTTGAGGTGCTAAATTTGAAAATAAAATAGATTTTATGATTCCTCACACGCGTATCAATTAATTTTAACATATAGGTATTTTATTCAACTTTTTAGGAATCGATTAATTTTACGATTATAAACGATATTGGGGTCCTCTCATTGGTTATTTGAGGTGCTGAATTTGAAAATTAAATAGATTTTGTTTTTATGATTCTGCACTCGCCAATCGATTAATTTTAACTTAATATATATAACGATATTGGGGTCTGCTCATAGGATATTTGAGGTGTTGAATTTGAAAATGATATTGATTTTGATTTTATGATTCTGCGCTCGCGTATCGATTAATTTCAACTTAAGCAATATAAACTAAATTAGGGTCCCCTCATAGTTTATTTGAGGTGCTGAATTTGAAAATGAAATAGATTTTGATTTTTGATTCCGCACCCGCCAATCAATTAATTTCAACTTAGGCAATATAAACGATTTTTCGATTAAGTGCTCAGGTATCGATTTATTTCAACTTAGGCAATATAAACGATTTTTCGATTAAGTGCTCAGGTATCGATTTATTTCAACTTACGCAATATAAACGATATTGGGGTCTGCTCATAGGATATTTGAGGTGCTGATTATGAAAATGATTTCGATTTTTCGATTATGCGCTCAGGTATCGATTTATATCAACTTATACAATATAAATGATATTGGGGCCCGCTCATAGGATATTTGGGGTGTTGAATTTAAAAATATCGATTTTTTCGATTATGCGCTCTGGTATCGATTTATTTTAGCTTACGTGATGTAAATGATATTAGGGTCCCCTTATTGTTTGTTTGAGGTGCTAAATTTGAAAATGAAATAGATTTCTATTTTATGATTCCGCACTCGCTAATTGATTAATTTCAACTTATAGGTATTTTATTCAACTGTATAAGTATTAATTAATTTCAACTTACACAATATAAATGATATTGGGGTCTGCTCATAGAATATTTGACGTGTTGAATTTGAAAATGAAATCAATTTTCTCCTCAGTTATCGATTTATTTCAACTTACGCGATATAAACGATATTGGGGTCCCCTCATAGGTTATTTGAGGTGTTGAATTTTAAAATATTGATTTTTTCGATTATGCACTGAGGTATCTATGCTGAATTTGAAAATGAAATAGATTTTGATTTTATGATTCTGCATTCGCGTATCTATTAATTTCAACTTATAGGTTTTTTATTCAACTTTATAGGTATCGATTGATTTCAACTTACGCAATATAAATGATATTGAGGTCTGCTCATAGGTTATTTGAGGTATTGAATTTGAAAATATTATAGATTTTGATTTTATGATTCCGCATTCGCGTATCTATTAATTTCAACTTATAGGTATTTTATTCAACTTTATAGGTATCGATTGATTTCAACTTACGCAATATAAATGATATTGGGGTCTGCTCATAGGTTATTTGAGGTATTGAATTTGAAAATGAAATAGATTTTTCGATTATGGGCTGAGGTATCGTTTGTATAATATTTAAGGGATATAAACGATATTAAAGTCAGCTCATAGATTATTTGAGGTGTTGAATTTTAAAATATCGATTTTTTCGATTGAGCGCTTAGGTATCGATTTATTTCAGTTCACACGATAGAAATGATATTGGGGTCCTCTCATTGGTTATTTGAGGTGCTGAATTTGAAAATTAAATAGATTTTGTTTTTATGATTCTGCACTCGCCAATCGATTAATTTCAACTTATTGTTTGTTTGAGGTGCTAAATTTGAAAATAAAATAGATTTTATGATTCCTCACACGCGTATCAATTAATTTTAACTTATAGGTATTTTATTCAACTTTTTAGGAATCGATTAATTTTACGATTATAAACGATATTGGGGTCTCCTCATAGTTTATTTGAGGTGCTGAATTTGAAAATATTATAGATTTTGATTTTATGATTCCGCACCAGCCAATTGATTAATTTTAACTTAATATATATAACGATATTGGGGTCTGCTCATAGGATATTTGAGGTGTTGAATTTGAAAATGATATTGATTTTGATTTTATGATTCTGCGCTCGCGTATCGATTAATTTCAACTTAAGCAATATAAACTAAATTAGGGTCCCCTCATAGTTTATTTGAGGTGCTGAATTTGAAAATGAAATAGATTTTGATTTTTGATTCCGCACCCGCCAATCAATTAATTTCAACTTAGGCAATATAAACGATTTTTCGATTAAGTGCTCAGGTATCGATTTATTTCAACTTAGGCAATATAAACGATTTTTCGATTAAGTGCTCAGGTATCGATTTATTTCAACTTACGCAATATAAACGATATTGGGGTCTGCTCATAGGATATTTGAGGTGCTGATTATGAAAATGATTTCGATTTTTCGATTATGCGCTCAGGTATCGATTTATATCAACTTATACAATATAAATGATATTGGGGCCCGCTCATAGGATATTTGGGGTGTTGAATTTAAAAATATCGATTTTTTCGATTATGCGCTCTGGTATCGATTTATTTTAGCTTACGTGATGTAAATGATATTAGGGTCCCCTTATTGTTTGTTTGAGGTGCTAAATTTGAAAATGAAATAGATTTCTATTTTATGATTCCGCACTCGCTAATTGATTAATTTCAACTTATAGGTATTTTATTCAACTGTATAAGTATTAATTAATTTCAACTTACACAATATAAATGATATTGGGGTCTGCTCATAGAATATTTGACGTGTTGAATTTGAAAATGAAATCAATTTTCTCCTCAGTTATCGATTTATTTCAACTTACGCGATATAAACGATATTGGGGTCCCCTCATAGGTTATTTGAGGTGTTGAATTTTAAAATATTGATTTTTTCGATTATGCACTGAGGTATCTATGCTGAATTTGAAAATGAAATAGATTTTGATTTTATGATTCTGCATTCGCGTATCTATTAATTTCAACTTATAGGTTTTTTATTCAACTTTATAGGTATCGATTGATTTCAACTTACGCAATATAAATGATATTGGGGTCTGCTCATAGGTTATTTGAGGTATTGAATTTGAAAATATTATAGATTTTGATTTTATGATTCCGCATTCGCGTATCTATTAATTTCAACTTATAGGTATTTTATTCAACTTTATAGGTATCGATTGATTTCAACTTACGCAATATAAATGATATTGGGGTCTGCTCATAGGTTATTTGAGGTATTGAATTTGAAAATGAAATAGATTTTTCGATTATGGGCTGAGGTATCGTTTGTATAATATTTAAGGGATATAAACGATATTAAAGTCAGCTCATAGATTATTTGAGGTGTTGAATTTTAAAATATCGATTTTTTCGATTGAGCGCTTAGGTATCGATTTATTTCAGTTCACACGATAGAAATGATATTGGGGTCCTCTCATTGGTTATTTGAGGTGCTGAATTTGAAAATTAAATAGATTTTGTTTTTATGATTCTGCACTCGCCAATCGATTAATTTCAACTTATTGTTTGTTTGAGGTGCTAAATTTGAAAATAAAATAGATTTTATGATTCCTCACACGCGTATCAATTAATTTTAACTTATAGGTATTTTATTCAACTTTTTAGGAATCGATTAATTTTACGATTATAAACGATATTGGGGTCTCCTCATAGTTTATTTGAGGTGCTGAATTTGAAAATATTATAGATTTTGATTTTATGATTCCGCACCAGCCAATTGATTAATTTTAACTTAATATATATAACGATATTGGGGTCTGCTCATAGGATATTTGAGGTGTTGAATTTGAAAATGATATTGATTTTGATTTTATGATTCTGCGCTCGCGTATCGATTAATTTCAACTTAAGCAATATAAACTAAATTAGGGTCCCCTCATAGTTTATTTGAGGTGCTGAATTTGAAAATGAAATAGATTTTGATTTTTGATTCCGCACCCGCCAATCAATTAATTTCAACTTAGGCAATATAAACGATTTTTCGATTAAGTGCTCAGGTATCGATTTATTTCAACTTAGGCAATATAAACGATTTTTCGATTAAGTGCTCAGGTATCGATTTATTTCAACTTACGCAATATAAACGATATTGGGGTCTGCTCATAGGATATTTGAGGTGCTGATTATGAAAATGATTTCGATTTTTCGATTATGCGCTCAGGTATCAATTTATATCAACTTATACAATATAAATGATATTGGGGCCCGCTCATAGGATATTTGGGGTGTTGAATTTAAAAATATCGATTTTTTCGATTATGCGCTCTGGTATCGATTTATTTTAGCTTACGTGATGTAAATGATATTAGGGTCCCCTTATTGTTTGTTTGAGGTGCTAAATTTGAAAATGAAATAGATTTCTATTTTATGATTCCGCACTCGCTAATTGATTAATTTCAACTTATAGGTATTTTATTCAACTGTATAAGTATTAATTAATTTCAACTTACACAATATAAACGATATTGGGGTCTGCTCATAGAATATTTGACGTGTTGAATTTGAAAATGAAATCAATTTTCTCCTCAGTTATCGATTTATTTCAACTTACGCGATATAAACGATATTGGGGTCCCCTCATAGGTTATTTGAGGTGTTGAATTTTAAAATATTGATTTTTTCGATTATGCACTGAGGTATCTATGCTGAATTTGAAAATGAAATAGATTTTGATTTTATGATTCTGCATTCGCGTATCTATTAATTTCAACTTATAGGTTTTTTATTCAACTTTATAGGTATCGATTGATTTCAACTTACGCAATATAAATGATATTGGGGTCTGCTCATAGGTTATTTGAGGTATTGAATTTGAAAATATTATAGATTTTGATTTTATGATTCCGCACCAGCCAATTGATTAATTTTAACTTAATATATATAACGATATTGGGGTCTGCTCATAGGATATTTGAGGTGTTGAATTTGAAAATGATATTGATTTTGATTTTATGATTCTGCGCTCGCGTATCGATTAATTTCAACTTAAGCAATATAAACTAAATTAGGGTCCCCTCATAGTTTATTTGAGGTGCTGAATTTGAAAATGAAATAGATTTTGATTTTATGATTCCGCACCCGCCAATCGATTAATTTCAACTTAGGCAATATAAACGATTTTTCGATTAAGTGCTCAGGTATCGATTTATTTCAACTTACGCAATATAAACGATATTGGGGTCTGCTCATAGGATATTTGAGGTGCTGATTATGAAAATGATTTCGATTTTTCGATTATGCGCTCAGGTATCGATTTATATCAACTTATACAATATAAATGATATTGGGGCCCGCTCATAGGATATTTGGGGTGTTGAATTTAAAAATATCGATTTTTTCGATTATGCGCTCTGGTATCGATTTATTTTAGCTTACGTGATGTAAATGATATTAGGGTCCCCTTATTGTTTGTTTGAGGTGCTAAATTTGAAAATGAAATAGATTTCTATTTTATGATTCCGCACTCGCTAATTGATTAATTTCAACTTATAGGTATTTTATTCAACTGTATAAGTATTAATTAATTTCAACTTACACAATATAAACGATATTGGGGTCTGCTCATAGAATATTTGACGTGTTGAATTTGAAAATGAAATCAATTTTCTCCTCAGTTATCGATTTATTTCAACTTACGCGATATAAACGATATTGGGGTCCCCTCATAGGTTATTTGAGGTGTTGAATTTTAAAATATTGATTTTTTCGATTATGCACTGAGGTATCTATGCTGAATTTGAAAATGAAATAGATTTTGATTTTATGATTCTGCATTCGCGTATCTATTAATTTCAACTTATAGGTTTTTTATTCAACTTTATAGGTATCGATTGATTTCAACTTACGCAATATAAATGATATTGGGGTCTGCTCATAGGTTATTTGAGGTATTGAATTTGAAAATATTATAGATTTTGATTTTATGATTCCGCACCAGCCAATTGATTAATTTTAACTTAATATATATAACGATATTGGGGTCTGCTCATAGGATATTTGAGGTGTTGAATTTGAAAATGATATTGATTTTGATTTTATGATTCTGCGCTCGCGTATCGATTAATTTCAACTTAAGCAATATAAACTAAATTAGGGTCCCCTCATAGTTTATTTGAGGTGCTGAATTTGAAAATGATATAGATTTTGATTTTATGATTCCGCACCCGCCAATCGATTAATTTCAACTTAGGCAATATAAACGATTTTTCGATTAAGTGCTCAGGTATCGATTTATTTCAACTTACGCAATATAAACGATATTGGGGTCTGCTCATAGGATATTTGAGGTGCTGATTATGAAAATGATTTCGATTTTTCGATTATGCGCTCAGGTATCAATTTATATCAACTTATACAATATAAATGATATTGGGGCCCGCTCATAGGATATTTGGGGTGTTGAATTTAAAAATATCGATTTTTTCGATTGTGCGCTCTGGTATCGATTTATTTTAGCTTACGTGATGTAAATGATATTAGGGTCCCCTTATTGTTTGTTTGAGGTGCTAAATTTGAAAATGAAATAGATTTCTATTTTATGATTCCGCACTCGCTAATTGATTAATTTCAACTTATAGGTATTTTATTCAACTGTATAAGTATTAATTAATTTCAACTTACACAATATAAACGATATTGGGGTCTGCTCATAGAATATTTGACGTGTTGAATTTGAAAATGAAATCAATTTTCTCCTCAGTTATCGATTTATTTCAACTTACGCGATATAAACGATATTGGGGTCCCCTCATAGTTTATTTGAGGTGCTGAATTTGAAAATTAAATAGATTTTGTTTTTATGATTCTGCACTCGCCAATCGATTAATTTCAACTTATTGTTTGTTTGAGGTGCTAAATTTGAAAATGAAATAGATTTCTATTTTATGATTCCGCACTCGCGTATTGATTAATTTCAACTTATAAGTATTTTATTCAACTTTATAAATATTAATTAATTTCAACTTACACAATATAAACGATATTGGGGTCTGCTCATAGAATATTTGACGTGTTGAATTTGAAAATGATATTGATTTTGATTTTATGATTCTGCGCTCGCGTATCGATTAATTTCAACTTACGCGATATAAACGATATTAGGGTCCGCTCAAAAGTTATTTGAGGTGCTGAATTTGAAAATGATATCGATTTTTCGATGTCACACTTAGGTATCGATTTATTTTAACTTACACAATATAAACGATATTGGGGTCCCCCATAGGATATTTGAGGTGTTGAATTTGAAAATGATATCGATTTTTCGATTACGCACTCAGGCATCAATTTATTTCAAGTTACGCGATATAAACTTATTGGGGTCTGCTCAAAGGTTATTTGGGTGCTAAATTTGAAAATGATATCGATTTTTCGATTACGCACTCGGGTATCAATTTATTTCAAATTACGCGATATAAACGATATTGGGGTCCCCTCATAGGACATTTGAGGTGTTGAATTTGAAAATGATATAGGTTTTTCGATTAAGCGCTTAGGTATCGATTTATTTAAACTTACGCAATATAAACAATATTAAGGTCGGCTATTGGGTTATTGAAGGTGCTTATTTGGTAACTAATATCAATTTCAACACTAGATTATGTTACCTAAGAAATAAAAATGAATTTGTCCATTTTTTGGAGCTTACTAATTTTGTTTTATTAAATTAATATTATCTTTACACATTTATATATTTTAAAATATAAAGAGACAATAACATGACAATATAATTATAATTTGAAAAAAATGATAAAGTTTTGTTATTATTTTTTGAATAATATGCGATGCAACATCATTTAAATGACGTGGGTGAAAATTTTTATTAAAAATGGCAAATTGAAAATCAAACATAATCAAGAAAAATTAATTAGTGAGTACTAACGATTTAAGGATACAGAGAATAATAAACTATTTACAAATAACTAATTTTATGAAAATATTTAAATTATATGCAACTTATGACCACAATATCGTTTTCATCGTGTAAGTTGTAATATATCGGTACCTGAGCGCCTAATCATAAAATCAATATCATTTTCATAATCAGCACCTTCCACAACCTATTAGCTGACCCTAATATCGTTTATATCCCTTAAATAGTATTACATTGATAACTGTGTGCGTAATCCAAAAATCGACATCATTTCCAAATTCAGTACCTTGGTTAACCTATATGCAGACTACAATATCATTTCTACCGTGTGAGTTGTAATAAATCGATACCTGAGTGCGTAATCGAAAAATCGATATCATTTTCAAATTCAGCACCTCAAATAACCTATGAGTGGACCCCAATATCGTTTATATTGCGTAAGTTGAAATAAATCGATAGCTAAGCGCGTAATCAAAAAATCGATATCATTTTCAAATTCAACACCTCAAATAACCTATAAGCGGACCCCAATATTGTAAATATCGAATAAGTTGTAATCGATACCTGAGCGAGCCTGAGGTTTTAATCGATATTTTTTTCATTATCAGCTGCCTTGATAATCTGATAATTGATCTTAAGATCGATGTAAGGTAATTTATTATACCCTATAAGATTTCAATATGGAGAAATCCAATAAAAAAGCTTATAAATCCATTCTTAAATAATTAAAATCAAGCCTTTACTCTTATATTAGGTATCATTGTGATAAAGATCATATCAGGACTTTTATTTTCTGGCCCAAAATATAAAAGTCATGATGTGATTTTTATTTATTTATTAGAAATATAAAAGTCCGGATTTGACTTTTATTCTCTTTCCGAGAAAATAAGAGTTAATTTCAAACCCTGTTAAAAAGATTAGAGTCGAATGTATTGGACACCAAGAGTCCTCCCTAAAGTTCTGCCTTTAGCATTATTCAATTCTTCCACTCTTGAAATTTGTTTGCTTCCATACTGTACTCTCTCTTCTTCATTTACCAATAGCACCTCTACTTGAGCAGCTTATTTAAGCTCAAAAGATGTCTTGCTCATATTTGCAAATATGTTGTTTGGAATGATTTGTCAAACTTTATATATCCCTATCTTGAGTATACCTTTTGAAGTATCTTTAGCATTCATGATGTAATTTTACGGTGACAAGTACCTTCGGTGGCATTGGGGTCATTAATCTGGACAGATGTAAGATAATTTCATGAAGTGTTCTAGCCTCAACATTTTTTATTTTACTTTCTTGCGATGGATTGCAAATTAAATTTATGTTATTTAATACATATGAATTTGTGTAATGTTTTATTGCATTAGTTTTCATTTATAGTTATGTATGATAATTAGAGATATTAGTTTTTGCTGGAAAGCAAAACTTTTTTTTTTTTTATAACGTTTTTTTTTTTCAATAGGTTCAGTTGAGTATGAGGGAGCCCAGAGATACTGATGGTGTTACACTAGATTTAAGTATAAAGAAGCCTAGAGAAAACAATTTGCAGCCTTCCAAAATTCAACAGCATCCAATTTCATCTCAGAACACAGTATTTAGAGTTGCACAACCCCCTGATCAACAAGGTTTCTTTCATCAGGTTTGTTAATGATGTTTTATAGTTATAAAATAAGATAGAATATGGATATTTTGCAAACTTCACTGTTCCTGTCACAGAGTTGGGCATATTTATATTTATAAATACGAATAGGAATTTATTTTTATCTTAATTTTAATGCGAATATGAATATAAATTTATTTATATCACAATATTTGTGAATATGAATACAAATAAATTCGTATTTACAAGTGTGAATATGAATAAATTCATATTCACAGGTGTGAATACGAATTATTTCATATATACAAATTTTTCTGTAAATAAAAATAAATTCACTGGGAAAATTGTGAATATTCACAAAAAAATGTGAATATTTATATCTAAGTCTGTGAATTCGGCCATATTTACAAATAGAGATGTGAATATGGAAAAATTCACAAATTGAGATGTGAATTTCTACTAAATTCATAATTTCCCAATAAATTTATAAAATTCTTTTCGGATTTCTCTATATTGGTACACATTATAGAGTTAACCCTTTTTATGGAAATCACATCAGATATTACCTGATATTGATTACTAGGTTTTTTGGGATGCAGATCATGAAAAAAATATTGATTTTGAGATTCAGCTGTCAGGTATCGATTTATGACCACTTACGCGATATAATCGATCTTGGTATCGGCTATAGGGTTATCTGAGGTGCAGATTATGAAAATGATATCGATTTTGAGATTCCGCCGTCAGGTATCGATTTATTACAACTTGTGTGATAGAATCGATCTTGGTGTCGGCTATAGGGTTATCTGAGGTGCTGATTATGAAAATGATATCGATTTTGATATTCCAACGTCAGGTATCGATTTATTATAACTTGTGTGATATAATCGATCTTGGTGTCGGCTTAGGGTTATCTGAGGTGCTGATTACGAAAATGATATCGATTTTGAGATTCCGCCGTCAGGTATCGATTTATTACAACTTACGTGATAGAATCGATCTTGGTGTCGGCTATAGGATATTGTCATGCGTAACCAATACAAATGTAACCAATATAAAGGGGGTCACCTGTGGTATAGTGGTTAGCATGGCAACCTACAATACTAAAGGTCGCAGGTTCGCGCCCAGCGGTGGCCCTTTTAATGGGAGTAAAAAATCCTTAGCCATGCCATGCGTGCGTGCGTGTGTGTGATCACATTGATAATAATTTTTAATGCTAATAGCAAGAACTTTATGATTTTTAAAACATTTGCTTTTATTTTGAGAGCTTTATATTAAAGAAGTCAAGATAGTTTATAAAGAAATGCAGGGCGTTAAAATTAAATGATGTGAAACGTTATTTTTTATATATTCATAAAACAATTTATTTTAATTTTTATTATTATGTAATTTTGATATAAACATGATTGTTTTAAATTGTAATAAACCCAAATTCGCTTATCTGAGGATTGGTTTGGTTTTTATTAACTACCTGGATTTTCGATTTACCAGATTTGGTTCCTTATATACATAAATACCTTATTTGATTTCTTTAACCTCCTGGTCCTGTATGTTTCAATTACTCACATTTATCCTTGTTTAATGATATAATTAATGGTCATCATTATTATTTTTTTCTGCTCTTGAGTATTTTAGCCGATAAATAAACTGTTCCTCAGGGAAGTGAACATATTTGTGAGACACAGAAGGACATGTGTTTCCTCATATCTTCTGTTTCAAAACTTGAGTTACTTTTGTTGGCTACTATGATGCTATATTTAACAACAAAGTAAAATCATTTTTATTTATATTCTTTAATTTACATTGCAGCAAGTATTAGCCACTACTTCCTTAACCCCCAAGTTATCTCCTGGTGTGATAAGTGGAGGGAATAATCCTACTGCTACCTCAAAAGCACAATGTGGATCAATTATTCATGGCACTCCTGTTTCATCACCCAATATTTATTCTCAGAATCGATATGAATCTTCTCCATCTTCTTTGATTCATCAAGTTCCAACACCTCATAAAGAGAGTGGATCAATAACACAAGGTATCATATTTTATTCTAAATTTATCCTATTAAAGTAAAATTATTTGTAACTATTTTTATTTGTTAGAAACAGATTTTTATTTTTAAATGTCAAATATTAAAATTTAAGTATTTTATCCTTAGTATTTTAGAATAAATTTGTAAATTTGACAATTCGAGTTTAGATTATTAACATTTTTTCAAGTCTTGTATGCCTCAATATTTTTGTTGAAAAGCTCTGTGATTTATTTCTTATTTTAAAAATTGCCAATTAGTTTTAAAAGAGTTACACGTATTCAATATTGAGTCAATCATTTGTCATCCTGGTTATTCTATCCATGTACAGTTTTAAGCTTTTACTATACATTTATTTTTCATTACTTCATCATGCATTTATTTAAATGTTTAATATTATTCTTCTGTGACTTTCATTCATTTGTGAAATTTATTGTGTTCCATTATCTTGTATTGATTTGTTTGTTTAAAATGTATTAGTAGTTGGCTTAATTACATACTATGGAAGAGGATTACATAAGGCTAAACAATCAACTTGTCACTGCCACATTTTGATGAAACATGCGTTAGGTTTGACAGAACAAACTTAGTGTAACTTTTTTTTTGCCAATTATTCTTAATTGAACCAAGTTTTGTGGGAAAAACTTACGTGATAAAGAAAATTTTATTTTATTTTTTTTTTTTTTTAAATAAGCACTAAAAATACATTCAAACAATCTGTTGCAATCAAAAGTTTTATTTTTCAGACCTGTTTTATTTATTATAGGTTTTATATGTTCTTCATAATATTGTGTTAATCTTTTCAGGTACTCCAGTACATCAGAGGAGTTCATTGTATCCTAATCCTGAGTATTTCGGTAAGAGAAATATGCCTTCAACTGGGTATTTTTCACCAAGACCATCTTCTTATAATGTTGAACAGCGCCAAATTATTATGAATGACTATATTACATCACAGCAAATGCATGGACCAGGAAATTCCTCTGGACCTCGATCTGGAAGGGATAAAATTTATTACCAAACTAACACTAGGCAAGGAGTTATTCAAAGACACAATACAAAACCTCCTAGCCCTGGTGTTAGTCATTATCCTCCTGGTCATGAGGCATTTTCATCCTTAGTTGATGTAGCTGTTAGGCAGCCTAGCTTACCTGTACCACCAGCCTTATCAATGCCTATGGAACACAAGAATATGCAAGATGAAAAAAGACATCTCCATGAAGGGCTGGGGGAAAGATTCAATAGGGACAGTCCCCATGATAGGTAAGGATAGACATTTGTGTGTACAGATATTTTTATTTCTTACAAAAATTTGTGTAAGGATTGATCTTAAAGAATAAATATTTTCTTATACTAAGGAAGTATTATCAGTTTAATTTAGTATTTCTTATCTAAAGTATGACAAAAGTTTTTATTCATTTTTTTTTTTTTTTTTTTCAGGTTTTCTAGTAGGGAAACTGATAGATATATGAGAGATTCACAGAAAGTACTTACTCCCCAACAACAATCTGCTAATAGAGAACAGGCTCAACAGCAACAACAGTTAAGGGAGCAGGTTTCTCATGGGGCTAGAGATAATTATCAGTCTTCACATCATATGGATCGTGAAGTTCAATTGCAGCAATTACAAAGGGAACAATCAATGCATCGTGAAAGGGAACATCACAGTCAACAATCGCAAAAGTTACGTGATTCACATATGCCCCATCTTGAGTTGCGTAGTAGAGGTCAAATGCCTGGCTACCAACCAAGGCTCATACATGAAGGTCATCATGGTATAGACCAGCGTTTAATGCAAGCTCCTGGTTTTCGTGAACAACCCTCTTCGTCACAAAGTGGTGCAAATCTTTCATCTCGAGGACATCCTCCTCAAGAACAAAGGTACTTACTTCCTAAACATTTTTGCTCTTTTGCTGAATGAGAATTATAGTTGATAATTTTATTTATTCATGCATTGCCTAACTTTTTGTAGTAATGAACAACCGAGCAATCGTGGCCGATGTACTGAAAGTTCGACATTAACCGCTGCTAGTTTAATTGATGCCATCATTACTCATCAAATTAACCAAACAACTTCTGATGTTCAAACAACTACTGTTCCTTCAGGCACTACGACTGCACCTCAGTCTCAGCCAACCAGACCTGGTGATAGACTTTTTCAGGTAGGCATTAGTGTCTAATTTAATTTTAATTGTCCAATACAATAGATCATACTCATTCTTGTAGTTATTCTAGAATCCAAAGACTTTAAAAGTTAATCATATTCAGAATTTCATTATAAAATCAAATAGATCCCAGTATAATATAGGTGCCTTTACACCTCACAAACTTTACCTTCGAACACCACCCTCGAACAACCTTCGTGAAGCCTTCACGTCGACTGTTCGGGTGTTCTAGGTACTTCATCTGTTCGTCTGGGTTCGGGGGTAGCGCTAGTGTCACTTTTGATTTGGGTTTTTCCTAAGTGACAGGAGTTGTTTGTGATACTAGTGTAATTTCTGAAACGTTATAAATCGTCTCCTATTTTTTATTTTTCAGATAATATAAAATATATTGAAAATGGAGATTTTTTCTTTATCATAAGCTAGCTTTGGGTGCGTCAGCCATATTGGTTCGCTTAACGTCACGTGAAGTATAAATGGCTGTTCGCTTCACGTCGGTACGGCAAGGTTGGAAGGAGAACTTGTTCGAAGGTGAGGTTCATAAGGTGTAAAGGCACCTTAAGAAATCATAGGCCAAGCACTATGTAATCAGGTGATAAGTATGATGCAGATGGGTATTGGGGACTAAGAATTAGGAAATCTTAAGAACAGTACAGATTTTTGGAATGTGTCAGGCTAACAATTTTTAAAAACTTTTGGTTAATGATATGACTTGAATTAGTGGTATGTAGCTAGGAGCAATAGGAGCACTTGGCACTCATATCTCATTTTTTTCTAAAACTTTTCTCAAAATTTACCATGAAAATCAAATTATTAAGTTAAATTTGTTCTATTCACTCAAAAGAGGTAGGAGAGTGGTGACTGGCTGGAAGTTGAACATTAATATTTATTGGAATAATTATGGGTTTTAGTCTCTGGTTTTAGATTTAAGAACTGTCTTACCGGAGGATACATTCACTACAGTAAAACCTCGTTAATCCGATCTTGATAGAACCAGGAGGTGGGTCAAAACAACAAATCTTCTTCAAAACATGTATCTGATAGCAATCTTTTAGTTTTGTTTCGAATACGGTCTGCTAAAGCAAAATAATTTTTTTTTTAATCCTTTCATGGCTCTAGACAATACATCTCGCAAAAAAAAGTTGGTCTCCATAAGGGGACGACAAGATAGCTCGTCGCGGGCCGCCGGTCCCCAGTAGTGGATGACGATATATCTCGCAATCGGTTTTTCACTTATTTAACGTCCTCAGCTTCACACAGAAACTTGTCGTGACTGAGGCACATCCTAGCGAATTCACGGAGACTTAATTAGTACTATCTAGTAGCCGCTAGGCTGCAGCGGTGCCTCTATTGCGGAAATATTTGTTTCGGCCCGTCTCACCCCTTTTTTTACCTGCTAAATTTTTTTTTCTGTCCCTTATCCCTCCCCTGGCTACCGTCAGGAGTCTTGAAGGACATATTTACCACTATTCATTTCAAAGTTCTAGACGCTCTGAGCGATAGTCCTCTGTATTTTTTGGTGATATTCACTGTTTTATTTCGCTATTATTTCTCCAGTTTTGGTGTTAGTATGTCGCGAAAAGTGTTCACTGATAAGGAGATTTGGGAGATTTTTAATGAAAGTTCGGAAGAGGGCAGTCTTTCTCCAGAGCCTGTGGCTCTGCAGAAAGACTGCAGAACAAGAACCTGTGGCTCACTTTTTGGGGACTGATCCACCACCGGTGGCGGTCCAAGCCCCCATCTATAAAGAGGATGGGGAAGCACGCCTTAGTTTGGGGAGTGTAAAAGCGGGCAGACCCGCCTAGCTTCTCAGTGCAACTTTCGTTCCGAGTACTTAGCTGTTAAAGGGTTAAAATAAAGATGTTCTTTTATCTACATATTGCTCTAAAAATGGAAAGATGGGGTAATGTAAGAGAGACCACCAGATATTAACGCTGAAGGAAAAGATTGCTACACCAGAGCAGCTTGACAATGTTAAGTTCTTGGTTTTAAAATATTTTATAAGTATGGCCTTGCAGCACAATATTATAAATTAGAATCATAAATAAATAATTAAATATGGGTGAGATTTTAATTTATGGGAAATTCTCAATAAAATATCATAACAAATAGTAGTCAGAGGGACAATAATCAAAGATAGGCAACGTAAAAGGAAAGAATTGGAGTCATAATACTATCTAATAAATCATACCCTTTTTTTCTCATGGAAAATGTACATTTTATTGTAAATACATTGTATATCATTTCCACGTCTATTGTAACCTTTTCCATGTTGAATATAACCTTGTCCATGTCGAATATAACCTTGTCCATGTCGAATGTGATTTGGTCCAAGTCAATTGTAACTTTTATCAGGCTTGAATAAATTCTTAAATATTATGGTTTATTTATGTTTTTCAACCAAAACCAGCGTCCCCCAAAACTGTATAAGCGATCCTCATTAAAAGAAAACTTCAACAATAACAGTAAATCAAATTGCACATGCGCAATCTAAAATCTGAGGTTCATTTCGGAATCAGCCTCAATGAAAACCACAAAAAAAAGAACACTATGTCGCACCAAACTTCAGAACTTACAATAGAAACCACATGACACATATACAGTGAGTAAATTTGAACCATAGTATTAACTCAAAGTAATCTAAGTTATTTAAATTTCAATAATAATTTCTAAAGCTCACAATAAACAATTGTTAAATCTATATAATACTCACCCACCCACCCTTTACTTTAAAAAGCCAATTACAAAAATATTTAATTTATATGACAATATTGATATAAAAATCATTGTCTTTTTATTTTAAAATCATTTACCTTAATATCAGTTATCTGAAAAACAAAGAAAACTATCAAAATAGTATGGAAAATTATTTTAAAAGTCATAACATAAATTAAAAAAATTATTTTTAAATAAAAAACATAAATAAACCATAATATTCAAGAATTTATTCAAGCCTGAAAAAGGTTACAATTGACTTGGACCCAGTTACATTTGACTGGGACAAGGTTATATTTGTCATGAAAAAGGTTACAGTAGACATGGAAATGATATATAATGTGTGTATTTATAATAAAATGTACATTTTCCATGAGAAAAAAAGAGTATGATTTATTAGATAGTATGTATTATGATTTCAATTCTTTCCTTAACGTTGCCTATCTTTGATTGTTGTCCCTCTGACTACTATTGGTTATGAGATTTTACAGAGAATTTCCCATAAATTAAAATCTCATCTATATTTAATTATTTATTTATGATTCTAATTTATAATATTTTGCTGCAAGGGCCATACATATAAAATATTTTAAAACCAAGAACTCAACTCTGTCAAGCCGCTGTGGGGCAGCAATCTTTTCCTTCAGCATTAATATCTGGTGTTTTCTCTTACCCTACCCCATCTTTCTATTTTGAGAGAAATATGTAGATAAAAGAACATCTTTATTTAAAAAAAAAAAAATCATGTTGCTTTAGCAGACCGTATTCAAAACAAAACTAAAAGATTGCTATCATACACACACACACACGCACGCACGCACGCACACACACATACACACACACACACACACGCGCACACACACACACACACACACACACACACACACACACACACACACAGAGTCAACTCCGTTTAATTGGGTCCTCGGATAATTGGGACCACCACTTAATTGAACCATTATTTAAAACAGAATGAAATATAGGTCAAAAACCACCACTTTATTGGGACAAAATATCTGCTAATTGGGCCAAAACTTTCTGGAACCCTGAGCCCCGGTGTCAATCGAATAACCTATGTATTTGAGACCAGGCCTGTTTCTCAATCAGAAGCAAGAAACCGTATCAAAAAGAATCACTTTTTTCTTTTTTGTTTTGACAAAGAAGAAGTCCTTTAGACACCCAGAAAAGTTGCACTAATTATTGGTTCATAAGTTTACTAGTAAAGTGTGATAATGCACACTTGATTCTTCCCTGTTAAAAAAATTGACATAAAAACGTGTTCTGATTCATTTCTTATTTCTCAAATTTGTCTTAATAAGTATAATTTATATTTTAAGCAAATAGTTATTTTAATAAAAATATATTTTAACAGTTAAATTAATCGTATTATTTAGACCCCATCATTAAATTTATAGATGAGAATACATACTTCTAAATGCACTTATTAACTTACTTTTCTCACAAATATTTCCAATTTATGGCTCAATTATCATACTTATACGATAGCCCAGTGATTAAGTGAATTTAGGCATTTTTCTTTGCATTTACATGTGAATTCACAATCTCCGCTTTATTGGGTTCCCCGCCTAATTGGGACGAAACAAATTTTCCCTTTATGGCCCAATAAAAAGGAGTCGAATGTGTGTGTATATATATATATATATATATATATATATATATATATATATATATATAATATATATATATATATAATATATATATATATATAATATATAATATATAAATAAATATATAATATATATATTTATATATATATATATATATATATATATATATATATATATATATATATAAATATATAAATATATATATATATATATATATATTTAAGAAGATTACAGTGTTCAAGAAATACTTAGTACTCAGTGAGGGTGGCGGAATGGTTGGATTAGCAAGGTTCTACTAGATAGTAATCGATAGATGGTAGATAGTAATAGATTTTTTATGAGGCTGGTATTGGTATGACAGGATTAAAATTTAAGATAATAATCAAATAAAAAAAAGATGATGCTTTTAAAGAATGGTTATTTGAAAGAATAGTAAAGTAAGGTGGTAAAAGTTTCATAAATTGAGCTCTGATTGATTTTAAATTAATCTTTGTTTATTTTATATACTTAAAATTTCAACATTTTATTTCTATTGGCCATTATCAATCCTTAATTATGATTATGAGAATCCTTAATTATTAAAATTTTGTTACTGGCAATTTTGACTATTTTCCATTGTCCTCCATTTTTTAACATTATTATAATGCCAATACATTATTTATATAAGGTTGTAACTTTATTTTTATATTAAAATTTTATGAAAAACAGTAGGACTACTATATGGATCATTAATATTGTATGAACTTTAAACCAATTGTAGGAGAAACAAGAAACAATTCCTAGTAGACTTTCTCACACATGCACTTTAATCAAGCAAAAGTTCAAATTTTTAACTGAATTATTATTATTCAGTTTATTATAATTATTCAAATTATTAACTATTCCAGTAAAACGTTGAATAGTCCAGATTTAATTTAACTCATTTTCCATGTCACTCATTTCCAGGGATACTATAAACATTTTTTTTTTTCACAATTATTTTCTTGAATTTAAGTTTACTGTTAAACTGATATTCTATATTCTGATCTAGTCTTCAATAGTAATTATTGAATAGTAATTTTTATTTTTTTATGATATATTATTTATCTGTTAAACATATTATTTGACATAAAAATGATTCTCTGCAGTTTTATGTATTTACATACTAAAAAAAAATAAAGAGCTGATGGGCACACCAGCTTGCAGGTTGAAAATGAGCATTAATTATTTTGATGAAATTTTCATTGAATCTCATAAAACATCTAGATCCACTGTTGGTTGATTGCAACCCTATGGTATATTAACCCTCAGTCGACAAGGCAAAATCCCAGGACACATTTAACAAGGTGGGTCGTAGCAGGAATTTACGCAACCTGTATTAGTACTAAAGGTCTGTCTACCCATATCGTTTCTAGGCCTGTATCTAGTTCAAACATACTATCCTCTTTTTATGATTCAGTAATTTTTTAAAAAGCTACGTCTTCATCAGTCCCTTCAACATCAGCAATATCTTCCACATTATCATCGTTTTGCAGGATAGCATCATCCGTATCTGAGCAATTCGTTTCTGGATCATAGACTGACATATTTTCATCAGATTCTTCTTGTTGGTGCATTAGCTCTTCCACTCTTACTCAATTGCATGAAACATTTTATTTTTCCATTTTGAAGATCTTTCTTGTATAAAATAAAAATCAGTGGAATGAAAATACTCTTCCTGTTGAACCATATATTTTTTATTGCTTCAAAAAAGGCAGTACATGGCTTTAAATTATAGATAAACATTTGTCATTATATTTATGTATAAAGTAAAATCATGAGAAAATTACCTGAAAGTGATAAGGCCTAATGAAGAAGGTTACAATTCTTATACATGGTAGCATGAAGTTTTTTTTTTTTTAAATTAAAAGTTATGTTTTTGTTTGGAACTAATAAAAATAGATTAGACAGCCCAAAAACAGAATTGCAATTAAAAATCAGCTAATAAAAAACAAACATTTAAAACAAGATGGGTCATATCCGACGTTTAAACTACGTCACTAGGTTAAAAAAAAGTTGGGTCAGATGTGACCCGATACACGAAAAAGTGGAGAATGAAGGAAAAAACAAGTGACCTTGAAGCTCCTACTTTGCCAGTGGCCAGATGATAACTGATAGTTAGGTCACCTAAGCTGCCACTGAACTTAATGGAGCGCTGATTGTAACAGCGTTACTGTATGTAATTATCGGATCCGGCCTTGTCGACAGAGGGTTAATCTTTTTTTTTTTTTATTGAAGTCATCAAAATTTATTTTTCTCTTCAAACTTTTTTAGATTTTTATTCTGTAGAGATGTAAGCCCAACATACAAATCACACATTACTTTCAACTTAAATAGTTTAAATAAATAATGACACTCTGATCATAATATATATTTGCTATTTTTTTCAATTTATGAAAATCATAATTTAAACAATTTTAAAAAATGATAAGTATGACTCGAAAAAGTGTATGAATATTTTATATTAATTTTAGAAGCACCAGTCAAAGTATCAAATTTCCTAGTTTAACTTGTATTTCAGTGTGTTATCTATTTTATATTCAACCTAAAATTTTGCATACTTTTATTTACCACTTATAAAAAGCAAAATGTATTAGTTATTTAAAGGAAAAAAAACTTTTACTTAATTGAATGGTGTTTTATTAAATTTATAAATGGAAAAACACTTTATTAAGCTGAAATATTTTATGTATTTGTTTTAGAGTTTTCATAAAGATTGCACTGAAGCAAATGGTAAACTCTCACCTGTCAAATCTCAAGAAGGATCTAAAAGTCATTCTGTTACTCCTCAATCCATACAGTCTCCAATTATTGATCATGTTGATATGTACAATAATCCAGGAGCTCCTCAAGGCATGAGACCAGCGATGTATCCAGGATTTGACCAATTAAGACGTGCATTGCAACAGAAAGATCAGAATCAATCCCTAGAAAAAAATGATGAACACATGACTCGTTTTTTTCCTGAAGCACCTGTTCCACTTTCTCCCTTGGACTATGTTAAAAATCGCATCGCAGAAGTTATGAGAACTTCAGAAGAAGAAAGTGGTGCCAATAAAGACAATGAAAGTCCAGTATCTACTGATATCATGCAGGATGAGGCTGATCATTCTGCTGGACATAGCACCTCCTCATCTTTTTTAACCCCATCTCATACCTATGCTTATCCATTTAGTGCATTAAGTTTGAATACAAGTGGAGCATCAACTGTCCCAATTGCAAGCCACACTGTCACTAAAACCTCTGAATCAATTCCTGAACCTGCTCCTCTTCTTTCTGCACAGTATGAACCATTGTCAGATGAGGATTGACGGAGGTGGTAAATTTATTCATAATAAATGCATACTTTGTTTTTTTGGCATCCAGTAATGCCAAGTATATTGTAAAGATGTATAATATTGTATAAATGTTTTTAATTTTCAAGAGCATATCTTTTGTGAAAAAATATTTTTACGGAGATTACTTAATAGTTTATTTTTAAATATGCATGATTGAACGCCTTCTTTTTTATATGAATTGGAATCCATTATGTGAATAACTGTTATGTGTATTATTTTTATTTATTTTTGTCATGTATGATCTTACTCTAGGGTACTTTTACTTACAACTTTGTACACAATAGAGTTATAGAAGAAATATTTGACTTGGTTTTACAAACATTTGTTGGCCACAAACAATGTTAATTGTAACAATGTTATGAATCAATATGTACTGTTATGTTTACTTATTTTGATTTTAAGTTATCGATATTTAGAATAAGATTACATTATGAAACAAATTTGTTCATTTAATTGTAAAATTTGTATCCATTCCACATAGAGAACTTTACTTATAAAATTAAAATACAGTGTGCTATTTATGATATATATGTTATATCATGTTTATTATGGTATAAGTATATATTTATTTTTTTAAAGAAACATGAAATTGGAAATTAAGTTATATTAAGAAATCCTTCATGAATGTAATTGTGATTGTAGAAAGTTTGACAAAAAAAAATAAAAATATTAATGAACTACACCAGGCTGTCACTGAGGTAAATTTATGAATAAATTTATGATTAATTTTATGAAATGTAGGCCGTGCTTCATGAAAGTGTAAATGTGTACGTTAACTTGAAAATATAATAGAGTGAAAGTTCAGGAGTATTTGTATTTTTACAAGGGTCTGTAGGTTGTTACTTTATGGCCTGACAAAATTTACTTGTGCACTTTTTTTTATATACTCCACTAAGGGGACTTGTTAATAGGCAGAAATAAAAATTTGTAAATTTCATTGTACATAATTTTCACAAAATGTTATTTACTTTTAGTAAAATTGAATCTGTTAATTCCTCTATTACATCAGTTTTTAATGTCATGTAATTATTTTTTATAACCTCCACTCCCCTTTATAAATAATTTAAATAAAATACTGTCGAGGAAGGAATGAGAATTTTTATAACCTTTTATCTCTTGTTAATTTTTAGTATTATTTATATAAAATTTGAAATTAAATTTTTACTGGTTGTTAATAATCTCATGAATCGCTAATTTAGGTATTGCTTTCGGCTATAGTTATTACCAACCAGATAACAGAAACTTGTTATTCACAGCAATCCAGGATATTAGATTATAAAGTAACTATTAAATATGTATATGAATTAATCGTAAAGAGAATGCTTATATTATTCTTAAGTTTTTATTTTATGTAATGTTAATATTTGAAGAATCAGAAGGTTGGTTGATCATTGGTGTTAGGTACATTTTTGTGGTTATAGTTAACTGATTAATATTAAGAATTTTCCTTTATATCGTCAAGAAACACACAAGATGCCTAGGGTAGTGAGAATCAAATAACCTCAAGGTGGTTTTATGATTTAGATGAGCTAGGAGCTCTCATAGCTCTGCTTTTTTATAACAGAGAAATGAAAAACAATATTACACAATAACAATAACAAGATCTTATATATATATATATATATATATATAAGATCTTGTTATTGTTATCGTATAATATTTATCGATAGTTGCTAAACTATCGAGACTATCGATAGTTCTTTTAACTATTGATAGTACTATCGAAAACATTGTTTTTAAAGGATAAAGTGATAGTCTTTGCCTCTGTGCTATATACTTCATGGAAAAGACAAATAAACAAAATGTAACGCTGTAGTTTTATTTATTTTTCTAACAAAAAATGCTTACCTACTTAATAAAAACAAATATTAACTTCACGAAAAAAATATAAGACTGAAAAAGTGAATGGTTTGCTCATTCATACCTTCCAGCTTGATTGAATAATATACAAACAAAACAACTGATTGCCCCTTGACTTGAAAATCACTTGATTAATAGCATATAAACAAAAAAGACACAGTTTTTGTAACAAAATATTTTGGACCTCTACAAATCAACAAGCACCTGAGAACATTTTTCTGCATATGTACGTTACAAGGTCTGTCTAGACAAAGGTCACAACAACCTCCTTATTTCTTCAAAAACTGACAAATTCGACGATCGCGTTCCGAAAGTTGTTATGTTAAATCAACTACTCCGACAACTGGGAATCCTGGGTGCATGGTTACTTGAAGAAGGTTAGTATAGTTTTCCTCTAAATACAGTTTCTTTGACCTTTTTATTTTTAATTTTTTGCGGTTACGACTTAGCTTGAAAGTGATAAAAATCATTTCAAAGTACAATGGAACCCATCCTGTATTCATAGAAATGTTTTTCTTATTCCCTAATAAAAAAGGAAAGAAAAATTGCAAATGGAACCGTGCATTAGAGCTCCTATAGTTCCAAATGAATAATTGTAATATTCTACCCCCCCCCCCCAGTCATCACCTCAGACTATTGATAGTATCGATAGTCTATGTCCGAAACTATCGATAGTTTTACATCACAATTTTCGAAACCTCGATTCCTTATCACCTTCAATCCTAGCACCTGATCTTGAAATGATCCAATGGGACCCCATATTCACCTCTAACTCAATTGACTCCATGATAGATATCCTTAGCACTCAACTTCACACTATCCTAGACCATCACGCTCCTCTCAAGTTCAAGACGTTTAAGCATCCTCCAGCACCCTGACTGACACCTATGCTAAGGGATTGCATGAAATGAAGAGATGCGGCCAGACGAAGATTTAAACGCACCAGACTTCCTGAAGATTATACCATCTCCAAGCTCCTCTGAAATAGCACTCAATCCTTAATAGGCAGCGCCAAATCCAACTACATCCAGCAATCCTTATCCAGTACCCCCGGCTCCACAGCAAAATGGGCAATTCTCCGTAAACTATCCTTAGGTAAACCCAATCAAAACCAATTAATTCCTATTTCAGGTGGTAAACTCAACTCTCACTTTGTCTCCAACACCTCCCATCCTCTCCAAGAACCAACACCGGTTCTTGTTCCTTCCTCCTTTAACCCCAAACACTTTTATTTCACCCATATTACCCCTGACGACCAGCTTAAATCCATTCGTAAATCCCGAAACAAATGATTTCGGACCAGATAACATCCCAGTTAAATTGATTAAAGCCTCACTTCCTTTCATTCTCCCTATCCTTTATCATATCTACAACTTTTCGCTGCAAACTGCCTCTTTTCCCAGAACGTGGAAAACTGCTCTCGTGCGCCCATTGAAAAAACCTCCAATCCAGAAACCCTCAATGATTTACATCCCAGCTCCCTTTTATCCAACTTATCCAAACCCTTGGAACGTTTAGTTCAGTCACAACTATCCCAATATCTTGAGCAAAACATCGTTCTGAACCACTTTCAGTCTAATTTCAGACCTAATCATTCCTCTCAATTCGCCCTCATTAAAGTTTCCCAAGACCTCCACACAGCAATAGACCATAAGAAACTCACCCTCCTTTTAAACAAACTCAAAACCTTCCGCATGTCTTATAATGCCCTCCTATGGTTCCATTCTTTCCTCACCAGTCGCCAATATGTTGTAGTCACTAACAAACCTCCATCAAAGCCTCTACCATTGTCTAAAGGCGTACCTCAGGGTTCCTCTTTATCCCCCTACCCTTTTTTCTACCTATATCAATGACCTATCCTCCATCCATCACTGTCAATACCATATATATGCCAATGACGTCCAGATTTACCTCTACTTTGACCTCGCACATTCCTCCGGTGCCAAATCTAGTCCTGAACAACTCATCTATCTCATTCCACAATTCTGTTAAAAAGCTAGGCGTTACCTTTGATCAGTCCCTCTCTTGGAAACCCCACATCTCACAAATTTCCCTTCATACTGTCTCTACCCTGAAACAGTTCAACCGTCTACGATATCTTCTTACATTCAAAACAGAGGGGGGGGGGGGGAACCCGCCAACTCCTAGTCTCCTCTCTCATCTTTCCCAGCTTTGACTACGGCTGTATGGTGTAAGGCTGACTGTACGGGGAGGGGAACTCGAAGACAAACTTAAACGTCTAATGAATTGCACAATACGTTTTGTCTTTGGGATCTCAAGAGATACGCATATAACCCAGTATGTACTACGCCGAGTTGAAGTTGCTCTACCCCTCCTACCGTTGTCGATACATATTGGCTTCATCCGATATTAACAATATTTAGGTCAACTTCTAGGTTAATTGAGGTGCTGAATTTAAAAATCATATCGATTTTTCGATTACGTCCTCAGATATCGATTTATTACAATATAACAAGAGTATTAATTTATGCCGATTTGGTAACATATATCGTGTAAGTTGCAATAAATCTACACCTAAGTGCATAATAAAATAATCGATATCATTTTCAAATTCAGCATCTCAATTTACCTATGAGCGGACTACAATTCGTCGCTAGAATCTATTAAAGTCAATCAAGGCACTTTTTAACTGAAAAAAAGGCGATGGGAGTTCGATAACATCACCGTCACATAACCTCTCAAAACAGCCACGCCCATCAGCTGCTCTTCAGTACCTTTACCATCGGATAAGTTTTAATATAAAATTGGGTACCTGAGTGAGCCAGAGATTTTAAATCGACATTATTTTATTATCAACATCCTTGATAAGCTAATTATCGATGTTAAGATATATGTATATATATATATATATATATATATATATATATATATATATATATACACATATATTCAATGCTTAGAAGATACTCATACAAAAGATTTACAAACACAAGACTTTTACACAGACGGCAGCAAAGACGTGGAATAAACTGGCATTCACCTTAATAGTAGACTGTATACAACATGACCAACAATTTCGACTGGGAAGCTTGTTGAAAATCGTTCATACAATCAAGCTAAAAAATTAGGAGTTTTAAAGGCCAATGAATAAATTTTACAATATTCAAACCTCTCTCATATTTTCTTCAAAATTTCAACTGACAACAAAATTTTAATAGACAACACAAGGAACCCTCAATGCCATGACATATTGACTGAGACAATTAGAAAAAACATCTTACACCTTCTTGACATGGACGCTACAATCAAAATGGAAGGGGTTAAAGGACACAGAGGAATCGCAGTAAACGAAGCAGCGGACCGCCTAGCAAAATCTGCCTCGTGTAATAGTCTCCTCCCCATAAGCTATGACAAAATCCCCTTATCTTATCCAAAACATATTTTGGCAGAAAACATAAGTACTTGGAATATACAAGGGCAACAAACAACAAAAGGAAGACCTCTTTATAAATTTATTCCAGAAATCACACTTACTAACTATGACAAAATTAAAAGTTGACGGACAAAGCAAATCTTACCTAAAACTATTTCACCTGACGAACTTTGACACCTGCAACTGTGACGGACAAACTTAAAAAACATTTCATCATTTTCTTTACGAATGCCCAATTTTTGACAATAAAAGATACAGCCTAATAAGAAGCATCCTTCTAAAAGGAGACAGCTGGCCGTTAAATGAAAAGGACATTTATAAGAATTATAATAAGGAATTGAAAAAATTATAAATGAAATCGATTTTGAACTTCTTCAAGAAGACCGATAAAATTGAAAAATCGGATATTTTGATGTTTTGTTTTTATTTTTTTCTGATTTTTTTTATTTCAAAAGTACTTTTTTGTGTTATGTTTTATGTAAAATGTATTTTTGTGTTATATCTCATTTTAGGAATATCATTTTTTGTACTTCATATTTTGTATTTTCTTGTTTTGTTTTTCCTTAAATACCCAATTAATTCTGTACTTAATTATCTAACAAATCTGTATAATTTTAAATTTATAAAACTGTAAAATCTAATGTATCGGCACATGGATTATGCTTACTGCATGGAGCATGTTCACATTAACAAATATAAAGCTCTGATACAGGGTTACTGTACAGATATGGCCAAATTTTTTTGTACAAATTAAGAAAGTGTAAAACTATAGGATCTTATTTGATTTTTTAAGCTCAATGAAGTGACATGACTGTTTACACTTGTTTTGAAAGATGTATAAGGTGGTTGGCCTGCTAAAAATGTTTGTACTCAATATTTTGAAATGGAAATAGAATTAGTCATAAAATACCAAACAAAAGCTGGCCAAATTAAATTGTACACATTTTCTTTTACAGGATTATCGCAGATAAGAGTGTCTATTGATTCAGTCTTCTTTTCCACTCCGAGAGTAAAGTATCTGTGATTAAAAGAAAATGTATTCCAAGGATTTAGTTACCCTAGTTAAAAAAGAAGTTGAAAAAGGCTTAAGTTATAGGGCTGTCGCCGAAAAGTTAAGTCTACCGCATACTTCGGTGGCCTATATGGCAAAAAATGATTATGACCGCATTAAAATGAAAAGAGGACCCAAACCAAAGATTACTAGACGTTCGGAAGCGCGTGTCAAACGAGAAATTCGAAGGTTAGCCAAAGAAGGCGAACTTGTGACATCCCAAAAGTTGAAGGAAAACCTCAATTTAATTGCCTCCACTAGAACAATTAGAAGATTTCTTCCTGAGATAGGTGTAAAATGGAGGAAAGTTGATAAAAAACTACCTCTCAGCAAAGCGCATCGCGAAAATCGTGTTAAAAAGGCTCGTGAGTGGCTGTCCTTAGGGGATTTCATCTGGACACGACAGTCCGAGCCCCATTATCAATGAAAATAAGATCGGTACGGGCGTGGAAATTTATTCCTCCCCAAACTTAACTGATTACCTTTGGAAAGGCTGTGACTCGCGAAGTCTCCACACTCTGTCTCGACCGTCTGAATGGTACAGACCGAAGTGAGACTCGTCTGTGAATAAAACAGCTACCAATTGCTCCATAGTCCAATGGATATGCTGGTCAGCATATAAACGCCTTTCCAGGAGTTGGGGCCCCGCCGCGGGACATCTAGCTCCAAGTCCATACTCCCTCATTCTCCGTCGTACGGCGTCTGAGCTAGTAACAGTATTTCTAGCCTTTTGAAGGTTGTCCCGAATCTCAGGTGCAGTTAAATGGCGATTTCTCAATACAGAGTGTCATAAATCGGTCGTCAGACCGAGTTGTGGCCCTCGGTCGGCCACTGCCGGGCCTCCTCTCGTAGCTGCCTGTCTCCCGGAAACGCTGAAGTCCGTCATTAATTGTCGACCTAGCTACAGCAATATAACGGATGCTGCGGCCTTCTCTTGCCAATGCATCAGCTCGGGCTACGTCTTTATTCGATGGAACCATTATTCTTGAATATAATTGAAAAATAAGGCTTATTAATGACAGAAAACGGTGCTTAAAAAATTAAACCCGTTAAAAGTACAAATCTCTACTTACAGTTGAGAAGTGTTAAATATGGTGTATCAGCCTGAAGACAAACGAACATAAAAAAATGAATACCTAATGCCTTATCATCTGCTCTATATAATTCTGAAGGGATTATTTCAATAGACATAGGCCCTATCTACTCCGTGTTAACCATTGGCGGATCCAGGGGGGGGGGGGGCTGTGGGGGCTGCAGCCCCTCCCTTTGGAAAATTTTTCGCCATTTAAAGATAGAATTTGACTTTCCTTAATGTAAGGAAGCAGGTTAAAGGACAAATAATGTGCAGAACAAGTAGAATTTTAGTTGTGGGAAAGGAACATTTAGGTAAATAAGCTGATTAGCAGATCCAAATGAAGGGCTGTGCGGCTGCAGCCCCCCCCCCTTTAGGACTGCAGCCCCCCTTTACGATCGGCTGGATCCGCCCATGGTGTTAACGGGATTACCCATAATAACAAACACATTCATCATAATCAGCATTTAAAATAAAAAATATTAAGTGTCTGGTTTTTTTTTGCTGTTTAGTGTATATTCCCATTTAATTTAATCTTATGATTAGATTTTAAAATATTTCCAAAGGTAGTTTTGAAAGGCATCTTAGCAATAATTTTAATCTTAATGTTTTATAATAATATAGGCTTAACAAACACGAAGGTATGATACTGACCCTTCAATCGCTCCCCACATAGTTCTACCCCCTCGCTCATTCATTACTGTTTTTTTATTTAATGAGTCTTGAAGGAACTACTTCACTCTATAATTGTAGGACATATAAGCTGTTCATCATAACGCAATTACAAGCCGTAAAATTTAGTTCAAAAATGGCTTTTTTTTTTTTTTTTTTTTTTTTTTTTTTTTTAAGACAGTTTTATCAGTTAATTTGATCACAGTAATAATACTAAATATCATCCAAAGTAATTAATTCTAATAATGAAAGTCCAAAAAAATCGACATGTCCCACTCTTGCATCGAGGATGCGTTATGTAAACAATTAAAAAAAAAATATATTAACCAATGTTCCTAAGTAGTATTAATCCACAATAAGTCCTATATCCACAATAAGTCCTATATACTGCAGTATCAATTCGTAGAACGAAGTTCTACCAGACAGGTTTTTAGAGGAGGAGCTCAATAACTTGGTTTGTTATTTGAATTTACTAAAGGAAGCAGCTGAACTTCTTGCTTCGAGACTAAAAGAAAAACATTACATTACCCACTTTCTTCAACCTGGCACTATTATGAAATCCTAGTGGACCAGAGAGCATTCTTTATTATTATATTCTTTATTTTCATGAGTATAAACCTTATAATTTTGTATTTATTTATTAGTCGAAGTTTCGGGCGTATCACATATCCACATGACAATCTTGGATCATCAATTAAATTCTATTGATACTATTTAATTTTATAAACTTTTCCTTTGGTGTGCTCTATCCGGGCCCTTGTGTACTAGAGATAAGTGTTCTGTTAGAGAAGGCTAAAGGAAGAGTTTATAAAATTAAGACGTTCATTTCAATAGAAAATGAGAATTTAATTGATTGACATGAGGATGGATAATATACCCGAAACGTTGAGAAATACATATAGACAAAGTTATAGGGATTATGATTTATGTTAAGTTATGATAAGATGAAGTTATGATCTAAAAATCGAAAAAATGAAGACATTTTTAACCCAAGAAGGAAAACTGGTCTTTTTTTCTGTTTGGGGGGGGGGGGGGGGGGTTGAGCTAAGCACAGTGGTCATTGTAATTATTTTTTTTAGAAGCATATGCTTAAATTTTTTTACTGTTAATATACTGCCACTCTTAAAAATAGATTGTAAAGAAATAAATTGTGTAAAATATTGTATTTTTTAGATCTTTTCCAGTCGAATAGTTTTGGTCTTATCTAATAAAAAAGAGTTAATATTACAGTATAATCAAATGCAAATATATTATTTGGCTGTCTAAGTGAAAGTGGATCTGTCAAAGGAAAGGTCTTTGATCTAATCTTACCTTCAGGAGCTTTGATTTTCCTTGTCAAGATGTATAAATTAGATTTTTTTTTTTTTTTTTTATCCATCCTCTCCTCTGGGTATCAATGGAATGCCTGCGACTTAATCCTAAGTAAATTTTGCCTTATTTTCTGATGATCCTGTCATGCTGTGATCAATCAAAAATGGTGGGTTTACAACTTAGGGCCTATTCACACTATCGGTTTCGCTCCCGGTCCACTCTCGTTCTACCCCATTCACTCTATCGCTCCGCTCCCGCTCCACTCCCGGTCCGCTCTCCTAATGTCTTATCATATTCACATTATATAATTTTACACCGTTCAGTTTTGAACGGTTGAAGCTATTGAAGGCATTAATAATCGAAGTTGTCTATATTTGGATTTTAATTAATGATTAACTTTCAGTTATTAAAGTATTTATTTATTCATCAATTATTCGGCCAAAAAGAAGTTCAACTTTTCTTTTGTAGAAATAGCTGTTAAGTGTACTTGATGAAGAAGATAATATTATCAAAACATATAATAAGATGAATATATTGCAACACTATGATAATTATTAATAATAATTATAAATTAATTTAATTAATGGTAAAGAAATAATTTAAATTTTTTTCCGAATGTATTCGAATACGCTTGCAATCGGTAAATGCTGCAATTTATCGATTGTGTTCTCTTCTTTTCCTGATTTATATTTTAATTATTTTTTGCTTTAATATATTTTTTTTGTTAATGATCTGACATTTTTCATAATATACTGCAATTTTATTCGTTTCAAATTGAACGTTATTTTATAATAGCAATGAGTATGTAGTCAATAAATAAATCGGTCACCGTTTTTTACGAGTACATTAATTCATTTCAAAATATATCTCAAACATAACATGAATTTTTCTCGTGGAAAAACCGCTTCACAACAAGATATCGTGTTTTATTTGATTTTTGTTGATTTTTTTTTTAAACATTTCAAGCGTATTCGAATGCATTCGGAAAAAAACTTAAATTATTTCTTCACCATTAATTTATAATTATTATTAATAATTATCATAGTGTTGAAATATATCCTTCTTATTATATGTTTTGATACTGTTATCTTCTTCATCAAGAAAAGTACACTTAACAGCTATTTCTACAAACGAAAAGTTGAACTTTTTTTGGCCATAAAATTGATGAATTAACAAAAACTTTAATAACTGAAAGTTAATTATTAATTAAAATCCAAATACAGACGGCTTCGATTATTAATGGCTTCAATCGTGAACGGTGTAAAATTATATAATGTGAATATGATAAGACATTAGGAGAGCGGACCGGGAGTGGAGCGGGAGCGATGCGATAGTGTGAATGGGGTAGAGCGAGAGTTGAGCGGGAGTGGAGCGAGAGTGGAGCAGGAGTGGAGCGGGAGAGGAGCGAGACCGGACTTGTACCAATATTGTGATTACCCTCTTTCTATTCCTCTTTAGAATATTTTGCCAGTGAGACCGGACCGGGAGTGGAGCGGGAGCGGAGCGATAGTGTGAATGGGGTAGAGCGAGAGCGGACCGGGAGTGGAGCGAGACCGGAGCGGTACCGATAGTGGATACTCTCTTTCTGTTTCTCTTTAGAATATTTTGCCAGACCGAGAGCGGACCGGGAGCGGAGCGATAGTGTGAATCCGCCCTTAATCGTTCTAGGATTTTCAACAGCCCAGTATGCACTTATCGCTAACATGTTTTTCCTTATAAGTCTGTTTATTAAAACATTATCTAATAATGTTTTATTAAATAATAGTATAAATGTCATACGTTTTTTCCTCTATGGATTTTTGAGACTAAGATTAAATGTGATGGTTAAAAATTTATACGTCTGGTCATTGCTAGTATATACCACAAATATGAAATTGAGAGATATTTGTTATTAAATTGAGAGGGCCTAATACCCGTGAGTCTGACACAGGACAATGGCATCCTCACAGAAATCAAAGCGAGGATAGCAGCTGGAAACAGGCAATATTATGCTGCCCAAAAGGCACTGCGGTTCAAGATACTGTCTAGAAGGGCCCGAGAGTTAATTTACAAAACTATGATAAGGCCAATCGTTACGTATGGTAGCGAAACATGGGTGTTATCCCGAGAAAATGAAAGGATGTTTGCTATATGGGAAAGGAAAATCCTCCGGAAGATCTACGGCCCAGTATACCAGAATGGACAATGGAGGATAAGGACGAATGCAGAACTTAAACAGCTCTACAACTCTCCAGACCTGGTAGCTGTAATCAAAAGTGGGCGCATCAGATGGTTAGGACACGTCGAGAGAATGCCTCAAGAGCGTTTGCCTCGAAACTTAATGTATAGTCGACCAGGTGGAGATAGAAGAAGAGGCAGACCACGACTGAGATGGCTGGACGACGTGGAGGACGACCTGCGGCTGCTTGGGGTGAGGCGATGGAGGAATATCGCCCAGGACCGAAACGAATGGAAAAGAATCGTTGAAGAGGCCAAGGTCCTATCAGGACCGTAGCGCCGAGGAAAAAAAAAAAAAAAAAAAAAAAATACCCGTGAGTGAGTCATAACTAATTGTGTCAATAAATTAATAAAATGGCAACGCTGTTAATTGAAATTTTGCCTGATGCGTGTCTTTTCGCTACACTTTCGTTCTCATAATCGATCTTAATATTATAAAAATAGTTATAGCTCGACAACGTATAGATAAATCAAATATAGATAACATTTAGCTAATTCTCACCTGTTTTCTTCTCCCCCCTTTCTATTTTTCATTAAATTGTTCAGTACTTATTTATGTTAATAATAAAAAAAAAATCATATTGTTGTTAATCTTCCCCGACGCTTTTTTAGACAATTTCCGTTTACATTATGACAACTGGTCATAAATAATTTGAAAAGCAACGTGCTCAATTCATTAGAAAGTGCATAAAGGCTCAGTTTAGTCATATCGTTGGTTAAAATTATGAAATGTTTGTTACTTGCATTTGAGTACAATTTGACAGATTATATTCTAGATAAGCAGTTGTTTTCTTCGCTGTTTCAAGTGATTTATTTATGCCTTCTTTAATAAACGGTCTTTAACCTTGCTTTGCTTAGATCAACCATTTTAGTGAGGAAGATGGAAATAATTGCTGCGGATCTGGGAGAGACCAGACCATGGGTTCCCGCGTCAATTGCTCCGGACGGGAACTCATTATTACCGAAGAGGAGGAAGTAATCCCTACCTTGTTGCCTGGTTCCCGTTCCGTCATTTTTGTCAATACCTTTCTCTCTACCTTTAGTTCAAAACAAAAAGATGAAATGTCTATTGTAGAGGATTCAATGAACCCCATAAAGGATGTAGCATGCCATACCAGCGCTATTGGTGTCCGGTTAAAAATTATAATTAATTGTGGTTAAAAATTATTATTAGATACCGCATGAGGACCGGAATATTTCAGACTTCAGGAACTGGATGGTCGGTTATTGCGACTCTGCCCAATCCATTAAGCAAGCGCGCAACCATCGCGCATTAAGTGTTACTTAAGACACAATTTCAGCATCAACTACGATAAGGAGCTGATTACCGGTTTTAAATAAGTTTTAGAAACTTTTGTTTAGTGGAATTGACATGGTTTAAAGCTTATTAATTGCAGTAGTTTTCTTGATGACTAATTTCTTGTGAAGGAGGCATATGCTCAATTAATCCGGTCGAAACATTCCATACTTATTTTTTTGACTTTTGACGAAAATCGAACTCATTTTATACTTAAGTAGGATACTGAGGGCCTCGGCCTAACAGGAGCCTTTCAATATGTATCTTTTCTGGTCTCATTTTTATCGAAAACAATTGACTATAAAGAGGTCGGAGTGGTGGTGATGCATTTTATTTCCAATTGGGTGCCGATTTTAGGTATTTCGGAGAGTTCTTGTTTATCCATATATTTTACCTCCACTACATTTTGCCGCCTCCTGGAGTTTTCTTTGGTTCTGATTTTTTTTATTCTTAATAATACCAAAGATTTTGGATAAATCGCCTCAAAATTAAGACATGTCCAATCGCTATAAAAAATTTAGATTTTCGGATTTCATTCACACGAGGGTGTAATATTAAGTTATCGAGGATGGTGTTTTTGAAAAAAATATTCACTTTGTATTTTAGTGGAGGGGTTCGGGGGGGGGGGGGCGCATTATGACATTGATAGGTTTCCGGATTTCGATCACACGGGGGTCTAATTTTGTATAATTGAAGACGGAGTTTCTGAAAAAATATATTTAGCTTGTATTTCAGAGGCGGGGAGGGGGGCGCACTATGAAAAACTTAGATTTTCGGATTTCTTTCACACGAGATTGTAATATTATGTTATAGAGGATGGTCTTTTTGAAAAAAATATTCAATTTGTATTTTAGTAGTGAGGGGGGCGGCAGTTTAAAATTTAGAGTTCCTGATTTTTTTCACATAGGGGCCCAATGTTATGCTATGGAGGACGGTGTTTTAAAAAGAAAATACAAAGTTGTAACATTAGTTATTATAAAACATTTATTTATCTTTTCCATAGTGCGTCCCCCCCCCCCCCCCCGCCACTGAAACACAAGATGAATATTTTTATCGGAAACTCCGTCCTCAATAACGCAAAATTAGACCCCCGTATGAAAGAAATCCGAAAATCTAACTATTTCATAGGGCGTCCCCCTTCCCCCACCATTAATATAAAAAATGAATATTTTTTCAAAAGCAACGTCCCCGATAACATAGTAATGGACCCCCGTATGAAAGAAATCCGAAAATGTGACCATTTTCAATATTATAACGCCCCCCTCACTCGAACTTTATAATAAATATTAATCTAATTGGACATCTGGTCATGATATACTTTGCGTAGGTAAGGGGTTAGACCGGGCGAACATGAAGAAGTGGTTGAATTTGACTTGGAAAAAATTGAAATTAAAATGGAAAAGGTTGAATTTGACTTGGAAAAAATTGAAATTAAAATGGAAAAGGTTGAATTTGATTTGGAAATGTTATACAGGGTGTCCCGAATTTAAATGGCAAAACTTCAGGAACTTATAGGGGATCGAAAAACTAAGACAAAAAGTCCTTTAGAGATTTACTCGTTTTTTCTTAGTTTTGGAGAAAATCGCAAAAAAAAAAAGAAAAAAAACAAAAATGTTATAGGTAGCGATTATCACCTTTTAAAGTTCGTCAGGCTAGGCAGTGAGATATGTAAACACTTAATGTTATCCTTTACATTCTTTTATTTGTTTACATTTTGGCTTCCTTCTAGGATTATAATTCCTAAATCAGTCTTCAGTCAGTTACTCAGATATTTTTGTGTGAATAGCATCAGCCACAATGGCGCGTACATATTCTAATGTTGAAAATGCTGATATGATTTTTGTGTATGGTTTCTCTAACGGTAATGCTTTAGAAGCGGTGCGGCAGTATGCGCGCCGATTTCCAAATAGAAGAGTGCCTAATCGACGAGTCTTTTCGTTAACTTTTAATAGACTACGAGAGACTGGGTCATTCTTAATACGTAATGAAGGCGACCAATTCCAGGCAGCAATAAGAACAGATTATCGGAGAGGAAATTGTGTCCAACGCCACTTCGATAACAATCCTGAGACTAGCATCCGAAGAGCATCTGCTGCTTTAGGAATATCGCGGCAAGCAATATGGCGAACTTTGAAAGGTGATAATCGCTACCCATACCATCTTCAAAAAGTTCAAAATTTATTACCTCAAGATTATGTCAAGAGATTGAATTTTAGTAACTGGTTTCTTGAAAAAATTCGCGATGATAATTTATTTCCATTAAAAATTATATGGACCGATGAACCTACCTTTACAAGAGGAGGAATTGTTAATCAAAGAAATTATCATGTATGGGCTCTTGAAAATCCGAGAGCTATTAGAGAGAATAGGTTTCAGCATGAATTTTCTATTAACGTTTGGCTTGGAATTTGGAACGGATTACTGGTGGGACCATATTTTTTACCTGAAAGATTGAATGGAATCACATTTACACATTTTTTGGAGAACGACTTTTCTAATTATTTAGACGACATTCCCTTACAACAGCGGATTGAAATGTGGTTCCAACTCGATGGATGTCCAGCTCATTATAGCAGAGCTGCTCGAGCTTGGCTGGATATAAATTATCCACAACGATGGATTGGACGTGGAGGAGTAGTACCTTGGCCACCCAGATCACCTGATATGACACCCATGGATTTCTTCGTATGGGGAACCTTGAAGCAGGAAGTTTATTCGGTGTCAATCAACTCAAGAGACCGAATCATAGATACAGTGCACCAAATATCATCAGAACAACGTTTAGCTGCAATTTATCAAGTGAGTGCTAGATGTAATGCTTGCATTGGTGCAAGATGACAACATTTTGAGCAATATTTACATTAAAAAGAACATAACATAAATATAAATGTAAATAAATAAGTATAAAAATGCAAACTTGTTTTGTTTCTTTTTTTGCGATTTTCTCTAAAACTAAGCAAAAACGAGCAAATCTCTAAAGGACTTTTTGTCTTAGTTTTTCTGTCCCCTATAAGTTCCTGAAGTTTTGCCATTTAAATTCGGGACACCCTGCATATAATGTTAAGGGGATCTATCTACTATGTTCGCTATAGCACTATTTTACTTTGTTTTTCTACAAGAATTTCTCTTGCTATGAATTATTAAAATGTAATTAGCTCTTATCTTAAGTAATTGTTAGTACATTAGATTAATTTTTATTAATCTAGAATATAAGCCCCACTTTCTTTATTGCCAATTCGGATAGATCCTCTTTCGAAATTCGAAGAAAAAAACATTATTTTATTAAATAAATGCATCTAATTCGGTATAAAAAATCATGTACAGTAGTATTTATGTATATGTCTTTAATATCTCTTTGTAGATTAATAACTGAGATGTTTTCAGCTTTATATTTATATTTTTTTCTCCCGACCAAATCCCACCGCCAAAATGTTCCCTTTTTTTATCTACCTTATTGTATAATATTTTTTTTTTTCTAAATATGGGGGGGTTGGGGCACAGTGAAACAGTCGGTGCGCTAGGCGAACCAAAAGGTCTAGAACAACCAAATTTAGACCGCGAGCGGTTAGGGTGACTCCAAACAATGTCAGCAAATATCCCCTTTCTACTTGTTGTGTGACAGACTCCACGTGCTAAAGTGCGGTTTTGTGGGGTAAAACTAAAAATTTTCGTGGGACCGATTTTCGTCTCTAGGTATGAGTAATTATTTTATTCGGTCTGCTGTTACAACTTTTTCATTATGCATATATCTCTTAAGATTTTGCCTGACTTTGGCTTTCCTACCACTTCACGTTCATCGTAGGAAGTTAAAGACATCAAAATGGCTAGTATGGGGTTCCTTGAAACAAAGCATTTGGGGCATAATGAAACGCTTCATGGAGTCCGACGAGTGTTTCATCGTGCCGTATGTGTTTTTCATTGTACAATAAGCAGTCGGTTTTTTTCATTTTCTTACAGTTTGAGAGCGGAACACCAAAAAAACTGTCTTAATTTATGAAAACTTTCTTCTAAAGTCAAACATTCCTCTTTCCTGAAGAATTTCGTGGCTATTATAAAACAGAAGAACGAAAAACCGACTGGAAGCCGAATAAAGTTTTTTGTTAATTATGGTGTTGTTTTTTCAATACAAAACTCTTTATGTCCCAGATATTATTCAGATCAACTTAAATAAAACGGTTTTTATATCTGTGTCCTTCGACGGCTGACAAAAGTTTTGTCTACCGACAGCAGAAATTCAGAGTTCAAATTTTTTGAAAGGGAAATAATAAATCATATCTATGGAGCAATCTGGAGATCAAAAGTAATCTGGAGATGGACGTAATACTGCGGTACGAAGACATCATCAACATTAGATGAATCAAATTATATATAAAATTTTCTCAAGTCTTCCCTTCGAAGGGGCATGTTTCGATGATGGAGGAGGAACTTCTGCAGTTGAAGGTTCTGGATGTAAGTGTAGAGGTGATGGAAAGGAAAAGAAGAGGGGACGGCCGAGAAGTAAATGGAGAAAGACCCAAGGATTGTGCGAGGGACAGAAATGGATTGACGCAACTGATTATTAAGGCCAAGGATCACCTTCACAATAGAAGAAGAGATGAAGATTTAATTTATAAAAAATTATTTTATTTTTTATTGTTTCATATCTAAATGCATGCATGCATTTCTTGCTTCAAAAATTAGTAAAGCCAGAGTAGATTATTCTTCTCTTCTCTTCTTTATCTTCCTTCTCTGTGTCAACTAATTGTAGAGGGGCCTCAATCCAACGCTACCAGGCTTCACGGTCTCTGCAGAGCTGTTTCAGTTCCTGGAAAATTTTTCCTCCAATCCTCTGGATATATCCTTCATATAAAATCCTAGACCTTCTACCAAATTACATTATACTGTATGTAAAACGTTTGAAGGACAGTTAGACCGGCATCAAACATATAATAGAAATATATATATATTATAATTACTTCCACAGGATGTGATTATTGTATTGTTAGTAATTCAAATGTTAAGAGGCCTACTTGTACGCTGACACATATTTTCCGCAGTTACTTAACCAACAGCAATAGAAGGCAACGACCCTCCGTGGCTTGGCGTGGGAAAGGAGGAGGAGGCGAAGGATTCTATAGTGCCAATAGCTAGAGATAGTTGGGAAGTGCAATAATCACCGAGGCGCCTGTAGCTGGGCTCATTTGATCCAGAGCCCCCTAGATCGTTGCCACTAATACCATACATCCTGCTATATATACCGTGGCAAATGGTTTCAATTGCCCTCCTCAAACGACCCACATTATAGCATATTGCCAGGAGTCAAGGTAGCTCCTCTACGTGTATTAATAGCTACACATTTTTCCCAACACTCTTTGACTCTTGAAAACGGTTAGTCTGATATATAATAGAGCTGTTTTACAATTCACTGCTTGCTGTAATGTACTTGGACGAAGGGAGCGCAGTAAATTGACCAACACGGGGTTCCAAATGTAAAAAATTTAGGTATTGATTAAATGGCAATCAAAGAATTATTCTTCAAATACGTTTCAAATACGAGCATTTTTTGCACGAGCAAATAGTTTATTAGTTTGAATAAAAATAAATATATAAAAAGGATCACTGTGGGTATTTTAAATGAAATGTTAACAGAATCCTTTCTTATTAATATTTAGAATAATATAGTTTACTAGGTACTGGGCCATCCGATGGAGATGAAATGGACTAATATACTAGTACGTATAGTAAGGTGGGCCAGAACCCCCCTACCGTGCACCCCCCCCCCCCCTACATCCCTATAAATTGCATATCGTTGTGTTCCTTGTAATAAAAGATTAAGAAAAAGCCACTGTTCCCAGAAAAAAAAAGTGACCGCACTAACCCAAAATGGCGTTCAAACATGGCGGAAAGACGAATTTGATTTTAGTTAGTTTTTTTATTACTGACATTCACCATTACGCTTAATTTAGCCATAATAGGTTTTTTATTAAAGCTAGATAGTTCTAGATTCAGAATAAATAAACAAACGTTCTAAAATAAGTAGTCTAGACAACATAAAATACCCTTAAAGTCAATTTTTTCAAGTCACCCACGTAAAGGTTGAAATTCCAAGTTAATTTGTGATTAAACGGCCATTATTAACGAAAAACGCCCTGAAATAAAACATCTGGAGCAATTATTCTTCTTTAAAAATTTCAAATTTCAAAATATATCAACGAGGTTCATAGAAAACGGACCTTACCGGCGAAAAGGCGCCGTTGACTCGGGAGCATCCAGTCCTCTGCCACATCTTTCAGTTCTCATACATCATATAATTACAGCGGGTTTAGGATGTTATTTTGAATGTATAATCAAGCCTATGTAACAGCAAGTATGTTGTTGACAGAAAACAATGATATAACCTTCTTCTTCTTTTTTTTATTATATAAATTTGATAAATAAAGGATATAAATATGATAAATAATAATTGATTAGTCGCAGATTGCACATTATCTAAACCTCTCTTATATTGTCATAAACTAGTTTCTTGAAATCTAATAATTAATAATGCTCTCATAGTAATAGTTGGGATACAGACACTGGCTTCTGATCATTCATGAAATTTGAAATAAATGCATGTTTTCAAAGTATTGATTATTTACAGATTTAAAACCAATCAAAATTAAAAAGATAGATAAAAAGTTCCGTTTCTCGTTGATATGTAGAAATTATTCATAATACAATTTAGGAAGTATACACCTAATACAATTTAATAGCTCACAACAATTAATGAATTAACAGTTACACGATGTATATATGTATATTAGGGTGTCTCTTATTTTTCAAAGTTTTAAATTTCTAACGCATAGGTGTTAGTTTTGTTTATTTGCCTCTAAAACACTAGAAAATAAATTTTTACCTTATTTCGAGTACAATAACCGTGGCGACTTGCACCGAATCATGTTCAGTGAACTTATATATATATATACTGGGTGTCCCAGACCTAGAGTTTTATCTTAAACATTTTTTTATGTAGGATTTTTCAAATTTTAGCAGAAGAGGAGAAAAAAGTTTAATTTATTTTAAAGAAAGTATTTTTAAAATTTAAACTAAGGATTTTTTTTTTTAATTTTAGATTATTATTACCCTTTTTATATTATCTATGATTCATACATTGTTCTTTCTAGTCTTAAAAAAGTAAAACTAACTCTAACTCATGGGAAGTTCGGCATCCATTACTTAGGACTTTACTCTAGCGCGCTTCCTCATTGCCCCAGCAGTGACATTCTATAGCACGTTTTTGATCAGAAAAACTTCTTTTAGACTCATAAGGTGAAGTGCAATTGTATCATGTGTTACACCACTAAAAAGCTAACTGAATTCCGCAGTTTTTAGGAAATTTTACAGCTTCTAGGGTGCTCCAGTAGGGAGTGAGGAATTTTCAAAAACAATTAAAAATTTAAGTTTTAACAAATGTTTTGTGTTTAGCGCGTTAAAAGACCCACTGAAAGTGTATTAAATTAGCCAAACCTAACTCATCTTTTAGGAAATTTAATGCTGATTAAGAAAATATCATTGTTTTTATTTATGCTAAACCGAAGTAGAAAAAACTGCCATTTTTTAGAAAAAAAGTAAGATTTTAAAAATAAAAACAAAAAACATTCTATCCCCACAACAGATTGAGATAGGAAACTCGTTTCTGCGCCATTCTACCCCGTTTAGCATGCAGTATTACACATTTTTTTTTTTACACTTGGTCTGGACACTCAGTATATATATATATATATATATATATATATATATATATATATATATATATATATATATTTATATATATAAGTTAAGCCTGGAGACCGGGCTATGTTAAGCTTACACATATATATAAAATTGACTTTAAAGGTATTTTATGTTGTCTAGACTAATTATTTTGGAACGTTTGTTTATTTATTCTGAATCTAGAACTATCTAGCTTTAATAAAAGACCTATTATGGCTAAATTAAGCATAATGGTGAATGTCAGTAATAAAAAAACTAACTAAAATCAAATTCGGCATTCCGCCATGGTTGAACGCCATTTTGGGTTAGTGCGGCCACTTTTTTTTCTGGGAACATTGGCTTTTTTTTAATCTTTTATCACAAGGAACACAACAATATGCAATTTATAGGGATGTGGGGGGGGGGGGCGTGCACGGTAGGGGGGTCTGGCCCACCGTTAATGCAATCAAACCTCGATATGTCGATCTTCAAGGGACCTTGAAAAAATGTTGGACTTTTCGAGTCCATTGTTAGACTTATCAACATATAAGTGAGAAAAATGAACAGCATTGGAGTTAAAATCTAGACATATTTTATAAAATATTGTTGATTGTGGGTACATACAACGTCTATAAACAAGAAATAATTTTAAATATGTAAATTGCAAATTTACATTTAGATGGTTAAAAGTTTGTTGAGCGAAATTCCGAATTCAGTGCCAATAGTTTTTTTTTTCTGTAATCGTTGAATAATGGTAACATTACTAAACTGAAATGAGTGAAGAAAGTGAATTGCCTTCTTAATTAGTAATAAGTATAAATTAAAAAATAATTTGAAGTTGGAAATTAAATGCTTTTAAATGTTTCTTAACATTGTAAGAATTTATTTTAACAAAATAAATTGAAATGTGAATGAATTATAGGTGGAAATAATCAATATATTTTAAAATTTAAATATAATAATAATTACCTTCCTTGTTTATAACCTGCACTTGTTTATAACTGCACTACTTCACAACCATGCTTATAACCTACCAACAACATACCATAATCTTCACAACATCCTAATTTTGTTCATATTCTGGTTAGATCTGATCATGTATTACACGATTACAGAAAAAATTAAATATTACACTCGTGAAAAAAGTAGAATTTACAACTCTCGTGAAATTACCACACTCGCTTCGCTCGTGTGGGTAAACGTTTCACTCGAGTTGTAAAATGATCTACTTTCGTCACTTGTATAATAAATAACTATTATCTATACAGGGTCAATTTGGGTTTATATTTCCTGTTATACTAGCCAAGTTCAATAGTTTAGCTAGATTATAGGAAGTAATTTTTTGTCAAAAATCAAAGTATAAATCATAATATATCTCATATTTTGAATTATTACACACATACATTATAAATGTAATATGTTTCCGCATATGTCCATCTATAAATAAAATAATTATAATCCATAAATAATAGAAATCCATATGATAATGTCTGAATTAAAATTACAATTTTTCACATGAAATGACCTGTAAAAAGCTGAATTACATTACCTACACAATGAATTACATTTTTACTAACACAAGGAAAAATTTAATACGTGGCACTGAGATGAAAAAAAGTTTAATAAAAATAAAAAGAAGAATGAAATGCATTTAAGGATTAGGTTAAATTCCTCAGTAAAGCAATAACTATCCACAATTTCAAGGCTTCATTTTTTTTCTTTTCTCATTAACTAGAGTTGAACATTTACTTAATGTGAGTAATGAATGATCTAACTAGAGAGAGAGAGGTTAAGTGAGTCAAGGGAAGGGGAATTAATTATTCACTCGTGTGAGTTGACATTGATCATGCTTAATTTTTAACTGTGAGAATAATTGACTCCTATGGATGATGTTATGATGGTAGTAGGATCATAAAATCAGTCAAATCCTTTTTTTTTTCTCTTATGGTGAGTTAAAAGCGATTAGTATTGTACCGAAACTGATAATTTGAATAACAAAAAAAAAAAAAAAATTAAATCAGTTGTGTGTTGACAGTGGTATAGTGCGCATCAACTAATCCTCTGGAGCTCACCGCTACTATCAGGCCAGATCTTTACATAAATTAGTTTATTTTCTTTTTCTTTTTTTATATAGATTTTTTTTTTATATATAGAATTTATATATTAAAACATAAATAAAATTATCTTTAACCATGGGAGAAAGCAGCCAGGGGACTGACCCCCCCCCCCTAGATAAATCCTCAAACAATCCGCTACCACGGTAGCATGGCAATTTTAAATATCTTCATCATTTCAAAGGTCCTTATACTGTAATTGTAGAGAGATCCGTAGAGGAAAACATACCATGTTTCCATGATATGAAGATAGGAAAACTTTTAGGATTAAATAACTCACAGGTTCTCTCTATAAAAAAAAAGAATAGGCAACAAATTGAAATCAATTTTAAAACAAGCGAACAGGCGAATCGATTCTTAGAAAATCCATTTCTAGAAGGTAACAAATTAAAATCTTATATTCCTAATAGTTTAGTTCTAAAATATGGCGTAATTAGAGATGTGCATCCTTCTCTCTCCGAGGAAGAAATTCTGAATGAAATAAACTCTAGTGAAAAAATTGAAAAGTTCGCCGATTTTATAGAAAAATTCGGGATTCGGAAGGAAATATTTCTTCTATAGCTACCGGCACGATTCAAATTGTTTTCCATGCCCAAAGGTTGCCCGATAATATCACATTAAATTTAGTCCCAAGAAAGGTCCAGCCATACGTTTTTAAGCCACTTTTTTGCGTAAAATGTCTGAGATATGGACATACAAAAGAAAAATGTCGTGGTAAAGACAGATGTATAAAATGTGGTTTGAATGACCACATTTCAGAGGCATGTGTTAACGCGATCAGATGTATATTTTGCAAAAACGCTCACCTCCCGATAAAAGAATGTCCTGAAGCAATTCGACAAAATAAAATAAAAGAGGCCATGGCCCTAAAACCACTTAGTTACTAGGAAGCTAATACTTTATTCCTCATCCCTACCTACAATAAATTCTCTTTGTTAGATTTCCCTCAATTATCGGTAGGTAATGATTTTACTGAAAGTTATTCTGTACCGTTAAGAACAAATATTATAAAAAATCCGGGGTAAAAAAATTTATTTCAATTTAATAAAGACAGCGTAAAACGACCGAGGCTTAACGATAACCCAGTAGAGTATCAAAACACAAACAATGAAGGTACTTCAAACAAAACATCTTCAAATACACCACTTATCACAAACAATCCCCATAGAGTCGACTCCGATTCAAAATACATAATTATGCTCAATTCTATAATTAATAAAATTAAAACATTGAATAACGAGCAGGAAACGGTAAATATATTGGGTCAAACCTTTTACAATTTCGTTTAAGAGAACAATTCGATTATAAGATCCATCTCGGAGTTAACAAAATCAGATAGCATGGCTATTGATTAGCTATTATAATGAGGTTAAAAACATTTAGAAATAAAATTAGAGGAGATTTATAAACAAAACCACTATTAATTTCATGAATATTTATACAAATACATATACTTTTATTCTAAGGACAATAGGTACCAATACATATCATCAGATTAATATATGTGTGTTTATGAATTTTATTTATTGTTTTTCTGATAATTATAAAATACAAAACAAGATCTTTAAATATTTCACGCAGAGATTCATGGATATACTCCATTACTGGTACTGCCCACCGGTGTCTGGTACGTTGTTTTCGAATATATATTAACATATATATGTGTGTATGTGTGTGTGTATATATGTAGGTATGTGTGTATGTATGTATATGTGAGTGTGTATGCATATATATTTGTATGTGTGTCCTTGTATATATGTATATTTGTTTTTCTTCTTATTTATTTTTTTTTCTTTCTTTCTAATCATTTATATTTATTTATCTAATCATTACGTTATTTATTCATATAAAATTATTTCCATCTTAAACCTCTCTCTATTAAATCTCTAAATGGATGAAAATAAGAGAAAATTCAATTTATTAAAAACAGATCTTAAAATTCTCCAACACAATTGCAGAAGCATAAATAATAAATTTTCCGAGATGCTAAACTACCTTAATATTAACAAAATTCACATAGCCTTACTACAAGAAACCTGGTTTAATAATAAAAGGAACTATCATACACAGAACTTCAATATAATAAAAAAAAATAGGCGTGATAGGTATGGAGGAGTAGGTATACTTATCCATAATTCCCTGCTTTATGAAATCATTGAGCTGCCTAATTTGGGATCAATAGAAGCAGTCGGGGTAAAACTCAACACTACACCTTCTATCATCCTTGTCTCTGTCTATATCCCTCAAGATAAAAATAAAAAATTTTAAAACTCACACACATCATACATACAATCCTAAACGAAATTTCAAAAGGCTAAACGAAAAAGTATTTACTCAAACCCTCCTTGAGATCGAAAAACCAAATCAAAAATACAATATAACAAATGTGACTCATATTATTAATTTAGCGGGAGAAAAATCAATTCCTCGGAAAAATTCTAAATATAACAATAAATTCGTTCCTAAATGCTGGTGGAATGAGGACATCCGTAGGTCTTATGGGGAAAAGAAAAAGGCTATAAAACAATATTTGAATAACATGACAACTGAAAGTTACAAAATTATGAGAACCAAAATTAACAAAACTAAGTCTCTTATCAAAAAAGCAAAAAATGAAACTTGGAAGCGTTACATTGAAAGCATCAACCCGAAAGAAACCGGTTCTATGTGGAACAAAATTAAAACTCTCCGTGGAAAAAGGGCAAGCATGCAAAACATAGTATTAACTAGTCGATCATTTGCAATTTCCTTTCTAGAACAATTATCAAACATTTTCGTTCCGAGACAACCATTGCTCCATGCATCAATACTACAGGCCGCCCACCCACTGGACTCACCCCTCCGTTTTACAGAACTCGAAGCGGCACTTAAAGGAAAGACTGGAACTGCCCCGGGTATCGATGAAATTACCTACGTTATGATAAACCTCTTACCTGATTCTTTTAAACAAAGCCTACTTTTGGCTTTTAATGAACTATGGGAGGTAGCTAGGGTCCCCCCTGACTGGCGGAAAATCCTCATATTTCCTATACCAAAACCCGGAAAAGATCCACTAGATAAAACTTCAGCGCTAATCTCCTGCCTTGCCAAAATATTCAATAAAATCGTTAAAACAAGACTGGAATGGTTTATTGAATCTGCGAACCTCTTAAGCCCTTTTTGTTTTGGCTTTCGGAAAAATAGGTCCACCAATGATGCCATATTGCTTTTGACAAATGACATATACAAAGCCTACAAAGAGAAAAAAGTCCTTATCGCATTAAAAATAGACCTTGAAAAAGCATATGACAAAGTAAAAATACAAATTCTTTTAACTAAACTAATTTAACTTAAACTATTATTTCAATAATTCACTTAATCATGCAGATTAAGTGAATTATTGAAATAATACGAGACTTTGAGGCCTTGCATTCTATATCAATATTAATATAACAGATTTTGATATTTCAAACGAAAGACAACAAATTAAATGTGAAGAACATTTAAATTTTTTAGGTGTAGCATTAGATGGTAAATTGAACCTTAAACATCATCTAAAAATGTCTATATCAAATCTCTTCACAATCTAAACCTTATAAAATCCTTAGCTGGTGTTTCTTGGGGGTCCCACCCATATAACATGATTGCGCTATACAAATCTATTGTAAGATCAATATTCGACTATTGTTGCGTGCGTCATATAGAATGAAACAAAATACCCTCTCATTCGTAAACTGAATACTGTTCAGAACTCGGCTATTAGGATATCTCTGGGTACGTTCAAAACGTCTCCCGTAAATGCACTACAAGCCTCAGCCGGAGAAATGCCTTTACAATTGAGGAGAACATGGTTGATAAAAAAATATATCCTCAAAGTATGCTCCGACGATAAACACTCTGTTGGTAAAGAAATTAGAACTGGCAATGTTTTCTGCCCCCAACTAGCTGAAATCATTAACGAGCTACAACCTCTTCTCAAATCATTACACACTTCCGATGCTCCTCTAGAATACACTGTACCTATGCCTAAATCGTTTGTAAAAATCCACAGCAGCTCCCATCTATTTAGCAAAGTTGAAAAGAAAAGCTTCTACCCTACAACCTCCTTGAAACAACTAGCACTCAGCACGATAACAGAACGATACCCAGTTCACATACAAGTGTATACTGATGCATCAAAAACTAAAAACCGAACCTCTATAGCTATATTTGATCCCCAAAAGAACCATAAATTCTCTTTATCAGTGCCAGCCAAATTCAGCATATTCAGTGCTGAACTTTTTGCCATTCTAAATTCCATAACAGACGCTGAAAATATTACATGAACAAAATAGTTATTTTAACAGATTCAGCAGCTTCGTGTCAACACCTAGAATTTTTCCACCTAAACAAATCTCAAACATATATTTCCTATAAAATTATTTGTACGTTCGAAAATGCCAATAACCACTACTATTTCCAATGGGTTCCGGGTCACCTGGGCTTATCGCGAAATGAGCAGGCAGACAAAGCAGCTAATCGAAATCAGACTCACCGAGATAACGCCAAGATTCCATTATTGGACATTACCAGAGCAATGAGAGGAACAATAATAAAAGACTGGCAGCAATTTTACGAGTGGCAATGTTCCTCGAAAGGTAAAGACCACTACGACGTGCACCAGAAGGTAACTCTGATTCCATGGTTCTCGACTCTTAAACGTCATGTCAACCGTCCAAATTTAGTTAAGCTGACGAGATTAAGAATAAATCATGGAAGAACTAATAAATTCTTAAAGTTAATTGGTCTAGTTAGGAGCGGTGATTGCCCAACATGCCTATGCCCTGAGGATCCAAGACACATTATTCCAATGGAAAAGGTTCGAAAAACAGAGGAGAATTAGCCTGGTTTCGCGGATCGTAGATGATGGTATTTCCTCACCATCAACGCTACGATCAATAAATAAAGACACAGCCCATAAATTGTGTGCCTTTCTGAAAAGAAATAAACTTCCTGATATAAAGATGTGTGATCATTAAGCCATCACACCTTTTTATTTTTATTATTATCTCAAAAAAAAAAAAAAACTGTTATCATAATTGTTCAATAATACTTTTGTTACAAGGTATTTTTGTTATAGGGTATTTTAATTAGGTTGTTAAAGTCTAAAGGAACAGTTTGGCGAAATAGGATTTGCTAACAAATCTTGGGGCCATAAGCCCTGCTATTTTAAAAATTAGTGTTTTTGGTATAGTAGAAAAGCCGTGACCGACTGAAGTTTCGGCCAGTTTTAACCGAAAAACTTGGCTTCGACCAAAAATCGGCCGAAACTTCGGCCTAGCCGAAACTTACATTTGTGTCTGATACCTCCGAGAAGGGAGCGGGAATCTCTCGTTTATGGCCTCTAACACACTTGAATTTAACATTGTACAGTATCTGTTATTTTAGTTATCTATACTTGAATTATCATTCGATAACACATGGATATCTCTAATACTGTTGGTACCTTTAATTCACAAAAACCTCGCGTTCGTTGTGACGATAAAAATGTGATAGTGGCAAACAGGGATGTCAATTACATTGTCTTAACATGTAATGAAAGCATTCTTTTAATGCAGAATTCTTTAGGTTGGGTGTAAAGAAGAGTATTCCTTATCTTGAGCGTTAAGAGCATTTTTTTTTACTTTTAATTATCTCCTTCTTAATAATGAAATTTGATTTCTAAAAAAAAAATATGACCCAATAATTATAAAAAAATCTTTTAAATATTTAAATTAGTCGTTGGAAAAACCCGAGAGAGAAAAAAAAATGTAGTCAGTTACTATTCCATAAAAAGTAGTGATGTTTGTTTATTGTTTATTGAGGTTTTTCAGGCGTACAACTTCTAGGTCATCAACGCCTTGAGACATTTTGGATAAGAGAGGCTCAACGATATGTAAAAAATAAATAAAATAAAATAATAATATTAAAAGGTAATTATAAATTTAAAAATATATGTATATGATGAAAATAAAATAATAAAAAGAGTAATAATAATAAGAAGAAGGAACAGTAAAGTAAGGAGGTAACAAACACAATGTGGAGATCTGCAGGGGTTTAGGAAAAGGGAGCTAATTAGATTTCGGTTATTAATTTGTATTTTGTAATGAATTTGATTACTTTTTCTATTTCAGATTCGCTATCGCCTATTGCAATTCTAACATCGGATGGTATTTTGAGGTTGTTCAATCCTTGTTTATAGTAATAGCATTCCTCGAAAATATGTCTAACGGTTAGACTATTATTACATTTGGAGCACAACGGGGGTGTATCTCTTGTAATGAGGTGCGCATGAGTCAGTCGGGTATGTCCTATTCTAAGGCGAGCAATAGCCACCTCTTCACGGCGCTTACTGCGATTCGATGTTGCCCATGGTTTAACATCCCATTTTAAATATTTTAATTTGCTGGCAGGGCTCTCCTCCCACATTGCCTGCCATCTTTTATCTATCAACTCCTTAAGGGGGCGAGCAAGTTCCTGGGCTGTTAGGATAGCAGTGCCTCTGCCTGGGAGAGTTAAAGCAGCTTTAGCAGCTCTGTCCGCCATCTCGTTCCCGACTATCCCCACATGTCCCGGGGCCCAGACGAAGTGGATTTCCTTATTTATTTGTTTTAACATTGTCAAATATTCATGGATACGCTGGACAATAGGGTGGTGCGAATATAAGTTTTTCAATCCCTGTAGAGCGCTAATTGAATCGGAAATTATTACTACATTGTCTGTTTGTGCATTTGTCATTGAGAAATGTAGAGCGGAAGCTATTGCGTTTAGTTCCGCAGAATAAACGCTGCAGAGGTGATGTAGTTTTTTTTTATGCGTTGAATAAGGTGTAATAAAGGCTGATCCAGTTGATTGTTCAGACCTTGAACCATCTGTGTATATGTGTGTGTGGTTAGGTAAAGAATGAATAAGTTCTCGGAATAGTTGTTGGTATTGAGCTGTTGGAGAATCTGGTCCAGGGTGGTGTGGATGTTTCTATTTTATACAGCGATATGACTTTAAGAAACGATGTTGCAAATGATATTCTCTCTGCGAGAGGGAGGGTTGAATTTGGTTTGTTACGAAAGGCGGAAGTGAACTTGGGTTTGAAGATGTATTTGTGTGTGGGAAAATCGGTCTGTGGGTACAGTTTGGAAATATAATTGATTGCTAGTTTTTGTCTCCTGAATACGAGGGGTGGAAAACCGGCTTCAGAACACAGGCTAAGGATGGGACTCGTTCGAAAGGCACCTGTCGAAATCCTTATTCCGACGTGGTGAATAGTGTCAAGCTTGGCTAGGATTCGTGGACGGGCGGAACCGTATATGAAAGACCCATAGTCAAGTTTTGAATAAACCAATGCCCTGTATAGCTTCAACAATGTAGCCCTATCCGAACCCCTAGTAGTACCGCTAAGAACACGTATTATGTTCAATTTCTTTAAGGCTGATGTTTTAATTGAGGTTATGTGGTGTTCCCATGTTAACTTCCTGTCAAAGGTAAGTCCTAAAAATTTGTGGTGATCAGTAAATGGTAATTGTGTGTTTTCTAAGTATAATTCGAGAGATGGAGGAGTATTTCTTTTTCGGCTAAATAAAATACATTTGGTCTTGTCTGGGGAAAACTGAAAATTTATCGATAGGGACCAGTTGCTAAGTCTATTAAGAGATTCTTGAAGCTTTTTTTTTTATGTCTGAGACGTCGCAAGATCGGTATATTATGGCTAGATCATCAGCAAATAATAGTGGTTTTACCCCTCTTGGTAGGTTAAGTCCTAGGTTACTAATCGCTAGAGAGAAAAGGGTTGGACTGAGTACGCAGCCCTGGGGGACACCGCTGTTCCGTTTTTGAATCTCAGAAAGTTCACACCCCACCCTAACTCTGAATTGTCGATTAGAGAGGAACTGATGAAGATATGCGAGCAGTTGTCCCGATATACCGATAGATATTAGTTTACGGAGGATAGTTTTGTGACCAATATTGTCAAAGGCTTTTACCATATCGAAGAACCCCGCTCCCATTTTTTGACCATTGACAAAGGTATATTGTGCTTCAGCTTCGAGTACAACCAGGTGATCAATCGTGGAACGGCCTTTGCGAAATCCTGATTGAAAGGGCTGTATTAATTTGTTCTTTTCTATCATCCACATCAGTCTCTTGTTGACCATCCGTTCCATGGTTTTGCTAAGACAGCTAGTAAGGAAGATGGGGCGATAGCTATTCGGCATTCTTTTATCTTTTCCATTTTTTAAGATGGGAATCACAAGAGAGTTCCGCCAGCTATTCGGGAATCCTTTTGTGTTACAAATATGATTATAGTAATCAAGAAGCCATTTCAGAGTAATATTGGGTACATTTTTAAGCATTTCGTAATGAACTTTGTCAGGGCCAGGTGAAGATCCTTTAACTGTATTTAGGACATCTTTTAATTCCCATAATGTGAATCGATCGTTATATGGCAGGTTTGGGTCATCCGGGTTATTATAGATCTCTAAGTCCTCACGGGTGTCGGCATCAGAATTATTGTTATATATATGCGAGAAAAAATCGGCAAAAGTATTGGATACGGTTAAAGGATTATCGGTTAATCGTCCATTTACTAGTAATGTTAAACGGGGAAATGAAGTGTTTTTGGTTAGTTTACGAACTTTGTTCCAGACTATTGCGGAGGTTGTTGTGGAGTTTATGGAACTGACAAATTTTTTCCACGATTCATTCTTATAATGATTAAATGTTGTCCTGCATATAGCTCTGTATTTTTTGTATTCAATGAGATTTTCCGTGGTCATTGATTTTAGAAATTTTTTATAGGCCCTACGGCGGTTTTTAATGGCTATCTTGCATTCTTCATTAAACCATGGAACTGGAGGTCTTTTTGGTACACCTTTGGTCATTGGTATTGATGCCTCCGCTGCCCGCATAATTACATTCGTAATGGCTTCGCATCCTTCGTCAATACTTAGGTCGTGAGGGAGAGCTTGAGGTGGTGAAGCAATGGATGCGAATAGAGCCCAATCAGCTTTATCCAATAGCCATCGAGGATTTACGCGACAAGTAGGATTGATATTATTGAATTTTAACAGGATCGGGAAATGGTCACTGCTATAGAGATCCGGTAGGATAGTCCAGTCTATTGAAGGGTAGAGGGTTGAGCTGCAGAGAGAGAGGTCAAGGGCCGAAAAAGAACAAAAACTTGAACTTAGAAAAGTTGGATCTCCCATATTGAGTAAAAATAAATTAGATAAATCTATAAAATTCTCTATTATTTTACCTCTCAGATTTATGTCGTTGGAGCCCCATAATGGATTATGACCGTTGAAATCTCCAATATATAAAACAGGGCGAGGTAGTTGGTTGTATATTTCTAGAAGATGTTGGGTGTTTATGGTACGATCTTGTGGTGGAAGGTAAACATTGCAAACGGAAAAGGTGAAATCAGAGTGAATTTTAGCGGCTATGACTTGAAGAGGTGAATTAATTATAATGGGTTCCGAGTAAACTGATTTGTGAACAGCTAATAAGACTCCGTGGTGGCTATGGTCAGGGTCGGGACTATCTTTCCTATATATATTAAAATCTTTTAGTGTGATGTTGTGTGGCTGGAGATGAGTCTCTTGTAGAGCAATACAAAATGGCTTATTATCTTTAATTAGTAATTTTAAATCGTTAAAGTGAGTTCTTAACCCGTTGCAATTCCACTGGAGAAGTGCCATATTATTAGGCCTAGCAAAAAATAATAAATTAAATTTGTTTCTGTTTTGCTAATTTGTTACTGATTAAGTACTTTTTTTTTTTAGGTCTTCCTTTTTTGTTTTTTGGTATTTGAAAGCCTTCATTGTCCGTTATCGCGGTGCCCTGGTCAATTGACATAGAGCAAGGCGATGCTAGGTCGGTTTCAAGACACCTATCGGGAGGGACCTCCGGAGGTGTACTCGAGGTACCGGGAGGAATAGAATCCTCAGATGGGTGCCTGAGGGGTTAGCTTGGATGGGAATGAGAGGTGGTAGGGAGGAGGAGAGGAGGGCGGGGCCTGAGGGAGAGGGGGTGGGGAGAGGGGGAGGTGGGAGAGAGAGCTCGGTGCCGACCGAACTCGAGATAAGCCGAACGGCTTGTTTAGGAGCCTGGTTACTTGAAGTTGTAACCGTATATTTAACTGAAGGATATGTAAAAGCAAAATCTACTTGTACAGCAACATCATTTTTATTAGAACTTTTTGTTACTGATGCAAACGATTTTTGAAAAATTGTAGGGTTTTTGGTTTTTAAAATTTTTTTTGCCTCTGAAAAAGATACTTTTTCGTTGGTCTGAATAGCCTTTATCTCTTTTTGTAAAAGAAACACTGGGCATTTACGGTCTAAAGCACTATGTTCACCGTTGCAATTAATACATTTAGTGGGATTTTCGCAATTTGAATTTGGAGAATGTCGAGTTTGGCCACAGTTAGCGCAAATAGAATTTTTTTTACAGTCTCTGGTCCCGTGGGAGAAACTTAGGCAATTATAACAACGAATAGGGTTCGGGATATAAGCTTGTACATTAACGGTCAAAAAACCTATTTTTATAGTTTCTGGTGGCTTGGGGGTAGTAAATGTTAATATATACGTGTGAGTGAATTTCTCAACGCCGTCTTTTTTAACTTTAATCCTTATGACATCAGTGATGACTTCTTTGAGCTCTTCTTTAATTTCGTCTAAAGTAGCGAACTGTAAATCAAAACATCTAATTACACCCCTGGAATAATTCAAGGACCGGTGTGGGCTTGCCTGTACCTCGAACTGCTCCCCGAAGTTAGTAATTGTTAATAGTTTTTCCGTTTGTTTAGCATTGGATGTTTCAATCAACAAATTGCCATCTCTTAATTTTTTTATATTTTTTGTTTGACCTATTGTATTATTAATGAATTTATTAATAAAAAAAGGTGAGACATTTTTAAAAGTGTTTTCATCTTTCCTTGTGATTACAATGTATGTGGGTAGAATTTTGACTCTATCGTTTGATAAAATTGGTATTTTGTCCGGAGGTGATCTCATTCGACCTCTTTTCCGAGGCTGCGAAATCGGGCTGGGTGGATCAGTTCCGTTCATGATATTTTATGTATGTATTTATAATAAGTAAATAAAAATAAATAAATACAATATATGAGAAATAGAATATAAGAGAAGAGAAATAAAATAAAAAGTACCTACCTTCTCTAGTACAGATAAAAAATAAAATAAATTAAGTACCTTTTTTTTCTGCTAAATCAAATAAATTAAATAAAACAAATAGAAAAGTAAAACTAAATTAAAAAACAAGACAACAGAAAGAAACACTCATTTTAAAGAATAGAAAACAGTATATAAGTAAAAGCTATGCTCTTATCTGTGCAATCCCTCGGAGCGGAGCACTTCTCTCTTCGAGAACACAAACACAACTGAGTAGTGATGTAAAACTATCGATAGTTTTAAAATACCGAGATAGTTTTTTATACCTTCACTTAATATATATGAAATATATAGTAACGGAAAGTATTGCGGTCGTGAAAAATTTTGGCTTCCGGTCTTCAACGGAAATACACGTTTTGGGGTCCCCTGAGTCCCATAACGTGTATTCCCAAAACCAAGTCCCGTGAAAAGGTCTGTGTGTGTGTGTGAACAGACTAGCTCTTGCATGTCACATCAACGTCTTTTTTCATTCAAAAACTCCCACACATTCGATGCGTTCCGAATGTGTTCATGTCAGATCAACTACTTCGACAACTGGGAATCCTGGTTGCATGGTTCCTTGAAGAGGGTTGGTACAGCTTTCCTCCAAAAACAGTTTCTTTAATCTTTTGATAAAGTTTTTATTTTTTTCAGTTACGACTAAGCTTGAAACTGGTAACAATTATTTCAAGGTATAATGAAACCCATATTCTATTCACAGAAATGTTTATCTTATTCCCTAATAAAAAAGTGCAAATAGAAGCCTGCATTGTAGCTCCTATCGTTCCAAATGAAAAATTCTGCTATTCTACCTCCCCCCCCCCAGTCATCACCTCAGACTATCTGTAGTATCGATAGTTTTATGTCTGATACTATCGAAACTATTGATAGCGGGGACTATCGATAGTTTTACATCACTAATAAAATGTGGGGCTCAAATTACATCTAATGGTGCTAATAGGTTTCGTTTTTCGTTCTTGTTTGGGATTCGACTCTAATGCAAAATCCAATTTTTCACATCACCCCTCCACAAATCACTTTTAAATATTCAAACTTTAAAATTTTACAGTTTTTTTTTGTTTTGACCTCGGAGAAGCTTGTTTTCGACAAAAAACTAATTTATTTTATTTTTTAAATAGATTATATTCGCTAAAATTTGAGACAAAAATGGCTCAATTGACCAAATATCTTTTGAGATATAGCTTTAAGTATTCACAAGACCGCCATTTTTGGCACCGCCATTGAATACTGAGATCATATGAATGTATGACACAGTGGCGAATCTAGAAAATTTTTCTGTGGAGGACCCAAGTGGTGATGGCCGGGTGGAGGGTCTGATCTTTCGTACTTACTGATAACCTGGGAGATGTTAGTACAGTTCTGGCACTGCTCAAAAGACATATGAATTAACTTATTGTCCATTTACCTTTTTTTTCGTTTTAGCGCGATTCATTAAAATAATTTAGATTACGGCACTTAATTTTTTTCTTCATATTACATATGATATTAATATGAATTATTATATAATTTTGGGGGGGAGCTGGTCTCCTCTCGTTATATACGCCGCTGGTATGGCAAAATTATTTTTAAGTCATTACGAAATTTCGGGCTCTGCTCTTGATCTGGCAGCTAACTTTTAGTCACCATCACAAACTACACCTATATTTTTAACCCCTTCACGAAACACTTACAAATTTATTTTTTTATATTATTTTCAGTTTTAAACTTACAAACTAAGATATTATTTTTCGTTTCAGTGTTTCCCTTAATATTACGTTTTGGTCCTTTTTTTTCCATTTAATACTAATTTGAACTGCACCATAGTATTACGAATCTCTGTAGATAGAACATGAGTATTATTATACTGCATATTTTTAACAATTTAAAAAAAAAATCGAACATATATGATTTTACGCCAAATATTTCTAAACGCTCTCAGATAATTTGTGTTAAGTTAACGAGCCATAAACAATAAAAGTCTTTTAAACCTTTTTCCCTTAGTCAGGTGCTTCTCCAGCAGTATAATCAGAAATCCCGTCCTCTTTCCCTTCCACTTGGGCTACCATGTGACATATTGGATCATTCTTAGTCTATTCGTAGTCGTAGCAACCAGCAGTAAAGATCTATCTTTATGTAATCTTTGTACTTTTGAGAAATAAAGTTTATTTTTTTAACTTCGCTATTTGGTCAGCACGTTAACATCCTCTAGATTTTCTTCAGAGATTAGATAAGAATCGTACTCTAATAATTTCGCGACATAGAATAAACAAAACGTATAATAGGGAAACCGTAATTGCTCATTTAGAAACCCAATTACTTTACCACTTCTTTACCAATATGCCTTTGCACGTTAGAACCTACTTGATGACTAAAACCGAGAAACTTAAGAATTTAGATGATTTAAGGAATCTTATTCAAAATGAGAATCATCTCCTGTCTGACGATTTAACTTCATCCGGATCAATGAATCGAGCTGGTGACAAAACCGAACCTTTTCAAAAGAAAAAATTTGATCACCATAAACATCATAAAAAACACTATAATAATCATCATAACAACGGACACTATAATAACCACCATTATAATCCTCACTATAATAATCACCAATACGATTATAACCCGAATTATAATCATCAAAATCATCACCAACCTAGAGAGGTCCACAATCGGGAATGGAATCCTCAAGATCAACTTAAAATTTTTAATAAACCTAATTCCGGACAATACAGGCAAAATAATCAAAAACAATACCATAATAATTATCAGCGACCCTATAACGGCACAACAGGTCAAACGGTTTCTATGAGAAGTGCTAACTCTCAACCTCCGAAACAACCAGTTTTTGAAATCGAGGAAACACAGGAAGATCCCAGAGACGTAAGAATAAGAGAACTCGAATCTTAACTCACTCATTTTTTAGGAAACCGCCAGAACAAAATGGACAATCCCTAGTATTAGAATTTCATACAATAAATTTTGATCAGCTCCCTTACGTGATAGACCATAATGATAGGAAATGGCTTATAGATACAGGTTCAAAAAGTAATTTTATTAATCCCGATGTCATTCCAAAGGAAGTACCGCGAGTAAAAGAAAAATTTGTTGTTAAAACAGCAACAGGGGAAAAATATGGCGACGAAGTATTATACACCTATTGTGATACCACGTTTTTGAAAAATCCAGAAAAACTAAAATTTTTTATTTATAAGTTTAGTCCAAATTATGACTTATCAATCGGCAATCAAATCATGGACGATATGGAATCGAAAATTGAATTGAAAGATCGTCTAATAACAACAAAATATGGTTCGTTTAAGTTTCACCTACGCACACAGGGGTATTTGACCCGAAAAGCGGACCAAAACCATTTTATTAATTCAAAAGTCCTCAAAATGGCTTCTATATTTGTAATAGACATTAAAAATGTTTTTTTAGCAGTTAAAAAAATACTCTAAGGAGAAAAGTTTCATAAAATAAATTTTTTCATAACTCCACCGACTGTGAAATAGGCATCCAAAGGTTTACAATTTATGTTCATATTATTTTATCTTTATGCATTGCACCCATGAAATATGCTTGTAACTAATTAAAGATTTATTATCATTTATCTATTACTATTATTTTTAAAAAATGAAAATAGTGTAAAATAGGTGAATATAAAAAGTTATGGTGATAAAGAAAAAAATGTGTTTTCATAATCCATTAAGAATTGTTCAATACCTCTTCGAAACAAAACTTATATCCCAGGAAGAAACGCACCAACCTTTCTTAAAAATGCATATTAAATGTAATTATTCATTATTCACTTTTCTCGTCACTTGATGAACTTTCGGAATCACCACTATCGGTTAAGTTGGTTGGGGGAGACAACATTTCTAAAGTTTCCTTACAAAATCTGATACCTTTTTTCTTGAACTTCTCATACCTGTGATAACTGTATCTGATGTCAATATTAATCTATTAATTACATCCAGATTGCACTCTGTCCGGGAAAATTTTCTGATCTTATGTTCTCTATAAATCCGGAAATGGTTATTTCGGGTTTCTGCTGCTTCCTCAGATAAAAGACCAATATGAAGCAGAGGACTTTTTATCACTTCAAAACCATCCCTTAAAATTTTGTGAACAGATGATGTCATAGCATACCATTGATAAAGTTTCTCCGTATCCGTTGTAAATTTTAAAGTAGCAAATGATTTTTCAGAGCGTCCACCAGATCTTGAGCTTTTGATTGATATCGTCCCACTTAGCCATTTCTTGTTTCTGTTTCAAAAACATTTCTTTTCCTTGAAGAAGCATTCTATCTCACTTGGAAATCATGCCTCAAAATGGATAATTTTGTTTTAGCTCTTTCACATGCTCTAGGTTATTACAATATTTCCCAATGAGAAAAGACACCAAAAATTCCTTCTTTTTTTAAAAGCTAATGTTTTGACTTTAAAAATATGTCAAATAATTCTATTCAGGTTACAGTTATTCTTTCTGAAGATCCTAAAATACAAATAAATGAAAATATAACAAAATTGAATTTTTTTTTATTATTTAATGAAATTGCCATTTTAGTAATAAAAAAATATAAGTCTCCGAATCGCAGCTATTCGCAGAATTTTTTTCAAGAAACATAATCTACGATAATTATACATTATCATAAAAAATATTTCGTTGCCCAGAAATGCCCAGAAGTATAACTTTTTAACCTTCAAATTTAATTTTTAGCTCTAAAATATACGTACCAAAAAACAAAAAAATATTGATACTCGTATTGAATACAAAAAAATTATAACTATCTGGATAACAAGTACAAACCTGGCCTCGAACTATCCATCATTTGATAATGCCGATACTTCAGTAAGAACAAAGAAAATTAATATATTTTGTAGACCAATATTTATGAGCACAGACGATTTAAAGGATAAGGTCAGATTTGAATTAGAATAGCCGCCGGATTAAGGGCCTGGAAGAGATAAAAATCATCTTACATGATCCAACAGGTCCTATACTTGAACTTCCAGTCATTATTTACCAGAAATTTCAAATTTCAAAAAATGGGTTTTGGCCAACTTTTAGGGCCAAATACCCCTGTGTGCTACGTGACGAAAACCGCGAAGTAAATTTAAAAGAAGGAGTTAATTCGGTCCCAATAAACAAAGAAGGAATTTTTTATGTTGATTTAAAAGCCGACGATATAGAAATCCCACCAGGTATATAAGAGAATAATTTAAACATAATTAGTAAAAATAATAAAACGTTAGAAATAAATTTCCATGATCTTCTTGGCGAAGAGGTTGAAGAAATCTACCCCAGTTCGGAAAACATTTCTGAACAGATTCCAGATTTAATCCGTGGAGATCATATGACTCCTAAAGACAGAAAAACACTTCTACTAAGAAAGTATCCCTCCATTTTTAAAACCGACAAAGACGAATTGTCCGCAACCGATATTTTGGAACATAAAATTAAAACAAAAACAGAGGAACCTATTTATTCAAAAAAATACCGATATAACCATCAATTCCGCGAAGATATAAAGAACGAAATCACCAAATTATTAGAAAATAAAATCATTCAACCGAGTAACTCTCCTTATAACTCCCGAGTTTGGGTTGTTCCCAAAAAACCAGACGCATCCAGTCTATGAAAAGTAAGATTGGTTATTGATTATCGAAAATTAAACCAACAGACAATTCCAGATAAATATCCGATCCCTCATATTGAAGACTTGCTTGGAAAATTAGGTCGTGCTTCTATCTTCACAGCAATGGACTTATTTTCCGGATCCCACCAAGTCCGAGTTGAAAAAGACTCGATCCCTAAAACCGCGTTTTCAACCGACCAAGGGCACTTCGAATTTCTTAGAATGCCTTTTGGACTCTGTAATGCTCCTGCAACATTCCAGCGAGCAATGAACATAATTTTTTCGGATGTCCCTAACACCCTCATCTGCATGGATGACATAATATTTTTTTCTGAAAATATGACGGATCATATGAAACATATTGAAACGGTTTTACAAAAACTTCAAAAACATAATTTAAAAATACAGTTGGATAAAGCGGAATTTTGTAAACGTGAATTATTATTTTTAGGTCATATCATATCGGAAAAAGGTATACAACCTAACCCAGCTAAAATGTCAGCCATTATGGAAGCAAATCTTCCGAAAACCGAAAAAGAAAAAAAAGTTTTCTAGGACTAACCGGTTTTTACCGAAAAATGATACCAAATTACGCGAAAATCGCATCTCCCCTTACTAAATCATTACGAATAGGGATAACTATCAACCCATCTTCTTACAAAGACGCGTTTGAAAAACTAAAAGAACTCATTAGTAGTAGCCCGGTCCTACAAGTACCAGATTTTTCTAAAGACTTCTATTTAACGACAGACGCCTCCAATGTCGCTGTCGGCGCGGTCCTCAGTCAAAGACATAATAACATCGAATTACCTGTTTGTTTTGCGTCACAGACATAACCGTTAAAGACCAACAGGACGAACTAATCTCCGATTATCATATAAGCAAAACCCACCATAGAGCAGCGGAAGAAACTTTCGAAAAATTAAAAAATGAATAATACTGGCCTAACATACTAAGAAATATTAAATCTTGGATTTCGAATTGTGAAATCTGTCTGCAAACGAAATATGACAGACACCCACCAAAACCTAAATTAACCCCCACACCAACTAAACCATTCGAAGAAATACAAATGGACACGATACATATCAACGGCAAATATATTCATTGCATCGTCGACGTTTTTTCAAAAAAAATGTTTACTTATCTATCGGAAACAAACTATCAGAGAGACACAAAAGATGCTCTTGTAGCCTATTTGAATATCTTTCCAAAGCCAACCCTTTTAACCACGGATAACGGCCGTGAATTTGACAATACAGTGTTTAAAGATTTATTAAGATATCTAAACATTCAGAAGCATGAAATCACTCCTCAAAATTCAAACTCGTTAAGCACACTAAACAGAGCAAGCTCCACTCTTTTGGAACAAATGAGAGTTTTACATTTACAACATCCGGATAAACCTTTTAAGGAAGTTCTAGAATTAGCTACAATCATTTACAATAATTCCATTATTACTAAATTAAAACTAACGCCGAACAAAATAACTTTCGGTATTAATACTGTCACCTCTATTCTTAAAATCCACCAGTCCAATGTGACACAGTGATCTTTGGGCAAGGGTTGTGAGGTAATTAAGCAACTACGTACAATTTATCAGTTAGATAGTGGACTTCGCAGAGTGAGGTTGTTTACGCAGCTCCGTAGGATTAAGCGGTCTGCTGCTGGTCTACTGTCCAGATAAGCAAACATTAAATTCAAATTCTCTTTTCTTTTTTATTTCCTTTATATATACAGATATATTTTTCCTTTTTTTTACATAAAATTATTTTTATTTTATTTTTTGTTAAAACTTAAAATGGAAGAGCTATTTCATAGCTCTAATAAACGTCGGAAAAGAGGTCGGATAAAAACCCCACCAGACCCCCTTCAAGTAAATGAAGCATTAAAAAATACTCCTACCTATTTAATAGTGATCAGGGAAGGAGATGAAGGTTTTCAAAGAGTGTCCCCTTTCTTGATAAATAAATTTATCACTAATTTAGTAGGTGAGGTTAAAAACATTAAGAAATTGAGGGATGGGAATTTACTGATTGAGACAAGCACTAGTAAACAGTCATTAAAACTATTAGAGGTTAAACGATTTGTAGATCAATTTAATATAACTGTAAAAGCACACGCGACTTTAAATTATAGCAAAGGAGTTATCAGGTGCTTCGACTTACAATATTTGGAAAAAAATGAAATTTTAAATGAGTTAAATGGAAAAATTATGGATATTAATAGAATAAAAATTAAAATAAACGGCACCGAAAAACTCACAAATCCCTATATTGTTACCTTCCCGTCTCCATTACCACCAGAAACGCTTAAAATAGGTTATCAGAATATTAAGGTCCAAATGTACACACCAAATCCGATTCGGTGCTTTAGGTGTCTTAAATTTTCCCACCACACTCTAAAATGTACAAACCCCAAAATCACCTGCTCTCAGTGTGGTGAAGAAAAACACACCGATGAAAAATGCAACAAAGACCCCAAATGTGTAAATTGCGGGGATAAACATAACAGTCTTGATCGATCGTGCCCGATATACCAAATGAATAAAGAAATCAAAATAATCCAGTTTACTAAGAAAGTGACATATTATGAAGCTAAAAATATATTTAAACTTGAAAAACCGCAACATTTTAATAAGCTATTCACCGAAGTAATTAAATCCCAAAGAAATACAAAAACACGGGAAAACGGTACACAAACTGATCAATTTTTCATATTTGAAGCAAAACCAAATACTCTCTCTCCCCAGCCTAGCAGCTCCAAACCGCCGTCACCTAGGGCGCAGCGGAGCATCGTCACAAGAGCATCGGCCGCTTTTTCCGCGCCGCCACCCCCCTCTCCTGCCCATACCTCATCCCCTACCCCCTCCTTATCTTCTTCCCCCTCCCATACCTCTCCTGTATCCAAATCCTCGCCCAACGCTCCCTCAATCCAGGAAACTCTGGACAAGCCTGAGGACGGCGTTGAGGATATAGAAGTAGATCAGCAGAGCACTGACGACGGATACACCGAAGTTAGTTATAAAAAGGGAAAAGTTAAAAAAAAGACGTAAATAATAACAAATCAACAAAATAGTATAAATATGTATTTAATTGTTATATTTCTTGAAATACATTTCCCTTAATGTCGTTAATTCAATGGAACTGCAATGGTTTAAAATCTCACTTTAATGATTTAAAAATATTAATATCCGACACAAATCCATTCTGTCTGGCTCTCCAAGAAACGCATCTTTCCGTAAAAGACAATATCACTATTAAAAATTTCGAAATTTACAGAAAAGATGGCCCAAACCCAAACCACAGCCACCATGGAATGTTAATAGCTGTAAATCAATCCGTCTATTCTGAATTAATTCCAATAAACTCCACTCTTCAAACTATTGCAGTAAAAGTTCACTTCGGTTCGACGTTTTCAATTTGCAATATATACCTTCCACAAGATCGCACAATAGATTCACAACACCTATTAGATATTTACAACCAACTTCCCCGACCTGTTCTATTTATTAGGGATCTTAACGGCCACAACCCCATATGGGGGTCCCAGGACATAAACATGCGGGGTAAGATAATAGAACATTTTTTAGACATTTCTAACCTTCTACTGCTTAACTCCGGAGAACAAACGTTTCTTAGCTCTAGTTATGGGACTTATTCAGCCCTTGATCTCTCTTTCTGCAATTCCGCTCTCTATAACATCATAGACTGGACCGTTTTACCCGATTTATATAGTAGTGACCACTTCCCAATACTTATCAAATTTAGAAATATAAATCCCGCAAGCGTAAAACCGAGGTGGGTTCTAAAGAGGGCAGACTGGGATTTGTTTACTTCCTTGGCTTCACCACCACAGACCATACCTTCCGATGTAAGTATTGACAGAGGCTGTGACATAATCACGAATACAATCATAGAAGCAGCAAAAGCATCGATACCGATGACCTCATCCCATCCAAGAAGACCGCTTGTCCCTTGGTTCAATGAGGCCTGTAGAAAAGCACTAAAAGAACGTCATAGGGCATATAAAAAGTTCCAGAAAAACATGACGTCTGAAAATCTCATTGCGTACAAAAAGGAAAGGACGACGTGCAGAAGACTGTTTAATCAGAGTAAATCCGATTCATGGAAAAATTTTGTAAGTTCAATAAATTCCTCTACAACGTCAGCTGAAGTGTGGAATAAAGTCCATAAACTAACCAGAAATCTTCCATCATCGCGCTACACCTTAACAGTTAACGGACAATTGAATGATAATCAATTACAAATTTCAAATATATTCGCTGATTTTTTTGCAAATATCTATAACTCCGGAACAAATAATATCAACCCAGATGACATAGAGTCTAACCTTGAAATAAACAATGTTACTCTACCTTATAACCTCCCTTTTACTATGTGGGAACTAAAGCATGTTTTAGGTACTGTAAAGGGAACAACACCTGGTCCGGACAATATTCATTATGATATGGTTAAACATCTTCCTCCTGACACACTAAAATGGCTCCTAGAATACTACAATCATATCTGGTCCACTGAACGCTTCCCAGATACCTGGCGCGACTCACTGGTAATCCCCATTCTAAAAAACGGAAAAGACAAACGTCTTCCAAATAGCTATCGTCCGATATTCCTTACAAGTTGTCTAAGTAAAATCATGGAAAGGATGGTAAATAAGAGATTAATGTGGATAATAGAGAACAACAATTTATTACAGCCATTCCAATCTGGGTTCCGCAAAGGACGATGCACAATCGACCACTTGGTTGCATTAGAGGCGGAAACCCAATATACTTTCATCAAAGGGCAACATGCAATTGCGGTTTTCTTTGATATGAAGAAGGCTTTTGACAACATAAATATTGCCATAATTTTAAAAAAGTTATCATCTGTTGGGATAGTAGGGAAATGTTCAATTACATTAGACAATTTCTATCAAATCGTTATTTTAAAGTTAAAATAGGCAGTGAACTATCTAAAAATCATAAACAAAGTAATGATGTCCCGCAAGGTTTTGTGCTCAGTCTAACTTTGTTCTGCCTTGCAATAAATGACTTGGGTCTCAACTTGCCTAGAGGTGTTAAGCCTCTACTTTTCGCAGATGATCTATCCATCTTTTGTCGTTCCGAAAATCTTTCCGTTGTTCAATACAAACTACAAGATGCAATAAATAGAATAACAAACTGGTCACTTTCTACAGGTGTCGAATTCTCAGATGAAAAAACAAAGTGCCTCCATTTCAGCAGAAAGCGAAATACACCTCCCTCACCTGATATCTATTTAGGAAGCTCCTTAATCCCTTATACAAACAGTCACAAATTCTTAGGTATGATATTTGACAAAAGACTCACTTGGGAAACACATATTTCAAGCTTAAAATCAACTACTGTTAAAAAATTAAACATATTAAAATATCTCAGTGGTATTTCCTGGGGTTCGGATAGGATCACTCTTCTAAAGCTGTATCGCTCTCTAATATGTTCTAAACTTGATTATGGTTCTTTTATCTATGGTTCTGCGCGTTTTCGGATTCTAAACAAACTTGATGCTGTACATCACTCCGGAATAAGAATCGCGACGGGCGCGTTTCGAACTAGCCCTGTTGTCAGTTTATGTTCTGAAGCAGGAGAACCCCCTCTTTTATTTAGAAGGAAAAAATTAGCCATAAATTATATAACCAAGCTTCATCCTCAAACACAACACCTGACCCATAGATATATTTTCAAGCCAAAATTCTCAAAAGCTTTTAAAAAGAAAACAAATTCAACCCTTCCCTTGTCAGAGAGAATGAACTCAGCTATTGCGTTTCTCAAAGAAATACGTTTAGAAAAAATAGAAAATTACATTCCTCCTTGGATTATCAAACCACCAAAAACAATATTAAACCTGTCACGGATGCCGAAAAACGAAACCCCACCTTCAGAATATAAAACTAAGCTTTCTCGCCTTCTTCAAAATTTTCCGGAACCTTTCTTAATATATACAGATGGTTCAAAATCTGAAGATTCTACAGCATCTTCATTTATAACCTGTGATTCCACTTATAAAATAAAATTACATAAGCTATGCAGCACATATACAGCTGAACTTCACGCGATAGCCTCAGCCCTTCACTTCTCTATGTCAATAACCCCACAAACAATAATAGTAATAACAGATTCACTAAGTTCCTTAAAAAGTATGAAAAATATTTATCCGAGGCATCCAACCGTTATAAAAATCCATGCCTATTTAAATATGCTCGAAAACCTGGGAAAGTCGATTTATTTTATCTGGGTACCGGGCCACGTAGGAATCGTCGGCAACGAGCTCGCGGACATAGCGGCCAAGCAGGCACTTTCCCTCCCAGGCCGGGGTGCTGCGATTTTAACGCCAAACGATATAAGCCTTCCCCTCAAAAAAGAAATTGCTATCGGCTGGCAGTGTATGTGGGACGAGAGCCCGCCTAGTAAATTGAAAGAAATCAAAGCGACAGTTAAGCCATGGTCCACTTCGAACCGAAATATTCGCCGAGAGGAAGTTGTTTTGACCAGGTTGAGGATAGGCCACACATACCTGACCCATTCGCATATTATTAGCAAGGATCCACCACCTATGTGTGTCCACTGTGGTAAAACGATAACAGTCAAACACATTTTTGAACAGTGCCCTTTCTATGTTTCCTCTTTGTCCAGATCAGGAATCACACCAAAATTATCAAATATTTTAAATGATCACGAAAATGAAATAAAACGTGCATTTAGTTTTCTAAAAGAAAATGATTTATTCAAAAAAATATAATTTTTTATATTATTTGAGCGAGTATTACTGTCTGTGTGTATGTGTGAGCGTATGCGCAATATTCATTTATTTTTTTTATTAAGTATTTATTTATTTATTTCTCTTTTCCTTTGAGATAAACAAAAGTTGAATGCAGGCGTTGATGACCTCAAGGGTTTTACGCCTTAAAGCCTTAGCAAACAACAACGTACAATTTACACTATTTATTATTTACAATAATTACAATAATCTCTTACAAGTCCCAACTACAAAGGGGGTGGGGGTGGTACCATAACTCATTAATTACTTGGGGCTACTTTACTACTTCGAATCCCACTATGCCCCAGGCTCACTCTGCCTGTTCCAGACTTCGACAGCCCATCTCAGACCCAGCCTCCGCTCCAGACTGCCCCTCTCAGACTGCCTGACTCAGACTCTCCCAGACTGCCTGACTCAGACTCTCCCAGACTGTCCCACTCTCTCCTAGGTCAGCCTCTTCTAGGAGTTCCGCCTCTCTCTCAGGGTCTCCTAGGTTCAATGGACATCTTAGGTTTTCCACGTGACAACTCCCCCCTCCCCTGAATACCAACGTCCTCGTTGGTAAGTTGGGACCTGTAACAATCCATTGTTCTGCTACTCCAAATTTAATCTTTAGCCATAATTGATACAAATTTAATCAATAATGCCCTCTAAGACTTCACTTACAAATTCTATTTTTATTTTTTTTTTTTTACTACACATTTCCAATTTCTACTACTAAAGAACTAGAAAAATATAAGTCATTAAACTAAAAAAGAATAAACATAAAAAAAATTTTAATTACTCCACCCACTGACCTACTTTTATCGCTGACTATACTAGGATGGCTGCTCTTCTTACCATTTTGTGTCTCCCTTCTTGGAACTGGTCGACGACTTAGACTGGGAAGCTGTTGGCACTGCTTCCGTACCCGTGACTATAAGCCTTCGCGATAAGATTCTTATAACCAACTTCTTCCAAAATCAGAATTATCCACGCGTCATCGATTCGATCCCAATAACCGAAACCGAGTAATGAGCTATTTCCCCCGAAATATACCCATTTACCTGTCTTACACTCGTCTTATCAAAACCAGATAACGTAATAAAATAACAATGAACATCGGAAAGGAGACGATAGTAAAAACCCGTGCCAAATTATTGACTAAAATTGGGCGGTATTCATTTTCATGGACTCAAATTTATATGTGGTACCGTGAGATTCGACAAATCGGAAAATTTAAATTTTAAGTTCAATCATTGGTGGAATAAGTCATGAATCGAGTTTTGTAAACATTGCCGGGAGTATACGCGATATTTCGAGAATCCCTACTGAAATTTAGTCGCTTGGATAGACCGTTGAATTAATTAAGTATACTAAATTCCTAAACCTACACGCTTTTTAGAAAACCGCGATAGTGATCGAAATCTTTGGCTCCGATAAATTTTTGCTTAAGTCCTTTAAAAATCAATGATGGGATAAACACAATGACCGCTACCCAAAACCGTAATCTTTATCTTGCAACCGATCTGATGTTTCCTCAACGTCTCAGGATCCTAAATTGTATTATGCTGACAATAACCTTGCAATGCCCAATCACAATGGGGAGGTGCGCATTGTTACCTAGACTCCTTAGCTTGCAATCGAATTGGATATTTCCTGGACGTTCCAGGATCCTCAATTGTTCGTTAGTTATGACAATTGTTAATTCTCAGCATTTTGCTAACAATTAGCTATGCTCAATTTTGTTTTCGTTGTTCCCGGGTACCGCTTGCTCAGTGCTCTATTGTTTCCTGGCAGACGCAAATTTAGCATTTCCTATTCTTTAACCTCTAGATTCCACTCTTTTCCCCAAAGCAAAAAGAATATTCCACAATTTAATTGAAATCTTATATATATATATTTTTTTTTATAATCTACGGATCTATTTTCTCATTTTTTTTTTCTTTCTGTTTCAACGATCAAAAAATCGTTTTATACGCCCTACGTGTATCGTCTCGACCTTAGATTTTCTACCCTTCTTTGTTCGGAATTCATAATTTAATGGTCCTATTTGTCTAATAATTTCGGACGGTCCTATCCATCGATGTAGAAATTTACTGCTAAGACCCTTCTTCCTAAGCGCAGTGAAAACAAGTGCTTTATCCCCTGGTTGGAATTTAATGTTTTTTCTTTTTCGATCGTGAATCCGTTTTCGTTTAACTTGAGCCTTTTCTATTTTTTTCGGGCGTTTTCTCGCGTTTTAGATAGCATCTCCAAAAAATTTCTAGATGTTTCTTCCATACCATCGAAAGGTTTCAATGATGTATTAGCTGTAAAATCGGGTCTCGCCCATAAATTATTTTAAAGGGCGTTTCTTTTATTGTGTCTTGTACTGATGAGTTGTAGGCAAATTTACATAGGGGTAGATAATCGTCCCAGTCCGTTTGATTTTTATTAACGTAATGGCTCAACATTCCCGCTAGCGTTGCATTTTGTCTTTTTGTGAGGCCGTTACATCGAGGGTTGTAACTAGTCGTATGTGAAGGAAAACTACCTAATCCGATTATTGGATGGTTCCTGTACCATTTTTGACATGAAACATTTCCCTCTATCGCTTAAAAGTTGATTAGGGCATCCTTGACGATCTGGGTTAATAAAAAATCCGCGACTGTTTTGGCAGACACGTCAGGGGTTGCTCTAGTTTCAACCCATTTACTTAAATAATCTGTTGCAACCAAAATGTGTCGGTTACCCGATCTAGTTTTCGGAAAAGGGCCCATAAAATCTATGCCTATTCTTTTGAATAAATGTTTTACTGGGATAGGTTGAAGTATAACCGCCTTTTTACCCACCGGGTTCTTTTTCGTTTGACAATCGAGACACCCTTTCACACATCTTTCTATGTCTTTTGTCATCGATTCCCACCAGTAACGCGTCCTAATTTTCTCTAAGGTTTTCGACAGTCCGACGTGGCCTGAGAGGGGGTCGTCGTGAAAATTTCGCAATATTTCATTAACTAAAATTTTGGGGTAGAGGTTCCCTTTAAAAAATATTTTTTATAAAGGCGTCCGTCCTTCATTATAAAACTTCGTGTCTTTTTACTATATTTTTGGTCGTCCCTTGAAAGGTTCTCTATAGCCGAAATTATTTTCCCTAACTCTTCGTCTTCCCTTTGCAACTTTGAAATATCCACTTCGGCCTCGCATGCGGTCATAACCAGCCCATCGAGGTTGTCTACCTCTACTGGTGCCTCTCCTACGGGGTAACGCGATAAGCAATCGGCGTCACAATTGTTCTTTCCCTTTTTATGACATATTTGAAATGAATATTCTGCCATGGCTATTGACCATCTGGCCAAACGGCTATTCAAATCTTTGTTTTTATGTAACCAACATAGCGCGTGGTGATCCGTCGTTACTTGAAACTGTTTCCCCACAAAAAAGGTCTAAAATTAGTAAGAGCCCATTTAATGCACAGACGCTCTTTTTCGGTGGTAGTGTAACGGGTTTCTGAGTTTGAGACGTCTCGAAATGAAGGAAACTGGTCGTGAGAGCCCGTCCGCGCCCTTTTGCAATAAAATCGCCCCCAGACCTACCTGGCTCGCGTCGCACCTAACTTCTGTGGCTGGTGTTTCATCGAAATGACGCAGAACCGGATAATTAGTCAAGGATTTTTCAATTGATCAAACGCATTTTGTTCATTCTGGCCTCATTCTAACCGAGAGCTTTTCCTCGTGAATAAGGTCAACGGCCTGGCTATTTGAGCGAAGTTTTCAACGAATCTCCTATAGTAATTTGCAAGCCCCAAAAAGGATTGAACACCTTTTACGTTTTTCGGTCTTTCGTATTCTTTCACGGCAGCTATCTTTTCTGGATTTGGACTCAGCCCTTCACTGCTGACTACATGACCTAAAACCTTGATTTCCGGATAACCAAATTTACATTTTGGGGGGTTCAATTTGAAATTCTTTTCCTTTAAACATTCTAAAACATCTTCCAAATTTCGTAGGTGGTTTCCAAAATAATTTTTGGACATTACTAAAATGTCGTCGATGTAGACTACACACGATTTGAATTTAAGCCCGGCCAAAACTGAGTCGATAGTCCTCTGAAAACAACTTGGGGCTATTGCGATACCGAACGGGAGCCTATTCCATTCGAACAGACCGTGACAGGTTGTGAAGGCTGTTTTACGCCGATCCTCCTCTGCGATCGAAATTAGCCAAAACCCACTTCGTAAGTCTAGACTAGAGAACATGTTGCACCCTTCTAAACACCCCAACAGGTCATCAATTCTCGCAAGAGGATAGTGGTCTAAAACTACTTTTGAATTTAATTTTCGATAATCTACACAAAACCTATAAGAGCCATCCCTTTTCTTAATTAAAACTACCGGACTCGCGTAATTTGACCGACTTGGCCTAATTGCTTTTGCAGCCAACATTTCTTCTAACTGTCCCTTTATTATGTCCCTTTCCTTTGGTGACACCCTATATGGCGGTTGGTGGACCGGGATTTCGTCTGTCGTTTCGATTTTCATTTCCCCTTCCGAACACATGCCTAGATTTCTTATGTCATTGACGAAAAGGTCTTGAAATACAAATGTTTTTTTAAGAACACTCATTCATTCAAGAACAGTTAGTAAACGACTATCATAAAAATTTTGAAATTATGCATAAAGCAGTTAAAAACAAATTAGAAGAAAATAAACAAAAATATATAAACAAAGCTAACGAGAAACGCGATAACATCAGTGTCATTTCCTCAGGTAAAATTGTCGTTAAAACCCCACGTCAAGTTTCAAAAATAGATAAACGATACCAAATTTGTAAAATCAAAGGTAAACGAATAAGAGCGCGGAAAAACCTAAGCAAAAAGGTTCACGCTAAAAATATTAAAAAGCTAACTCGAGCCGAGGATAAATTAAAGTCAGAAATAGACGAGGTGGTGCACGAACTGAACGGTAAGATAAGAGAAATGCAGCGAGAGCGCTCACACCAGTCTAATGTTGCAGATGTCGGTACTCCTACTGACTTTAACGATCTCGTGGCTGCTGACGCCTCAGATTCCGAGTACGAATGGCCTGCACATTCAAAAGATATCAACGGGTCCCGGCGCGATGGTTCTACCTGTAAATAAAACTTACATAATTAACGATTATTATTCTTTCCTAGATTATGAGAACTTAAGTTTATTGTTTAACGAAATTAGAAATTTAGAAGGTAGTATCAGAAATCTCAAAACAGAAAAAGAATATAAAATATTGCATTCCATTTTAACCTATAGATATAAAAAATTATTAACCCGTATATCTCACCTAACCAATCAAAAACGCACGAAAAGAGGAATTCTGAATGGCCTTGGAAAATCTATAAATTTTATTACCGGGAACCTCGACTCCGACGATCGCGAAAGATACGACTCCGTCATACAACAATTAGAAAGGAATATGTATAGAATCGAAAGTAATGAAAAACAGAGATTAAGCATAAGTACGCGGCTGGCATCTGAATTAAATAAAGATATAACTATCCTAAATCACTATAAATCCCAGATCACCTCTAACAACGTAATGACCGACTTATCGTTAGAAAAACTAAAGCATCACGATTTATTAGCCATCTTGACCTTGTTAAGTGAAAAAATAAAAGACATTGAAGACTCAATAGAATATTGTATTAAAGGCGTAGTTCACCCCAGTATTATTAAATCAAATGAGTTTGCTAACATTTATAACAATCGATCTAACTGGCTAACAAAAGATACAGAATTAAATTGGCTCCTTGGTAAGAGCACATGCTCCATAACAAATTCTGGCATTATATATTATTTCATTCAATTACCCTTAAATACCACTGGAATCATGTCGTATCTGGCCACACCTTTTAACTTTAGAAAAATTAGATTATATTAAGCTTGACCCCATAGAAATAGAACAATCAGAAGAATATGTTGTAAATAGTGATGATATTTGGAAATATGTATTGACTTTGGTAACATTTTATTTATTATTCTTTCATATTTACACATATGTAAAATTTATCCCAAACATTTGTAAAACCCAACAAAATATTGAGAGCCCCTTCTTCTCAGCAAACCTCCCAATCCTCGAATCATATTGAATACCCACCAGAATTTGATGGCAGGGCCATAGCATGGCATTCACTTATTCACAAAATTGGCCAAAATTAATGTGTTCAGGGGACTTCACACTTAAGGAGGGAGGAGTTAACGAGCCATAAACAATAAAAGTCTTTTAAACCTTTTTCCCTTAGTCAGATGCTTCTCCAGCAGTATAATCAGAAATCCCCTCCTCTTTCCCTTACACTTGGGCTATCCATGTGACATATTGGATCATTCTTAGTCGTAGTCGTAGTCGTAGTCGTAGTCGTAGCAACTAGCAGTAAAGATCTATCTTTATGTAATCTTTGTACTTTTGAGCAATAAAGTTTATTTTTTAAGTTCGCTATTTGGTCAGCATGTTAACTTTAACTAGCGTTAATTTTGTCCCCAGCTTTCATCTATGGCAACTAAGGGGTAATCACATTAATTTATTTATTTTTAAATCAAATCATTATCAAACTCTACCACCCCCTAAAAATGGAGCTATGGTTAAATGACCAGTTCTACCAACCCCTTCGTAAATCCTTGCCTGATTGAATATGAGTCCATTGCGTGAATCTCCTTCTGATTAAAATTTTATTCCTGTTCAAGCTAATGTATATCATAATTATTGATTTGAATATTGAATCGCCCACTCTAGGAATAAGGATTGTGTGCAATAGAGAGAGAGCGGTGCCGTTTAAAAGAGATACGGTTTTGAAGATAAAAAGTAGGCAGTAATTCTAAGGCGATGCATCCGGCGCAGTGAATAGAAACGACAAATTAGAGACCAGTTCCACGGCTCGTTGAGCAAACTGATGGTAAAGGCCCTTTCATCAAACCCGAAGAATGAAACGCAGGGGGGATGCAAAATGCAGCGATAGTCGTCTCTTAGCATTCATAGCTGAGGTGTAAACCTCCACTCATAAAACTTTGAACTGATATTGTCGCAACAAAGCGAGAATTTATAAAATATGCACAAAATAATAAGAAACTTTGACTGACATTTGTTAAAATGGGCTATAGGTATCGACACCGAACGCCACTTCTCTTAGAGGCGCTCAGTGGTCCGAAATAGGTGATTTGGCGAAAAAAATACATAGTACACGATATATTATTTTTTATTTTTCAAGGGCCATGTATCATCAAAGACACAGACAGTTACATCTGATATATGCATGATTTATTTACAAGATAAAGAATTTCGCATTAATCTTGTAAAGTTGCATTAATCTTATAAGATTAAAAAACATTATGCAATTGAATATAGAACAAATGTATTGAATATGTACAAATGAATTGAATATAAAACAAATGTAATTCCTCACAAACTTTATTCGATTAATAATAAAAGTTTTTGTACTTCTGGATGAAAATCCAAACTGCCTTTAGTTATAGGCTCCTTGCGAATTTAGTAATGTAGGGGATCTGACGTCAAAAGGAGCATATGGTAAACATCTTCGTTTTTCATATTTCTACTACATTTTCTTGACTTGCTGAGACGATATTGGCGGTAATCTTTGTTGCACGCCTTTTGTGCCTCTTCAGTCAACATCCCTATCATATGCCAAAGAAACTTATGTACAGTATTAGGCATGTTGTGCTATCCTATTTCCTGACAATAATTTCCAAATTTTGATTGATCTACAGCAGAGTTGGGTAAATTGTAATCAGAATAATGATTTGTGAATATGAATAATTGGTAATCATAAAACAAATGAAAAATGAATAACCATTATTCATAATCATTACGGAGTATTTTTAATGATTATTGAGTGTTTATGGTATTAAACTAAATACCAGTTATTCATTATTCATTTCAAATGAATACCATAAACACTCAATAATCATTAAAAATACCCTGTACTGATTATGAATAATGGTTATTCATTTTTCATTTGTTTTATGATTACAATTATTCATATTCACAAATCATTATTCTGATTACAATTTGCCCAACTCTGATCTACAGCAGCACCACTGTTGATTACGTCCAGGATAACTTCAAAGCTGTAGCAAGTGTATCCTGGAAAAATCGTCGTGAGATACTCCCATCATTAGTTGCACCCCTACCTTGCTTCACCACGTCAACATTTTAAGTCTCAACATAGCTCTAAACTTGTTTTGAATTTTTTGTTTGGTGTCCTTGGATGTTCTCCATTCTTGAAACGGTAATCTGTTTACCATTTTCAAAACACACTCCATAAATTTAATTCAACCTACAAATGTCTTTTTATATTCAGTATGTCCTGAAGAGCCTTCGCATCGCCATTTAGAGGCAAGAGTAAGGTCGTGCCATACAGAATTCAGATCGGTCTCCGGGTATGTCATCAAAATTCTTTTTACGGTATGTTCAAGCAGTGATTGTTAACCAACTTTGACAAAACTCTCAGTGATTTCAATATTTTAAGGATAATGCTCCATTTTGGCTTCCAGTAATGTATTGTAGATGAGAACCGCTCTATTGAAACAGTAACAAGAGACCGAGAAAAATAAATAAATATTATCGATAGGAGGAATTAGTGCCTCTCTTAACTCTTGATCAGTTCAGTCTTTTAATACTCGAGTTGGAATTATTGAGACACAAACCGCTGGGGCAAGTTGGGGCAGGTCAATCCTATTGGGTCTTTTAGACAATAGTATAAGTGCTATTTTCAGACAGGTATGAAAACGGAGAATCATGGAGCTCATTAGTTATGGATTACTAAACATTCGTAAAAGTTGATTATTGGACCATCTACTTAAAAAATCTGTAATCAATTGTAAATCAAAATCTTCAAAGTAAGATAGCCTTTTCTGTATTATAGGTATGTTGTAAAAACCGAAAAAAAATAATATAAAATCATAATTTTGTTTTACAACGTATTTTTAAAAGTAAAATAGAAGAGGTATTATTACACTAAAAAAATCTGTGTTCGTTTGTGACGAATACTTTTATGTGCTATATATTGTAAGATGGATGGAACCACCTTTCCTTAATCATGGGGATATAATACTCAACTATTAAGTATTCAAAATATGAGCTTCGTTTGTTTTTTCAAAAATGTCAACAAATTGATTTTTTTCGCCTCGTGGACCACTGTGTGGCGGTAGAATTCTTGGTGCCAAAAAAAAAAAAAAAAAAAAAAAAGGAATAGGACTTAGAAATTTATGGAAATGGGAATATTACACTGATATATAAAAGTGAACCGTCATGTATATTTTCTACCGTGCATAAAAAAACAGCTATCAATGCTACATTAATGTTTTTTAATATTTCAAATCTTAAACGCTTTTCTTTTTAGGAGTATAGTTGATTTTCTACATCTTGAAAATTGCAATCAGAGTGACCGAATAATGGTTTACGCACTTCCCCCATCTAAATGTGTGAAGTGCATAAACCTCTTCTAAAAACTATTACCTAAAGATTATTTATTGGGCTAAGTGTGAAATGAATAACTCCAACAAATTATTTTGCACTTTGAATCACAGAAAAGGTGTTTACAAAGGCGATGAAATTGATAATATTTAACTCCTTAAACTTTACACCTAAGCCAAATCAACAAGCATGACTGTGAAGCGTCCCAGTGAGGTTACACCTCGCAATAAAATGCTACAGTAGATTAATTAATTAATTAGAAGTTAAAAGGTCTGAAGTTCGCACTGCATGCCAAAGAAGGTAGTTGATATAGTAAAAGCTCATAATACGAATACATAACCTGCATAAACATAATAATTCAAAAATACAAGTAGGTGGGGCGCCAGTATTTGTGCTCTCTGTATGCAGTATAATGTTACTCATAGCTTATTTTTGGTAGTTACAACAGCCGGAGCACATTGCTGTACAATATACGATCTCAATAACAATAGCATTGCGATCGTGAAAAACTTAAAATTCCAACTTTTTTTTTGGAAAATAAATTAAATTACTTTGGGTTCTAATTAACAAGTCTAGCAAATCATCTATCATATATGTATTTATGTGAACATCCCAAATATAATAAGAAAATTCGTGCATAATGTAATCACTTATTTAATTAATGTTGGGTTAATTGATGCCTGGTATATTACACTTATAGAAAATATTTATTTTTCTATAAATATTTTCAAACAAACAAAACAAAATATTTGTTTACAATTCTCTCGAAACGTTGTAACCTGAGTTAATAATGATTATTATCATTAAATTTTATTTTTCACACTACAGACTTGATTCGCTTGCATTCTAGGGGAGCTAGCAATAGCAGGAAACAAATAATTAACAATCAATGCAGTGAAACAACGCAAATGATTTATCTGGAGCAAACGTTAACACAGTCGAGGTATACGAGTATATATCAGCCCACTTACAAATATTATCAAATCCCAACCTGAAATGAAAACTTAAAAAATAATAAGTAGGGGAGAGCGGGGTTGGTTGGCAAAAGTTTTCACTTTTTTGATTGTTGAGTCGTTCCTATTAATATAATCCCCAATAGGGCAGATACCACTGTAAACTCCAAGTATTAGAGTACTTCAAGTATTTTTTTCACCACATAATATTAATTACTAAGATCATAGAAAATTGAAGAATTAGTCAATCCAGAGTATGCCAATTAACCCCCTGTGTGGGGCAGGTTGGCCTAGAAGGTGGGGTTGTATAGCCATCTCATTCAAGTACTCCCTGACACATATTATTGTTATTAAAAGTTGCACTATAATGGTATAATAATTTTGAATCGGTTTTTAACAGCTTTTAAGGGAAAATAGAATGACAATAGAAGAAGATAGAAGTTTAGATTGTCGTCACTTTCTACATTAGAAAAATTACTCTCATCCTCCTTGCTTGAACTAAAGACTATTGGTAGTTTCACCTTTGTTTATGTTTACCTTGCTTTTGTGAATTGCTACTGCGCCAACAAACCCCAGTTGAAGAGAGCCAACTAACCCCACAGGAGAGATCATATGAAAGATGGCTGTCAGGACAGGGGAGAACAATCAAACAAGAAACTGGTTAGTCGAAAGGTTAGGGTTTTCAAAGGAGTTTGGGGCTATGTGAACAGAATGGGAGTCAAATGTTTTGCCATGCCTTTAAACCAAATTTACTGAAAATATAAAAATTTACTTACATGTTGTAAAATCAATCAATGAAACACACTCTTCTCTACACTGTTAGCATCGGATTGAAAACTCAGGACAAGATTCACGAGGGCTAGCGGGTCACATGGTATAATGGTGGGGCCTTCACAACAGGTCTGACGGAAACAATAAGCCAATGGCCAACCTACCCCCAACGCCAACGAACCCCGCTCTCCTCTACTGTTCTTATTATTCAATTATAAATTGAATTTATAATAATTGAATGATTGAATTTTTTTCATTTAATTTAAGATTATGATAACCTAAAAGAAGTGTTAAGGAATCGGGATAAGGCCTAAATGAGCAAGAAGAAAGTTTGTCAATGCTGACATCTAAAGTAAAGTATTCCTTTAATAAATAGAAACGTACTATATATCGAGTAAATTATTGAATTTGTATTTGAGTGATACATTTTAATTATTTTTTAATTTGTAAAAATTTTGTTAATCTTTGGCGAACGCTACCAAAACATGTACGGGTATACTAAATTGAACTCTAACGGGATCAAATCAATATTTTTTAATAAATAAAAAAAACAATTATAACATTGACTATCGCGATAAAGTAGGTATTGTTTTTATTATGATAATCGCTTGAGGTAATTTAGGTATATGTAATTTTCTACAAACATTAATATGAAATAAGTCGCATCCAGAATTATTTCCACCTAGATTGACGATTCGTCCCACTGTGGAACGGTGGCGGTTCGAATAAATCTCGACCTACCCACCATGGTTAGAATAGGTTGGTTACACCTCTAGAGTAACCCCACTTTATGCCACAGATGGCCAGGTAGGGATACTGAACAAAAAAAAAAATTAAGTATTATATACAAAATATTTTAATATCATTAAGCCTGATTTAAAAAAATATTTGAGCCCTATACAGTCAGCATACTCGGATAATAAGAATTTTATCAGCCTCCCCAACGAAAATTTTACCATCCCCCCCCCCCCCCCCGGACGAAATACTGCGGCGCCCTTTGAAGTTATTAAATTTAAGAGAGAGAATTCACAATGATGCAGATCACCGAAAAAGTGGTGAAGAAACAAAAAGAACTGTCAGTGTGCTATGCAGCCCTCAAAAATGATCAAAGGCATGGATCAGGAAGACAGACGGAAGGAGAAACTTGCAAGAAAAAGGTATTGTGAGAAGTCTAATTAAGGTGGTGGATAGCCTATACCATTATGGTTATAGACCCAGGAAAAAGAAAGGTCTTGAGGATTGAAGGTTTTCTATTAGGTTAAAAACAATTCCCTTAGGAGGTCATAATTGGGCCCAATCACTGAGTACAGGCGCGGTCCCTGATGAAAATTAGGCTAGGGTATATGTGGGTATAAACAAAAAATAGGAAAAAAATACGAATAAAGCGAAAACACAGTACACTTATTTATTTAAAAAGGGAATAGGAACTTTACTAAAGTCATGTACATAAATACTATTATACTGGAAATATTGAACGAATCAGATTTGTCCATTTACGTGTGCTAGTCGTTTTTTTTTTTTTAATCAATTTCGGTAGGATTGCTATGGAGAATCAATCCCCCTCGCCCGGGACAGCTATTAATATAATTAAAACGTAAGGATAACTATTAAACATATAAAATACATACGAATATAAACATACGAACAAATAAAAATAAACTATATAAATACATCACAAATCAAATGACATATATGGGTAAATTAAAATAATAAACTAAGTAGACAACAGATAAGATACTGAAAATAAAAATAAGATCAATTTTCTTGAAACACATTCAAACCCACCAGCAGATCCGGGTGGATACTGTCTTCTACTACACCACGATGTAATATTGAAGAGGAGTTCCCATACTCACCCGCCATTTTCTTTTGTAAATCGCTTTGTTTTCCTTTTCGTTAAGCTCAACGCCCCAAAAAATGATTTCTCATAACTCCTGTTCTGCCCCAATATCCGCTACACCAATCTTCGCTAAATAGCCTCATCATTTACTCCGTAGTATTATGCAATGAAATGTGATCATTTCAAACGCAGTTTTTATTATTTACCTGTAGAAACCTGCTTACACATGAATCCACAACAGTGCATTTTTTTATTGAAATTTACAACTATTGGTAGCTCTCAACTGGGTAAAAAATGTCATGTGATAATTGAAAAGTGAATACCCGCATTTTTGTTTAAAATCCATTTATAGAAATGTATTTGTTACTTTTTACCCTTTCTTATATGAATTATTTAGTTCTGATGCGTAAATGCTGAAACATAAAATATTTGAATGGTTTAATATTGACTATTAAAACTTTGGCAGCAAGATGCCTAAGGACTCCGAACTGGATAGTGGCTGGCCAAGACCGAGACACCTGGCGTAGGCTAGATCCAGGAGGTCATGACTCGCTGGCGGTTGTAGAGCACAATACAATACAATTGAAACTTTGGTATAGTGGTTAGATTAGACAACCTACTGAACCCAAGGTCACGGGTTAGAATCCGGGCAGATTGCCCCAGTATTGATGGGAGGGGAATAAAATATACAGTCAGCTACTCATTAAAGATTTAATTATATCTAATTATACATAGATAGGCAAAATTTAGAACTCCTGGTGTAGCATCTTCCGATTTGCCATAGCTTCAATTAATAAGAAATTTAACCATTTATTTTTTCTTCCATTTTTCCGCTCAAATCAGCATAACGTGGTCTGGAGAAGAGGTTCTCCAATATTGTCCAAATTATACAATAAATTACAAATTATCAAACCTTTTGAAATTTTATTTTTAGGTATTCGGTATCAGGTTATTTACAGGTAAGGTTATTTTTAAAATGAATCCAACACCCAGCTTAATATTTTATGTTACTTGTAGTTTTAATTCTGGTGAATTCTCGCCTAACCACCTTGATTCAGTATGGGATCCTGAACTCTCAATAGCATTTTATTATTTTTTTTCTTTTGCTACTTGTACATTTTTTAAATAAGGCTAGATGATATTAACACATTTTGTATATAATACTTAAGTATATAATTTAGTAAATGAATACTAATTTATTTAATATGTAGTTTTTGTTTCTCATATTTTCTAAGGGGGGTAGCCGCTCTCCCCTGCCCCCCTCCCTGCGGACGCCAATGTCAACTTCGCGCTTTGCTGTTTTCGAAGCCATTTGAAAACTGAACTTTACAATTAGAACATATCTAGCAAAAAAATAAAAATAACAAATGATTAAAACTATTGACGCATTCAAACTTAAGAAAAAATAAAAAATCCTTATTACACCGAATATTTTCCAGAATATCCATTCTACCTAATCTGACACGCAATCTTAAGTGATTATCATAATAAAAACAATACCTACTTTACTCAATATCAGCGTCAATGTATAGTCACTGTTATAATTATTCATTTAAATTATTATTTTAATGAATAAAAAACACTGATTTAATCCCGTTGGTTTTCAATTACTATACCCGTACACGTTTTGGTAACGTTCGCCAAAGATTGACAAAATTTTTACAAATTAAAATGTTTCACTCAAATACCAATTCAATAATTTATTCGATGTATAGTACGTTTCTATTTATGAAAGGATTCCTCAACACTACATTTAGGTTATCAACATCTTAATTTAAATTTAAAAAAATTAATTATGCAATTATATAATTATCAAAATGTTCATAATTAAATAATAAGAGTAGCACATATAATTTTTAAGTTTTCATTTCTGGTTGGGATTAGATAATATTTGTAAGTGGGCTGATATATACTCGTATACCTCGACTGTGTTCAACGTTTGCTCCAGATAAATCATTTGCGTTGTTTCACTGCATTGATTGTTAATTATTTGTTTCCTGCTATTGCTAGCTCCCATGGAATGCAAGCGAATCAAGTCTGTAGGGAGAAAAATAAAATTTGATGATAATAATCATTATTAACTCAGGTTAGAAGGTTTCGAGAAAATTGTAAACAAATAATTTGTTTTTTAAGTGTAATTTACCAGGGATCAACTAACCTAACATTAAGTAAATATGTGATTGATTGATTAGTTGGGATTTTCATATATACATACATTTGCTAGACTTGTTAATTAGAACCCAAAGTAACTTAAATTATTAAAGAGTATTAGAAGCTGTTTGACCTATTAGGGTCCTAAAAAGTTTTAGAAAGAAAATTTTCAAAGATAGCAAGATAAAAATAGCACGATACTCCAATAGGAAGAAATAATGTTGAGATGGGAAGAATATTTCCAGGATTTATTAGATGATGGAAAGGGAGATAGGCTTGTGGAAGAGGAGGAAGGGATCCAGGAAGATGACTATAAAGGGTACGGAAATCTCTTGGTCATGATGAAATAATACCATAAATGCTAATGTTTATGGGAGTTGAAGATGAGGAACTGATGGAGCATCTATTGAACTTGATATGGAAGAAAAAGAAAATACTGGGAACTTACTGTAATCGTGCCAATAATCGAGAGCTGCAACAAAGGATTTGTGGAAACTACCATCCCTTGTAAAGTGATCTCAAAGATATTGGAAAACCTAATAAGGAAATCCGTAAAAGGGTTGTTAACAATATAAATTTCAACCCTCTACAAGCATTCAAATTCGGCTTGGTGATGGGATCGGGGGAAAAGCCGAATTTTGGATTATTTTTTAAATATCTATGAATCCAATCAATATAAATATAATTCCAACTTAAGTGTTATGTTTTTTTAGTAATTACTTTTAAATATTTCCAAACTAAATCTCCAATATGAATAGTGTTTTACTCATGTTTTATACACGGGTCTGGAAGAGGTGGATAAGTAAATATGTAATTTAGCCCGTAGCGGATCTAGACATTTTCTGAGAGGGGGACGCACTTTTTTACTAATTTAAAATATTAGTGCATCGTTACATTGTAAATAAATTTGTAGATGTAAATATCTATTAAATGTTTAAATATAATCCATTTTTCATTTAAGGAGCTAAGCAATTACAAATGGGCCCTTTTTAATCAGAAATAGTAATAGTTCACCTTTCAGGAGTGTGCAGACACCAATGCGGGGGAGCACGACCCTCCTTTGAATCCTCCACTGAATTTAGGGTAATTACGAATAATAATTCCTTGATTTAATCACTTGAATAAAATTCTGAATGAAAACCCCAAATAGATTTTGTGTGTTTGTTTGTGAAGTCTCAGAATAAAACTATCTTAATGCGAAATTTCTTTCAAGATCGACGTGAATTGACTTATAGTTTCCCTTATACAAAAAATGAAAAATCCTTCAAATAAAGATCACATGAAAGGCCAAAAAATAAATGGATAGATAGAATAGATAATGATGCTGCAACGATGTATACACCAAACTGAAAAGTACAGTAGTATCTTGAGATAGGAGTGGAGAAAGCTAGTAAGGGCGGTTCAAGTTCTACAAGGTATGTTAAGACAACGGAATACAAGTATTTTTTTTTCTCATCGTCTAAGAATGAAAATCGGGCAATCACTCAATCAGCGTCGAAATTAGCCAAATGGTGATAAAATAACATTATCATGAAGAAAATTTCTAACAAAGATGTTTTTTTGGAATTAAACGCGGTTACGGTTATGGTGCGGTCCACCTTATCGGTATTGCTTCGAATGCGAAAGTAGTTGCCTCCGTTCCGATTTGATTGTTTACTTCCTTCTCCCTTCGGGCTGCCTTTGGGAGGGAGCTTTGGTGCCCTGGTTGTTATAGTAACCGAGTCAGGTCCTACCGTGCCGTAGCCTAGTGCGGATCAGTGAGTTGACGGTAGTACGTGCGTTGGTGTAGAGGGGAGGTGACTCACCAGTGTTGCTCTAGCAGCCCCGTATCAAGGTTCTTCCTTACCCATTCTAAAATTTGTTATGAGTGAAATCCATTTCCAATAGTGCATCCCCCAAATGATTCATACAGCTCTTACTGAAGGAAGCCAACCAAATTTAAAGCCCGCATGCTCTCCGTCTTGAAGACTTCTTCAGCGATTGGCGACTTCTGGTTAGCGGAGGTCTAATTATCTGTTTGTTATGCAGTACTCCTTATAAAGTATTCGTAATAAGAGGTTCGTAATCTTTAATATTCAATCTATCCTAATTAACCGTTGATAAACTTTGATCACGATTGAGTCAAGATCTTTGGAACTAATGGTAAATTATATTTCAGAATTGACAATCGTATGTTCCGTCAGAACATCAGCAGATTCTAAAAAGTCTGATAGCTAGTTATACAACAGCAATAACACTTTCGGACTTAAAGTAAGTAGATCTAGTATAGAACCACACTAAAAATATATTTACCATGTAAATTGTATTTTTTTTTTTTAAGGTTTAGGATCTTACAATCTCATCTCATCTTTCCTACTCCGTTTTCTGTATCGAAAGGTTTCTGCATCTGATTCCCTTAAGAAATATTACCTTCGAAGTCTGATATAATTAATATTAGTATGATAACAGCCACTTGATCAATTATTGATTATTAATTATTGAATATCGAAGTTCCAAGTTTTATGAAATGTTTTAAAGTTTTGTATCAGAAAATTGTGTACAACTACACCATATGGTTTTTGGCGCACATTTTTAAATGTAAGATAGCAAAATAGGGCGTTGAATCCCATAACGATCATTACGAATAATTATAAACAAATCTTTTACTATAGTATATATATAGTAGTAAGAACACAAGAACTATATATATATATATATATATATATATATATATATATATATGTATACTTATTAGGATAGGTTGGCATAAATAGGATAGGAATCTTAAACGAGTGCTTGACATCGCACAGGCTAGGGACCCCTCCGAAGAACTACATATCCAAGTGTATTTCACTTCCTTTAAAAATCCTAGGGCCATCTACCAGGCAACGAACACGCGACCTTGGGTTTAGTAAGTTGTCCACTACACTACACCTGACCTCAAATTATTCAATAATAATTCTACATTTAAACTTTGTAGTATTTTCTAACTCATATTTTTAATACTGTCCATCGATGGATGATCTGCTTACACTACATTTTTCGTCACGGTGTTGACAGAAATTTTGTTCGTAAAATCAGAGACCGTCTAACCTCAATCCTACTATAAAAAAAACTAAAAGAAACTTGTATCGCTAAAATTCTTTCAAGGAGGAAAGCCATGAAAACAATGAAAATGAATGTTACGCTCATTTATGAAGAGGAAACCGGCTTAAAATGTCCACCTTTGATATGAAGAAAGTTATTTTTCTTGTTTAATTTATTTTTTCTTTTCTAATTTTTCTAAGCCAAAGATCTCTTTGAACGCAGGAATCCATGTAACCATAGTGAACTCATATATAAATCATGAAAGCGAGGTAAATGCATACTTGAGCGGAAGTGTGGTATATGGAATTGAGTTATTTACTGTAAAGTATCAAGAGTAATTGTCCTTGGTGTGGTGGAGCAAATACTACTGCATTTATTATAACTTAACAGTAAAAACTAAATCAAATTTTAATTTTAGATCTTCTTCTTACTTACACTCAGTAAAAAAAGTCTCTGAACACCTTTAGTGAAATACAAAAAGCCTTTTAAATTAAAAGAATATTGGGTTAAATTTACCACCAACACGAAATCTTGTAACTATAAACTTTAATAAACTAGAAAAACGATATAACATGTAATAATATACAATCAGCCAAAATTAAACAACAAAAACTGATTTGCTTCAAGCAAAAAAGTCTCCGAACACATTATATTTCAAATATTTTTTTACATAAATTTAAACTTATTAATCTGTAGGCCCACCCCTACTTTTTATTACTGCTAATAAACGGTTTTTCATTGATCGAACAAGTTTTTTTGTCACTTCTGGGGATGTATTAGTCCATTCCAGTAAAATCTCTTCTTTTAGATGGTTTTTGTTTTTAATCTTTTTTTTTTTTAAGTTGCCTTCCGATATGATCCCACAAGTGCTCGATGGGATTCAAATCTGATGATTGGGGTGGTGTTCTGAGCTGCCTAGGGGCATTATATAGTAGCCATTCTTGCGTTTTCCGAGCCATGTGCTTAGGGTCGTTGTCTTATTGGAAACGAAAAGTCCGTTCTATACCCAATTTAACAGCGCCTTCCTTTAAATTCTGTTTTAGAATATCTATATAGACATATTGGTCCATGATCCCTTCAATTATGTGTAAATTCCCAACTCCTGCGTAGCTCATGCAACCCCAAATAACCACCCCGCCGCCCCCATGTTTAACCGTCGCACAGTGGGAAAATTTTGTCATTTAGCGGCCAAAAATCTATAACTCCTGATTAAATGACGATAATCGAATAATTCTTTTTTCATTAAAGAACATGGGATTTCCTTTGTCAGTGAGAATCAAAAAATAAAATTCCCATCGCTCAAAGTATTTCAATTTAATTTTTAAATGAATTCTTTCTTCACTTAAATTTAAATAAAATAGTTTATTCGGTACAGGGTTATACATAGGGAATGAAATGAGTCAGGATTATAATCTATTGAGCTTTCTGCTTATATACATGGGTTTTTCAGGCATTTGCTCCTTTTGAAAGGTGTTTAAAAATTATTGACTGATGAAGTAAAAATCCAAAAAATTAAATTACAAATACCCTATTTCTTAGGAATTTTAACGGGAAAAATATTGTCCTATAATTCAGCGATAAGTATGTTTTATGATTTATTCTAATTCGAGGCCGAAAATATTTTGAAAGTTCAAATATAGGGATTTAAATCTTAAAATCGATATATTGCCGATCGATCGCATTTGATCGATCTAATTCTATTATGGTATTTTAGCACCTTTTACCCTCTACTAGGATGGTAAAAATCAGAACCAACTATTGCCAATAATAGAAGTTATATCAATTTAAATACTTTCTTTTAATAAATTACATACTCAACGTGGATGAAAATAAAACGCATCTTCATCCAATAATTTTACAGCCATTCTTCTTATTTATAAAGTATTTTTGGTGCATTAATATAAAAAGTAAAGGTCAAAAGGGAAAAGAATTAAATTTATTTTAAGCAAAATCTACTCTCATCGCTCTGATATTTTTTTTTCTATAGAGCTTTATCTTTTATATTAATGCACCAAACATATTTTATAAATAAGAAGGATGGCTGTCAAATTATTAGATGAAAATGGGTTTTGATTTCATCCACATTGACTATGTAATTTATGAATAGAAAGTATTTAAATTGATATAAATTCTTTTATTGGCAATAGTTGGTTCTAATTTTTTTCACAGTGGTAAAGAGCGAAGGGTGCTAAAATATTATAATAGAATTAGATCGATCAAATGCGATCGATCGACGATATATAATTTAAATGCCAATATTTGAACTTTCGTTATATTTTCGGCCTCGAATTAGACTCAATCATAAAACATACTTCTCGTTGAATTATATGACAATATTTTATTCCGTTAAAATTCCTCAAAAAATAGGTTATTTTTAATTTAATTTTTTGGATTTTTTCTTATTTAGACAATAATTATTTTAAAATCTTGCAAAAGGACCAAATGCCTGAAAAAGACATGTATATAAGCAGAAAGTTCAATAGATAATAATCCTGACTCATTTCATTCCCTATGTATAACCCTGTACCGAATTAACTATTTTATTTAAATTGAAGTGAAGAAAGAATTCATTTAAAAATTAATTTGAAATACTTTGAGCGATGGTATTTTTATTTTTTTTTTTGTTCTCCCTGATAAAGGGAATTCCATGCTCTTTAATGAAAAAATAATTATTCGATTATCGTAATTTAGTCAGGAGTTATAGATTTTTGGCCGCTAAATGACGAAATTTTCCCACTGTGCGTCGGTAGTAAATTCTTTAATTTCAAGTGTTCCCCTGGCTTACGCCAAACTTTCTTTCTTCCATCTGATCCTGAAACATTAAATTTGCTTTCATCGGTGAAAAGAACAGTCTCCCAAAATCAGGCTTACTTAAATGCTCTTTAGCAAACTGGAGCCGCTTTTCCCTGTTCTTCTTACTTATTAGGGCTTCTTTCGGGGAGTGCGCCCGCGCAGGCCTTGCTTTTTAATTGTATTTCGTACTGTTTGTGGTGTAAATGATATTTTATAATCTTGATACAGCATACCTGTAATTTCAGGGGCACTTGTTGATGGGTTGGTGGTCACTTCTTTGAGAACGGCACGCTTCTGAATGGTGTTTAATTTTTCTGGGCGTCCTAAACGTTGTCTGTTTTCAACATTACCAAGCTCCTTATATCGGGAAATGATGTAATGAATTGTCGATGGTCGCTTATTAAAGATATTTCCTATTTCGCGAAATGATTTTCCTTCATTATACAATCTAACAATTTCTTCCCGAATTGCGAGCGGTACTTCCATATTGAAGGCTAATATCGTACTGGGTAAGCAAGACATGATTGGTATTAAGATAATACTACGCAAGATATAAAAAGTATTAATCTCTAGACAGTAAACTTTCGTAAACAAATATGTTGTGCTAGGTGTTTTTGCCTCTCGATTAGTATATTCAATGTTATTGTTAGGACAAATAAACTTTATATTAAATAATTTATATTCTAATATTAAAATGTCTTTAAAATAATATATGCCATTTGTAAAAATAATATTCTTTATATCAAATGATTTAAAATAAGTCATTTGAAGCTCATATTCTGGGTAAACCAGTAGGTGTTCGGAGACTTTTTTTACTGAGTGTATATAAACGTTCATGGTAATATAAACTACCACCCCTTAAGATTTAGTTCCAAGTTTCCTTTTGCCTGACAGCATGGTATTCGAATTTTTCATGAGATTCTTTTCTTGTTTTGTAGCTAAGTTTAGGGTTTAGTAGATATACAATCGCATTATTCCTTTAAACAATAAAAAAAATATAAATAGCCAAAATATTTGAGGGAGGGTTCATGACCCCTATGACCCCTTCCCCCCAGGGTCCGCCCCTGCATTTAATACAGTACCAAAAATATATGAAACCATGAATTTATTGGCATGTAACATAAAGTACATTGTACTTAAAGTTTATTATAATGTTCCTATTCGTAACCAGCAGATTCGGCGTGCGATTGGATTTTTATAATTGCCCTAATTAAAGTATTTACTGTTAGATTCTCCCATTATTGATTAAGGTAGTAGCCAAACGCATTGCTTATAAATTAATAAATTGCACTTATAGTTTCATTTACTTTTATTGCTGAACATGATTTTTTTATTTCTGAGATTACATTTTCACTACTCACAATGAGTGAAATAGTGGTCTGCACCAAGTAAGTTCGTTTGATGCAACTTATGATTTCTCGTCTTAACTCGTCCATATAATATAATATTCCATATAATATAAACATAAGCTTGAGATTTATAATTCTTAATTACTGTTGCGCGTTCTCTACAAAACATAAATAAAGCAGAGAATCTAAATAATGCAGAGGACCTGGGTTCGATTCCCGGCCGTGGTCGAATCTTTTATTTTCTAATTAATTAGTTTAAAAAAAAAAAGAAATAAAGGAAGATGCAATGCGAGTTAACGGTTGTTCAAGTCGGTTAAAGAACGGTTGTTAAATCCATTACTTTCGCTAAAGATTATAATGCTCAGTCAATGCATTTTTACTGGTAAAATATAAAAAATATGAGTTTATAGTATTACATAATTATGAGAATTGACAGATATCGACTCGAAATTATTCTATTCTTCTTTCTTCTTAATGTTTTATGTAAGTTTGAAGATATCAGGGATTTTATTATCCGTACCATACTGATTGGGTTGCTGTCTTATTGCTATTTTTGTGTGTGTTAGGCAGCCATTTTTAATTTTTAACATATTTTAGTTCAGTTCCTTGACCTAACATCTACTTATTATTTAGATAGCTACTTACCTTCTCTTATTAGGTTTAAAAGAACCCATTCAACACCCTAGCCTTTCGTAAAACCAACTTGACAGACCTATTAGGCAGAAATAGTTCTCTTTTTTCTAATACGATAGGTTAAATGATTATCAGGATTTTCAGTTAAAATCATTTTACTTATCCTTTTACTTTTAACTGAAAATCCTGATAATCATTTAACCTATCGTAAAGAATAACAGTTGACTATCTCTCACCTCTACAATTCCCTTTTTTCTTGTTTAATGAAGGTTGAAACGGCTTGTTCTTCTAATTTCTCTTAAATTAGGTCTCATCCTAATAATATAATGGGGTACATAACATAAAATTTTTATGTTAATAATAATGTAGATGATGATGGAAATTTATTTCTGAAATCACCAATTTCTCATGACACTGCTATGCTTTTCCTCTTAACACATGTGAAGATTTATAATTTAGAACGAAATTGATGGATGTTCCCGAACATATCAAAGAAATTTCTCTTTGATATGTTATAGTAATACTATATTATTATATACTAGTATTATAGTAGTAAAGCATATATATTGATTATCTGTATTATGACTATAAACATTTAAGTTATACTGGGCAGCAAGAAATCGCACGGCTGATTTACCAGAGACTTCGGCATAGAAAAAAAAATTGTTTCTATGTTAAATCCCATATAAAATTGAATCCCGAGGTTTTTAAACATTCTCAACAACTATTTAGGACAGAATTCCCATATATTTAGAACGAAAAATGACCTTGTTGTGCCTCATATATTATTAATGTTCCTGTGTGAGTATCTGGGATGATTTCACCCATTTAATTTTCTACATAAAAAATAAAATAAAATGTTTACAATTTTATTTAGAAAAGTATTTCAGGTTTCACATAAACATGGCAATAATTTGTGTTGGTAGCAGATTCCTAGATTTCTAGAGGCTGAGAAGAAATCTGGGACAATGTATCGAAGAGAACATTACTCAAAGATAATTTGAAAAGTTCTGATAAATCTAAAGCATATTTTATTTTTGACATAAACCTTATTTTACCTTATATACTATCCAATCCTATGCAATCCTGCTGTTATCTCATAGATAGATCATAAATTAATTTTATTGTGGTTTGTTATTTTTTTGATATGTTTTTCTTTTCTTAATATACCATAACCAAGTATCTCTTGATGAAAATATTAAACATTGATTTCATTAAGAACAACCTATAAATCGTTTTGTGGATTTGTAGCTCTTCTGTTGAATGCCGTCAAAATCAAGGTTCAAATAGGGAATAGTTTTTCGACAGCTGTACGAAGGAATCGTACTGGTTTGTGCTCCAACAACTGGTTGAATTCTGTTTTTCTTTTTGTCAACAAAACAAACTCTCAAAGCTTCCTTTCTAATAAAATATCATATACATGGCTATTACAAAACAAGAACTATGTTCTTCAAACGGATTTGTCCTTAGTAGTTCTACAAAACTATCTAACTCTTCCTTACAACGCAAAATCTTTAATGCTAATGATTTTGTAACTAATAATGAACTCCGGACTGATCCTAACCCACTTCTTTTCAGCCTTGCTTCCACTCTTTTCCAGATAATCCTCAGCAAATTCCGTTTCAAAAACTGTTCCAAGATATATGCTCGTTACGTAACACAGTGAGAGCATTCTATATTAAAATTCAATGTGTGAGTCAAAAAAAATAACTTGAAATTTTTTTCTGTTAATAAAGTAGGTATCGGAATGAGTGAGTTTATCTACCTATTAGTGAGAATTGGTATCCACAACTGACTGATTAAGTTTTTCCAGTAACTCCATGGATTTTCTGTTTTGGAGTTATTTTAAGTTATAGGAATAAAAATCTTTGAAAATAATTTATAATGCATAAGATTTCATTTTTTTTTTTCAAAAAATAAACATCAAAAATATGTTTTTAATAAAAAAATATTTTTATGTAATTAAAAGAAAATGGAAGACGAATTTATTTGGAATATGGAATGTAATATAATAATTGAAATAATATAGATTCGTTAAATTTAATGTTTTTCCTTACAAGTTAGGACATTTTGAAAAGGCAACTTTTTTACTATTATAGTAAATATTGCCATTGAAAGGCCACTGAAACGGCCTTTATGTTGCAATATGTTGGCTAAGGTGAGTTATGATATAATTTAAATATTAATTTTGTATTAAGTCAGGATCTACAAGAAACTACTTTGACAGTGCCCACAATTTCGGCACTTAATAGCACCCAATAAATTATAAAAGGCACATCCATATGACAATAATAAGATGTATTTGTATTTTTAGACCGAGGATTAATTAATAATCATACTTTTTGGATATGCAATTTACAAAAACTTTAACCACATTCAGTTGTAGTAGTAAATACTTTGCCGTTAACATCTTGGCTTACAACTCTACATAGCTTTATCATTTTTGGAAATGTATAATTCCTGTAACATACTTTTTTTTCCATTCTTCATCGTCATTTTGATTTCCTTCGTTGTAGATGTTATTTATTTATTGACTCATGTTATTTTTAACAAGTTAATTTTTTTCATTTCACATCTCAATAAAACAATACGTTCATGATTCAGGTTATAAAATAAACAGAATCGTATTTATTTATTTAATTAACAAATTTTTACGGGTCCCATACAAAATGTGTTAAATGCATGTGACAGATCTATATCAGTTACTAAAAAAGTATATTTCAAGCGATATATTAATCGCTTCATAAAGTATATTATCGCATCATCGTATCTATAGTATCATCGTATGATCGTATTCATAAAGTATCTCATCATAAAGTATGTTACGATGCTTAAGTAAAAAAACTCAAAAAAATTAGTTTTCCTAACCTGGCTAGATACTCGTACGTAAATCCTTTTAATTAAATTCCAATCTGGACCGTACCTACCTCTTTCCAATCTCAATTATTCCTCTATTCATTAAACTTTCTCCATTATCTTTTTAGGCGTCTGAAAAGCCGATCGATGAATTTGGATTTTACTACTATCAGAGCTTAAAGAGTGGTTATTTTCAATAGGAACATTAAATATTGGCATTTAGAACGATAGGAAATGAGGCACTAATAATAGATCCCATAATTGAATCTGAAACAAATGATAAGCATCAAGAACTCCGAATTCATCAAAATACCGTCCTAGATAATTAAGGGCAGATTTATGGAGATCGAAATTTTAAAGTAAAGGTGCTTTTTTTGGAAGTAAATGAACCGTCCCTTTATCGACAAGTGAATTTTTAGAGAAGATTGGTGCTGGAAGCGAAGAGTCACAAACCGTTTAGGAAAATATAATTTGTTGGCTCTTTGGGGATTCTACGTCACCATATTTTTTTAAAATAAAACTGCAACGATGTCAAAAACGAATAAAAAAAAACTCTGTATACTATAATAATCTATGTATATTTATTTTGTCTCGCCTGGCTCTTCTAACACCCAAGAGGCATATCTCTGATCTCTACAATGGAAAAATAGTGGGTGTGCAAAATAACCCATCATTTCTCCGGGTAACCTTGTCCACCCTATATTTAATATTTTAAGAGTAAGATAGCACAAATATGAAAAATTAACTGACATTGATGCTATCCACCAATGGTCGCACAAATGAAACTATCGGTTTCTTCAAGATATTTCGTCGAAACGTTTGTGCGATTTATTTTTGTTGAAAAGTAGGAAAAGTCATCCCGGTTCACGGTACATTCATGTCACATATGTCTTTAAAAATTGATCGACATGCTGGTTGTTTAAGAACTCTATACTGTATGGCAACATTACTTTATATATTTTTTAAATAAACTATTATAAGAAGAAAACAAAAATCCTCTTCTCTTTCTTTATCTACCCTATTACCCAACGACAGTGTAAGAGGCCTGTTGTGCCCGATCCGAACATATTTCTCTAGCAATTGAAATTAAAAATATACATCAATTTTATTATTTTAAATAATGGAATATGTTTGTATATATGATTTGCTGTTCATTCTTTTATTTGCCTATTTTCATTTGAAGTTCCAGCTCAATCAAGCTTCGCTGTCTGTGCGAAATCAGATCCAATTTTCTTCTAATCAAACATTCGTGATTGATATCGGTGTACATTAATGGGGAGGACATGGCTATAATTAGGGAGGATGGGAGGATGGGAGTAGAGGTAGGGGACAGATAGATATCCTCATTAGCCAGGGGGGAGAGGGGATCCATGGGTCCGCCAGTCCTCCGGCAGCCGACCAGCGACATGGTCCCGACAGAGTCGGCTAGCGTCACTTGGAGGAACCTCTAGCGTCGCCCACTTACTCTTCAGCCCCCGTCAGCGTTGGACATCTGCCGTGAGTACAACCCCTCTTACCTCACTATTTGGTCTACTTATATTTTATAAAAACTAATATGAAGATAAATAAGTATATATATATATATATATATACATACAATGTTATATGCTAGGATCTCAGCTGATAAATTTCCTGATGTAGACCTTCGGTATGCCGTGTCAAAGTAACCCAATATAGTGAAGCAGTATTGTATTTATCTATTTTTTTTTATTTATTTATTTTTTATTTATTTTTTTTTTGTTTTATGAAACGTTTCCTTCTTATGATGTATGGACTTGGAATCATAGCTGCATAAGATATGATTCCTCTTTTCAAAGCTCGGTTCAAGAATCACTTTGAAAAGAAGCTGAGGAACACTTTTAGCTCTGTTCATAAGGAACATTCACAAAAATGATTTGAGCAGTTTGGCTTTTTAAAAAAATTAAGTATTAATTACGAAACCTGCCTTATTTTACAGGTTCCGAATATATTCTTACACAGAATATTACTTCAGTAAAAAATGGTCTTAATTTTGATAGTTTTTTATTTAAGTAGACGTCGAATAAAATATTATTTGTTTTTTTTTATTAAATCTAACTACTGCATTGTTGTATAATTTATAAAAAACTAGCTGTATATACCGGTTTCACCCGGAGAATTTCATTTTTTAAATCTATAAACTAAGACTTTTATCGACTCAAACAGTCGATCTCGTAAAAACCAATGTAAAGCCAAATCAAAACGATTTTTATAACAATAAACAATATACCCAGAGATTGGCTGAAGTTATGCAATTTTAATATCGACAGGTGTTCGCACCTGGTCTGAAAGAACCACTGAGCGAAATTTGGAGAATTTAGGACAAATAGTATGGATTTCTATAAAGAATAAACAGAATTTCATCTTTATATTCATATATTGTGGCCGTATATCCCGGTTTCACTCGGGGAATTTCATTTTTCTATGAATATGGTCGATTTCGTAAAAAAAACATTGTAAAGCGAGATCATTATGATTTTTATAACAATAAAGAATATCAGCTGAAGATCGGCTGAAGATATGCAATTTTAATATGGACAGGTGTTCGCACCTGGTATCAAAGAACCACTGAGCGAAATTCGGAGAATTTAGGACAAACAGTATGGATTTCTATAAAGAACAAATAAACAAACAAACAAACAGAATTTCATCTTTATTTATATAGGTATATTTAATCCTTTTTCAATATTTCTTGTTTCACTCTCTATTTAAAAAGGAATTTTGAATTGGTTGCATTTACTATCAGTCTTTTCTTTACATATTTTCCTCATACATTTGTTAATGTTTCGGCCTATCGGGTTTAAGATAAAATTAACACTCCTTTTCATTATTTATCTCTATACAATAACATTTATATTATAAACTTATTTAAGATTAAATTATTATTTTTATAAATGTCTTATTTTTTGATGAATGATCGTCAGTGGTTTTTTTGTTTTGTTTTTTTATCTTTATTTCATTAAATCTAAAAATGATGTAATTTTTATTTTAATTAAAAAATATATCATAATTTTATAATTATTTTTTTAATTGAAAATTACTTATATTACGTAATAGGGAAATTTTCTTTTGTATCCCTCTTGGACTTGGGGGGGGGGGGGGGGGGGAGGAGGGTGTTAGTCTCGATGAATAAAATACAATAAATAAAGGAGTCATTTAACCCAAAGGTAAAAAGCATATAAAATTTAAGAAAAAATTAACTTTTTTATTTACAATCTGTATTCAGTAAAAAATTTAACTTTTTTTTTTTTTTTTACACGTTCCAAAAATATCCATTCACAACACAATTGTTGCAACAAAAATTGCCAACATGTAAAGCATTGAGTTTCTTGATTGAAATGAATAATTATAATTATCCCTGTGATGGAAATGGTTGGGGGTGCGGTCAAATGAAACACTACATGTGCAATAACATATATATTGTACCAACGTTTACCCGACATTCAGGTCATCATCAGGGCTGTCGGGTGGGCTTTTGGAGATCGACTGTCTGTTTCATTAGACAGCACACCCAACCATTTCCATCACATATTCTTCTACAGTCAACTAATTACCTTCATTATAGTTATCCCTGGTTTTTTAACTTATATATTTTTAAATTTATAATTTTTCATAATAAGTTCAAATTTACTACTAACAATTACATTTATTATTATATCCAATATAATAAATATAATTGCTAGTAGAGAGATCATAATAAAACTATAAATCTTCCTTAAAAAGTTATACTCGCAATCCCTAAGATTTTTTTATTAAGATTAAAAAGAAAAAAAAGAAAAGGAGGGAGATATAAGTTTGAGAAAAAAAGTAAAACATAACTGAAGTTTGAAACGGTGAAAATCTGGCATATGTGAATAAAGTAAAACTAATGTATAAATGATTTTTATTTTCACTTTAACACCCTTGATAATCGACTGTCAACTGTCATATAATTAGGAATAATTAGGAATTTTGAGTATGTGTATAAGCTTATCGTTTGCGCATTCGTTACTTAAACGTTGGTCGACGATATTTTCTGCTCTTCGATTATTTTTACCTTGCTACATTTAATTTAAATATAATTAACGATGTGAGTTAAGATATTTAATTTAAAGTATAGTAACTCAAACACTGTTGTAAATGTTCCTTATTTCATACATTCTTATTTATGCTCTGACTATAGTTGTGGGCATGCTTGTAATTATTCGATTTGTATACATAAAATTATTTGCAGTTATCAGTTCGATGAAGTGGTGTTTATTCGGCCATTTTTAAGTTTCTGGATCCATATCACCGAGTACAAAACACATTATTTTTTCATACACGATATTAGATATTACTACACATATTTAAATTATTAAATATTTAGTCTTATTACCTAAGAAGTGGCTCAGAGGCATAAAATATTTTTCAAAAATCATTCTTTTTTACCAGAAAAAAAAGGGTCATATTGGTGAAACGACATTTAGAATATATTGCCGTAATTACTATAAGAAAAACATTATAATAAATTAATTGCAATTATAACTATAATTATAGATACATAATTAAATATAAGACGAATATACAGATAAAAAATCATTATTTTTATATAATAACTATTGATATCAATAACCAATCTAAAAATGAAGGAGGTTTTCCAATATAATTTATGCATTGCTAAAACTTTCGTCTTAACTTCATGCATATTTTTTTCTAGTGGGGAATGTTTATTTTCAACCCTCTCAGTAATTCAACGATTACTTTAAAATATTTCTCTGGGTAAATTTTAGTAGTTATATTAGAAAAAATAAGATGATAATTTTACTTTAATTTTTGTAAAGTTATATTTTTTAAAACATAGGCCAAAACCTCCGTGTCTTCGTTTGTTCCTGAAGTAACTATCATTAAAAAGGGCATTGATTGTTATTGAATCATAATCAATTTTATTTTAAAGGGCATAATTTATATTTCACTATAATTATTTTTTTTTATTTTCTATATTTTATAATTATTATTAAATTTATTTGCATGAAATAGAGTGAAATCAAACTCAAGAAGCACTAGAAAAGAAGTAAAAGAAGAGAGAAGAATTTTTCATTGAACAGATAAGAACTTTCACTAGAGATCAAATGAACAAACAAGAAAAAAAATGTTAAAGCTTCTGATATATTGATAAATTAAATACATTAAAACTCAATAATTGTACGCGTAAAATAGAGGCAAAACTCTGGAGTAAATTAAATTGTAGCCAGTTTATGAATCATTAACCCATTTCTTATCAAGGGTAGAAATAATGTGCTTTCTTGGCAAATATGAAATGTTTCTTTCTGTTTCTATCTTAATATGTGTCCAAAATATTTATTATTGGTAAATTTAATAATTGCCCTTCGGGAACTATACAAATTTTGTTATTATTACATTCCTTTAATCAAGACTGGACATACAAAACATATAAATAGCTGTTAATTTTTTTTTTGATGATATTAATGAAATATTAAAACCTTAGTGTGAATTTTATAATATCACATTGTCGAAGTATGCATATTTGAAGTTTTCAGATTCCCCAAAAAACATGGGTACTACAAAAAAAATTAAACTATCGTAGACATTTAAAAAATGATTTATAATCGTATATATCAATTATAAACAGAAATAAAAACAAAAATCTCATAATAATATACTGAAAAAATATTAATATTAATGATGCTTAAACGCATCTCTGGAACCAAATGGTTTCATTTGTCACTTGCCACTATAAAAAAGATACTTAAACTAACAATTCCATGGAGCAACAGAACAGAAAAGTTAGATTATGGATATGTTTTCTTTTTTAATGATTTTCTTACGTCTAATAAGTTGCATATTTTAAAGATTATAACAAAAAAAAAATAGTATTAAAATAATGAATATATTTAACGTAGAATAATTTTAAAACGAATCAAGTTTGTTTTGATGTAAGATAAAATTTATTACAAAATATATTAATTAATTTCCGTAGTTTTGGCTGTCGGTAACCAAAATAAATACGAAAATAGTAAGACATTTATCAATACACATTATTTAAAAAATTCTCTCACCATACTCCACAAATTCTCGTTGCCACTTCCGTTCATACATAAACTTAATAAGATACATAAATTAATAAATATAAAGGAAGCAAACTATTAAAGATATTGTGAGCAAATTCAAGATGGCCGAACGAGGTGAGGCTCAGCTCCCAGCTCTTATAGGAGCTCTAAGAGGGTTGGTGTCTTTTTATATGTTCAACCCAACTGGGTCAGTTGAAATTAATTTATTAGCTGTCTCCAGCGGGACAGAAAAGGGGGGGGGGGTGCCGGCAAATAGAAAATTATAGGTAGCAGCGTCTCTATCAGTACTGAAAATCAATATCCCGATATATATAAAATATATCAAAGAAGGATTTGAACAGACTTGAAGAAAAAGTAGGATGCATAATTTTAACTAAAAATTAAAAAATAAAAATAAAGGTTTATGTTGATAATTGATAATATTCTGGAGAGAATAAACCAATTTTTAACAATCATTAAAGAATTATCGGAGCTTTTTGCTAAAAGCTTGCTTATGCAAGAAAATAGGTTGTTCTCGTTAAAATCGAACTTATTTCACAAAATTACAGTTTAAACATATATGTCCATGCCATTAGGCGTTCTTGGTAAATAAATAAAGTATGATAAAAAAATTTACTCTCCAAGTTAAGTGTGAAACAGACGTCAAAATAGCGTATTATGTATATTTGGGGTAACTAAATTCATGTGCCCTTTACTTGCAAATAAGTGTAAATTCAGCCAGAAGATCTCTCATTCGATTGATTTAGCATCTCAAAAAACGTCTCAATCTTTCTCTGGTATGGCAAAGAAATTCTGTTTGTTTGTTTGTTTATTTGTTCTTTATAGAAATCCATACCGTTTGTCCTAAATTCTCCAAATTTCGCTCAGTGGTTCTTTGATACCAGGTGCGCACACCTGTCCATATTAAAATAGCATAACTTCAGCCGATCTTCAGCTGATATTCTTTATTCTCCAAATTTCGCTCAGTGGTTCTTTCAGACCAGGTGCGAACACCTGTCCATATTAAAATTGCATAACTTCAACCGATTTTCAGCTGATATTCTTTATTGTTATAAAAATTATAATGATCTCACTTTACAATGTTTTTTTTTACGAAATCTACCGTTTCTTTAGAAAAATGAAATTTTCCGTGTGAAACTGGGATATACAGCTATAATCTATAAAAATAAAGATAAAATTCTGTTTGTTTGTTTATTTGTACTTTATAGAAATCCTTACCGTTTGTCCTAAATTCTCTAGATTTCCCCCATTGCGAACACCTGTCCATATTAAAATTGTATAACTTTAGCCAATCTTCAGCTGATATTCTTTATTGCTATAAAAATCGTAATGATCTCGCTTTACAATGGTTTATTACGAAATCGACCGGTTCATTAAAAAAATGAAATTTCCTGGGTGAAACCGGGACATACAGCTATAACATAGAATTGTTCACGTTTATTAGAAAAATGAAATTCCCCGGGTGAAACCAGGATATACAGCTAGTCTAATATAAAATATAAACCTGAGTAAACATAATAATTCGATAATTAAAGTGGGTGTTTCGCCGGCATTTGTTATCGCGGATACTATTTGATACTGCTTTTCAAAACGTAATTGGCACTGGATAATTAACAAATACAAAATCTTATTTATTTATACTAATGATTGAATTCTAAAATAAGGAGATGCCTATAATTCCACGCTGTGACATTACAAGAGAACAATGCTTACTAGTCTTGACCATTCATATAATTATTATATTTTGCTTTAGACATAACTATTTTGCCGAGCCATCTTACCCTGAATTCCGATAAAGCAGAACAGACAGATATTCTTAACCCCTCTACTAATACAAAATTTCTATAGATACTATATAACATTCTATATATCTATAGTATCCTAGCACAGTTGTCCTTTTAATTTAATAATTGGCCTAAGCAGGCCCACATATATCAGATATATATCAGTTCTCACCTAACTTATAATTTAATTCATACAACTGTATGTATAATGTTATTATGTATATATACATAGATACCTTTTTTACCTACTAATGCACGAAATGGTTTTATAACTTAATTTAGGCTTATTGCAGGGTAATAAAAAATTAGAGAAATAATATACGGTTATAATAATAATGGACACCTATAACGATATTATTTCTAATACTATCAGTTACAATATGGTTATAAGTTTCCATTACACAATTATACAATCTGTATATTGAGCACAGAAAGATTCAATATACGATATTGTTGGAATGTAAATGAATATATTAGATGAATTTCACTATGGTCACAACGTAGTGGTTAGCTGATTCGTGTAAATACTCTGGATTTGCTGTTTTTTACTATTACCTCTTTTTTTTGGGGGGGGGGTGGTATTTCTTTGGAAATATTTTATTTCATATTTCTTATAAATATATTGTAATGTGAAGCAAAAACATATGATTAATTCTGTTTCATTGAAAGAGAGTTCAAGAATTTTCTAGAACCGTTACATTCATTTATTTGTATCTAATCACATGTTTGGGAATGATCTGGGCTTTTCTGGTATGTTCCATTTCAGACTAAGTAAGAAGCGATGGACTAGGGGCTTAGTCTTATCGTGAACGTCGAAGCATATGGTGACTTTCGAGTCACTATTTCGTCACTAGCTGTTACTATTTTGTAATGTTGTTATTAATTTGAGTTCTGATTATTTGTTTGACATTTTTGTGTTATAATTGTACGTTAATAGAATTATTTAAACCCATATAGGTGTTACAATATGTATTAAATTTATTATAAACTGTACAATATCTCAATTACTTTATTTGAAATATGAAATACCTATTTTAATTCTGAGAGTGGAAGGAACTGAAACAAAAATAATTTTTTTTGTTGTAAAAAATAAATAAATATATTACTAGCAGACAAGGGTATGGATATTGAAAATAAAACTTAACAATTTTTTTTTAGTATTTAAATTCTGCATTCCCGAGAAACATTTTTGTGAGATTTCCATGATGTGTATTATCGATTTTTTCTTTTGTTCAATCATCAATTGAACTATAACAATGTATGAATTATATCTGGACTTTGAATGGCGCAGTGAAACAGCTTTTTCAGTCCATATGATTTCTAGTGCAAAAAATGTTTTTCTATGATAGCACTACTTCTTGACATTTTTTTCTTGAAATGATTCATGAGCATTTCTCCTTACCTCATATTGTTACCGAAACAATTTTTTTCACCCAGGAAATATTTCTTGTTTTAACTTATCATATTTTTTATCTAGGATAAAACGTTTTTAAATTATTGATGCTTTAAGACTGTTATAGGACGGTATGTCAATTTCAGCGGTTCGATAATAATGTACAGATAAATAATTCATATAGGAGTAATAATTTTTTCTCATAGCGAACTCGAAATATTTTGCGTGACTCGGTCGAATGTCAACGTCATAATTGAATTCCCTCTCTCATTTATAATGACATAATCTCATTCACTGCGGAATTCACTTCATTCGTTGGTTCCAAGATTGAGTTTTCAAACATTTCCTCAGCCATAGATCCGCAAATAGGCTGTCGATTCCTTCAAAATAAGAGGTAATTTCCGCCAAAAGTGTAGCAATTTCCTATTTTCCCCGACTGTATTGTACCTTTATGATATGAGATGTCAATATATTTTCTATCGTCCCTTTTCTGAATGAAGTTCTTTTTGCACACACTCACCTCGTGCCATCAAATGGTGTAAAGGATATTCATCTTAGATCTAAGATACAGTCGAAATTGATTCGACACCTCAAACTTTTGAAAGAGCTATAGTTGTAAACATTATTATAATTTCTTTCAAAACAATTTTAACATTGAAAAACCAACATGATATTTATAAACTTTTTTTTTTTTTTTTTTGGAGAGGGAATTATCAATCGTCAGGGGATCTTCAGTCGCCGAAACCAGCCCTTTTCACCGAAGCTCAACTTGGGCTTCTTTCCAGCTTGATACATGAATTGATTGAACTGTTAATATTTTATGTTAAATTAAGATCTTATATATCAATATCAAGAATTAAGATATGGACTGGCCAATATCTATTAGCAGTTCTTCGTTGGTCCTCCTCCATTCATTACTACTCGCATCCTTCTGGTTATCGTTAGGAGGAATTTTGGTAGAACTGGGAAGCGCTGCTCCTATTTCGTTGCCATTTATTGACGTTCAATCTCAACTGAAAAGGACCAATTGTGGGTTAATTTATCGTTAATTTATAATAAGTGGGGAGTCAAAAGCAAGGTTAATTATGACGTTTACCAGGCCCTTTTTAACAGAAAAAAGTAGCATCCGGACTTTCCTTTCAATGTTTTAATTTTTCTAGGCTGCTAGTTAGTGTCTATGTCTCTCAGCTGTATAACAGAAATGGTTATATCACTGCACTTTACCCCCTTAAACTAAGATATCTAGATATCTTTCTCATTGAATCATAATTAACCATACCCCTTATCTCTTAAGGAATATGAATAAAGCAATAATAATTCTGTGTAAAATTAATTTTAAATAATTATAAGTGGCGTTTACATATTCCAATTTCTAATTTCCAATCTAAGAAGTTCAAAATACTGATACTCTCCAGTCCATCGCTCCTTATACTCAGTCGTAAGGAGAACAGCCTCGAAGGTTCTAGGCTAGCGTAGATAGGCGTAGCGTACTCGAATATCGTAGTCACAAACATGTAATATGAAAGTTTGTTCCAACTGTTAGTTCGTTCCAACAACAAGTGAAGTACTATTCTAAACCCTATGTTTTGTGCTGTTTTTTTTTGACGTTACAATATAATGGTTAATAAATATAATAAATGAATACGAATTTGTTTGATTTGTAGATTTTGTTTCTCAACATTTCTGCCCCCCCCCCCCTGCGGACGCTCATGTTCAAGTTGCTTCTTCACCTTTAAACTTCAAATTAACAGGTTTATATTCAAATATTTACTTCTGAGAATTTTCCTTCAATCAAATTTTTGGATGTTGGTTCCAGGGGTTAATCTTAATGAAGAACACTTGAGTAAAAATGAAGTTCATGATCTTGGGAGTGATTCGTAAACTTGTTAACCTAGGGAAACCCCCAAACAAGTAGCTATTATATAATCCTTAATGCAATGAAACTGTGTTGTTAAAATATATCACATTATGCAGTACCAAATGCAGACATATGTATTCTGAATTAAATGATTGTCATTTCTCAAGTAACATATTTTTTTCTTTGTCGGTAAGATATAACTTCGTTAATGCTTATGTTTCATTCAATAATATGATCAACAACTAACGTCTACAGTAAGCATTATATTCTGTCTTGTGATCTTCAATCTTCCGTCGTGGCAATGAATTTTTTTAGGTTAATGGCTGAATTCTATACTGAGGAAAAGTTCGTCCGTTTCTTTTAGGAGCATTGAATTCTACCGAACGTAAAAGAATGATAAAATGGACATCAAATGTGTATTCAAGTCAAAGCCCCTTATTCGATCGAGCTTTTTTTAAGGCTGGCTGTCGGAAAACAGTTGGTAAAAGGCAAGGAGCATGGTTTGGGGTCTAAATTACCTACACTTTACATGATTGATTTTATAGTATTATTTTGAAAACAGGTGAATCTATTTTTTATAAAGTTAGATTAGTTCTCCTACAAAAAATCACTGGTTAGTAACGTGTAGTAATAAAGCAAATGAGACCCAAAAATTTGTATTAGGTTTGATTACACTCTTGAGAATTTGAAAGGTTTCTGAATTTCCTACAAAACGAGGGAAAATTTTATTTTACCAATATTGTCTTCTTGTTATGTCTACTTGAAAATTTAGATATAATTATTATTTTAAAAAAATATTGATTTGCCCGTTTAGAGGATAGAGGAAAATTAAGCTACGTTTTATCTCTCGAAGCTGAGAGCGGGCGTGAAAAGCTGGATGTGAAAAGCTTTTCACATTCCACCCTCAGTTGGTATTGTAACGACCCCTAAGCCACGGGGCTTGACTATTCATCTCTCCATTGGGTCCTCCACTTTCATAATACTCTTCGCTGCCAAAATTATAAAACCCTCAAAAATGTTGCCGATGTTTATACATTCATATAATTTAACATTAATTACAAAAATACAAACCGCATAATTTTCAATAATAAATATGTTTAAAATATTTGCACTATCCAACAAAACTAGAATTGACTAGAAGTTTTATTGAAGATGATACTCTTGATCAATATTGTATCAAATACATCTGGCTTATACGTCATACCTGGTACGCAAGCATTTCGGTCGAGTGTGAGACCAGGTTAATCCAGAAAATAGGAGAGTTGAAGCTGAAACATTGGTTTAAGAAATATCTCAGGTAAAACTTAAAATAAAACGCTAATAAAAGGTAATGTCAATAGTATAAAAGTAAAGTAAGGTCATATGTATATTGTTATTTTATAAAAAAAAAAGTAGTTACATTCACATGATTTTTCATACGCATGATTATTCAAGTGTCAAAATATTTTTTAACTATTAAAGACAGTTTTTTCTGTCTTACTGAATTTAGTCTCATAAATTGTAAGTCCATTAAATTGAATTTATTACTGTATCATATATATTTTATGTAACTTTGTACCTATTGATTTCACTCAATATTTGCTGATGCCATGTTAACTCCATTAATTGTTAGCGATTCGATCCTCTTCAAATTTTCATTCCCTATTTTAGAACTATAGGAGTATAATAAATTATATTTCATCCTTTAATTCCAAGAGGTCAAGATTTTTATGCTTTCTTTTCATTAGATAACCAACCTTACCTTTTTCACCATGTATAAATTTCTTCATAAATATTTTTTGACATCTATTTTCTTTTTTTGTAAATTAAATAGAATTTTATTTTTTTAAATAAGGACCATTAAAAAGAACATGTATTATTATTATTCCTCGGCGCTTGGGTTCAGAAAGGACCTTAGGCTCATCAACAATATTCTTCCACTTGTTGAGCGACATCGCCTCACGGCTGCACAAGTGTCCAGGCAAACGCTCATGAAACATTATCCTTACGTCCCCCAACCATTTTATACGCCCTCTTTTAATGACAGCGACCAAATTTGAATTAAAGGTTGATGAGGGTGAATTAACCCTCCGTCGGGCGCGTTATCTGTGAGATACACTTTTTAAAGAAAAATATTCAACAAAATGCCTTCTTGAGGGTAGTGGTGTTGTGCTCCCAGTTATGCGTTCCACAGGTCCTTGTGTAAAGTTCAGTAGTGCAATTTCATTGGATAGTGTTTGCTTCCTTACATACACATATAGCCCCATATATTCTACGATTGCGCTTCTCATCCAAACCTGGAGGGGACTTGCTCTTGGGCTATTCGTTGTGGTCCAACACCCTGAGCATTACTTAAGTTCTGGCCTATGTTTTTCTCATACATCTCCCCTTTCGAGGCACTTCTCTATTGTTTTTGAAAAGAAAAATAGGTGGGGTTTGCTGTGGGTATTTCGCCCTGGATATCTCCCCCTACGCTGCTCTCGTAATCCATCTGGGATCATAAGTATATGAAGGATTTTAATCTTTCATGTCTAAACTGCCTCGTTGAGAGATGATTTTCATCATCTTCACGGTAAGGCATGTTATTGTAAGGTAAGGCTTAACGTATAATTCGTATTATAGGATAGTAAGGATCAGGCCACTTGCGGTCTCCAACCAAAGCTGAAAAGCTTCTCTTATTTTATTATTATGATATTTCACTACTTTTACTTTTATTCTTTTTTGGCAATATTTATCTAATACGGAATTTTCTTCACTCGCTATTAAAAGTACTATTGGTTTAAGTAAATAAAAGTATTTCTAGTGAAATTCACCATTTTTTATCTATTGATTACTATACTAATATTTATCCGTAACATTTTTGTTTTAGACACAGAGTTATTTAGGAATATACTAATACAGGGAAATAATAAATGTTCCGAATAATAATTAAATAATTTATGAACAGTACTACAAGTGTAAGAACAAATGAATAATATATAGAAAGGAATCTGAAAGGACGTTACCTCAATAGCAGACGAGGTTAGAGTTGTAATGAGCATAAAGACGACCAATTGGACGTAGGACGATTTGAGGCAGTTAGGGATAATATGATAAAGCCATCAATCTCAGCGCAGCAATAGTATCCCAGATATCTTTTAAATCCTTGTATTAAATAAAAAAATAAATAGGCATTAATCGTGACTATAAGACTTAAGACACTTTAATTCCAGTAAATAACTAACCAGTCACCTTGTCATTCAATTCAGAATGAGAATTCAGTCATCGCCAAGACAAAATAAGGAAAACCAATTAAGTAAATGTAGAAAAAATAACTATAAGCGGGAGAAAGCATATAGCCTCAATAATTTGGTACTGCTAAGTGAAGATTCGAACTATATAACTAGATACGGAAGCGTGATTGTAAGGCGGTAAAGAACAGGCACTTAAAATAAGACTAAATATATAGTTAGCAGCAGATGAGGAGATGATTACAGTGGTATATTAGGATGAGGACAAAACAAACCAGACTATCATTACTGACATTTCTTTCTCACTATGTTAATTCCAATGTTTTTATCGGTATCATTTTAATTCTAACACTGTATTGAATCGTTTCCAAAACCTAATTTCTCTCTGTAAGGCTCAGTACTTATTTGACACTCTATCGACCCCCAGTGGTCGACGATGGCCTGCAAGGGGTCTATGTCGATAAAAAAAAAGAAGAGAATTTTTGTAAGAATGCCCCTCTGAAAAAGGGTATTCGTTTGAAAAAATATAATGAATAAGATATTTGGTGTGTAAGAAAACCATGAAAGCCGAAATTGAAGATGAAACAAAGTCTAAAACCTTGATAACACGAACAGGTCCCTAGGAGAGGCCGAAACGAAAGTGGGAAGATTTTGTTAAAGCTGATTTTGCATAGCTATTTTTGGACGTGCTGACAGCGTTTGAACGGTACCAGCATCAAATCTTTAAAAACCTCAATAAATGTTATAAGCAAGGAAAACTAAAGTGACTAACATTCCCTTTTTCCTTCATTTTATACCCTGAAACATTTGTGAGAGATCATAGAGTTTTAACTGTTAAATTAAATTTATGGATGCCTCAACGTTTGCCAAAACATTTTATTGTTATCTCGATAAAAATGATAATTTATATTCATTTTTTTATTTTCTGTTTTTTATACATATAAGCAACACATTTTAAACATGTTTTTCACACACATTTCACGACCTACAATTAGATAATCTCTAGATAACTTGTCACTTGGTAATCAAATAAAAACGAAATGAATACGTACTATTTTTTTCTTTTCTTTAGTGCAAGAAACATATTTTAAAATCTATTTGCACTTAAAATAAAACTTTTTTTTTTTACATCAAGGAAATATAAAAGTTATAAATATGATTATTGTATAGTTCGGCAATGAGTTTTTAAACATTTGTAATCATTTTTCAAGTCTCATAAAGATTTTAATTTTTTTTTAATAATCCAAAAAGAGTAAGTCCTAAATAGTATATATTTCTTAAAAATCTGGAATAGATTCCAATGAAATATGGTTTTTAGGCTCACCTAAAATTTTCATGAATGTAAATAAAATTTAGGAATGAAGCATAATTACGAAAATCATAAAAAGGCCTTGATAATATGTGTTAAAAATTAAAACCTCTTCAATAATTACTTCCTGCATACTCTAAGAACTTGGGTATAAAGGTAAAATTTAAATAGTACCAAATCATATGAGTATCATGTGAAATGAATTGGCCGACCGAGGCCCAAGTGCACCCCGAACGGGAAAGCTATTTCGACCCAGTTACATCTAAGTAATCCTCTTAAGAAAGAGATTACAGATACAGCCTTGGCCAAAAGTATTAGTGCATACGCCATTTTAAAAGGTCAAATAAAAAATATAATTGACTTCTTCTTCTTTTCTTTTCTCGGTGCTCCAACGAAAGGGATACCGTTTCAGACCAGAGCTGAGCTCGACACCTCTCTATCAGCCCAGTCTCCCTCCTGTAGACCTCGGCCCGTCATCTCTTCATGGACTCCCTCTATCCAGGTCGTTCTCGGTCGTCCTCGTTTACGTTTTCCGGGAGGCTGCCAGTCCAGGACTCGGTACGGCCAATGTTCTTCTGGCATCCTCCTGCAGTGCCCATACCACCTCAACCGCCGTTTCCCGATTCTTTCCGAGACGGTCTCCACAACACCCCGAGATTTGACTTGAAACAAAAATATAATACATGTTAATATGACATTTACCATATATTAACTACACGTAACTAGTACTGGCAGTTCCCAAGAGATGGCGTGGGTTTGCCAATTTGTTCTACCAGCCCTCATTAGGTATTTTTTGGACTTTGATAGCTTCATGAAAAGGCTGGAGGAAGTGAGTAGTAGGACTTGATGTGGCTCGAGCAACACTACCTTGTTTCTGTGTGCGAACCCGAAGGAGATCGATATTGGCGCACTGTTATATCATCAAATAATACATTCCACATAGTTGGTGAGTTTTTGTTTTATACCTTATGTGGTGGTGGTACATTTTGGGACCTTCATTTTTGGGACATAAGTCCAGGGACATGCTATTATCTTTTAATGATTTTGGCGTGAACAATTGGGCACCTACATATTTTCTTAAACAAATGTAAAGAGGGAAGAAAGAACATCTACTATCATAACATAATTTATTCAAAGATAAAACAAAGTCAAATTAATATTTGGTCATCAAGCCATTGGCTTTTATCACCTCACTTTTCCTTTTTAGCGTAGAATTCACAAGTTTTGAACAAACGTCTTTGTCTAATTTTTCCCACTCTTCTTTTAAATACAAAAATAAGTTGTATTTTTTTGTAGGGTTACGTTTACCTACTGCATTTTTAATTATGCATACCAACTAAATTTTTAATTTAGACCTTATATGCTCAATGGGATTGAGGTCTGGGGACTGAGGAGGCCAGTCAAGCACCTTACTGTTGTTGTTTTTCGACCCATTCTCTACTTTTGCGTGAAACGTGGCGTGGAGCATTATCCTGTTGAAAAACAATGTTTTTTCGGTCATCTAGTATAAATATTTTTTAAAATGACGGCTTATAAATTTGATTTAACATGGAAATATAGGCATCGCTAATCATTCTTCCTTCACATGAAAACATTTCTCGAACACCTGAAGTCCCCCCAACAGCCCCAAATCATTATATTTCCTCCACCGTGTTTCACAGTATGGACAACACAATCTGGATAATAGGCTTCGTCTTCCCTTCTTTGTACGAAAACAACAACAGGAGTTCCGAAAATCTTTACAAAATTCAATATTTTAATGAAATGTTAAAAATAACTATATTCGTTTATTCTACATTGATTTTAAGAAATTTTGGCAATTTTTAATTTGAATTTAGATAAATTTATTTACCGTAAAGTTGCTTTCATCTAACCAAACCACTTTTGCCCAGTCTTGAGTAGTCCAGTTTTTGGTGAAATTTTGCCCAGGTAAGCCTCTTCTTGAGATTGGCTTCACTAAGCCAGAGTTTCTTTCTAGCCTTACAGCCTTTCAGATTATTCTCTCCCAGTCTTCTTCTTTCTTTCCGAGCAGAAATTTCAACAGAACACAAGGTTTTCATCTCTTCAGCCAGCTGTTTCGATGTTTTCTTGCGATTCTGAAGAGATCATCTCACCAAAAACTTATCCTCAAGTGTTCCTGTTATATTATTTCTTCCTGTTCTAGGCAGAGAGGAACATGCTTTATGCTTCCGATGCCGAAGAAGAGAATATTAAACAGCACAACGAGAGCACTTCTTAGTTTTTGCTATCTCGAATTGGCTATACACTTCCGACGGGATAAAACGGGTTTTGACCGTTCGATCTCACTTAGGTCTTTTACTTTGACCACTTTTAATCATAAACAAAAAGAAAATTTAATTTTTTTATAATAAAATAAAACAAAACCTCAACTGCTACCAATAAGAGAGCCAACACTGAACTGGGAACTTTTGTTTACAATTCATTTTTTTTTTCTAGATTATTAATGAGGAGTTGGGAATTGAAAATAATCCATTTACGGGATCCATTTTTGTCAATACAAGTTTTGGGAGCAAAAGTGTATATAGAATTATTAAATAAAGTGAAATAGACAATTTTGCAAGGTCCCTAATACTTTTCGCCAAGGCTGTAGATTTTAATCCATATGGAACGAAAGTCCCCCTAATCAAGCTAAAATTTATAAAGAAAGAAGTAAAGCCCCGTAATACCTCTAGCCGCGTGTGTCGTGTAGAGATGAGGTCCTATTGAGACGAACGAGAATAGCACACACCAGAGTCACCCACTATTTTTTAATCACTAAAGAACCGCCACCAAAATGCTAAAATTTTATTCATATTCCTTGAACAAATTTCACCTACAAAGTCCACATTCTTGGACTTTGTAGGTTTCCCTTTTTCATCCCGCAAATCAATATTTTAGGGCTAAAAACCGATGTCACTCACATCCTCAAAACCGGTTTAAACACAGTAGAACTGGTCCTAATGACAAAAAATCTGGTGCGTGCGCGCAACACACAACTTTCACTTACCACCTTACTTAAATTAGAAATGAATGCCTTTTGTTAATGCCACTTCTTAAAGTTACACATTTTACCGCATTCATTTCTTATTTGTTTTCATTTGTTGTTTGTTATTTGTTTCCATTTTCTCTATAAAAAACGCTAATTTATTTTATTATTAAATAAAAGATTTTGCTTGTCATAAGTCGGCAATGCAAGCCATAATACTCCAAGTCTTCTGATTTTATAATTCTCTAAGTACTTGTTAAAAATTTCATTTAGTTACCACGAAACAAATAATTTCCATTAAATGAAAATTATGGTTTAATTATCAACAATGGTCTGTCATTAAAGGCGTACTATGCATGCGTGGGCTCAACGTGTTTTGTGAGTTGACTGAATATTTTTCTTTTTTTCTCCTGTATATGTTTACTTGGTTTTTTTATCATATCTCATATTTAGCCATTTCTTATTTTTAGGCGTAACGAGAGACAGTTAATTTCTTCATATAAACAAAAACAAAGGTACTGTATAGGAAACAAAGAAACAGCCACCCCAGAACATTTTAATAATAATAACGCTTACCTGATATTAAATAACACCTAATTTTCATTAAACATACGAATTTGATGAAAATCGTTTAAGCCGTTTTTGAGATAAACGAAAAAACGGTAAAAATTGGAAAAACGTTATGAAATAAAGTGCCCCCTCCGTTTAACCAATTTTGATGAAATGTTGGCTATCGCATCTTTGGCTTATACATACATCAAATACCCAGTTTAATCAAAATCGTGAAAACCGTTTTTGAGTAAATAAAAAAAAAAAAGAGAAAATGATACAAAATTTATTAAGTAAAGTCTCCCCTCCGGTTGATCGATTTTGATGAAATTTTGGCATATACATACATCAAATACCCAGTTTAATCAAAATCGTGAAAACCGTTTTTGAGTAAATAAAAAAAAAAAAAAAAAGAGAAAATAATACAAAATTTAGTAAGTAAAGTCCCCCCTCCGGTTGTTCAATTTTGATGAAATGTTGGCTATCACATCTTTGGCATATACATACATCAAATACCCAGTTTGATCAAAATCGTGAAAGCCGTTTTTGAGTAAATAAAAAAAACACAATAAAATTATACAAAATTTACTAAGTAAAGTCCCCCCTCCGTTTGATCAATTTTGATGAAATTTTTACGGTCATATCTAGGGCATATTAATTCATCAAATACTCAGTTTAATCAAAATCGTTAAGGCCGTTTTTGAGAAAATCGACACACACACACACACACACACACACACACACACAGAGTCCATTTCGCGGGACTTGGTTACATATTTGGACTTAAGGGACCCTAAAACGTGTATTTCCGTTGAAAACCGGAAGTTGAAATTTTTTACGATCGCAATACTTCCACTTACTATATATTTCATATATAGGTAAGTAAAAGTAAAAAAATATAATATCTTGATATCGGAAATACAAAATCAAATGTATAATAGAAAACTGGAACGAAATAAACAGATTAATAAATACAAAAAATAGATGAATGAGATTAAAACTATGTGGATGATGACTATTGCAACTATTACGTCAATATACTATAACTAACAAGAAAATAATTATATTGTGATCGTGAAAAAAAATTTGTTTGCTAGGTGTTGAACCAACATTTTATTCATTTAATATTTGAAAATTCCGGTCATTAAATATTTTAAAATTAATTTAAATGAACAATTGCAACCTTAAATTGGTTTCATTATCCTTGAAAAACATAAATTAAAAAATTTTCTTGATAAAAAACAAAATACTTGATAAATGTTTTGTAGCCAAAAAACAACAAAAAATTAATTTCTTATGATTCAACTCTTTAATTTTATTTTTTATTTCTGTAAATTCACTAAACGGTTTCGGGGATTAATGATTTTGAGCTCCCCGAAAAGTGAATAAAAAGTGTTGATGGAACACTAGTTTTTCTTGAAATATGAAGATTTAATATAAATATTTTCAATATCCTACTGTAACTCTGAGAAAAAAAATTTATGAGGCACTGCCAGCTCTGGAGTGTTGCTTAGTCTCAGAGAATTCAATAATTATAATTTGGATTTTAAGAATTTAAAATATAGAGCAATAATAAATAATGTTTTCTTTTTCAATTAAAAATTATTGTATTATGGCCTATTAAAAGGAATCTATGATTATTACACGGTTGTAGTTCCGAAATAATTTTCGTATACAAACAAATTTCATATTAATCAGGTTAGTATTGAATATTCTTAGGTCTCGTTATATGTCTTGATCCATCCCTGACTTTATTAGTTTTTAATAGAAATCATAAATCGAAAAGTCAAGATAATTTTTCACAAAATAAAAAGTTAATAATAATGTAATCAAAACTTTTATGATGAAATGTATAATATCGTTTACACATATTCATTTACAAGCACCCATTTTTCCTCTAGCAATAAATCCGTTTTTTTAGCGTTTTATCCAGAAATTGAAACTCTTGAAAATTGAAACCCTTAATTGAAAAATTAAGGGGAAAGAACCTGGCGGTTGAGCGTGATCACGGTCAAATCACCTCCTTGCACGACCGCTGACCAAGAACCAGTACTCTTCCTTACATAGTACTGCACCCAAGACCCTTTATGGGTTGTAGTGGTACAGGTTTTTTTTTTTTTTTATCCAGAAATTACACATGATAAAATCACGAGCCATAAAAACGGAAAAGCAACGGTTTTGTACATTTTGTAGCCATGTTTTCCGATAAAAACAAATATCTCTCTCTCCAAATATTTCTCAAAGAAGTTTTTGGGAGTTATGCAATTTTGAGGGGTTAAGAATTTTACGGTATTGGAATTTGATAATGGGGGTAACTATATCTTTCGGGATTTTCAATTTTTTAATTAAAAAGACCTTTGGCGTTGATGGGCACTCTGAAACCCGCTTCTAGAAGCTGTACGCCTAAAACCCCAAATAAACAAACAACCAATTTTTGAAAAATTCCGAAAGAGGGAAGAAAGCACACCTAACCACAGCAAGTTTAATTGTGAATAAACTACAAATTTTATAATTATACTTCTACTAGCACCATTTTTATAAAGAGGAAAGAACCATAATTTGTCGGAAATAGGGGGCATGTTCTATCTCCTTTGGACGTGGGGATGGGCACTCTGAAACCCGCTTCTAGAAGCTGTACGCCTAAAACCCCAAATAAACAAACAAGCAATTTTTGAAAAATTTCGAAAGAGGGAAGAAAACTTGGACCTAACCAGAGCAAGTTTAATTCTGAATAAACTACAAATTTTATAATTATACTTCTACTAGCACCATTTTTATAAAGAGGAAAGAACCATAATTTGTCGGAAATAGGGGGCATGTTCTATCTCCTTTGGACGTCGGGATGGGCACTCTGAAACCCGGTTCAATTTGTATATTGTAACACTTATGTGGGTTAAACAATTTTTATTAAACGAAAATAAGATTTTACATTGCCACTATGAAAACACACTCTGTAACTACACAGTAACACGAAAATAACCATATGACTTGAGCTTCAGAAAAAGACTAACTCTCCAGTCCATCACTCCTTATATTTAGTCTGAAGAAGAACGGTACAAGTACTGAAGTGAGGCTGATGCGCCGTTCACTAAGACGCCCTTCTAAGTAAGGCCCGACTCCACTGATAAGGGGGTTTATTTATCTCTGAAGAGCGAGCGCGGCGAGCGGGAGTCGAAAGCTAGAATCTATTAAAGCCAATCAAGGAACTTTTTAACTGAAAAAAAAGGCGATGGAAGTTCGATAACATCACGGTCACATAACCTCTCATACCGTTTTTCCAACTGTTCCAACAACAAGTCTAGAACTATATAAAATCATGTGTTTTGTTTTGTTTCACGTAAAAATATTTTTGTTTGCTTCTATCTATATTATTGTATAATAGTAAAACTCAGGAGTTTCTTGATTTGAAGCCGCTAACTTAAGGAACTATCGCCAGTCTGATTTTGCCTCTGCATGATGTCTAAAACCCTATCCATCCTCAAAAAAGTAATTTTTTAAAGAAAAAGAATATATAAATATATTCCTTATTAATATATTTTAATGATCTTGTTATTTAATTTAAAACATCAACGTTTCGGAACTCCGTCCCATCATCGGGTTACCAATTTAAACTATAAAAATCTTTTAAATTATTTTTTTTTAATCTACATAGCGTCCATACATTGAAAAAACATTGCACAAAAAAGGTACCCTAAAGCCACCCTATGTTCTTCTAAAACGTGATGTTATAAATGAACTAATAAATAAAAAGGAATTTTTTTTTTTCTCCATATTTCTACTGTTGGAAAAACTGATATATATATATATATATATATATATATATATTTAAATTAAATTAAGAAATAAGAAAAAAAATTAAGAAAAGAATTAAAAAAATTCTTCTCATTCTTTTGTAATCGATTTGGATTTCGGATGCCCTTAAGTTAATTAAAAGAACACGGGCATTTATAATTTATATTTAGAGTGGGTAAAATCGCGGGGAACAGCTCGTGTTTCATTATATTACTCCTGAAGAGTAGCTATTCGGAACAATAAGGGCCTTTTCACACTATCGGTTTCGCGCCCGCTCCACTCTCGCTCCGCTCCCGGTCCGCTCTCGCTCTACCCCATTCACACTAGCGCTCCGCTCCCGCTCCACTCCCGGTCCGCTCTCCTAATGTCTTACCATATTCACACTATATAATTTTACACCGTTCAATTTTGAAAGGTTTAAGCTATTAAAGCCATTAATAATCGAAGTTGTCTGTATTCGGATTTTAATTAATGATTAACTTTCAGTTATTTAAGTATTCATTTATTCTTCAATTTTACGGCCAAAAAAAAACATTTTTTCGTTTGTAGAAATAGCTAGTAGGTGTACTTTTCTTGATGAAGAAGATAATATTATCAAAAAATATAATAAGAAGAATAGATTGCAACACAATGATAATTATTAATAATAATTATAGATTAATTTAATTAATGGTGAAGAAATAATTTAAATTTTTTTCGGAATGTATTCGAATACGCTTGAAAATTTAAAGTTGAAATCGGTAAATGCTACAAATTTATCGGTTGTATTCTTTTCTTTTCCTGATTAATATTTTAATTATTTTTTGCTTTAATATATTTTTTTGTTAATTATCTGACATTTTTCATAATATACTGCATTTTTATTCGTTTCAAATTAGACGTTATTTTATAATAGCAATGAGTGTGTAGTCAATAAATAAATCGATGACCATTTTTTACGAGTACATTAATTCATAGCAAAATATATCTCAAACATAACATGAATTTTTCACGTCGAAAAACCGCGCGTATTGTTGGTGATTTTTTTAATTAAATTAATCTATAAGTATTATTAATAATTATCATTGTGTTGCAATCTATTCTTCTTATTATATTTTTTGATAATATTATCTTCTTCATCAAGAAAAGTACACCTACCAGCTATTTCTACAAACGAAAAAATGTTTTTTTTTTGGCCGTAAAATTGAAGAATAAATGAATACTTAAATAACTGAAAGTTAATCATTAATTAAAATCCGAATACAGACAACTTCGATTATTAATGGCTTTAATAGCTTAAACCTTTCAAACTTGAACGGTGTAAAATTATATAGTGTGAATATGGTAAGACATTAGGAGAGCGGACCGGGAGTGGAGCGGGAGCGGAGCGCTAGTGTGAATGGGGTAGAGCGAGAGCGGACCGGGAGCGGAGCGAGAGTGGAGCGGGCGCGAAACCGATAGTGTGAAAAGGCTCTTATTGTTCCGAATAGCTACTCTTCAGGAGTAATATAATGAAACACGAGCTGTTCCCCGCGATTTTACCCACTCTAAATATAAATTATAAATGCCCGTGTTCTTTTAATTAACTTAAGGGCATCCGAAATCAAAATCGATTACAAAAGAATGAGAAGAATTTTTTTAATTCTTTTCTTAATTTTTTTTCTTAATATTTAATTTAAATATATATATATATATATATATATATATATATATATATATATATTTAAATTAAATATTAAGAAAAAAAATTAAGAAAAGAATTAAAAAAATTCTTCTCATTCTTTTGTAATCGATTTTGATTTCGGATGCCCTTAAGTTAATTAAAAGAACACGGGCATTTATAATTTATATTTAGAGTGGGTAAAATCGCGGGGAACAGCTCGTGTTTCATTATATTACTATATATATATATATATATATATATATATATATATATATATATATATATATATATATATATATATATATATATATATATCAGTTTTTCCAACAGTAGAAATATGGAGAAAAAAAAAATTTCCTTTTAATTTATTAGTTAATTTATAACATCACGTTTTAGAAGAACATAGGGTGGCTTTAGGGTACCTTTTTTGTGCAATGTTTTTTCAATGTATGGACGCTATGTAGATTAAAAAAAAATAATTTAAAAGATTTTTATAGTTTAATTAATCTAATCTTAATTTGTGGCTGACCACCATTTTTAAATTATTTTTAAATAATTTATTTTTTGAAGAGAAAAGATTTGGCTCCGCCGGGAGTCGAACCCGGGTCTCCTGCGTTACATGCGAGGATGCTAACCGCTACACATTGACTTAAGTCAATAAAATATCATAAATTGGACATAATTTGTCCACCTCCCGCTACTACTCACAAAACTTGTGAGATAGGGGGAGTAGGTATCAGTGAAGAGGAAGGATTTGCTCTGCCTTGAGCCGAGCTCTGTGTAGTAGCGGTTAGCATCCTCGCATGTAACGCAGGAGACCCGGGTTCGACTCCCGGCGGAGCCAAATCTTTTCTCTTCAAAAAATAAATTATTTTTATAGTTTAAATTGGTAACCCGATGATGGGACGGATCTCCGAAACGTTGATGTTTTAAATTAAATAACAAGATCATTTTTTCCGAATACATTCCGGAAAAAAAATTAAATTATTTCTTCACCATTAATTAAATTAATTTATAATTATATATATATATATATATATATATATATATATATATATATATTTTAAAGTTGAACTTTTTTGGCCGTAAAATTGATGAATAAATAAATACTTTAATAACTGAAAGTTAATTATTAATTAAAATCCAAATACAGACGGTTTCGATTATTAATGGCTTCAATCGTGAACGGTGTAAAATTATATAATGTGAATATGAAAAGACTTTAGGAGAGTGGAGCGAGAGTGGAGCGGGAGTGGAGCGAGAGTGGAGCGGGAGCGGAGCGAGGCCGGACCTGTGCCAATATTGTGATTAACCTCTCTCTATTCCTCTTAAGAATGTTTTGCCAGTGAGACCGGACCTGGAGCGGAGCGGGAGCGGAGCGCTTGTTTGAATGGGGTAGAGCGAGAGTGGACCGGGAGTGGAGCGAGACCGGAGCGGTACCGATAGTGGAATTCTCTGTCTATTTCTCTTTAGAATATTTGAGCGGACCGGGAGTGGAGCGGGAGCGGAGCGATAGTGTGAATCCGCCCTAAGAGTTGATAGACCAAACTATGATAATGGTCCTCTTAAACATCCGACAAGACATTGCGATTAACGTATAAAGCATGTGTATGTTAAGTTTCGGTTCGGGTATAAAATGCAATTTACCGTTGATGTACAATTTTATTCATTGATATTATAATGTAACATGTATTGATGTGAACAGGTCAGGGTTAGAGTCACAGCTTCATTTTCGCTTAATTTGGCTTGAATTAATTACATGATAAAAATGTCTGTCAGCCTTCTTCGTAGCTTTGTGTTTTGTAGAGTAAATTAAGTTTTTACTAAATGTTTATTCTAGCCAAGTTTTATAAAAATATATAAAATATTGACTTATCTCATTTTTAAAATAGAAGTCCCAATTAAGAAATATATAATTACATACAGAAGTTTAACTTTTGTGAAGTTCATAAAAAAGTTTTAACATAAATCGCTTTACTACATCCAATGAACTTAATTCATGATGAAGTAGTCCATAAAAACAATTAAATTTAGTCTGGAGTATATCAGGAACAATCCGTTCAGTAACGGTGTGGTAAAACCAATGTATTAGTAGTATCTCTACAAAGAGATATTTTGCCTTTAACGCTTCTACATTAAAACAGTTTTGGCAGGTTACAATGTCAATAATGCTTTTTTCAATTGCAATGTCAATGAAAAACTAGTTTTGTCGAACAGTTGGTGACTTCAATACTCAAACTATGTGAAATCTTTAGTTTATATGATTCCCAGAGGTGTCCTTGATTTAAAAAACATACATTGAATCGGAAAACCTATTTATTAGTGTTTTTTTTTTTAAAAAGAAGGAATCTCATCCATATTTTTTTCAATTTCTTTCTTTCTGTCCCGTCTTCCAGGGTTATGTATATTATTATGTTAATGTAAATTTTCCTACCATTCATATTTTATTTTTTGTTTAGAACTATATAATGGATAAGATACTTTAAATCTAGCTTATTTTTTCCTGAAATCCTATAAAATATAGGAATTTTAATAATTAACACTCCGTTATCTGACTGGCGCTCATTCCGCTTGTAACTACGACAATTCAGTGTGTGATTATATTACAATCCTAATAATATTGTACTGCAGTTAAAACATGATTAAAACAATATTTAAAAAAATAAGTAATTAAGGTTCATGAGCCATGCCAGTATGTACTTTTTGTATATATATTCGTATAAATATATATTCATCTTTGATCTACGCCGATCCGTTTTTGTTTTTTCACCCTCTCCAATTCTTTATTGGTACTGCTACGTTTCTGGCTACCCGATTTTCTGAGGCGGATGGGGGGGGGGGGGGGGAGGTTAATGAAATTAATGTATTGTATAGGTATCATTGAATATTGGATTCTTCTCCAGAGGTGACGTGTTTACCTTTTTTATTCATGTTAAGCAACAGTGTCATGGAGGTGAATTGAAATTAAGAAAAAATAAATTGAATTCTGGTCATACATAATTTTATTGACTGAGAATGTAAATCATAAATGCCCCCTTCTAGTAAATCATATATATATATATATATATATATATATATATATATATATATATATATGTATTATATTACTACCACAACTTAGTTACTAGATGCTGACTGACATGTTAACCTATTTTATTGAATGCATACCACGCAATATTATAATCAGTACTGTATATTAAACTACAACTTATCTGGTGGGCCCTCTCTGGATCATTCTGATAAATCCTCAGTCTGCCGCTCTTCGAGACTAAGTACTGCATCTTCTCTCAGCTCTCTTTGGACCCCTGGACTACTGCCGCTTCCTGCAGAAGAGGGTTCTTCTCAACCTCTGAACTCCTGGCACTTCCTCCATTCTCTAATAAATCTTCTTTCCCCCACTCTACTCAGACTTTCTCTGATTGGCTGGCCTATCCTAAAACCTTCCTTCAATGCTATCCTACCTTACAATTCTCATGTTCTTCAGCGGTAACATTGCCGGGACAAAACTGGTGTTTATGTCCCCAAATTTCTCTAACGGTGATAATAATCTTTCTAGGTATTTTCCTTGGTGAGTGTCGGCAGCATTGCCGGTCTTCTGTACTTGCCTGGTAGCATCCACGATACATTGAAGTACCATTGGCAGTACAGCCACTAAATAAACAGCCACTCTTCAGATATTTCACCGACTGCATTAGTCTGAACTCTGATCCAGTGGCGGATCCATGTCCATGGGCGCGGGGGGAGCCCTCCCTGATAGGTGAGGACACTAAACAACTATTATTATTTCTGTATAAAAAGGGCCTTTTTAAGTAATTTTTTCAACTCCTTAAATCAAAAATGGATTGTGTTTAAATACTTAATAGTGTATACAATGTAACTATTCACTAATATGTTAATGTCCCTCATAACACATAAAAATAATAAAGGTGCGCCCCCCTTAGAAAATTTCTGGATCCGTTACTGTTCTGATCGGGAATATTTTCAATGTTTTGTCTACGACTCTCATCTTCTTGCGTACAGTTCCCACCCCTTCTTCTTTGTTTTTCTTTTGTTTTGATCCCAGTAGTTAATATTGGCCGGTTGAGCAGGAGCACGAAGGAAATGACCTTGAGCGTGCTGTAGCAGAGCTATCTGTGACCTTGAGGGTCATTGACTGACCTTGTGAGGGCGAGGGGGGTGTTGTTCTAGGGTGAGGGGGGTGTTATGAGTTGATTCAGTCCTTGAGGTGTGTTATGAGGTTTCAAGGGGTCAACGGATGTGAGATGCCCAACATGGCAACGTTGGATTGTAGATGTGGCAACAGCGCTTTATTTACATCGTGCTGTAGCAAGGCTATATTTACTCAGCTGTTTCATTCATAATTTATCAATTTAATTCATTGATCAATCTTTCTCCCCCCACCACATACATAAGCCTTCGTGATAAACCAGTTTACTGGTTCAGCTGTTTCATTCATAATTCATCATTTGAATTCATTGACTAAGCTTAGTAAAAGCGGGAGGTTTCTCCCCCCACTACCCCTCACCATATCCGTCATAGTCCTAGTACTGATAAACCAGTTTAATATGGGGCGACTAACTAGTAAGAACATGAGGTATGAGGCCGACCGACTGTCCACATTCGTCGGTTGGAATTCACCAGTGAGTGCATTGAAACTAGCAGCAGCAGGATTTTATTATTTGAAAAACTCAGATCGGACGAGGTGTCCTTTTTGTGGAGTAATATTACATGAATGGTTGGAACATGACGATCCTCTTGTAGATCACAAGAAATGGTCTAAATATTGTCCCTTTATTGAGTACTTGGAACAACTAGAGAAGCTACCAATGATAATAGATGACGTATGTGATAAAAAAGAAGAGGAAAACAGCTGTGGGTGTTGGTGACATGCACAAGAGGTTTAAACGGTTTATTCAACAACTTTACCATTTAAAAAACAAAATCGATTTATATGAAATAAAAAGAAACGAAATAAATCAACTAATAAAAAAAATAGAAAAAACTTTATGTTTCCCCTCCTCTCTGCTGAACCTTTTAGTCTTAATGTTGAAGCCTTGGAAGATGGTTGTGCCGCGTCGATTGGAACTGGTGACCGACAACCCCATCACCACTAGCAAAATAGTGCGAGTCGGTCTTTGCGATTTTGTGCCCACTGTCGCGGTCATCGACAAGAAAATTACAGTTTATATGGATACGGAAGAATGGAGATTCATCGCCGATCAGATTCCAATGATGTTATCTCTTTTGCAAAGCAGGCCCAAAAAATTTGAGGTTGAAGACCGAGTAAGGTGTAAAAATGTGTATTGTACACTTTCCAAGAGGGGAAGGAACAGAGTTATGAAAATAGAACAGGTTGTTATTTCTTTTGCAATGTTTAATCAGAGTTCGCCAACCCTTCAGCTCGATTCACCTTCGACATGTTTTAGCAGAAATCAAACGGCAAAGCTTTGTAAAGACGTTAAGAACATCAACAACTCATTGGAATTGATAACCAAAATGGCTGAACTATATAAGAAACATGAAGAAGGTCAACTGACTGAACCCGTTTCCAAGCATTATCAGCAAGAATCTTGTCCGCTTGTTTACGACTCTCCATATCCTTATTTATGCTATAAGCTATGTCGTGTTCTTTACAAGCTCTATCAAGCTCGTTTATTCCGCTATCACCTCTAGCTAAGCGTTTTTCTAGTTTCGTACCGGGACCGCAATATTGATATCCTGGAAGGTGCAATTCAATCGGCAACCTATTGATAAGACTGTTCAGCAAGCCTCTGCCTCTGCGAGCCTTTGACTCATACTGCACTCAGAAAATAAAACAATAGGGTATATATAGCCGTCTTGATGTTGTTTGCGTTCAGAATGAAATTAGTTAAACAAGTGCAATGTTTCCCTACTACCAACTTTTCCACAGTTAAAGGACAATCGGAGGAGAGACATAGTTCATTATTACCAAACACTATCCGAGCCTCGATATGTGGCCCGAGCGGATGTGGAAAGACTAATATTATGATTGGATTGCTATTGAACCCTAACGGCTTAAAGTTTAAAAATGTGTATCTGTTTGGAAAAACTTTACATCAACATAAATACCAGTATTTAAAAAGCGTCATAAATCTTGTCCCTGAAATAAAATTATATGAATTTGAAGATGCAAAGGAATTGCCTCAAAAAGTCGAATCAAATTCGGTATGCATATTTGATGATGTCACCATGGAAGATCAGGACATAATTAAACGATACTTTAGTTATGGCCGTCATATGAACCTCGATTGCTTTCATTTAACACAAAGTTATGTTTGTATCCCGAGACATCTTATCAGGTGTAATTTTAACTTTTTAATAGTTTTTCCTCAAGATGAATTAAATTTAAAACATATTTATGATGAACACGTAAGCATGCCAGATTTAAGTTTTACTCTTTTTAAAGACATGTGCTCGTTATGCTGGAAAGAACCGTTTGGCTATCTCGTTATTGATAAAAGTAGGGGTATGAACGATGGACGTTTTAGAAAAGGAATCGATACATACATTGTAGATATATAAAGAGCGATCTCGGCAGTAATTATCATTAACAATCATGGACCCGAAAGTCACTCGTGAAATAATAAAAACAAGTGAGATTTTGAAAAACAAATTTCGAGCATTGAAGCGTAACCTCCAGGATATTGAAACGGGTCGTCAAGATTTTTTTACACCCGTGCTTCAACCTTTAGAAGACATTAAACAATCATTAAAACCTAAACCGGAACAGACTTCCAGATAAGGTGTTAATGAGCGGGACGAATCGCCAGATAAAAACGAGTCTGCTAGTATTTACCGAAAATCAACTTTATTGCCGAAAACAACACCTCACTACAAAAGAGCTAAACCGTTATCTAGTTTTTCCTTTCCCGTATTATCATCTGAAGAATGCGAGGACGAGTATGTGACTGACGAATCACTATCAGAGCTAGTCAAAGAATATGCTAAAACTCCACAAGGAGAAGCCGAATTGAAGGAACATCTCGCCGAATTTGGAAACCTGCAAAGGGAATACTTGGATAAGATTTTAAAAAAAGATGATGAGGCATATGACGATCGTTATGGAATTAGAGTCATGCCTTTAGGGGGATTAGCTATTGGAGATTCGACAAACGTTCGGCTGTTTCCAAACAGCGACGATATTTCTATAAACGACATAGAGTATGAAGGAACTCCGGAATTGTTGCAGCTACTCTACTTGAAAAACCCACAAGATTATACCGAGATCGACTTGGAAAATTATAAGAATATTTTAATCTCGACCAATGCACACAGGAAAGGCTATAGCGAAGAACAAGGGGTATTTAGAAACAGATCTGAGAAATATAGAAATGTAATATCCAAGTTATTTCCACCGGAAACCTTAAAACTCTATGCCCCTTCCTCAGCTCCGAGAATGAAGCTCCGTTCTCACAAAAGGGGCCATGGTCTTATGAGAGCCGATAAACCTCTGTATGAGTATTGGAACGATCCAAATGAGCTAGTAAATCGTCTAAAGCTGTTAATAGCTTCCGCTCATGCTGGTCACGAAGGACACCAAAACGAAATAGAATCAATAATTGAAGAGCTACGAGAAGAAAATATTATATATTAAAGACTATATATAGCTAGGTTTAGTATAAACATGACAATAAACAAGTTCGGATCTCACATGTCATTAAAGCACTCCAAATATAAAAAACGCTATTTTCCGTTTAGCATATTGAAGTCGGTAAAGGACATCGATGCACGCAATTTACGAATAATCAATGTTGCCAACCCAATCACAGCTCATGACGCTGCTAATAAAGTGTATTGTGATACGCTAGCGGCTACTTACACTGATTTAAACAATTGGCCTGATAATTGGATTGATGGAAAAAGGAAAAGACTTGTCAACTTTGCACCACCTATAAATAAACAGGATGTTGTTACCAAAGAATTTTTAAACAGCGTTGCTTTAACCTTGGTTGAAGGTATATATGACTCTCTTCATAAGATAATAACAAACGTAGCTGATCCTGAAAAGGAATCTGATGTGGTCACACTTGGTTACCTAAATAAAGTACTTGATAATGGATTCATCAATAATTAAAAGAACTATTGTAAATGAATTACATAAGCCAGCTCGCAAGAAATATCCTAGGAGAAAGACAGTTTTGAAAGGAATAAATGACTTGTGGCAGATAGATTTAGTAGAGATGATACCTTATTCTCGAGAAAATAAAGGGTACAAATATTTATTAACAGTTATAGACTGCTTTGCTAAATATGCATGGGCCATACCAATAAAGAAGAAATCTGCTGAAGATGTAACTAAGGCGATGGAGAGGGTGTTTCTTTCGAGTAGACAAATTCCAAAAAATATTCAAAGTGATCAGGGAAAGGAGTTTTACAATTCCAAGTTTAAATCTCCAATGAAAAAATATTGTATTAATCATTATTCCACCTTTTCTAATATGAAAGCTTCCATTGTAGAAAGGTTTAATAGAACATTAAAAGGGAAAATGTGGAAAGCCTTCAGTATGCAAGGAAATTACAAGTTTTTAGATATCCTACCTCAGATTTTACAAGAATATAACTCATCATTTCATACAACAATTGGTATGAAACCAATTGATGCTTGTAATAAAATATCGGAAAAATACTTGCTAAACAATGTGTATTCTTCTGTTCGGACTAAAATGCGAAAGCAGAAGTTTGAAGAGGACGATTTTGTAAGGATATCTAAACAAAAAACAGCATTTTCAAAAGGTTACAAGCCAAATTGGTCAAGTGAAATATTTAAAGTAGTCAAGATTCAGAAGACGGATCCATATACATATTTACTTGAAGATCTAAAAGGTCAACCTATCAATGGCTCTTTTTATGCTGAAGAGCTTCAAAAAGTAAAATATCCAGATGAAAAAGTTTAAAACCTTGTAGAAAAAGTTTTAAAAAGAAAAGGAAATAAATTGTATGTAAAGTGGCTGGGATTAGATGAACGCAGCTGGATTGACAAAACGGATATTGCATAATTTATTAAAAAGAAAAAGCACTTACTGTTATTATATACATTTATTAATTTTTTTACAAAAACTGTGTATTTTATATATTTATTGTACCTCTACATTTAAAATATATTTATTTCTTACAAACTGTTGTTTTTCTTTAACCTAAACTTACTAAATAGTACTAGTGCTAATGTTACAAATAGACATAAAATTGTCTTCTATTATCATTTTGACATATTACATTCAATGGCTGTTTTTTTTTATTCATCAAGGCTGTAGTGACCATAAGGGAGTGTTTGCACTCCATCGCTTAATGTACGCCTTTTGTCATCCAATGAGCATAATGACTTTTTATTTATTAGTGAGGTTGTAACGTTATGTTTTTTAGATTGAATTATATAAAACGAAGAATATACACTTTTACTCTCTTTAAGTGTGTTTAAATAATCATTAAAAGTAAATTCGCTAACAGCTGATTTTTTTATTCCCTTTGACTTTTTAACCGTTATATCATTGTTTGTTATGTAAGAATACATTTTAGGTCTCAACCCGACAAATTCGACAATAGGATCTCCAAAGGTTTCATCTTTCAACAGACCGACTACTTTTTTATTTTTTTCATTATAACAGAAATGAGAAGTGGGAAAATTGCTTGTATCAAAATATTTTTGTAACTCTCCAGACATATCAGAATAAATATCTTCAGTCTTAATATTGTATAAAAATGAATCGGTATCGGTATAACATAAAGTAACATTTTCTATACCATATTTTTTCAAGAAAACATTGTAATGATAATGATACATCAAAACTTTGCTCAACTCTAACACTGAGAATCCTACATACAAAGGTTTATCAAAAATAATGCTTTCTTTTTCCAACTGAACCGCTGTAACATTATCTGCAAATATAATCCTGCCTTTAAAATTTGGTTTATTAACCTGACGATATAATGATTTTTCATTTGTTACTATTTTTAAATCAATTCTGTTACGCACGTTTTCCATAAATTTGCCGAAGCAACTATTATTCATTAATTTGTAAAAATCAGACTCGAATGTATTTTTTGCTGATGCTCTCATCTTTGAATTAATTTTTATATATGGTGCCAACCAATTCTTTTGTTTAAACTTTAATACCCTGTGAATTTTTGTAATTTTTACCCCCAGTTGTAAAGCTTGTTTTAAATTCACATAATGTACTATATAACCTGTTTTGGGTAGCAAAGAAGTTGATAATTTAACATTTTTAGTATCAGGTGGTTTATTTTTTTCAGGTAACAAAGGTAGTTGAGAATGTTTATCATTAATTTCTATAGGGTATTCAATGTCAACATCTAGCACATAACCGGTTTCTGAATCGTTTTCTAGATCTAATACATTCAATTTTTCATCAGTCCACTCAAATTCGGCATAGGGTAGGGGAAGGTTCATAGCATAACCATAAAGATTGTTAACGTCTACATATAATAAATATTTACTGGGTTTTGTGGAATCATACTCATTTAAATATTTATTGTTAGCTTTAGCATACCGGGAAACGACTTTGCAAATACCTCCCCTTATCCCCTTTTCAAAAAACTGTACTATATCAATATCTTTTATTACGTCTAATTTTATTTTTGTATATTTTAATATTGCATTCCAAGACAACTGCGGTAAAGTAAAAAACCATGCGGGGTCAAGTTGATAAAGTTGTTGACAGAGAAGTCGGAAGGTTTCAAAAACTTCGCACAGCAGAATTACGTCTGTTTTTACATATAATTCTGCATAATCTTTTAATGTTTGGATTTTAAACGTTTCCCAGACATTTTTTGCATGATCATAATCTACATCGCTAATGGATTGTTTTGTTAAATCATTAAAAAATGAATTTTTAGTTGGTAGTTTTGTTTTATTTAGGCATTCAAACGAACTAAAATAATTATATGGAAATACACCTTTCCTTGTCAACAATTTAACTTTGTTTTCATCATTAATAATACTAGCCATATTTGGAAATATTTCACTAATTGATTTTGATTGATTTTTTAAATTGTTTACTAATGTATCCAAACTTGATGAAAGAAATTTAAACGAGTCAACAAATCGTATTTTGGTTCTACACCCTTTAAATTTTATGCTAAAACTTATATATTTTTCAGTATTACTGGGGATTACAAAAACATTTTCACAACGGTCTAAGAGAGGGATTATAAAATGAGAATCATAGCCTTGCAAGTTGTGCATGGAAACGTGTATAAAATCAGGCTTTTTTGCCCTTAAATTGCATGCATTATGTGCTGGTCCAATAAATTTTCCTGTAAAGTGGCAATGATGACGCACGCGTATTCATCTAAAGGGTATTGACATAATATACAGTCTTTAGCAGAATAAAAGGCTGACTCTTCACTCATTTCTTCCATCGGAAGCGGATTAGCATATATATTATCCGCTTCAACAGCTATTTGTTCAAGTTTTTCTAAAAAAACTTGCATACAGTTTTCTCCTGTATAAACAAATGGTTTCAAATCAAACATATTAGACTCAAAGCGAAACAGAAAAGGCTCGATGCTCGTGTATAGCTTTGTTCCAAGGTGTTGACGGATTCGGACAAGCCCCTGAAATTGGTATTAAAAGAGATTCTATATCCGCATAAATTGGAATGGGTTGTGTATATTCCACATGTTTAAATTCAATTTTATCTTCTTTCGGAAAATCAGATCGAATTGGTTTATGATTACGACAAAATAATTCATGTTCTCGCTTTCGCTCATCACCATTTTTCCCAAACTTGTTTACATACGTCTTTGGAAATGTGGTCAGACATCTACGACATATAGTATATGCATGTTCTTTCAACGATATTTGAGAACTTACTAATCGTGAAAGATTCGTAATCAAACAATAGTGAAAATTTTCCCCATTTTGTAAAAACAATAAATCGAACATTTTATTATAGTTTTCCTTTTTACTAATTCTAATTGGATACACATTATTTTTCTCATCTAAGCCATAAACATTTATAGACACATTATTTAAATTTTCAAATCGCTTTACCTCCTTTATTGGAGTCGGGAACGATATCGAATCAAAGGAATATGTGGTTTGAATATTTTTGTATTCATTAAATTTATTTGATCTAATATCATCACTAAGTATAGCTAAACGGAAGCAATCATTAGTATTATTTTTTACATTTATAACACAACATTTATCCTTAATTTTTTTAGGTAATTCAATATACTGGGATCCTCCAAAAGGTCTATATTTTGTTAAATGTAAGCATATGTAGTTTGATGAAATATACATCCAACCAGAACCTTTTTTTTCAAACTCGTCCTGTTCCGCTAAAATTTTTTCAAAATTTGTTTCAACATAATTTTCAACATTTATGCTAACATCTATCGTATTACTTTTCGATTTAAAATTAAAATCCGTTCTTTCACTAATAGTGTTTCCGTCTTTCTTAATATATGTACATTCTAACATTACATTTATTTTATACGATTTCCAATCTTCAACATAAGAATTTACTAAGAGTTCTTTTTTATTGTTTAAAAATTCGGTAGCTACTAATTTTTTATTATCGTTAGGAATGTATACGTCCTCAACCGAATTTCCTAAAGAAGCTCTAATAATCCCGTTTTCTTCAGCAATCGCCTTCTCTCGCATCTGTCTATCAAACATGCTATATTTTATTTTTTTATTCGGTATTTCCATTGTGCTCACGTTGAACGTATTATTACTACTAACCCCACTAACAACTTGACAGTTTATTTTATGACGTTCAAAATTGAACTTTCTATTAAATTCTTTCCCACAGCTTTGACAATAAAAAAACAACCATTTACATCTGTGCCGTCTATTTGGAACCAATAACCCACATTGCTCACACAAATAATTGTTTTTATTATTCATTTTATTAAATCCTTAAATTAAATTAAACATAAATTATAACTAGGTCTTACACGATAGTAATATTTACATAAACGTTAATTCATATGAATTTTTCTTTTTCCCGCAATATTTAAATTTCAGTTGACCTAAAAACATAAAACATCAATTAGCTAAGCATAGTAATGTTTTTACAACTTTATTAAGTATTTTAATAATAATTACCATCATACTGTGCTATATCTTCATCAGTTATAACGAACAGATATCTTTTCGCCAAATATGTCGTCCTTGTCAACTTCCAAATTCTCAATAATGGCCTCAATGCTTAAGCCATATTCTGTCTCATTTTTTCTTAATTTTGTATGTTTTTCCTATAGTCAGTTCCCCAATGTTTCGTTCAATTTTTTAAGGAGAGACATCTGTAATATTTACAAAAATTAACAATTTTTTGTCATCTTTATGCAAGTATTAGTTCAAAAAAGTTAAAATGACTCACCTTTAGGCAAAACTGCAGGTAATGTATAAATTGGAAAATTTTAATTATATCCTCACGCGGCGGCTGTTATCTGGGCGGCGTCCTTTCAAACAGATAACAGACTCGTCGACCCGCTCAAGGCATCGTAATCAGTGCTGGCTGTGCATTGGCTGCATGTGCAACTCGGACGGCATCCTTTTAAACAGATACCAGGTCCGACGCGAGCTAGCTCAAGGCATCGTAATCAGTGCCGGCTCATGTCTGCCCCCCTTTCAAGTAGATAGCAAGTAGCGAACGTCATCTCCCCACCACTGCATGCGAGCTATAAAGGAGCGGCATGGACAGGACGGTAGGGTGTTTGGTCTTGACCGTTGTTCCTCCAACATCATTGCTTATGAACTTGAATGAAACAGCTGAACCAGTAAACTGGTTTATCACGAAGGCTTATGTATGTGGTGGGGGGAGAAAGCTTGATCAATGATTTCAATTGATAAATTATGAATGAAACAGCTGAACCAGTAAACTGGTTTATCACGAAGGCTTATGTATGTGGTGTGGGGAGAAAGCTTGATCAATGAATTCAATTGATAAATTATGAATGAAACAGCTGAGTAAATATAGCCTTGCTACAGCACGATGTAAACAAAGCGCTGTTGCCACATCTACAATCCAACGTTGCCATGTTGGGCATCTCACATCCGTTGACCTCTTGAAAACTCATAACACACCTCAAGGACACCCCCCCTCACCCTAGAACAACACCCCCCTCGCCCTCACAAGGTCGGTCAGTGACCCTCAAGGTCACAGATAGCTCTGCTACAGCACGCTCAAGGTCATTTCCTTCGTGCTCCTGCTCAACCGGCCAATATTAACTACTGATCCCTCATTCGTTTATAAAAATAGATTTGAAGAAAGGTTTGAAGCAGTAATGCTATAATGTGCTATAATGTATTTTTAATTTTTGAACGAGCTAGTAAATAAATACTGCACATAATCTCAATAATTTTCAAGAATTACACGCGAAAGAAAGCCTATATGTATTAATGCGGTAATGAGGGGACAGCTCAGCGGCTGTGAAGGACGGTAGGCTCCCGGAATGGGCGGGCGCGAAATGTAATGGGGTTATCTTCGTTTCATTGACAAAAAGGTATTTATATATTTAATTTGAATTGCCTAGTCTGAAGTTTGAGTTTAATTAAAGTGGCATCTATTTCAATGATAACCTTTTTTTTTTCAAGAATTACATGAATTAATGTGGATAATATTATGTTAAAACATCGCCAAGACTAAAATTATTATCATAATTGTATCAAGAATTTTAAACTCGAAATTTTCTTATATAGGAAAAGAATAAATCAAATATGTTTACTAATGATCGTTGTCCATTCCTAACTCGAACCTACAACAAAGGCCAAAATAAACGGCTATGAGTGAAATGAGCTGTTTAAAAAAAGAATCGATTTATCGATTGGATATAAATCTATATTTACACCCCTAAGGTAGTAGGAACATCAGCAGAATAGATGCACACGATTGAACAATGCTATTCTTCTTGAGGGTTTAATTAGAGCCAAAGTTGGCAAGATCATTGTCAAGAATATTCATTCTGTTTGGCGAGTGTTTTAATCATATTATTCTATTGTGATCTTTAAACAAGCGTTTAAAGTTCCATACGATATACTTAAAATTATTATTTTTTTTTTTACATTTCTTTTTGTCATAATTCATAACATTTTCATTAAATTATAAATGTTATCCTGCTTTCCGCAGATTTCTCTTCATAGGATTATGATAAGGAAACGAGTACAGCAAATGGGTGATCGATCATTTATACCTAATAATTCACATTTGTTAGATATAAACTCCTACCCCATCCACAGGACACACCACATGACATTCCTTAAATTTAATCCACACATTCCATTACATTGTCATTAATTTAATTTTATCATAGAATAACATCAAATATTAACATAGCACACATATGCGTATCATTCAATTGTGTAAACTCTAAATAATGAAGGAATTTAGTTACTAATTGTTATTAAAAAATAAATAGATGCATGGTGTTTTCTAATAAGCAAAGATGAAAAATTCCAAAATTCCAACATTACTACATCAAATTTACTACTAAGAAGTTCCTATAAAGGCTTGGCCTATTTCCCTCTGTTTTCAATTAATCACGGTTTTTGTGATTTTTCAAATATCATTGGTTTTTAAACAAAAAAATCGCTTTTAGAATCAAAATAAAAAGAGAAAGAAATTTTTATGTTTTTTTCTATCATCAACATTCACTATGGTTATTTAGTTAGTGAGAAAAGTTATATTAAGTGACTAATAATATTGGGCGTTACACACTTTTTAAAAATAAAGATGCAGAAAAAAAGTTTTCGTGGGATTATAACTTGGCAACTCTTTCAATCAACAAAAAATTTTTATTACAGGAAAAACTGGAGACCTCAAAAAACTTTAAAACGATATTAATTATTGCTTTAATGTTTGAACCTTTCACAGAGAAACAGATAAGGAACAGTTATAAAATATATTTCTTAAATTATTACAAATTCAAATTTTAAACTAGAATTTTTTTTCATTACTACCTATTCCGAATTCATTAATAATTAGCAGCTTTGCTATTTTTAAATAAATAAAAAAATCGGATAAAAACATTTACTTGTCAAATTTAAAAATAAATAATCAAAATTTATGAATAGACCTTCTTATAGATCAATTGTTGATACATTTGTTTTAAAATCATGATAATAAATATTTAACAAAGATTTAAGCTCAATCTTTTTGTTATGAATATCACCTTTTTTAATTTATTAATAAAATTCCTGAAAATTTTTTTGTTTAAGAAAAAGTCGAAATGATATACAATTAATCTTGGCTAAGTATCTGGACAGTTTCTATAATTTATTTTATTTATACTTTAAAATAAAAAAATAAAATATATATATATATATATATATATATATATATATATATATATATATATATATATAATTTCACCAATTAATTGTTACCATCTCTTTTTATTAAACCTCTATAAGAGATCTTCAATAAAAAAGCAACTGCTAGTTGAAAAATGACAAAAACCGCAATTACTCGATAAGAATGTGACCATGCCTTTATAGGAACGTTTTGGTAGGAAATTTGAGTCGTATTGTCTTAACTTCTCCGAAGCACCCTGTGTACATTAAATTCATACAATACCCTGTATGATATGTATACCCTGTGTATATTGCATGCAAAAGTGAATTAAAATGTAAATCTAGCAAGTATACGGGCTGAAGGAGGGGGGAGCTCCGTTAGACCAAGCACCCTTTTTACTTTTACTTACTTATGTATGAAATATATAGTAAGGGAAAGTATTTATTGAAGCAGCTACTATTTTGTTATTTTAAAAAGTTTTATTTGAGATTTTTTATATGGAAATTCACTGAACCACTACACAGGTCTTTTTATGCTGTTTCACGGCGGTACGCGGTACAGCTCATTGAAATGTCATTGGAATTTAATTTTAAAACGTTTGGAAGCATTAATCTGATTTTATAATGTAATTAAGTTAAATTATAAAGAAGGGAAACGTCTTCTTTTCACGTTGCGTATTCTTGGGTACAGAGTTCACCTGTCACAAAGTAAAATATTGAGTTATTATTTATCGTGATATTTTCTTTGAATATTTAGATCTTTACTGCAAGTATTTCTCATGTACCATCCGTATCTTACAGCGCCTTGCCGGATATCTAGTCGACACACCGATCTTAAAAAAACTCTTTTTTTTATGTCTTGGCGATTTTTCTTGAGTGGTAGAAAGGATCAATTAGAAAATCCAATCTATTCGATTTGACCTGATATATTTTATGGAGAAAAAAATGTAAAAAAGGTGTACCGTAAACGCGGGTTACTAGAGCCCAGATTTTGAAACTTTTAACATAATTCTTGAAAATAGGCACAACATATTGTTTTCTTTGACATACTCACCTTATATTATTAAACCACAGTTTATTATGAATACTTTAAAATATAATATGCATTGTTTGTGTCGTAGTAAATATTTTTATTTTTTTTAATTTAGGCTCATGTTAACCTTAAGGTTGGGTTACTTGACCCCAGACTCAATTCCCATTGAAAATACTATTTGAATAAAATACTAATTACAGTTTGGGTCCAAGTAAGAGGGTGGTTATTAAAAAAAAAAATTCTGAACATCCGGTAAACATCAAAACGTTCATTTTAAAGACAAATATTATTTTAAAACATAATTTAATAATGCTAGTTTTGAAAAATATAATTTAAACATTATTTTGAGCAACACTTGAGATGTTGTCCATACATCATTGAGCGTTTAACAATGTTTAGAGTCCTGTCAAATAAAACAAACCTTGTTTTATTAGTTTTGGGGGACTTATTATAGCGAGGATGACACCTGGATTCTCGGTCTTGTTCCATTTTTCTATTTCTAGGACATCTTTGTCTTGATTTAGCAAACGGCTTAAAATCTGATTTTAATCTAAAGGCACAAATTCAGCTATATTGAAACCTGCCATTCCTTCTGAAAGTGCTAATTTTATTAAATCCCACCGCTTGCTGCGTCATCCTCTTACTCCTTACAGCTTCCAGGCATTTTTTTCAACTTATTGGCAGTAACGTCAGCAAATGCCCGGCTTACAGCTACCGGCCAACATAAAATTAGGATTTAAAAATTTTAAATGTGGTCACGGTCACTTCAAGCATTGGGCTCAAGTAACCCGTATTTTTAGATAATGTGTCCCAGCTTTACTTAATAACATACTGTTCGATATATGAGGTATTTAAGACTTAAAAAGGCCTCAATTTGCTTTGACAATAAACTTAGTATGAAATGTATGAGCTTAGCTTTAGTTTTAGGATATTCCTGATGGCTATACAGACTAAAGTTTGCAGAGTGAAATAAACTAACAACAGGTGTGTAGTTCGCAAAACTAGTTCTGTTCCTATTGGTGACTTCTCAAACCTCCTAAATTATTTTTCAGTTTTTGGGCTCAAGTTACCCCCTAGGGCTAAAGTAACCCGCGTTTACGGTATACTACAATATCTACAGGGTGTCTAGTAAATAAAATGGAATTATAAATATGCATTGTAGTCTTCTCTTCGTTATTTCTTTTTGATTAATTCTAGAACGACGTTGGTTATTCATTTTTTTTATTCCCTAAGTTTTATAGAGCTAAGTCTACTTTGTATACTTTTTTCCCCATCTTTCTAACCAGAGCATCTGCCAGTTTATCACCCAAGACGCCAGCGAAGGCCGAGTGCTAAGTGAGTCTATTATACTCCTAGATGCATCCGCTTGGGTTCACCAATATTGTTTCATTACCACATTTACTATAATAGTGAACAGTACTGGAGAAAGAAGATCGTGTATCAAACTTTGGTATTTAAGTAAAGGGTGGAAAAACATAGGGGGAAAGTCAAGAGTTCAAAAAAGTTTTTTTTTTTTTTTTTTTTTAGTTCTTCAAGATCTGGCCAATATCTCTTAACATCAAAAAGGTCATCTGAAATCAGGACAGACAAAGCCCACTTGCAATAGTAACGACCATTTATTAGGTTTTTTGGTCTTATACCCTGCTAGCCAGACAGTAGCTAGTTACACTTGATACCAGTTCTAACTACTATAGTCTAAGTGGGGGAGAAGAAATGAATCACGAAATACTAACTGTGATGTATTTTTGGATGGTTCGGGAAATATGGTTATTCAAAAGTACCTTGTATCAAATTAGGTACTGACCGAAGATAACTTTGAAGTTTTCAGAACTGAATAGGAACGTATTTAAACTGTATCATTGGATTGAAATGGATAAGATAACTATAAGGAAGGCTTTTAATAGTGGGTTCTGAACCAATCAAGTTTGCCTTAGTTTCGTTTTATTTCCGGACAACTGATTTTCCGAAGCGGTTAATAGTGTTCCTCCCGTGTTTAAGATGCTCCACAAGTATTTTGATAGCATAGGAGGAAATTTCGTAATTAAGGGAGCGATGATATCCGTGGGGGGTGTACTGAACTACCGCTCTGATTCTGATATGAATCGCACATTCATATTCTATATAAATCATTTAAAGTTTTATTTTTTTACTTTCACTTACCTATATATGAAATATATAGTAAGTGGAAGTATTGCGATCGTGAAAAAATTCGACTTCCGGTTTTCAACGGAAATACACGTTTTGGGGTCCCCTGAGTCGAAATGACCAAGTCCCGCGAAATGGTCTGTGTGTGTGTGTGTGTGTGTGTGTGTGTGTGTGTGTGTGTATGTGAACAGACTAGCTCAAAAACTATGAACCGTGCGATCCTGAAATTGGGTATTTAGTGTAGGTATATGCCCGCGATGTGACAGCATAAATTTCATCAAAATTACTTAAAGGGAGGGGGTACTTTATTGAATAACTTTTTAGGTTTTTCTCGATTTTCTCAAAAACGGCTCTAGCGATTTTGATTAAACTTAGTATTTGATCTATTTATATGCCCGAGATATGTCTGTAAAAATTTCATCAAAATTGATCAACCGCAGGGGGCACTTTACTTAATAAATTTTGTATCATTTTCACGGGGTTTTTTATTTACTCATAAACGGCTCTAGCGATTTTGATTAAACTTAGTATTTGATCTATTTATATGCCCGAGATATGTCTGTAAAAATTTCATCAAAATTGATCAACCGCAGGGGGCACTTTACTTAATAAATTTTGTATCATTTTCACGGGGTTTTTTATTTACTCATAAACGGCTCTAGCGATTTTGATTAAACTTAGTATTTGATCTATTTATATGCCCGAGATATGTCTGTAAAAATTTCATCAAAATTGATCAACCACAGGGGGCACTTTACTTAATAAATTTTGTATCATTTTCACGGGGTTTTTTATTTACTCATAAACGGCTTTAACGATTAATAAAAATGAGATATGAATGTAGAAAAATGTGTGACTTTGGGGAAATGATATTTAACAAAACACGTCAATTTCTTATCTAAGTAAGTTGGTAAGTGAAAGTTGTGTGTTGCGCGCAACACACAACTTTCACTTACCAACTTACTTAGATAAGAAATTGACGTGTTTTGTTAAATATCATTTCACACATTTTTCTACATTCATATCTTATTTTTATTAATCGTTAAAGCCGTTTTTGAGTAAATAAAAAACCCCGTGAAAATGATACAAAATTTATTAAGTAAAGTCCCCCCTTCGGTTGATCAATTTTGATGAAATGTTAGCTATCACATATTTGGCATATACATACATCAAATACCCAGTTTGGTCACAATCGTGAAAGCCGTTTTTGAGTAAATAAAAAAAGCACGTAAAAATGATACAAAATTTATTAAGTAAAGTGCCCCCTGCGGTTGATCAATTTTGATGAAATTTTTACAGTCATATCTCGGGCACATAAATACTTCAAATACCCAGTTTGATCAAAATCGTTAAAGCCGATTTAGAGTAAATAAAAAAAAACACGTGAAAATTATACAAAATTTATTAAGTAAAGTCCCCCCTCCGGTTAATCAATTTTGATGAAATTTTTACAGTCATATCTCGGGCATATAAATAGATGAAATACTCAGTTTAATCAAAATCGTTATAGCCGTTTTTGAGAAAATCGAAAAAAACCTAAAAAGTTATTAAGTAAAGTACCCCCTCCCTTTAAGTAATATTGATGAAATTTATGCTGTCACATCGCGGGCATATACCTACACTAAATACCTAATTTCAGGTTCCCACGGTTTATAGTTTTTGAGCTAGTCTGTTCACATACACACACACACACACACACACACACACACAGACCATTTCGCGGGACTTGGTCATTTCGACTCAGGGGACCCCAAAACGTGTATTTCCGTTGAAAACCGGAAGTCGAAAATTTTCACGATCGCAATACTTCCACTTACTATATATTTCATATATAGCGAAGCGGTTAATAGTGTTCCTCCCGTGTTTAAGATGCTCCACAAGTATTTTGATAGCATAGGAGGAAATTTCGTAATTAAGGGAGCGATGATATACGTGGGGGGTGTACTGAACTACCGCTCTGATTCTGATATGAATCGCACATTCATATTCTATATAAATCATTTAAAGTTTTATTTTTTATAAATTCAAAAACATAATTTGAAACATCTCTGGTCCACTTATCGTTTATTGTGTTTACCTGAGTAAAAAGTATATACTTCACTTTACATATTCCGTCCCTCTTCTACCAATCCGGGGTAGAGGCTTTGCAGGAGAGACACGACTCCTTCCTTAAACCTGCTTGATACGAGGTCAGCCTCCAATAAAAAGTAGATCCATACCCTAAAATTATTCGATTAATTAGATTATATCGAGTAACATCCAATTGGCAAAATGGTAGGTTGAAGTCACATTTGTATAATTGCAGTTTGCTGAATACCATAAAAATATCAAATGTGCCAACGACACTGGTTTATATTGTCACGTGGAAAACCTAAGATGTCCATTGAACCTAGGAGACCCTGAGAGAGAGGGGGAACTCCTAGAAGAGGCTGGCCCAGGAGAGAGTGGGGCAGTCTGGGAGAGTCTGAGTCAGGCAGTCTGGGAGAGTCTGAGTCAGGCAGTCTGAGAGGAGCGGTTAGACACGGTCAGGCAGTCGGGGAAAGTCTGGAGGGGGGCTGGGTCTGAGATGGGCTGTCGAAGTCTGGGACAGGCAGAGTGAGCCTGGGGCATAGTGGGATTCGAAGTAGTAAAGTAGCCCTAAGTAATTTATGAGTCATGGTACCCCCCCCCCTTGTGTAGTTGGGTCTTGTAAGAGATTATTGTAATTATTGTAAATAATAAATAGCGCAAATTGCACGCAGTTGCTTAATTACCTCACAACCCTTGCCCAACGATCCCTGTGTCACTTTGGACTGGTGGATTTTAAGAATAGGGGTGACACAAATTTGGTGGAGGCGCCGGGCAAGGGTTGTTTGGTGTGTAGAATGGAGCTGCTAGACGAGCCGGGCACGGCTGTTTGTAAACGGAAGCTGCAAGAGTTGTCTAGCATGGCCTGTGTAGAAGTAGGAAGAACAAAAGGTTCCTGGCAGTATTTTGTCGAAGCTGGAGGAGCTGATGGAGAATTTGGGATGGGTGGAAACGGCTGCGTTCCTAGAGGAGAACTGGAAGGAACAAGAGGAAGAAAGAATCAGCGCTGCGGATCAGCTGGACCAACTCGGAGAGCTAGGGAGCTGAAAAGAGAGACGGGAGCTACCTGAAGGATTTTGAGGTTGAGTTTTTAGTTAAGTTCCAAGAGGAACTGATGGAAACATTTATGGAGTTCTTTCTACAATGTTTCAACTAGGTAATTTAATAATTAGTGATCATTTTATTAATGTGTATAGTCTTTGTTTATAGAGTATTGTAGGTTTAGATTTTTTAGAAAAATATAAGTCAAAAAGTAACTAATAAGAGAGTTCTTTGTCAAAGAAAATTTTCAGATCGGAAGAAAAATCTTATCTTGACCCTTTGATCGTAATCTCGGGATTAAATGGAAGAGGGATAAATTGAGCATAGCTAATTGTTAGCAAAATGCTGACAATTAACAATTGTCATAACTAACGAACAATTGAGGATCCTGGAACGTCCAGGAAATATCCAATTCGATTGCGAGCTAAGGAGTCTAGGTAACAATGCGCACCTCCCCATTGTAATTGGGCATTGCAAAGTTATTGTCAGCATAATACAATTTAGGATCCTGCGACGTTGAGGAAACATCAGATCGGTTGCAAGATAAAGATTACGGTTTTGGGTTGCGGTCATTGTGTTTATCCCATCTTTGATTTTTAAAGGACTTAAGCAAAAATTTATCGGAGCCGAAGATTTCAATCACTATCGCGGTTTTCTAAAAAGCGTTTAGGTTTAGGAATCTAGTATACTTAATTAATTCAACTTAATTATCCAAACGACTAAATTTCAGTAGGGATTTTCGAAATATCGCATATACTCCCGGCAATGTTTACAAAACTCGATTCATGACATATTCCACCAATGATTGAACTTAAAATTTAAATTTTCCGATTTGTCGAATCTCAAGGTACCACAAACAAATTTGAGCCCGCTGAATGAGAAAAAAAATTATTATCATTTGACGATTCATGAAAATGAATACCGCCTAATTTTAGTCAGTAATTTGGCACGTGTTTGTAGTATCGTCTTCTTTCCGATGTTCATTATTATTTTATTACGTTATCTTATGTTGATAGTGTTGACGAGTGTAAGACCGGTAAATGGGTTTATTTCGGGGGAAATAAATAAATAAATACTCGGTTTCGGTTATTGGGATTGAATCCATGACGGCGTGGATAATTCGGATTTTTTATTTCATTCAGAAGTCAGTTAAAAGAATTTTATTGAGAGGGCCTATTCTCGCGGATACGGAAGCAGCGCCAACAGCTTCCCAGTCTAAGGCCCGGTGCACACGGACGACACTTTTCTGCGATGCGGACTATAAGCCAGGTCTGGGGGTAGTACAATGGACCGACCGGATTTACCATTATACTCCAGGTACCCCTGACCTGGCTTATAGTCCGCATCGCAGAAAAGTTTCGTCCGTGTGCATCGGGCCTAAGTCGTCGACCAGTTCCAAGAATGGAGACACAAAAGGGTAAGAGAATCTAGTAGCCCAGTCAGCAAAAAGTAGGTCAGTGGGTGAGATGTGCAAGATAGGCAAAACAAACGTTCTTTTAAACCCCTTTATCAAGAGTAATTATGATTTTTGATTGTTTATTCTTTTTAGTTTAATGACTTATATTTTTCTAGTTCTTTAGTAGTAGAAATTGGAAATGTGTAGTAAAAAATAGAATTTGTAAGTAAAAGTATAATTTGTAAGTAAAAGTCTTAGAGGGTATTATTGATTAAATTTGTATCAATTATGGTTAAAGATTAAATTTGGAGTAGCAGAACAATGGAATTTATTTTTGTTTTGTTTTTTATTAAGTCGAGAAATAATTGTAAAGGAATTTCACTGCATATTGTAGAGGTTGTTATGGTTCTTAAGGGGAAAATTAATGAGGCGGCCGGCATCTCACACCCCTTTGAGGTTCAAAGAGAGTAAAGTACTTGAAGAGGGTAGTAAAGTACTTAAATGGTATAGTAAAGTGCTTGAAGAGAGTAGTAAAGTACTTAGAGAGTAAAGTTTTTGAATTAGTTGTGGAATCCTACAGTGGCGGTCCCAGGGGAGGGGGATATTAGTGATCAATCCCCCCCGAAATTTCGACGAAAAAAAAAATTAGTGGGATCAATTAAAAAAAATTAATTACGTATCTAACTTTTTCGAGTTTTCTAAGTAAGTTTAGTTTAATTTTGACTAGAACTTTTTATACAGAATTTTGTATAGGAACTTAATGTATAAGCATAAGCAAATAAAGTGTGCTATTTTTTTTTTCCTACCGACCAATCCCCCCCCCCCGAATTTTTTTTCTGGAACCGCGCCTGGAATCCTACGAGTCAAACGGAGAAGGCTTAAGTATGCAACAAGTTTCTCTGAGTCAAACCGAGGTAATATTTGGGGATGTGCTAGTCAAAAGCACAGTATATCAGAAAATGAACGATAAAGGGGTGAGCCGATGATTGTCGAATTCAAAAAGAAAATGATGCAGTGAGGTTCCTCTATTTGAGTTTTTTATTGGTTCTCACTTTTTTTGTTGTTTCGAATTTTGGTTTTGTTTTAACACTCAGTACTTGGTTATTTTGTTTGTAAACTCTACAGTTAAGTAAATTATGGTAAACAACGAGTTTTCTGCCGCTTTGTTTATTTTTTGTTACAGGTCCCAACTTACCAACGAGGCCGTTGGTATTCAGGGGAGGGGGGAGTTGTCACGTGGAAAACCTAAGATGTCCATTGAACCTAGAAGACCCTGAGAGAGAGGGGGAACTCCTAGAAGAGGCTGGCCCAGGAGAGAGTGGGGCAGTCTGGGAGAATCTGAGTCAGGCAGTCTGAGAGGAGCGGTTAGACACGGTCAGGCAGTCGGGGAAAGTCTGGAGCGGGGGCTGGGTCTGAGATGGGCTGTCGAAGTCTGGGACAGGCAGAGTGAGCCTGGGGCATAGAGGGATTCGAAGTAGTAAAGTAGCCCTAAGTAATTTATGAGTCATGGTACCCCCCCCCTTGCGTAGTTGGGACTCGTAAGAGATTATTGTAATTATTGTAAATAATAAATAGCTTAAATTGCACGTAGTTGCTTAATTACCTCACAACCCTTGCCCAAAGATCCCTGTGTCACTTTGGACTGGTGGATTTTAAGAATAGGGGTGACAATATTAGGTTATAACACAACTATTTAACTGATAAAAATCTCAATTAAAAACAGCAAACAATATACTTTACACTGTTTATATTTTCACAATATATTTTTAGGATCGGCTATATGTTAACGATAAAAAAAAAATTAATTAAAAAAAAATGATCTGCTAACACAAATACGCAGAGATTACACACAAGAGCTACACACGATGCGGGGCACTCAATATTTATTTATTTTGAGTATGATTTATGCCAATAGTAGGTATGCTTCACAAAGGTTTGTTTTTGTTTAGTATATTTAACGCATATAAAACAAAAACTGTTCGGGTGGTTCAGGGGTGGTCCTAGAAATTCCGAAAAAAAAAAAACATTAGTGGAATATTTTTTTGCACCTAACTCGTTACAAATGTTTGAGTTGAGTAGTATTCATGTATAAGAATTCAATAAATAAGTATGCTTTTTTTTATGCTTTATGAATGTTTGTTTTTTTTTTCTACCGACCGATCCCCACCCTAAATAAGTTTTTCTAGAACAACTACTAGGATCGTTAACAATGCACTTTCGTGACGAACGCATATTTTTCAAGAGAAAAAGGACAATGTCATTCAAATAGGAGAAAAACGACCTAAGCGAGTTTGATATAACTTCCTACAGAAATAGAAGATAGAATATTGGAAATGCATAGATATGGTACTGGCCTAAGGGCAATATAGGCACTGGGTATGGCTTATTTGGTACCGTGGCCTTTTGATTCTTACCAGATGAGATCGGGACCATTAGTCAAACTATGACGGATCAGAACTATGAAGACCTCATCTGAAAAGGACCCCTTGGAGTTCATTTATCCCTTTTAAGCAAGCGAAGCGAGCAAAAGTCGAAAAATTGAATTAAATAAAGCTAATCAAACCAATGATTACCTGAAAAGGAAGCGATGGGAGATCCCTAAAAACACGATCACATCAATCTATCTATTTTGGCGCAATAATCCGCTAGCAAGTCATGGCCTCCAACAACAAGCAGCCGCCTCGCGTCGCTGTTCTGCGCTTCCCCTATCCTATCTCTTCCTCCAAGTTCGTTGCCCACACAGTCTCTCCACCTAAGCTTCGGTCTTCCGACTCCACGCCTTCCATGAAGGTTCTCAATCAGGAGTTTTTTTGGAATCATATCGTCTCCCATCCTTGTTACATAGCCTGTCCATCTGAGTAGGCCCGTCTTTTTAATTTAACGACATCGGGCTCGTTGACCCATTAACAAATACTAGGCCGTAAATCATTTTAAGTATTTTGCGTTCTATTATTAAGAGGTCCTGCTCTGCCTCCTGACTTTTCGTCTAGGTCTCGGAGCCATAAATCAAAAAAGGCCGGATAAGCGTTTTTTAGAGGACGATTTTACTATGTTAAATCCTGCTGCTAATATCCTCATCTATTCTATTATCACCGGTTATTTGGTTACCCTAGGTAAGTAAATTCCGAGACCTTTTCAAACCTGCAGGGCCCAAAATCTACACCATATCACGGTCACATTACCTATCGAAATAAACCACACTCGGAAGCCACTGTTATAAAGTTTGACCGAATGGGGGAAAAAATGGTTGGGGATTATTACAACTTATTAGATATTAATACATCTGAAGAGCGAAGGTTAATATTGTTCCAAGTGATGAAAGTCAATCCAAACAAAGAAAATAAATTTCGACTGCTTAAGCCGTTAACAAAAATGATTTTTTTTTTCGTACCCTAGTGTTATCTAATCGTTACTTTATTATTATTATTATTTTTTTCTGCGTCATTAATTAAGATTGCTCTTACTTAGGTCTCAGAAAGGCAATACTTTTTTTTTAACCCTTTTTGATTTTATTTATGTTTTCAAGGTGTAGGTGGTGGAATATTGGAAATATCTGGAAAATGACACTGAGGGAGGCCAAAATGGGGGAAGAAGTGAACGACGAGGAGATGGTGAAGCAAGAGCTGGAATTGAGCGAGGAACTTCCGGAACGTGGATCCTGGACTAACAAATTGGACTTCATCCTATCGGTAGTCGGTTTGGCGATCGGACTTGGCAACGTATGGAGGTTTCCCTACCTTTGTTACAAAAATGGTGGCGGTGCTTTCCTAATACCATACTTTCTAACCTTACTTATGGCTGGAATTCCCATGTTTTTTCTTGAACTAGCATTAGGTCAGATGCTTACAATAGGTGGATTAGGTGTCTTCAAAATTGCTCCCATTTTTAAAGGTAACTAACAAACGTTTGCTATGGTTTAGCAGTAGTTTGCTGTAGACTAAATTTGTTACTTGAGCTAATTTTAACTTCAATAATACATTTGTAAATTTGTATCCTTTATATTTAATAATACACTCACAATTACAGGGTGATCCAACACGAATGCACGATATTAATTGTAAACAAAACAAAAAGATTTCGGAGAATTATCTTAATATTTTTTATTATAATAGGAGGATCTATGGCAATTATGTGTGAAACAAAATATCAGCCAAATGCTCGCCACGGCTTCTGTGGCATACCTCTATCCGATGGTCTCTATTTTCAATGACTGAGACATAGTTGAGTTTCTATGCCGTTTGCCCTTTGGGGACACAGAATCCATGCATGATTGATGAAACGTAGATGCATCCACAAAAAGTAACTGGTTTGGTTTATGGGCTGGAGGCGTCATCGGGCCGTACTTTTTCGAAAATGAAGTCCACCAAGTACTTAACGTGAATGGTGTACGCTGTCGCGAGATGATAACGGACTTCTTGTGACCAGATATTGAGGATATGGGCCTGCACGATATGTGGTTCCAACAGGATGGTGCCACTTGCCACATAGCCAACGAAACAATGGCTTTTTTGTGCGAGAAATTCAATGGCCGTGTTATCTCATGTCGTGCGATGTTAAGTGGCCGCCACGATAATGTGATTTGACACCCTTGGACTTCTAGTTAAAAGAAAAGGTGTACCTCAATAAGCCAAGAACAATTCAAGAGTTAAAGGATGAGATAATTCGGCACATTTATGACATTGAACCTCACTTATGTCTCAGTCATTGAAAATATGGACCATCGGATAGAGGTATGCCACCGAAGCCGTGGCGAACATTAGGCCCATATTTTGTTTCACAGGAATTGCCATAGATCTTTCTTTTATAATAACAAATATTTTTCAGTTTCTGTTCCATGCATGGTGGATGTTAAGAATATATTATATGTTTTAAATTTACATTATATTAAATCAGTTATTTTATTTTATAGGCATTGGATATGCTGCAGCAGTGATGTCATGCTGGATGAATATTTATTATATCGTCATCTTAGCTTGGGCAATATTTTATTTCTTTATGTCGATGAGGACTGGTAATTTAATATGATTGTTTTATTTTTATTATTTGCTTTGAGAATGAATTACATAACCAGGGATAATCTCTTGGAGAATGTATACTCTACCATGTTTTCAATGGCTAGGTCGAAAAAAAAACTGACGTGCTGCCCACATTACATTGTGTTACAATCACCTATTTACGAAAATTGGTTTACAATACTGTTTAAATTATTTTGCTGTTTAAAAGGCAGATTTTTTTCAGATATGGAACAAAGTTCGTGTAGGAACAATAGCACCATTTCAACTTAGTTCAAGGTCCTACGTAAGCCCTGTCAGACTTTTGTCAACCCAATCAGGATCAGTTTAGCTGATTTTAAAGAACATTTGATTGGCCTTGGACATAAAGATTTTGAGCAATATCGTTAAGCCTGTTTTTGAGAATATTATGAAAAATTATAAAATCCAAAATACGAAATAGGACCAACAATGGGTATCAGCGAAACCGTTGCCCAAAATCCTTCACAGGCATACACCTACCTTAAAATATTAATTTCAACTTTTGTAATTTTACAAATATAAATATTAAGTATTGCTTTCTGCTATTAATTACTAGTCAAAGGATTTGATAGGTCCATTGATGCGAACTTGCTTTATAGGATAAAATAAACCCAGAAATTTTTAGAGTTTTTCAGTCAGTAATATCTTGAATATTTGTGATCTATTGTGAAATGGATCGTAAACGGTTCTTTTAGGTGAGCATACCAAACATTAGATATGCTCAGTTAATGAAGATCTTCAAAAGTGAGAATGTCTCTTGCTTACATCTTTTAATCTTACCAACTTTGCCAAAACATTCAATACAGCAATTTTAGACAGCATTATCATTAAATAGGCTGTTCTAAACTAAACTATATAATGTTTCGTCTAATCATAACTTATAATTTTATAATTCTGGTCCATACATAAATGTCCTAGTGCGAATCACGCATATCCAGTTAATGTTTCCGCTTATTCACTCATCAGTAAAATTATATTCTACTTATTAAATTAGCCATTAAGCTTGCCAGACTAATGCCTCAAAACCCTTTTAGCCTGTAACCGACATTAATTTTTTATTCTGACATGAAATTTGGTCCAGGGTTCTGATCGAAATCCAACTACGATTATTATTTTTGTCAAAAAACAGAAAAAGGTACTTTTAATGCATGACTTAAAACAAGAATAAATACATTTTTATCACTTTAAAAAAAAAATTAAATTTATGTCGCTTTAAAACTGTAAACGCTTAGCAAATAATATTTACTAGGTTCACGAAATTTGTCGTATTACTACCGTCAATCTGACCAAAATCCTGGGTATAATTTATATTCCTCCGAAGCTATAAGCTATGTTTTACAATTTTCATGTTAATAGCTAATCTATGAAGTAGCATAATCTAACTATTTTAAAGGTTCGTTAGGAATTGTTTTCTAGTAAAACCTCTTAGGTCAGTTGTCTCAGAATGCATACATACTCGTAATTGTGAATGCAAAAGTCTTACAACGGCATGATATTGCCATATATTCCTTTAAATGTTTACGTCTATATGAAGAATTTTCGTTTCAGATGTGCCTTGGAGGACTTGCAACAACTATTGGAATACACCTTACTGCGTAAACACTTACGAAAGAAATTCTCTGAACTGTTGGAAAAAGCAGATAAACGCCACAGCATATACGACATTTTGTAGCATCAACAACCAAAATGTATCTGTGAAAGACTTGACCGATCCTGTGAAAGAATTTTGGGAGTGAGTAATTGGGCCTTGGTTTATCATTTTTGTGAAATGATTGTTTCCTAAGTAATTGGTGATTAGCAAAATTAGGTTTAGGTTTTTCTGAAATGAGATTTTGGATTTTTTTTTTATTATGAATCTTTTCCTCTTATCGAAATCCTATCATTAACAAAGATAAAAATAGTTAAGAAACAAAAAACTGTCTACATTATGATCGTGATTTTTAATCATTACGGTGTGCGAACATACTACAAGAAAACATAAATCTTGTCAAATTACTGCAGTTACTCCTGAGGTCGAAATCAGGATTTTTTCCATGTGGGGGTAACAAACATATTTTCGCATTCCCTTCTTACCCCGATAAAAATTCCATTAATTTTATGAAATTATTTCGAAATAAAAATCACTTAATGATAAATTTCAATTTTTCAGATGGTTTAGGGGAGAGAGAAACCTGATGGTTGAATCTGATTCATGCCTTCTATAGGACCAATAACGGTCCTATAAACATAACTTTCATATCAACTATTGAATCCAAGTCGCTCATATATTGCAAATTTTCAGATTAAATCTACCTTTTAAAATTATTTATAATGTATAAAGAAAAAAGCATTGTGAATTCATGTATTCCAACATGGTTAACAACATTCTTCTCAAGGATCATTTTTTATTAAGGGTGCGAGCACTGAAAACCTGAATCGAAATCAGGCAAAAATTTTCAATGGAGAGAAATAAAACCTTGTTTTTTTTTTCATCATATACCCTTGACTTTATTTTTATTTAATTTTACTTTCTAGGCGAAGGGTTCTACAAATTTCATCAGGAGTGCAACACATGGGAGCTATTCGTTGGGAACTGGCGGGTACATTGCTATTAGTCTGGGTAATGTGTTACTTTTGTATCTGGAAAGGTGTAAAATGGACTGGAAAGGTAGATTGGTATTCACCTAAATGACGTAACTTCAAATGATTTAAAACTATTTAAGAAATATATATTTTTTCTTTAGGTCGTTTATTTCACTGCATTATTCCCGTACTTCCTGTTGACCGTCCTACTAATTCGTGGCATTACTCTTCCTGGAGCAGCTGAAGGGATATACTTTTATATCAGTCCAAATCTTTCGAAACTAGGGGATTCACAGGTAACTTGAATGAACCTATGCCTTTATTACATTAAGTGAGAGAACAAGAGGTATAATTTTATTTGAATTCCTTTTTTACTTGAAGCGAGATAACAAAGATTTATTGATAGGTATGGATAGACGCTGTCACTCAAATATTTTTCTCTTATGGTCTTGGGCTGGGTACACTAGTTGCGCTAGGAAGTTACAACAAATTCACCAATAATGTTTACAAGTAAGCTACTCGAATACATGAGACATTTAAATTTTATATAGACCACAGATATGAAATATTATACTATTTTTTTGTTTTGTTTTTACAGAGACGCGCTAATAGTGTGCTGCGTCAATTCAGGAACTAGCATGTTTGCGGGATTCGTAATATTCTCAGTTGTCGGATTCATGGCTCATGAACAACAGAAGCCAGTTGGTGAAGTGGCTGCTTCAGGTATCAAGTTTTTGTTTTCAAATTGAAAATTAAGAAACATTAATATGAACATCTAATAATATTTTAATGTTTCGTGTGGGCCAGACCCCCCCCCCCTAACATCCCTATAAATTGCATAGATGTGTTCCTTGTGATAAAAGATTAAGAAAACGCCAATGTTACTAGATTCATAGAAAACCGATCTTAGCAGCGAAAAGGCGCCAGTGACTCGAGCACATCTATTCTTTCTAATGGAATGTGTTTAAATCTTGAGGTTCAATAAGCACAAATTAGAAGCAAGAACACTATATATTGTAAATAAACAGAAGATATATAAAAGGACACCACTGTAGCACCAAGCTTGTAAACAACCTAAGCGGTAATGGCGGCACAGACTCTTTTTACAACAGTCTCTAAACAGTGGTTATAATATCAGACGTAATATTTATGGTTTATAATAACTAGTGATTGTTACAATACTAATTTAATAACATAAATATAGTTAACAAAATAGTTCTTGCATAGTTGATATTATTTCTAACAGAAAATATGAATAAATATAAATGTTCACAAGAGCATAATACCAGAGGTTGTAACAACACTGTCACACAAAGTTCAGTCCAGAATATGGCCACATACTCCCTCCCCAGTGATAGCTGAGAAAACGTGTAGGAAAGTGGACAGTATGGCCAGAATGAGTGTGGCGAGGCTTGAAGGATAGGTCTTCAGAAGGTGCAGTTTGATGCTCTTCAGACTTTGTTGTTGGAAGATCGGCAGCTAGTGGAATTTGAGGTGAACAGCTTGTGGAAGAAGTGGGATGTTCTTCAGTGTTTGCAGGATAACTGCCAAGAAGGAATGCCGGTTTGAGTCTATCTAGATAACACTTCAAAGAGTCAATTATAAGTTGCTTGAAATGATTTTTGAATAGCATCATTTCTTATGAAAACATGTGAAGCTGAAGAAAGTTCAGGGTGCACAAATATGTGAGATGAGTTTTGATGACTTAATGGAACTGGGCGAAGCCACCTGGAGTGTTCTCTGAGTCTTAATAACATGTTGTGGGTGTTCACATTATTTTGAATCTCTTGGAAAAAATCAGCTGGTAATTTAATTGGTGTTCAGCCAAAACAAGTTCAGCCGAGGATGCATTTTTTTCCGGAATAATGAATGATCTCAGTCCCATGAGCACTAGTGGTAAAATGGAGACCCAATCGCCAGTTAAATGGGCTTTCAATGATGTTTTTAAGCAGTGATGCCACCTTTATATCTTCCCATTTGCCTGGGGATGATATGAGGTAGTTTTTATGTGATCTACAACCAGAGATTTAGACAGCTCTGAGAAAAGCTGAGATTCAAATTGACCGCCTCTCAGTAGTAATTCTGTCAGGAATACCATAACATGCACACCAATGGAATAGCAGGGCAGTAGAAACTGTTTCAGCTGTCATATCTGGGAGAGAAACAGCTTCGGTCCAACTTGAGATTCTATCTATTATGGTTAATAGATATTGAAACCCACGAGATGGTGGTAGTGGACCAACCAAGTCAATGTTAATATGGGAGAATCTTGCAGCAACTGGATTGTAGGTTCCAAGATGAGTAGTTGTATGCTTCCATACTTTAGTACGTTGAAAAGGAACACATGTACAAGCTCAGAGAGTTACATCTTTTTTTAGAGATGGCTAAACATATCTGGATTGCACTAGATCTAGTGAACCTTTGATGCCAGGATGGTGTAAATTGTGCGATGAATCAAATATTAATCTCCGAATTGAGAGGGGTATGAATAGTCGAAGTTTACCTTTAGAAGCATCACAGACAAGTTCAGAATCATTAGGTAAAGTAATCACCTGGAACTTCAGGGAATATTTCTCTGAGGTTTGTAGATGCTGTAATTCTCCATCTTCAGCTTGAGCTGTAGCAAAATCTTCTAAATTAATAGTAGTTGGTATCTAGATAGAGTATATGCGAGAACAAGCATTAGCAGGGATGTTTAGTTTACCAGGTAGCGGATATCAGTGGTAAATTGTCCAATGTAGTACAGATGTCTGAGTTGGCGAGGAGAAGCTTTGTTTGCATTCTGTAAAAAAGCATAAGTTAAAGATTTGTGATCGGTATAAATTATGAAATTTTGAGCTTCTAAGATATGCCAAAAATATTTGACAGAAGAATATGCAGCAAGTAGTTCACGGTCATATGTGCTATATATCTTTTGAGCATTACTAAGTTTCTTTGAAAAGAATCCCAGAGGTTGAGATCCATTATTAATTAGCTGGTGTAGGGCTGCTCCCATGGCGAAGTCAGATGCATCAACCGTGAGGATAAGCTGGGCATCAGAGGATGGATGAGCAAGCAAGGTAGCATTGGCAAGTTCTGGCTTAAGCTTGTTGAAGGATGCTTCAGCTTCAGGAATCCACTGAATCTTTCGGTGGTGTCGTTTCTTAACAGCTCCACATTGATCAAAGAGAGGTTGTTGAGTTCCAGCTGTATTGGGGAATGCTCTCCTGTAAAAGTTTACAACTCCAAGAAATCGCCGAAGATCATTGACTGAAACAGGAAGTGGATATTCTTGAATAACTTTTACACGTTCTGAGAATGGTGCAATGCCATAAGAATGAACACGATATCCCAAAAAGTCAATTTCAGGACTAGCAAAAATACATTTAGAAATATTAATATTGATACCAAATTGAGATAATCTTTGAAAAAGAATTTCTAAGTGCTGGTGAAGTTCTTCTTCATTTTTTGTAGGTATATGATGAAAAGCGCGTACTAAGTCTATTTTACTGAATACGCTTTTTCCAAATAATTCAGAATTAAAATCATGGAGGTGAGGTACAGGGTATCGATCAGGCTTGCTAACTGAATTTAACCTTCTATAATCACCACAAGGCCTCCAAGATCCATCTTTCTTCGGTACCATATGGAGTGGGCTGGCCCAACTGCTCTTAGATGGGCGACAAAACCCTATGGCACACATTTGTTCAAATTCAAATTTGGCCTGTGCTAACTTATCAGGTGGGTCTTCTAGGTCGAGCTGACCCTGGCCCTGAAGTCTCAATAGTATGAGTGACATCATGGCTCTTGATGTTTTTTTGAAATAATGGTTTCTCTTGAAGGAGTTCTGGATATTTTTTTAGTAGCTCTGCATACTTTTGTCTCCGGGATACTAGCAGGACAGAAGGTTGGGATGAATTCGAGCTTTTACCTGTAACTACCAATAAAGTTACCTGGTCAATCAGACGTTTTCTTTTTAAATCGATTATTAGTCCATAGTGTTCCAATAAATCAGCTCCAATAATAGGTTGGGTTACATTGGCAATTGTAAAAGTCCAGAGGAAGTCTCTGCGTAGTCCAAGATTTAATTTTAAAATTTTCTACCCATATGTTTACATTAATGATCCATTCGCCACATACAGATGGTTGTTAGTTGGTTTTGATTTTTCATTGAGTGATGGGGGGATAACTGAAATATCTGCACCCGTATCAATTAAATACAGTAAACTGAAGTTAAGTCTCTAACAAATAAGCGGCGCCTGAAGCTCCCATCACACTCTGCCGCATTCAGTGTGAAGGGCTGGAGTTTTCCGCAGGCTTGTGTTGATTAAAACTGCATGGCTGCACACAATTGTTTGCCTTTTCCCTGTATTTGTAGTGGTACCAGCAGAGGGCCATACGAGAACTGGAACTTTTTGAGCGGGAACGTCTGCGATGGTGAAGTGAGTTTGATCTGTTTCGAGTAGAAAGTTGCGCAATATGTTTGGTTAAATTTAATAATGACTCTTCTAACCTTGTTATGCGTTGGTCAAGAGGGGACTCTGTGGTAGTAGGTGGGTAAGTATTTCATGCATAGACAGAACTGCTTGATGGTACCTCCAGAATTTTATCAGCCAAGGTAGCTAACTCATTTAAGTTATCATTGTTGCTGGCTGCGAGAATTGATTGTGCTGCATGGGGAAGCCTCTCAAGAAATAATGAGCGTAGTAATTCATCTTTCACACTATTACCTGCCAGTGATCTCATTTCCCAGAGCAAGTAAGATGGTTTTTTGTCTCCCAACTGTAGTTCATTTAACAGTTTCTTGGCCTTACGTCCCAGTGTTTCTTCAAACTCTACCATGAGCCGTTTCTTTAGGTCTGTGTATGGAGTCGCAGATAATTTTTTTCCATAAAATCTGAGATCTGCTCAGCCATATCTGCATCCAGAGAGCCCACAACATAGTGGTATTTTGTGGTCTCAGATCAAATATTGCAGTTAATAAACTTTGATTCTAGCTGCCAAAACCAAATTTTTGGCTTGTTTCTGGAAAATGGCGGGATTTTCATTTACACTTTGTTAATTTTTACATCAGTAGAAGTTGGTTGAACGAGTTGTTCATTTTCATCTGAACTTTGGTTTGCCATGGTGAGTTTAAGCAGTAAAAATTATAAAGAAACTTACAGTTCTAAGGTTGTTGTAAGCTTGTGTTGGTATAAGTCCTCAGCTTCTGTCTTTGGGAAGTCACCAATATTCTTTCTAATGGCATTTGTTTAAATCTTGAGGTTCAATAAGGACAAATTGGAAGCAAGAACACTATATATTGTAAATAAACAGAAGATATATAAAAGGACGCCACTGTAGCATCCATCTTGTAAACAACCCAAGCGGTGATGGCGGCACAGACTCTTTTTACAACAGTTTCTAAACAGTGGTTATAATATCAGACGTAATATTTATGGTTTATAATAACTAGTGATTGTTACATTACTAATTTAATAACATAAAAATATAATAAAATAGTTCTTGCATAGTTGATATTATTTCTAACAGAAAATATGAATAAATATAAATGTTCACATGAACATAATACCAAAGAGGTTAGTAACAACACTCACACAAAGTTCAGTCCGGAATATGGCCACACATCCAGTCTTCTGCCACATCGTTCAATACTCATACATGATATAATTACAGCGGGTTTAGGATAATATTTTGAATGTATAATCGAGCCTATGTAACTGCAAGTATTTAATTGACAGAAAAATAAATAAAACCTTTTATTTATTTTTTATTTTTATTTTTTGAAGAAGGATGATAACTATTTAGAGAACAACGATAATAAATAATAATTAATTAGTCGCAGATTGCACATCATCTAAACCTCACTTTTATTGACATAAACTAGTTATCTTGAAATGTAATAATAATGCTCTCATCGTAGTAGTTGGGATACAGACACTGGCTTCTGATTATTCGTGAAATTTGAAATAAATGCATATTTGCAAAGAATTGATTATTTACGGATTTAATGCCAATCAAAATAAAAAAGATAGATAGAAAGTTCTGTCTGTTCGTTGATACGTAGAAATTATTTACAATACAATTTAGAAAGTATATACCTAATACAATAGCTCACAACAATTAATGAATGAATTAACAGTTACACGATGTGTGTATATATATATATATATATATAAAGTTAAGCCTAGAGGCCGGGCTATGTTAAGCTTAGTACCCAAGACAAATAATGTAAACAGTGTAATGCTATAAAAGGAGGATTGCCATCTCAATAAAGCAGTCTAAGTTCGGACACAGAGAAGTTTCATTTCTCAAACCTATTCCTTTTTTTTTTTTTGTGTGTGTTTTTAGTTTAACACGATTTAACTGGTACCGAAACCCGGGAATTACTTACGTGAGCACGTAAAAGCGGGTACGAGATCGGAAAGTGTGTTCCGTGAATTCTTTTTTTTTTTCTCCCTCTTATTCTTCACGTACAATACGAGTTGTGCAGTAATGGCGGAAGGAAGCCTGGCTTTTGAACTTCGAACAGCAGTTCTACATGTACCTGAACCAGAGGTACCCCCGTTACCTGCAACCAGCAATGCACAGGCACGCGCAGATGTGCAGTGGCAGGAGCCGAACCGTATTGAGTGGTTAAAGTTAAAAGCGGCCGTTACGCAGGAGGTGAGATGCGCTGTAGGGGATCTAGTGAGATTCAACGGAGAGCCTGGCGAGTTGAACCATTTCTTGAAGGGTGGCGATAGGATAATGGAGGCCATAGAAGTGAAGGCAGGCAAAATTTAATCGACCCCAGGGACGTAGGGACGCTTAAGGCCGCCCTGATTTGCAGAGTTCGCAGGAATGTCCTGAACTATATCCAGGCGGATGAGGAAACGCCGTGGGAAACCGTTAAGGACAGGTTAAAGAGGGCCTACGGAGGAGGGCGCTGGAGCCCGGAGGAAGATATGTTCCAGATGTTTCGGAAGGTGAAACACCCGAGACAGTCCAACGGACAGTTTGCTAGCGTACTGTTGGGAAGATACCAGAAGGTGACCGAAAAACTCCGAGAGACTGAAGGTACCGCAGCTACCGAAGCAAAGATGGCGTTTCTGGCTACGAAATTAAAAGTTCAACTGGCCAGAGAGATAGGCAAGAAGGATGGTTTGCCCCGAGATCGAACATTCATCGAATGTGCGCAAGATCTCATAGACGCGAATGCCAAGGAAGCCGAGTATATGCTGGAGGAAAATGAGGATTGAAGTGCTGTACCGTTCCGGAGACCTAGAGTCCCAGCTGGACCGAGGAGGAACAAGCCACGCCACCAAGCCCGTGAGCGAGCACCGAGAGGAGAAAGGAGAACCGAGGGGCCGTCAAGAGCAGTGAGAAACACTAGGAGAGAGGAGCGGAGATGCCATGGGTGTGGCAAGCCGGGGCACTTGGTAGCGCAATGCCCATGCACCAAGTATTTCGAATGTGGGGCTGAAGGATACATAGCGCGTCAATGTCCCTATATGTCCCTGCTTGTTCCACAGAAAATCAAGGGACGAGCCAATGGAAGTGAACGTGCAATCAATGCGTCGGAGGATGCAATCGCCAAGACTGGTTGAGGATTCCGTGGGATCTACGGAGTCATCTGAGCCCTCAGAATCGGAGGGAGAGGAAGCTGGCCAGAAAGAGGAAAGCGGTTGGAGGAAAGTCAGCCGGAGTGGACGACTTAGTGAGGGAGGAAGTCGAGCGGCGGCCAGGACCTAAAGAGAGTGTCAGCAGAGAGGCGACCGCACCCTATTGAGTTTTCATCTGAGGAGTAAGGAATGCGGTTTGCCGATCATCACCGTGGCGGGAGAAGTAAGGTGTCTGGTGGACAGCGGCAGTTCCAGCACCCTATTGACCGAGGAAGCGCTTGGAGTAGTAAGTGGAGCATCGAGGACACCCCAGGTTCAGGTATGTCATTGCCATTTAATTACTCTGGGAGACACTTAAAAGGTTGAAGGAGAAATAGAGTTAAACCTAAGGGAATGGTAGGAAATTAGAGGTACACTTAGTTCGTGACCTACCTAGGGAAATCAGATGATCTTAGGCTGCGACGTGGTGAAAGCCGTTGGGGTTAGGTTCGAGTCACAAAAGGAAGGTTGGGCCGTGGAACTGGGAAAGAGGACATACCGTTAACAGGAATTTCAGAGACGTGGGGTTAGAAGGGTCGGAGCCATTAATAGAACCGCGGACTGGAGACATGACTTGAGGCGGGAGTACGAGGACATCTTTTTCCGGGAAGGGGACATTCTAAGTGCCACGAGAAAAACTACACATGAAATCCCTCTGAAACAAGAACGTGTGACCTATGAGAAAGAGAGACGGTGCATTGAGAAAGCACATCCGCGAAGAGTTTGAGAGCCTCAAGGCCCAAGGAATAATAGTTGACAGCACGTCACCGTTTAACAGTCCTCTGTGGGCAGTTAGGAAGAAGCCGGTGCCCAGTGAGTCGAAGGAGAGGTATCGTGTTGTTATAGACTTCAGGAAGCTTAACGAGAACACGGTGGACGAGAGGTATCCTATCCCACGGTTTGAGGATATTGTTGACCGGCTGGGAGGAGCAACTATTTTTAGTATCCTGGACCTAAAAGCAGGCCATCACCAAATTCAAATGCACCCGCGGGATCAACATAAGCCCGCTTTCACCTTCGAGCGTAGGCACTACGAGTTTACGCGGATGCCCTTTGGATTAAAAAAACGCTCCGATCACATTTCAGAGGTTGATGGACGAATTTTTGAGAGAGATTGACGAGGCCATGTGCCAAGTGTACATGGATGATCTCCTTGACTTCAGTAAGACGGAAGCTCAGCATGTCGAAGATCTCCGCAAAGTGTTCCAGCGGATAAGGGAATTCGGGCTTAAATTGTCTAAGGAAAAGTCGGTGCTAGTTCGGGACAGGATTAATTTTTTAGGCTACGAGATACCCCCGGAGGGGATCAAGCCCGATATGCAAAAAGTAGCAGCCATAAGAAAAATGGCGATCCCGAAGGATGTCAAGGGGATTAGGCGATTGCTGGGGACCCTAAACTATTATCGACTGTTTGTGCCAGAGATGGTTGCGTACCTCGTTCCCCTCAATGATCTTCTGATGAAAGGGAGAAGGATAGAGATCGGTAATAGGCCGGTGGCGTATGCGAGTCGGCGATTGTCGGAGACAGAAGCGCGATATAGTGCCTTGGAACGGCGGCTACTAGGAGTAGTATGGACGGTGGACCATCCTTATATGTTCGGAAGATGTTTTAAGTTATTTACGGATCACCGGCCATTGCAATGAGTGAGGCGGCAGAAGGAGTGTCGGTCAGTACAACATCGACATAGTATATAAGCCTGGTAAGGAGAATGTAGTCGCCGATTGGCTATCCAGAGCACTATCAGTAAACGTGGTATAGGAAGGTGAGGGGGAATCGTCGAGTGGGATCCGCAGGTTTCTCCAAGAGTACACACTGGAGCGCGAAGGGGACGGGACCGAAAGGGATTCGGAAGCGAGCCGCGATTCGTCTGAGGGTAGGAACCAGCCTACGGTGCGTATGCGTGATCTGGAGGAGGTCGAGACCATCATCAACAACAAACGCCGACAGATAATATGGAAGACCAGGACAGCGGGGATCTTGAAGGTTGAGTACGGAAGGAGTAGTATTGCTACTATTTGGTCGCACCCGGGCCTCACGGAAGACCAGCTGCAGATGGTGCTTCAGAGGGAGTCCAGACCAGGGAAGACATATCACCTATACGTCGGTAATGAGGTCTTTTGGAAGAAAATCAAAAAATTGTGGAGGACTGAACGAATAGGGTTAGATCGGACATTTGTACGTTGCAAATATGCGGTCGAAACGGTAAAGTAGAAGGAACGGCAGAAGGAGATCACCCTAGCATACCACCAAGGCAAAACGAATCACCGGGGAGTCAATGAGACCTTGCAAGCCCTAAAACGACGATATTTCTGGTGGGGAATATACGCCACTATTGCAACAGTAATTGGTGCCTGCAACGTATACCTGTCTACCAAGTACGACCGCCATCCACCCAAAGGGGTTCAGGAAGAAACTCCCACAGCACCAGCTCCGTTAATGGATCCCCAAATTGACCCCTTCACTTGGGAGGGCTTCAAATGGGTGACCATCTTAGATTTGTTTAGTAAGGCGGCAATGGCGTTCCCAGTGCAGGAGATGTCGGCGGAAGCGGTGATACAAGCTCTGAGGCAGTGGTTTCAGTTCTACGGGGTGTCCGATCGGATCTCATCCGACGGAGGGAGAGAGTTCGATAATGCCACCATAAGGGAAGAAATGAGAGCGCTCATCGTAGATTGGCACCTTAATACTCCAGGGCATCCCAAAGGTTGAGGTGGTATCGAGAGACTACAGAGCACCCTTAGTGATCACCACAGGGTGTACCATGTCGATAAGGGATTAACACCGGAAGATGCGATGCCGAAAGCCGTAGCAGCTTATAACCATTCAATTCATTCCGTCACGGGATATTCTCCCTTTGAGGTTTTGTTGGGAATGCGTGCTCGTAAGAGGGATTACTGCGAAACAACGGTAGGAGGATGCTCGGGGGAGGAAATCAGCGCCCATCATATCTCCGTGACGAAACGGTGGACCAAGGTTCGTGAACGCATAGAGAAGGAAAAAGGCAGGCGTGTTGCGAAGGAAAACGCGGCTGTTCGGGATGTTAGGGGTGATTTGAAGATAATCACTATAGTATATCGCAAAATTAGTTCAAATAGGGGAAAGATGCTACGATATGAGGGCCCTTTCAGAGTAATTACCATTAGGGAACACAATGTGGTCACGATAGAGAGTGTTCACGCACCTAAAAAGCGTCGCACTGTTCATATAGAACAATTAAAGTTTCTGCACGACCTGGCGGATGTGACATACTGAGCTGGAGTGCCTTCAGCGCAATAGCAGATCGCCTATGTATATATCTAAAAATTATTATTTTTTTTTTTTTGTGTTCTCTTTAGTGTGGTATTTCTTTTTCTGTTTCTAGTCTGTAGGATTTTAGCTGTATAAGATGGACAAGTTTTTTTTGTTTTTTTTTGTATTGTTATCTTCTATTTTTTCTTTTCAGGTCATAGTTTTCTTTGTATTTATACTCTGATTTTTTTTTTTTTTTTTTTTTTTTTTGTTATCTGTATATAGGGACGTATGGTTATTTCTGTATTTTTTATTCTTTATTTTATGTAAGTTTACGGGGAATGTCCGTAAACTGGGAGGGGGAATTTAAGCCTGGAGGCCGGGCTATGTTAAGCTTAATACCCAAGACAAATAATGTAAACAGTGTAATGCTATAAAAGGAGGATTACCATCTCAATAAAGCAGTCTAAGTTCGGACATAGGCGTTTCATTTCTCAAACCTATTTCTTTTTTTGTGTGTTTTTAGTTTAACACGATTTAACTTATATATATGTATATACATATAAGTTAAATCTTATATATATAAATATATATATATATATATATATATTTATTTATTAGGGTCGTCCAGAAAATAAGTTCCGTTTTGGTCTGTAGGGCGGTAGGAATGGTTTTTGCCAAATGCGGCAACACCGCTCGAAAGAGGAGAGGTGGGTAACCTCAGTCGATCAGTTACCAACGTTAGGGCAGGTAGTTGAAATGGAGCCATCCACGTCGCGTCCCGCCACCTTGATCCCCGTTCCCTCTCGAGTTGTTTTGCGGGGAGTGATTCAATTTCTTTATGCACAGGGTTTCAAATCAGTTCAAATTCACGAACAGCTCATTTCTGTTTATGGAGAAGGTGTAATGAGTAAGTCAATGGTGAGGAGATGGATACGTGAATTTAAGGCGGGAAGACATTCACTTCGGACGAAATTGTCGCAGAAATCGACAATGCGGTTCGCAAAGATCGTCGTTCAACCCTGGATGAACTCCACCTGAGTTTCCCAGACATCTCACGATCCCTCATCCACGAGATCGTCTCGAAAAAACTTGACTATTGGAAAGTTTGCGCCCGGTGGGTCCCTAGTGAGCTGAGGCCCCAACACAAGGAACAACGAATGGCTGCAGCTCGAGAATTTTTCGACCGCTACAGAACTGATGGGGACGCATTCCTAAAGTCTATCGTCACTGGAGACGAAACCTGGGTGTCACACTACACTCCAGAAAACAAAAGACAGTTCAAGCAATGGAAAGACCCCACCTCCCCAAGTACCAAAAAATTCAAAGTCGTGAAGTCAACCAGGAAAATCATGGCTTCTGTTTTCAAGGATCAAAAAGGAATTCTCCTGATTGATTTTTTGCCTCAAGGTGAAACAATTAACGCCAACCGCCATTGTGAGACCCTGAAGAAACTTCGTCGGGCCATACAGAACAAGAGAAGAGGAATGTTGACTTCCGGTCTCCACGACAACGCTCGGCCTCACGTTGCTCGTTACACAGCGCAACTTTTGGATGAGTTTGGTTGAGATGTTCTGACCCATCCACCTTACAGTCCCGACTTGACCCCTTCAGACTATCACCTGTTTACCAAAATGAAGGCGGAATTGGCGGGAGAACGTTTCACAAGTTACGAGGAAGTGAAAGAAGCTGTCAGGAAGTGGACCAAAGAGGTGGCGGCAAGCTTCTACGAGGAAGAAATTTCGAAACTCATTTCGCGATATACCAAATGTATTGACGTCGCCGGGGATTACGTGGAAAAATAATACATATTTTCAAGTACAATACCTGTAAGTTTCAAATTTTTTCAATAAAAACTTGATTATAAAAAAAAAAAAACGTAACTTATTTTCTTGACGACCCTCGTATATATATATGATTAGTTTTGAGGCGGCTAAAGATCTCCAAGGTCTGTGAGCCAACCGAAAAAAAAAAAAAAAAAAAATATATGATTAGTTTAAAATTGAAAAACCAATTAAAACATGTTAGTATTCATACATCTAATGGTCTATAATCCACGAAGTTGTGGCCTTTTTCGGTTTCTTGCATGTAACTATAAAAAAAAAAGTTTACTTTCTCTTTTTTTTCGAAAAAAGGGTAAGCATGTTGGTAGGTCAAGTGTTATGACTGCATATGTTCTTAAGAGCAGGTAATTGGAAATAATTACGTCGTTTAGAAAATATTTAGGGTGTTGGTATGCTCAAAGAAATACCTACCTGAAGTACCGCGCTAAAAACATTGCTGTATTTTTTTCTTTTTTTTTGTGACGGAGTGATGAAAAACAAGAGTTTTAATAGTTTGGCCATAATGTTTACCAAAAATGTCATCACTATCGACACGATTTACCGGAAATATTAAAAGTTATTTTTTAATGATATTGTGAATACTACACATTTAAATAATATTTTAATGCATTTCAGGACCAGGATTGGCATTTTTGGCTTATCCGTCTGCTGTGCTACAGTTACCCGGTGCTCCATTGTGGTCATGCCTATTTTTTATTATGTTACTATTCATCGGTTTGGACAGTCAGGTAATTGACTAAATTTTATTATAAAAATTAACAGTTTTTTGTATTAATTTTGTCCCCCGAACAATACTCATGAGATCTCACGAACTTTGATGTTGGCACTGAAGTTTTTATAGTTATTTTTTCTCTATTCATCTAAAATCTTCCAAACACTTAATTTAATAGTTTTAGTTTAATTCTTTTAAAATTGATCCGGTTTATTTGATAGTTTTATTTTTATTCTTTTAAACTTAATTGAGTAATGAATTGATCCGGTTGAAGTTAACCGGGAGGTAGGTCTAGGCAGTAGTGGATCCAGAAATGTTCTGAGGGGGGCGCACTTTTTTATTTTTTAAATATTTGCATCATAAAACAGGTCCTAATTTAAAATATTAGTGCACATGTAAGTAGTAAATTTCTATCAAATGTTTAAAAACAATTCATTGTTCATTTAAGGAGTTTAAAAAATTATAAAAGATAGCCCTTTTTATACAGAAATAGTTATAATTGATTTGTGTACTCACCTCCCAGGAGGGGCACACCTTTCCACGGTCACAAATCTGTAACCCTAATCGGTATCTGTACATATGTAGTAGTATCCGTATACTACTATGTAGTAGTTGCAAAAACATGGTGTAATCAGTTTGGTTTACGATGATGACTACAGGACCAGCATCAATAGAGTTTGAATAATGTATATGTAATTTAATATGTGTACAGAACTCAACATCAGTCTTAGAAAGGGACATAAGTGCTTAACTACATGTAGTTTCCCTTGTTGTTAGCTCAGGATTTGCTAACTGTAGTAGGAGTAATAGGCAATTCTATGACATTTCAGTGCAAGAGGTCTTAAGGGCCAGTACAATAATGTATAAAATATACAAATAATGTACAGATTATACTGATTATCAATGTATAGATTATATGATATAGACACATCCTCATTTGAATAAAATCGTTATTAAAGTTTATATAAAGAAAGAATCACAGCTGTAACCGCTCATTGGCAAAGAATAAGATTTTTCAACGCATTATTCATCAATTAACTTTAATTGTAAAAAAAAATTTATATGTATTTAATTTTGCAGTTTTGTACAATGGAAGGGTTTATAACAGCAATGGTTGATGAGTGGCCGCAATTGCTCCGGAAAAGAAAGGAGATCTTCATTGGGATCGTTTGCATTTTATCCTACCTTGTTGGCTTTTCGTGTATATCTCAGGTAAAATATTTCCTTAAATATTAAAACAATGGATCTGTGGACGAAAATTTCCAATGCTTTTTAATTTTGTTTTTAGGGAGGCATGTACGTGTTCCAAATACTTGATTCATATGCAGTCAGCGGTTTTTGTCTGCTATTTTTAATCTTCTTTGAATGCATTGCTATATCTTGGGCTTTTGGAGTAAATCGCTTTTATGATGGAATAAAAGAGATGATTGGTTACTATCCCTGGTCAGGCTGGAAATTTTGCTGGGTCTTTGCAACACCTGTAATATGTGTGGTAAGAAATCTTGCTTTCGATGAATACTCGATTTTAAATGATCGTAAAATAATATATTATTAGTGTTAGGAGCAGCCTTTAATTGCTATAATTAATTATGATTTCAGGGTACATTCGTTTTCAATTTGGTTCAATGGACACCAATCAAATACTTGGATTATGAATACCCTTGGTGGAGCCATGCCCTGGGATGGTTGACAGCTTTGTCTTCCATGCTATGCATACCTGGATACATGATATATTCTTGGGTGAATACTCCTGGTGACTTTAACACCGTATGTATATCTTCATTTCAACTCCCAAATTTAATACTTCAGTGCTTAATGAGTCACTGAGATTGCTTTTCCATTTTAAAGGTCAGGGAGTAAACAATATAAGGGGAATTTGTCATGGGCCTGATCACCACCCTGCTAAGTGAAAAAAAAATATGTTCAATAGAAATTCAGGCTGTGATATGCTAAAATAAAATATTAGAATGCAGAAATATATAGGCATAAAATATTTTGAAAATTTGTAAAACAAAAAAAGTTAAGTTAACTGTAAATAAGTATAAATGTAAACATTAAGATAAAATATTCAATATATTTTTATATATAATTACAGAGATATGGTGGTAGGATTTTGTTTAATATGATTTTTTTTTTTTAATTATAATAGTTTGGGGGATACATTTTATTAGAATAATTGATATGTCTATTTAATAATACTCTTTACAACGCTACCACTCCAGCTCATGGCGGTTTAGGGATTCAGACTTGGTAACAAAGTACCTTTTCTTGGTCAAAATTTGAGCAAGGAGGTTATTTGACCTAAAATCTCCTGAACCCCTGCGGTTTTCCCTAATTATTTATTTAATAACAGTACCCACTTATAGGATGATGTGCCTGCAGGGGAGGTGCTAGGTAAATTGCGGGCCAGCAAATAAGAAATATCTTGCACATATTTAATTTTCTAATTATTACATTAATAATCATTCTTCATTCAAATAATTAAATATCATTTATCTTATAATTAATATATTTTATATAAATATAGATATATAAACTATACACACAGTCTGTTGCTTATATGATTTTTTTACATTTTTTACATATTTATGTATGTTATGTACAGCTTTTTTTTCTTTCTTTTTTAAACTATTTACATTGCCATAAAGTTTTTATGAAGTCATTATATTTTATCCACTTATTAGTTTCGTTTACTTTTTACATTATACTTATTTATTACATCTAGATGAATTATTTTATAGGATATAGGAAATTTAAAACATACAGCATTTAAGTATTCTATTCTTGAAAGCGATCCATTCTTAAACAGTACCATTTTCTCTCTTAAATATTGCTCTTTACTGAGGTTTCCTGGATTCCTCCTCTGGTCATTGGATCTGAGAGCAATATATATATCACATTGCAAGTCCTTGAGGACTTCTATAAATAAATAAAAATTGGGGTGAGATACATTAAAGAGTTTATTTAGTTTGGAGTGAAATGACTCGCATCCATTCGTAGTCCGATGTAAAGTGGCTGCAAACTTCGCCCAAACTGTTGGAGGGAATCGACTCTCTTCTGATATATAATCGGAAAAGGAAATAATCCTTTCATCATTTGGGAGGATGCTCATAATATCTTCCACAAAGCATTCACGTACTTCCTCAGGCATGAGAAAAGGCAATTAAAAAAAACATTTTAAAAATTTACCATCATCGCCATTTCCTTTGTAAACACCAGTTAAGCCAAGGCTCTGGATCTTCCTCCACCAGTTCTGTCCTAGATGAAACCGACACCCTCGAATCTCAGCTGTTGGCCAGACCTCTTGAACAGCCAAATGGATTGAATATTCGAAATCTGCAAACACTTCTTTAGGTTCTAATTGCAGATTCCATGTTGGACACTTCATTTTAAAACCTTCGAACATAAGTTTATAATGTTTCTTCTCGTTTCCTGGCAAGAGACAAAAAACTAGTGGCACAGTTCGACGGTATATAAACCCATGTATTGTAAATATTTGATAAAAGTATTTTGGGCAGCTCTTAAAAGTCCCATCGACATATATACTTTCTGCACTACATAAATGGGTTAAATTGGATGCTGTAGAAAACCCTATAATGCCACTGTTTTTGTCGTTTATAATTAAAAAACCCTCTCATTGGTTCGTCTTCAGGCCCATGTCGCCCAGAGCCTTGTGTGTTTCTTCCCGATTAGATGGCAGTTTGGGATATAATTTCGCTCTCACGTTCCTAACGTTCCTCTTAATTAGGCTAATGTCATTTGTCGTAAGGGTTGCAACGTCGAATTTTCGCAGCTCTTTGTGAACCAATTTGCAGGGTCTTTGAGAAATATCCTCAGTGGCTTTTCTCTTCAGGCTGTTTGAAACCGTTTGTCGATTCAGTAACTTATTGTCGATTTCATGGTTGTGCCCTTCAATATGTTCAAGAAGTGTATGAGATGGAGATATCTTTAAATAGGACTTGCATGTTTTCTGACAGCAGCTCCATCGTTGAATGTCATTCTTCAGAGTTTTGTTCAAATAATACTTGTATCCATTAATAACACACAACTGCCAATTTTTTTCACTTAATATAAACTCCATTATAAATGCGATAAAACTGAACTGAACACTTTCAAAGATCAGGTTCAAATGAGCTAGAAAAATATGAGATCCAGGAATTTCCCAGGAAACCATAGAAAGTCCACCTCAGGTAGCTATGGGAAAGCCCACGTCAGGTGGCTTAGGAAAAACCCACCTCAGGTAGCCCGCATGCAATTTACCGTCCCGCGGGTAGACCCAGGTAGTCCCGCACGCATTTTACCAACTCCGGCAGGGGGTCTCCTGTGACAGAATAGAAAAGCACCTTGCCATATCAAGGTTCAAATCTGGAACCTTGAGCACAGAGGTGTAGCACCTTAGTCACTGAGTTGACCCTGCCCCTTAGATGTAATAATAATCTTAAACAAATTAAAATATTAAATTAGATACTCATTTTTAGTAAGGGACCCTCAATATTGGCTGCAACAGGCCATCAAAATTATAATTTATTTCTTGAAAATGTTGGCAAATATGTGTATTCTCTTTTCATCATCATAATCCGCTACCAACCACTGAGCAGAGTGAGGTTCCTTTTAAATTGGAGAAAAGTGGAGTATGGTTAAGAGAAACAACCGATTATGTTGGTGTTATAAAGGTAATAGTGCCAACATTCCAACCAAATTTCAGCTCCTCATCAGGGCTTGGCTGTTTTTGTCAAAGTGTTCTATTTTTGTTGCTTTCTATTTTTTTGCTTTGCTTTTAAATTAAAATTATAAAAGTGTATGCCAAATCAAAATAAAACTCATCAGTTAATTTTTGAGTTCATATTAATTTTTGAAAATAATAATAAACTCTAAAAATATCTAATATCATAAGCAACATTAAATATTTCTAAAATATAATTAAAACGATGTAATTTAATTTTAAAAAATCCATAATGATGTATAGTGAAAATATTTAGTACAGTAGGTAGTTTTTTAATAGTGGGACCAGTTGTTTGTATTAATATACTTGACTAATAAAATAATTCATTTATTCTTATAAATGCAGAGAATGCGGATGTTAGTTCGTATAGAAGATGATGTACCAGCATTAAGAAGAAAAATGAAACAAGTGACGAAAGATGTCAGTTCATTATGATAGTGAGAAAAATATAGATCAGATTCAAATGTTAAATGAATCTACTAGATTGCTTTTTAATGTACTGTAATAAAGATGATGTTAGAATGAAGGAAAATCACATACAATTATGTACTTTTAATTAATTTGCAGGCCATTAAATAAATATAAAAGTTTTTAAAAAAAGAATTTGATAAAAAAAATATAATAAAATAAAAACCAAAAAAGCATATGTACTGTAAAAGACCTATAGAAAGAATGGAGCTATTAGTGCAGATATAGTATGCAGATGTATCCTTAATTAATCACATTTTCCAAAGATGAAATAAAAATTTTAATAGGTAATTAAAAGCTAGGTTGTGAAAGAAATAATTAGTTTTATCCCTTCAAATGGATGTTTGTGGTTATAAACTAGTAAGATTTCTTTTTATTACTGATGTTTGTTTTAAAACATAGTTTGTAAGTTTCCATAATATTTGTAAATACTTTCAAAGATAACATTTTAAGAATCATGACAGATTTTTTTATGAATTGTATATTATTTGGTAATGCTAATTTATATATATCCAAAAAATACTAAATGGCCTCCTAATTTACGATCTCTAGTAATATTAATGCATTAGAAATGGACTGTGTTCAATTTAGTTCTTTAATGGTTATTTTTGTGATCACAAATAGGCTTGAGCTCACAAAAGAGAGAACCATGTAATAATGTTTTTGAAGATTTTCTTTTTTAATATTGTGATCAGTTTAGTGAATTAAGAAGTGTATTGTTATTGTGAAATAAAGTGTTGTTTTTTCTTTTCCTATAAATGATATTTTACAAAACCATACACTTACATAAGATAAACTACTCCAAATTCAAGAATAACCAGTTTCAAATGATGAAATGAAATAAAGCATTAAGAAGAAACAATATATTTCCAAAAAGAAACAACAAATATATAAAAACATAACAAGAAAAACTGCTAACACAATTTAAATGTAAGCATTCCAGGTACTTCAAGTAAAAATATGATCATGGCTTAGGCATATATGAATAGGTACTAAGAATAGTTTCTAAATAAAAAGAACAGAACAATAATAATGGGAAAAGTTACACACAAACCAGAAATATTACTTAACTACTAATAATACAATATTTCATTGGGGACCAGAAAGCTATGAAGTTTTAACCCTGAAGAGGACCAAAAAAGTAGAGCCAAAATTATAACTGAATCATTTTTAAAACCAACTTATAGATTCTGTCCTTACTGATACCCAACTTAATATTACTTTAATTTACCATCACAGTCAACCATCCATCACTCTTAATTTAAAGCTTGATAACATACACAATAATTTATTATAATAAGAATAATAAGAATATTTTATTATTCTAAGCAACTAACTGACATGAAATATGCCCTCTTGCATGCTAGACAATAATAAATATAATTTGTAAACATATTTTTAAAATACATGTGAAATATTGGAAGAGAAATCAAACATGAAAACAATCGACTCTATAACTTGGAACGTATAACATTTCCATCAATTAGTATATAACTAGAAATGGAAATTTTCAGTCTATTAAACACTGTTATCTTAGAATAATGTTATATGGCACATTAAAAAAATTGTATTTATTTCTAAAATAAATCTAAATCTACAACACTGGAATGGTCAATTTAATCATTTTTACCATTACCTCACTTATCGTTCTTTTTTAGTACTTATAATAAAGAAAATTTTAAACTTTTCTTGTATTTATAATTACAAGTATGTTCAATTTCCATTATATTGAAATAAAAATATAAATCTATTATAATAAAAACATAAGGATTTCTTTGGTTCATATCAAGTAAACATTTGAGGACATAATATTGAATACATGATCAAGTAAAAAAGTATCAGAAATTAGAGAATTAATTAAATGATTAAATTTATTGATTGATTACTTTTTCCACTAGATAAAAGTGTCTATATATATATATATATAAAACTTTGGTTAACATAAGTCTTTTTTGTTCTCCATTTCATTAGAACTAAAATTCATGTGGTTATGGTAGTCAAATATTTCTTTGCAAGCTTTATTTTACTTTTAACACCAGAATATTTTTTTTTTTTTTTTTATTCAAATAATATCAAATAGATATATAATACCAGCAGTAATAATAAATTAATATAATTATATTTTTATGAAGCCTCAACAGGCAATATTATTATTGCTTTAGAAATATTTGTTTATCTTTATCATCATTGTTTTCAAACTTTGCAAAGAAAATTAAAATGAAAATACTTTAAAAATGCTTATTTTTCTATTCAAACGAATTTCTCTAACACAATTATTTACGACAATAAGAGAATCCAGAAGGGACACAGCTGAAGAAAAAGTGTTATTTTATTGGAACCTAAAATCCCCTAAAAGTTTTGGGTTCAAAAACAAAGGCATGAACATATTACATATTTATTCATTCAATTTTAAGTATTTTATAAGTTTAAAAAAAATATGCTTTATTACATTATTTAGCTTATATAAGCGAATAATGTAGTATTATAATTTTTATTGATCACTGGTATAACTTAATTATAAAAAATATAGGTAAATTTAAACAATCAATGTTATATTTTTTTATATGCTATGAAAAAAAAAAAAAAAATCAATATACTGAAATTTAACTAATTATTGACCAATTTTCTAATTATATCTCGTACCAATTAAGGTTTTAATATTACTAGCAGCATTATTACAGAACTTTCTATTATTAATCAAGGCTTAGGTTGTAAGAATAAAAACAATCAAATTTTACATATTCCTAAAAGAAAATAGAACATTAGAATCACACCAAAAATTTAAATTAAAAAAATTTATAGTGACTACAGTTATTAATTTGATTGTTTTTGAATCGTGATTTAAAAATAACTAAGGACTAAAATTGCTAAATATTCTTTCTAAACAGGTTTAAATGTAATGCTTAAGTTACGTTAGATATACAAATGGAAGACAATTGAAGGGTAATCTAGGTGCATTAAACAAAAATTGATAGTAAAAATATCAATTATTAAAAGTCAAACACAAATCTTATTATATAAAAACAATTGAGAGAAATCATTAGAAAATAACAATGAACAATAACATCTTGTCCCAAATTTTAAATTTTTTCTAACACTGAAACATTTCATCCCATGATTAAAATTTACCAAAATACTAAAAGTTTATTTAATTGTAATTAAAAATATATATATGTGCTAATTTATTTATACCCTTACAAAAAACCATTTAAAAAAATTAATTACTCCAAAGACTTAACATTTCTAATTCTACAGTAATATATAAATAATTACTTTGTATCCCCTTGTAAATAATTTCAAGTAAAGATTACTAAATTTTTAGAAACTTTTATGCAATACAAATAGTTAAAAGTACTTTTCACAAATAAATTTACTTTAATCATGGGTGCCCAGTTATTTTCCTATTATTACTGCATGTGAGCATAAAAATTTATAAAAAAAGTCAACCATAACCATTAAAAATAAAAATAAAACAATATAATGAGATATGTGCTTTGTAAATAATTTTAATATAAAATATTTCAACTACTAATAATTATTTTAATTTGTTACAAATCTAATATTTTATAATACTTTGACTTGTAAATAATCCATTTTTTTTTAATTGTAAAAATATATTTACCACAATGGAAGACTAATATCAGTACTTTTCTTACAAGGAAGCAATGATTGCATTAAATTATTAGGACTAAAGTGATAGCTGGAACTAATTAATATGGATATACAGTAGAACTTTCCTTCAATGCAAATTTCAATGAAGTCGTAATTATAAATTATATCTATCTCCCATTTTCCATACTAACAAATCAACAAGTCGATTATACTGCTGACAAAGAACTGATGTTTTAGAGAAATAATTGAATGAATTAGATTTAGAGACACAGTCTTAAATTAAAAGATGGATTTTTTTTTTTAAATTAAATAATAAAAAACTATTAAATAAAAAGTTCTTCCTTCTTGTTGAACAGGACTCAAGAATTTTTATTGTTTTATATTTCAAAATCAATACTCTATATAATCAACAAATTAAAAATACAAAAAACATTTCAGTTAAAAATTATTTTAAAAACAATTTCTTTAAATAATTTCGACCCGGATTTTTTTCACCATTAGTAGTTTAATTTTTTCTTTTCTTTTATTTACACATTCACATATTTCTAATAATTATAAATTTCTCTTTCAAACTAGTGAAAAGCCACAATGTTTAGTTCCCTGATTTAGGATGTTAAAAAAACTCTCATATGAAAGCAGTAAGAAAAATATGTAGAACCAGCTCCAACTAAAGAGGTAATTATAACATCAATATCCATTATCCATAAATTTAATTTTGGCATAAATATAAATTTGATAACATAATAAATTTGTATCCAAACATAATGGATATCTAATGATGAATGTAATATACATAGATATATATTGCTATATCAATAAGTAAATTAATAATATTAATGTAATTGTAACTACTATATTCAATTACTTATAATGAACTGTAAACAACGAAAATAGCAATTTATGGTAAGGTATAACAAACAGTTTTATAAATCACCAAAGCACAAATATTTTACATTAACAAATTCTTCAATTCCATGATGTGAGCCTTCCCGGCCCAAACCTGATTCTTTAATACCACCAAATGCAGCTTCAGCTGTAGAAATTATTCCTTCATTTATACCAACCATACCAACTTGAATTTTCTTTGAAACTCGAAATATTTGAGAAATATCTTTTGAGTAGAAATAGCCAGCTAAACCTGAATTAGTTTCATTAGCTACTTTTATTGCCTCATTTTCATCTGAAAACCTAATAACAAGTTGATTGTTAGTAACATAAGCAATAAATACCACCTTAAGATTTATGAAAGTAAATTAGAAGAAGACCAAAATAAGTTGCTCTTATTTTCAATTTGAAATCAAAATGAAACTAAGCTCTTAGTATCTAAAAATAAAACAAAATACAGTCCAAAAAGTTAGGCCACTTCTAACTTCAATGATGAATAATTACCAAGTTCCAAAATAAAATAAAAAATCAAAATAAGTAAGTACATTGTAATGGAAATATATACAGTTTATTACTTGGAAATAGTTATGTGATGATATAAAGGGAATAAGTTTAAGTCTGATATAAATACAGAAAATCAGGTGACCCATAAAAATACTCAAAGGTTTTAAAGAAATTTGCTGTCCCATGAATTATATGGATAGGGAAAACTTCTTCTAAGGGATCTTCTGGCTGTTGTTTCTACCTCCAGTACTGTTTCAGCTATTATCCAGTACAACAATGTACTTGTCTCGTGATTGTTTTTATTTAATTTTATGCCACTTTTTAATCATGTGCTACAGCATCAATTTTCAATTTACTTCCTATCCATTTTTATTGTTTTTAATTATTCAAGTTACTTTTGTTTCAAAAAGTATTTATTTTTACAGGATTTTTTTTTCCGAGTTAAACTATTTTTTATACCTCAAAAAGTAAAAGAAAAAAATGTATTTTATATTCTGTTTATTAAATTGATATATCAGATTATCAAGCATCAAAACTAATTTAAAAATCAATTTAAGCAAGAAAAAGTAAAAGGATTTTTTTATTTTTTTTTTTATGGGTGATGTTTGATATAAAATCAAGTAGTCAAAGAGTTAAAACGTAGAAAGTTAAAAAACATTTAATGATATGCATCTCACATTCAATGATTTAAATAGTGATGAAAACATATTTGCATATCATTATATATTTGCAATCATTAATAAAATTTACATTGGCAAATGATTCCGTATAAAATTAAAATATATTTTATAATCGTTAAATTACTGAAAATTCAAAATCAGGCTCTTTATCAGAACTTACTTAGTGCAACTTATCACAGGCCCAAAAATTTCCTCATTATAACAAATCATATCTGGACTAATATTAGTCAAAACTGTTGGCTCATAGAAAAGTTCACCAACATCAGAGGCTCTTTTCCCACCAATATGAACTTTGGCTCCCTTTTTAATGGCATCTTGTACAATGTTATCTATCTATAATAAGAAATACAAACATTAATTAATAAGAATTTCCTCTTTATATTAATGATACATTGTGAGTTTATTGCAATGATTCATTAAAAATAATATTTGAGAAAGCTAATTAATAAAAATTTAGATAATTTTTTTCTTTGTAAAATAATGACATTTTGAATTTATTTGACTTATTTCTGACATATCATAGTATTTTATGATATCATAAAACCACTGGTTTCTTGCCATATTCTGTCTTATATTTCTAGAACTCCTTCCATAGAGCTTTTAAAAGTTCTCAATTTTCTTCCAGCTGCTGCTCATTTCTAATCATTTTCAAGCGATCTATTCAATTCCTTCTTAACAAGGTGCGATAAAATTTGCAGTTTAAGTAGCTTTCTGATCTATCTAGCCGTTTTGCTCAATATTCCAATAAAATTGTTTTTAATGGGTGTTTGCAGTGTTACAGTCAGGTTGAAGCATCACATTGATATAATAACAACATACATATTTTATTAAAAAAATTAAATGAAAAGACTACTTACCTTTTTTAACTGGGTTTTGTTGATCAGAGGACCAATCTGCATTTTCCCAGTAGAATTTGAATCAAATGTAATATTTTCTTTGATGTATCTTGTTATTGCATTGACAAAGTCATCAAATACTGCATTTTCAATCAAAAATCTATTAGGGCTAACACAGGTCTGCAATGAAGAATAATACATTCAATAGTTTGTAAATTAAGTTTTAAAAACTATGATTCATGAACTTATACATTTTAATTTATATATTTCTTTTTAGAGTTGTTTAATAGTGATTCTTGGATAACATCAGTTTTATGTGATACTGATATAGTTTACAATGCTAACCTTTAGGATGATCCGTCCTTCTAGCACTTCAAAGAGTAAATTAACCCTTTAAACCACATAAAAAATATATAACAGAATAAACTGGGACCTAACTAAAATCATTATTATTCTAAAAAGTCAACTTCATAAAATAATTTTATAGTTAAATTAGATTAGAAATAATGGACCTATTTATTCTAATTTTTATTTTAAATATTTTGCTTATATATGTATTCATTTTTTACTTTTTTAGGCTATTTTATATCATTCCTATTAAAATAAAGTTTTTAAATATTGTGATAGCATTAAAACCAAAAAGCATGTTATTTTTTTTTAAATATTTTAGCTTTATCTGTAAGTCCAACCCGGGTCTCCCGCATAACATTTTTATTAAAATTTACATAATTAAGCCCATACCTACCATATGATATGCAACAGAACGTATACAAAAATAAGTATAAACATACGAGTTTATGAATAATCGATTTTAACACAAACAAAATGATTAAAATATTAAAATAATGTTATTAAACCAATACCTGTCCACAGTTTCTGAACTTGGCACTAACTGCACCTAAAACTGCTTTTGCTAAATCAGCACTTTTGAACACGATGAAGGGAGCATTACCACCCAATTCTAAGGCAATTCTTTTAACACTACTTGAACATTGCTTGTATAACAGCTTACCAACAGCAGTAGAACCTAGGAGCAAAATTATAATTTTAAGTTTGCAATTGACAAAGCTTTATGAATTACAGTTTTATTTGCAAAACATCAAACCTAAAAATAAAAGTATGATTCTAAATTCAATATACAACAATTGATTACTGTTGAAAAATTCTGCGTTAAAAGTCTTATATTATTCAAATTGCAGTTAATTATGAACAGGTGGTGCTGATAATTTAAACCATTAGAGTAACTCATATGACTTACATTTAGCATAAATGCCAAATGAAAGCCGAACAAATAGCTCATTTTACAGAAATAAGTCACATTGATATTACATGTTTAATAATTCACAAACCATTCAGCAATTGATAACATGTGATTAGATAACAATCTTGAGAAATGGGATTAATGCACCACTACAGAATTTTGAATATGATGTGCTTTAACTCCCCCTAATATGCTCTAACAATCTCATAAACACGACAGTCTAAGACTAAAAAACAAAAAAAAAAGGAAAATTAAAAAACGATAAGATCAACAAAAGATATGAAATATCAGAACTGCATACAAGCTTGTTATATATACTATAGCATACCAGCATAGTTGCTAATTGTCATTATACTAAAATTTCCATTATACATGAAATTTATTTTAAACCAAACTGAATCATCATATTCTAACTGGCCTTCTTAAACTGAAGCATATTTTAATAATTAAATGAGGTTAGAGTGTTAATTTATAGTTTGCATTATGAAAACAAAACAAGCTACAATTAATAATAATAATTTCTAGAACAACTTTTAAACATTATTCACCATCATCATCCATAGCTCAATAATTTATTCCTGAGTTTTGGCAGCCACAAGTGTCCTCTTACCTTCTTGATCCGAAGCAGATGTCAAACAGTTCCAGATACCCAGGTTTCTAGTGTTACTGCTAGTTGACCCAGTATAGTCATGGTCAGCCTCTTCATCTCATCCCCTCTGGCTGTAGCAAAAAAATCTTTTGTTTTGATTTTTAGTCCATCCTAACCAAATGTCCGGCCCCATACAATCTGGCCAGCTAAAAATGGTGGACTATATCAGGTTCATTGCATAGCAATGGTAGGTTTTCCCTTATTTTGCAGTCGTCATTATTGATCTTCCTTAAGGGGACCATACTTTCTTCTTAATATTTTCCTCTCAAATACTAAAATTTGCCTTTTTATTTATTAAGTGAAGGGCCAATCTCTGTTTCATAGGTCAGAACTGGACGTGTTAATGTCTTGTAGAAAAGAATCTTGGTCATATAAATTCGTGCCTGGTCCTCTTCTTTCTAGGGTGTCCCTGAACGTGTTCAGTTCATCCATCCAGTAGACCTGCTCTACGCTTCTAATCTTCCTATTCTTACCTTTTCATTGGCTTATATCCTTTCCTTCTATCATTCACATTTTGGAAGAATTTCTATATACTTTTGCCTTGTTCTTCGACCTCTTACTTTATGAACATTTGATATTCTAGCTCTTAACACGTTAAGTGCGGATGGCAAAAAGGTGGCCCATCCACAAGTGCGGCACAGGGTCAATCGACCCCATAGTGCAACTATCCACAAGTGCGTCACGGGGTTAATTGACCCTGTACTCATATCTCCATTTAAAACGCTAAAACCTCTCGGAAAATGAACTAAATTGGTATAATTGAATATTTTCCTACTGTTTGGACATCAACAAATATATGATTGGTCGGTAAGCCAATTCTTTTCTTATTTGGACATCCTAAATTGGTAGAAAGACTTTTGACTTAATGTCACAGCTGGCACAGCTTTCCCTAATTTGGCATAAAAAATATCTTTGTCTCAATTGGCAGTAGTTTCGGAGGGGACGAAAAAAATAAATTAGCTATAATTAAAGAATTGACCTTTTCCATATTATTAGTATCATTTAATGCTTTACAACGTTAAGTGTAAATCGATTCTCTATTTTAGATAGAAGTATACATTAATTATTATCTTACCTGTAAAAGTTATAACTCCTACTTTAGGGTTTTCACACAGTAACTGACCAACACTAGCAGCATTGCTACGATCACATGGAACAACATTAAGGACTCCAGCTGGGATGCCTAAAAAAAAAAAATAAATAAAAATAAATAAATAAAAAGTATAATTGTCCAATTTAATTATTTTGATTATCGTTAACAAACGGTAAAACTCACTGAGGGTTGTTGAATCACTCTAGTAGTTAAAACCTTAAGTATTACAACTAATGCAGGAAATATTAGTTTAGAAATAATCAAACTGCCCTAGTCAGAGGAGAGAAGCCGAAATTTATTATAATAAATGTTTATGACAAACGAATCAGGAAAATAAATTATAAATTTACTTTAATTCTAATAATACAATTTACTAAGAACAAACCTGCTTTTTCAGCACATTGCATTAAAGCTAACGCTGTAAGTGGTGTATCTTCTGCAGGCTTAATAACACAAGTACACCCAGCAGCTAAAGCAGCTCCAGCTTTACGAGTTATCATAGCTAAAGGGAAGTTCCACTGAAACAATGGGAAAAAAATGCAAATATACGTGGTGAATCCAATAAAAATCTAAGCAATGGAGGTAGTTATTGAAAAGCAAACGGATAAGGATCCTTTCGTCAATGGCATTCCTAGACGACTTGGGGCCTGGATGACTATATTTTTGAGGGCCAAAAAAAGTAATGAGTAGGGGGCCAATTATAGTGGAGGTGGTTTCCAACCTTTATGGGTCCTCTTATCAATTGATGACCAGGTATCCGAGCCTAAGGTGGAGGGTCTGAACCTTCAAGGGGGTACCTTGAAAATTTAGGCATAGACGAAAAAATAAAAAATAAATAAATATGGGACAGTTTCAATAATTTATATAACTGATAAGTATGTACTAAAATATCTTCCTCAACTATAAATACACATCTTTACCATTTTTTTTTTCTTCCAAAAACTTTCACTATACACAGATAAATGGCACTTCACATTACCAATAGTTTCCCAAACAAAAGAATGAACAGAATCACCTGTCATTTGATGGATTAGTAATTGAAAATAAGAGGATGATCCAGTATGATATAATCTGCATAAGAAAAAATCTTAAGGAAGAGAATTCTAGTGAATAGAGAATATTTCATCAGATATAGCTCAACACCATCGGCTTTTATAGACCATTCAAATAATCGTCAGGAAAAACTCGAAAAATCCAGGGCATTGAAAAATATCTTCCTGTAACCAAAGCGGTAGGTATGTTTTGCCATAAAATTTCGCTTGGCTGGTCACTGTCAAAGAACCTATAGAAGATTTGAATGAAGAACCATAAATTTGAATCTTGCCCATTTCAACCTTAAATATTGATACTTTTCATTATTTTTCATTTATTAGACAACATATGTAAGCTTGTAAGTGTTTCGTAAAGTAATTTCCAAAATATATGGCTTGTAACAATTGTTTTTGTTCCATAATCATGAGAAACCTGTGGCGGCATCAGCCACAAGTGATTATTTTGTTTGTTAAAATTAAACATTATTTAAAAATTAAAACAAAATCAAAAGTTATTTATTTAATATAAATGTTGCAATATTGCCTACAAACATGTGTTTAATATATATAATTGTTGTAATAAAAAAACAGATGTTTTATAAAAAAATAGAATAATGTCTAGTTATGTTTTGTGAATTGTTTTTCAATAAAAGTTCTTATTTTGTTGTAGTGAGTTTTAATTAATGTTAATGTTTTTTTCTTTTTTTTTTTTTTTTTTTTTTTTTTTTTTTTTTTTTTTTTAATGTTAATGTTTAAAAACCACTACAATTGGTGACCCCTGACTTGTTTGTGAGTTTTTTTTTTAGGCATACGAATAAATATGTTTTAACATCGATGTTTTAGTTATAACAATGATGTTTTTAATATAGATTTTTTCGACAAATAAAAATATGAAAAAAAACAAATATACTTTAACATCGATGTTTTGACAATAACATCGAAGTTTTTCAGAAAAACTAATATCTTTTAACATCGATACTTTATCATTACCAACCTTGTTTTTAACATCGATGTTTTAGATAAAAACAAGTATACTGTAACATCTATGTTTTGACAATAACATCGATGTTTTTAACAGAAACAAAGCTGTTAATAACATTGATGTTTTTAACAAAAACAAAGCTGTTAATAACATCGATGTTTTAACAAAAACAAGTATACTTTAACATCTATGTTTCGACAATAACATCGATGATTTTAAGAGAAACAAAGCTGTTAATAACTTCGATGTTTTTAACAAAAACAAAGCTGTTAATAACATCGATGTTATGGACTAAAACAAATTTATTTTAAAATCGATGTTTTTAACAAAAACAAGTATACTTTAACATCTATGTTTTGACAATAACATCCATGTTATGGACAAAAACAATTTTTTTTTAACATCGATGTTTTTTAACAAAAACAAGTATACTTTAACATCTTTGTTTTGACAATCAGATCGATGTTTTGACATTAACATCGATTTTTTTAAGAGAAATAAAGCTGTTAATAACATCGATGTTTTTAACAAAACCAAATCTGTCAATAACATCGATGTTATGGACAAAAACAAAATTTTTTTTAACATCGATGTTTTTAACAAAAACAAGGATACTTTACCATCTTTGTTTTGACAATAACATCGATGTTGTGGATAAATATACTAAACTCTATGTTATGGGCAAAAACAAATTTGTTTTAACATCGATGTTTTGACGATAACATCGATGCTTTAGACAAAAAACAACAATATATATATATATATATATATATATATATATATATATATATATATATATATATATATATATATATATATATATATTCTTAACATCGATGTTTTAGTTAAAACAAAGATGCTTTAGCATTAACAAATTTGTTTTCGACATCGATGTTTTGGATAAATATGTATTAACATCGATGTTATGTACAAAAACAAATTTTTTTTAACATCGATGTTTTTAACAAAAACAAAGCTGTTAATAACATCGATGTTTTTAACAAAAACAAGTATACTTTAACATATGTGTTTTGACAATAACATCGATGTTTTTAACAGAAACAAAGCTGTTAATAACATCGATGATATGGACTAAAACAATTTTTTTTTAACATCGATGTTTTTAACAAATGCAAGTATACTTTAAACAATAACATCGATGTTATGGACAAAAACAATTTTTTGAAAATAACAAAGGTGTTTTCAACGTCAATGTTATGTACACAAATAAATTTGTTTTAACGTCGACGTTTTAAACATAAAAAAGTATACTTTAACATCTATGTTTTGACAATAACATCGATGATTTGACAATAACTTTAAAGTTTTTGAGAAAAACAAATATGTTTTACAATCGATGTTTTTAACCAAATCAAATATAGTTTAATACAGTAGAACCTCCATTACCCGGGGTAATGATGGGTATGGGGGTCCACGGATAATTGAAAATCCCGGATAATCGAATTAAAATATTTTATTGACTTAATGTAATAGAAAAAAAGGTTAAAAAATCACTTATAAGGTATAATCACTTTTATTAACAAACGAACGTTTTATACACATTAAATTAAAATACACAAAAATAACAAAAAAAGTAAATGTGTGATTTTATATATTATGGGCCGAAGACGATACGAAGTCGAAAATGTCTTTTTTCTTCTTAGTTATATATTTAATTAATAATTAAAATAGTTAATTTCTCTTCAAGGTTCAAAACGACACGTTTCTTTTTTCCGACATTTGCTACTTCGTAAGTATTTAAATCGAGACTAAATTACAACTGACAATATTTTGTTTTGTAGCCAAACAGACCAGATTAGGAGTTTCCTGGAAAGACTTGAAAATAATACCGTTCCTAGATTAGGAATTGGAGTATTAGATACCGGAAACATCTCATAATACAATACTCGCTTTCTGTGTTTTTCCATTTATTGTTTTATTTCATACTAGATAGTTAACCATTATCTAATCGTTGAATATTTACGTATAAGTTGTTTTTAAATATTATACATGCAAAATAAATGGCATACAAAAAAAAAAAAAAGCTTATTAACAAAAAATTTTGGCTCCTCGGCACCCTGGTTAATTGGATCCCCGGTTAATCGAGGCCCGGATAATGGAGGTTCTACTGTATTGATGTTTTGACAGTAACATCGATATTTTGACAATAACATCGATGTTTTGGATTAATATGTATTAACATCGATGTTTTGGATAAATATGTCTTAACATCGATATTTCGAACAACAACAAAGTTGTATTTAACATCTATGTTTTGGACAAAACAAATCTGTTTTAACGTCGATGTTTTAAACAAAAACAACTATAATTTAACATTGATATTTTGACTATGACATCGATTTCTTTGAGAAAAACCAATATGTTTTACATCGATTTTTTGGATAAAAACAGATTAGTTTTAACAGTAAACCGGCTGTTATCATCATCGATGTTTTTGACAAAAACAAATATCTTATAACATCGATGTTTGGGACAAAAACAAAGTTTTATTTAACATCTACGTTTTGGCAATATCAAAGTTGTCTTTAACAACGATGTTTTAACAATAACAAAGCTGTTATGAACATTGATATTTTTAACGAAAAAAATATATTTTAACATCGATGTTTTAAACAAAAACAAGTATACTTTTACATTGATGTTTTTAGAATACCATCGATATTCCGGGGAAAATCAAATAGGTTTTAATATCGATTTTTTGAACAAAAACAATGTTATATTTCGCATCGATGTTTGGATAATAACAAAGTTGTTTATAACAGAAACGAATAAGTTGTAACATCGATGTTTTTGTTAAAACATATTTGGTTTTGTCCTAAACATCGATGTTATTGTTAAAACTTAGCTGTTCTTGTCCAAAACATTGATGTTAAAATATATATGCTTTTGTCCAAAAAATCTATGTTAAAAACTACAGTGTTATTGTAAAAACATATTTGTTTTTGTTCAAAAAATCGGTATAACAAAGATGATTTTAATATAGATGTTTTTAACAAAAATAAATATGTTTTAACATCGATGTTATTGTCTAAACATAGCTGTTAAAGTATACTTGTTTTTGTTAAAAACATCGATGTTAAAACAAATTTGTTTTAGTCCATAACATCGATGTTATAAACAGCTTTGTTTTTGTTAAAAACATTGATGTTTAAGTATACTTGTTTTTGTTAAAAACATCGATGTTAAAAAAAATTTGTTTTAGTTCATAACATCGATGTTATTAACAGCTTTGTTTTTGTTAAAAACATCGATGTTATTAACAGCTTTGTTTTTGTTAAAAACATTGATGTTATTATCAAAACATCGATGTTAAATGATCCAGTTTTTGTCCATAACATCGATGTTTATAAATATTTATCCAAAACATCGATGTTTTAGGTATAACAAAAATGATTTTAGCATCGATATTTTCTACAAAAATAAAAATATTTTAACATCGATGTTTAAGGTATAACAAATATGTTTTTAAAATAGATGTTTTTAACAAAAATAAATATGTTTTAACATCGATGTTTTAGGTATAACAAAGATGTTTTTAACAAAAATAAATATGTTTTAACATCAATGTTATTGTCTAAACATAGCTGTTAAAGTATACTTGTTTTTGTTAAAAACATCGATGTTAAAACAAATTTGTTTTTGTCCATAACATCGATGTTATCAACAGCTTTGTTTTTCTTAAAAATATCGATGTTATTGTCAAAACATCGACGTTAAATGATAATTGTTTTTGTTAAAAACATCGATGTTAAAAAAAATTTGTTTTTGTCCATAACATCGATGTTAATACATATTTATCCAAAACATCGATGTTATTGTAAAACATAGATGTTAAAGTATACTTGTTTTTGTTAAAAACATCGATGTTAAAAAAAAAATTGTTTTAGTCCATAACATCGATGTTTTGTAACAGCTTTGTTTTTGTTAAAAACATCGATGTTATTAACAGCTTTGTTTTTGTTAAAAACATCGATGTTATTAACAGCTTTGTTTTTGTTAAAAACATCGATGTTATTATCAAAACTTTTGTTAATAACATCGATGTTAAAAAAAATTTGTTTTAGTCCATATCACCGATGTTATTAACAGCTTTGTTTTTGTCCATAACATCGATGTTAATATACATTTATCCAAAACATCTATGTTATTGTCAAAACGTAGATGTTAAAGTACACTTGTTTTGTTTAAAACATCGATGTTAATACATATTAATCCAAAACATCGATGTTATTGTCAAAACATAGATGTTAAAGTATACTTGTTTTTGTTAAAAACATCGATGTTAAAAAAAAAATTTTTTTAGTCCATAACATCGATGTTTTGTAACAGCTTTGTTTTTGTTAAAAACATCGATGTTATTAACAGCTTTGTTTTTGATAAAAACATCGATGTTATTTTCAAAACTTTTGTTAATAACATCGATGTTAAAAAAAATTTGTTTTAGTCCATATCACCGATGTTATTAACAGCTTTGTTTTTGTCCATAACATCGATGTTAATATACATTTATCCAAAACATCGATGTTATTGTCAAAACGTAGATGTTAAAGTACACTTGTTTTAGTTTAAAACATCGATGTTAATATATATTAATCCAAAACATCGATGTTATTGTCAAAACATAGATGTTGAAGGATACTTGTTTTTATTAAAAACATCGATGTTAAAACAAAGTTGTTTTTGTCTATAACATCGATGTTAATACATATTTATCCAAAACATCGATGTTATTGTCAAAACATAGATGTTAAAGTATACTTGTTTTTGTTAAAAACATCGATGTTAACAAAAATTTGTTTTAGTCTATAACATCAATGTTATTAACAGCTTTATTTTTGTTAAAAACATCGAAGTTATTATCAGCTTCGTTTCTGTTAAAATCATCGATGTAATTTTCAAAACATCGATGTTATTAACAGTTTTGTTAATGATAAAGTATCGATGTTAAAAGATATTAGTTTTTCTCAAAAACTTTGATGTTATTGTTAAAACATCGATGTTAAAGTATATTTGTTTTTTTCCAAAGCATCGATGTTAAAACATATTTTTATTTGTCGAAAAAATCTATATTAAAAACATCATTGTTATAACTAAAACATCGATCTTAAAAAAAATTTGTTTTGGTTCATAACACCCCTTTTAATAAATATTTATCCAATACATCGATGTTATTGTCAAAACATAGATGTTAAAGTATACTTGTTTTTTATTAAAACATCGATGTTAAAAAAAATTTGTTTTAGTCCATAACATCGATGCTATTAACAGTTTTGTTTTTGTTAAAAACATCGATGCTATCAACAGCTTTGTTTTTGTTAAAAATATCGATGTTATTGTAAAAACTTCGACGTTAAATGATACTTGTTTTTGTTAAAAACATCGATGTTAAAAAAAAATTGTTTTTGTCTATAACATCGATGTTAATACATATTTATCCAAAACATCGATGTTATTGTCAAAACATAGATGTTAAAGTATACTTGTTTTTGTTAAAAACATCGATGTTAAAAAAAATTTGTTTTAGTCCATAACACCGATGTTATTAACAGCTTTGTTTTTGTCCATAATATCGATGTTAATACACATTTATCCAAAACATCGATGTTATTGTTAAAACGTAGATGTTAAATTATACTTGTATTTGATAAAAACATCGATGTTAAAAAAAAATTGTTTTAGTCCATAACATCGTTGTTATTAACAGCTTTGATTTTGTTAAAAACATCGATGTTAATACATATTAATCCAAAACATCGATGTTATTGTCAAAACATAGATGTTGAAGGATACTTGTTTTTGTTAAAAACATCGATGTTAAAGTATACTTGTTTTTGTTAAAAACACCAATGTTAAAATAAAATTGTTTTTATCCATAACATCGATGTTATTGTCAAAACATCAATATTAAGATATACTTGGTTTTCTTCAAAACAAGTTTGTTAATGGTAAAGCATCGATGTTAAAAACATCTTTGTTTTAGCTAAAACATCGATGTTAAGAATATATATATATATATATATATATATATATATATATATATATATATATTGTTGTTTTTTTACTAAGCATCGATGTTAAAATATATTTGTTTCGGCAAAAGCATCGATGTTAATAATAGGCGGGATACTGTTAAAACAAATTTGTTTTTCTCCAAAACATCGATGTTTTAAAATATTTATTTTTGTCCAAAACTAATTTGTTATGGTTAAAGCATCGATGTTTAAAACACCTTTGTTATTATCAAGACATATATGTTAAATACAACTTTGTTTTTGTCCAAAACATCGATGATAATAACAGCCGGGTTATTGTCTGTTAACATCGATATTTTGACAATAACTTCGATGTTTTGGACATAAACAAATATGATGTAACATCGATGTTATTGTCAAAACATGTCAAAAAAAATCGAATTTTTTATGCATTAAATATGAAAAATAAAATGCTTTACACTTTAACATCGATTTAATTACGTTTGGGCACTAATATGTTAATTTTTAATGACTGTATAAATTAAAAAACATCGATGTTCTTGAACATCGATGTTTTGTGGTCGATGTTTAATCGACATCGATGTTTTGATTGCAAAAACATCGATGTTCAAAACATCGATGTTTTGCCTTCGATGTCGCATCTCTAATAAGGACTATCGTGTATTCAGACAAAAACACTCCACGAAATGTTCACGTACTCTACCTAATGAAGACGTTATGCACATGCTGTTGGCGACATCTGATCCTTACTTAAGCAGTGTTCGAACACTACCAAAAAAATCTGATTACGACTTAAACGAAGAAGTAAAATCTTTGTGTTGTGAAAATATGTAAACGTTTCCTTTTAATAATTTTTATCTCTTTTTTATTCAAAATAACATAAGTAATGTTGCTGTTTTTTAAAATATATTATAGATAGACAAAACGTGTTTATTATTTTCTGAATATCGTTGAAGTTAATAAATAAATTATCTTCTATCCTACCAAATATAAATTTCCTTAATCATTATTTCATTAACTGTGTACTACATTAATTGTGTCAAAATCCGAAATATGATTTATAAAAATTGAGTGATTTTTCGTTGAACTTTTTTTGTTGTCTTACTCTATCCAGAAATAAAATATTGGTTTGTAAGAGCAAATAAACTTGATAAAATTCTCAACTTTCTAAGCGAATTCATTAAAATCAATTTTTTTCCGAATTTCCGTTATGTTGAATCACTTTTTCTTAAGAAATTGCGGTTTTGAAACGTATTAATGTTCATTTCTTTGTTTTATTCTAGCAATTCTATTATCATAAAACAATTTTAACAAATTGCCAACATCCTTATCCTTATATATATAAAAATCTCGTGTCCCGATGTTTGTCTCTCTATTTCTCAGAAACAACTCATCCGATTTTAATGAAATTTGGCTCAATGTATATAGTTTTGGCCAACTTACCGGACCGGATAGTTTTTAACTTGATTAGTGATCAAAATAATTCTTATATAGCGAATTATTGCAAATACAGTAGGTCGTGTTTCGATTTATTAACATGGCGTCATACGTTTGGGCACTAATATGTTAATGTTTAATGACTGTATAAATTAAAAAACATCGATGTTCTTGAACATCGATGTTTTGTGGTCGATGTTTAATCGACATCGATGTTTTGATTGCAAAAACATCGATGTTCAAAACATCGATGTTTTGCCTTCGATGTCGCATCTCTACTACAAACCCTACATGTCCAAAAAAAAAAATATTTTTCAGGTCCATATAATGAACATTGATTTATCAAATCATGAATAATGTATTCTAGGTAGGAATATATGTTTAGAGAAAATAATTTAATTTAAGGAAATCTCTTAATACAAATGCAGAAACGTTTTTTTCCCTTTTCCAATAATTTGAACTTGTGGTCATGTCGGGTTTTTCAAACGACTGATTCAATTTTAGTAATAATTAACAAACTTAATATAACATAAATTTTATCTCCTAGACTAAAGAAAAAATAACTAAAGAAATAAAACTAACAACTAAAGAAATGAAAAGAATTATTAAAAACAAATTTTAAATTAAAAATATTAATAAACTATAAAACAAAATAAATGATCATTATGGAAAATATTCTCCAGTGTGCAATTATTTGTAATTAATAAACAATTGAAATACTATTTTGCAAATACTAAAAGGAATGAATAATGATATAATAATCATTAATATTATTTAATAATATTTTGAAGAATTGATCTTAAAAGGTTTGTACCATACTATAAAATGTTAAAAGTTATATGAAGAATAACATAAAATGTTTGCCATCACCTAACGATTGAACATGGGTATAAACATAAATACGCAGATGTTCCAAATGTACCATGTTGTTATTTACAATGTACCATTCACAACTGTTAATGCCATAATATATAAGTTATAAAAACCTTTTTTTAATGTAAAAGGTTATAATGACCTCTAAAGGACCAGGCATATTTGGTAGTTACAACCAATCTGACGACATTCATACAACAATAAGTTTTGAGAATCATGATTCCATCATCATTCATCACTATAACCATGATACGCTTCACAAATAATATCTTCATAAATGATATCCAGTTTATATGTTCGGGAGCAGCAGCAATTCTCTGAAATGATTGATAGTTGATACTACAGGAGACTGATACACCATGAGTTGTAGTGCAAGAAAGAAGTGTATATACAGTTTGCTTAAAACTAGCCGAATTGAAAAGCCTGAAAAGTCACTATCTTAAATTTTATAACATAATTTAATAAGATTTTATTATTTTGTTCCTTTAAGTCAATTATAGTCCAATTTTTAATCTATGATCAATAACTATTAAAAATAATTTTATATACCAATAAAATATTTTATTAATAAATTAAATTTAATTCATATTAACTAAAATGTAACTTACAGGAGTTATTAGAGCTGCAACTCCAACTGGTTGCTTGATGTGCATTAGTTCTCTGGTAGATATAGGTGAAGACAAAATTTCTCCCTGAAATAAAGGCTATATTAAATATCAATGATCCCAGATATTTTTTAATTGAATATTAATTTTTAAAAATTGACTAATTATCTTAGATTTTATAAATATCTAGTTCAATTGTACCAAAGCAACTGCAAATAGGTAGATAGATTTTAAATAGATTACAAAGGTACAAATCATGGTGTCAAGATATTAGTAAATAATTTTTTTAGTGTCCTTCGTGCATATGTTCAGCATTCAAGGTGTAGCAGCATAGCAACATATGTTTTGAAATAATAGTGTTCAGTAACCAACATTCATTCAAGCCTTACAGTCGAGCTGGGTTAGGTATTATTGCCAGAGATTATAAACTAATGTACTCATTAATAACATAAAAAAATATTTTCCCATGAAAAATAAAAATTTGTTTATTGCAAACAGTTTGCAGTATCAACAAAATTGTGATAACTTCAACAAGACTCCACCTATTCATATGAATAGGTTTATTTATTTATTTTTTTTTTTTTTTGGCTCTAAGACTTGCCACCTAAGTCCTATTTGGCAAATATTCTTATATTTATTTAGAAGTTATATGTTTGAAACAGTAGTTAATCAGATGTTTAATGTTATCAGATGTAGTTAATTAGATTTACTAATGTTAAATTTGGAGAAAATGCTGAGGGGTTATAAATTTTTTATAAATTTTTCTATGAATGGCAAGGAAAAAAATTCTTCAGAGAAATTAGGTCCACATGTTTGTAAATGTTTGGATTATTATAAAAATTCTTATTGATGGTATTTCAAAGACCCCCAAAACTAATCTGGCTAGTTTTGAAAAACAATAAAAACAACAATGACAAATCTATTGGTATATAATAACCCAAAAATTTATTTAGTGTAAAGGCAGAAAATGATAATTAAAAAAAAATGATAAAAACATATATATATATATATATATATATATATATATATATATATATATATATACATATATATATATATATATATATATATATACATATATATATATATATATATATATATATATATATATATATATATTTCTCCTAGGCATGAACTAGGCTTGGCCTGAACTCGCAGGTATAGGTCAAATATTCGACATAGTATCCCCAAAAAAAAATTTCATAGAAATCGGTGTCCTCACATCAGTAGCATCCCAATGTGAGATATAATTAAACTGAGTGAAAGTCAAACGGAGAACTATTATTCATACTACCTTCCAACATCATTCTTCCAACCATTACTGATATAAAATGACCACATTATTATATTGAGTAGCCTAATTATCAACATGGCCAGAAGATAAATATACGCTTACATTTATCCTCCTTGCCTCTTCAGAAAACCATTCAACAAAGGAATTCCCATATTGTACTTCACCTAATGCTTCACTGAAAGGCTTCCCGCTTTCATCACTTAAAATTTTCGCAATTGATTCACTGTTGTCACTAATTACATTAAACCATTTTCGAAGAAACTGACTTCTTTCCTAAAAAGAATTGAAATTTATATATATATATATATATTTTTTTTTTTTAATCGGGGGGATAACAATGATAATAAAAAAGGATATATATCAAAGATAATAGGATAATTAATGGGATTAATTAGCCTCCATACAAAACTCACTTTTCCAGGTTTATTACTCCATGATTGAAATGCCTTATCAGCAATATCAATAGCTTCTGAAACATCTTCCACTCTTAAGTTAGGAACATCAGCAATACATTGTCCATTAGCAGGATTAAATACTTTAAAAAACTGGCCTTTAGATGCATTAACCCACTTTCCATTAATATATGCACAGTTTTGAACAGTAGAATAATTCATGGAAGATGCTGCTGCAAGTTGATTAGAAAGCATTTTCTGGAAAATTAAAAAAAATATAAAACAAAAGTTGAAATTAATTATAAATATAAAATTTGGTTTTAGACAAGAGAACACTATATTTTTAACACACACATTTTCTGTTAATTTTGATGTTCAGTCTGTTAACAACTATATTTGGCGAAGTTTTGAGACTTTATTTATTTATTATTCATACTTATGGGTGAAAGATGGAATTAATAAAAAATTTCTGATAAAATGATTAATAGTGGATGAAATGAAACTTGAACAAAACTAATTGTACTAAGAACTTATCACCACCATTTTACATGAGCTATGAATTTTTCATTATTATTATTTATTTTTTTTAACTAAACTGTAATAATACAATAATGCTGATATCTTCCAATGAGTAAGTAAGGCTTTCAAAATAAAATCTATGGTCCTTAACCCTTTAGCAGCTAAGGGTGCTGGACGAAAGTTGCACTGAGAAGCTAAGCGGGTTGGCCGGCCTTTACCCTACTCAAGCTAAGGCCTGTAGGCCACCCTCTGCCGCTGACTGCCTCAACTTCTTCAACTCCTCATTACCTTTTCCGACTATTTCTTAATGTTTTATTTATTTTTTATGATTCTATAACACCTTCATAATTATTTCAATAAATTAAATGCTGTATTATCGATTATAATGCAAGCTTACGTGATTTATAAAGGTAATAATAAACAAGATTACAATAATTTTATTACTTTATATACAAGTTTTTTTATTTGAAGTAATATTTTAATAAGCAATATTTTTTTATTTGAAGTAATACTTTAATAATTTACCAATGTTTAGAAGGAAAGGGGTGGGGCAGGATTCCCTCATTGGAGGAACCAGGTATTCCTCAGCTACCAAGCTGGAACTAATATTTCCCCAATAGAGACACCCCTGCAGCCTAGCGGCCGCTAGATGTACTTATTAAGTCTCTGAGGATCCGCAAGGATGTGCCTCAGTCATGACAAGTTATGACTGAGGCACATCCTTGAAGCTGGAGGCGTTAAATAAGTGGGAAACTGGTTGCGAGATATACCGTCCGTTACTGGGGACTGGCAGCCGGCCACGAGTAATCTCGTTGTTCGCTGGTGGGGATTGTCTTCATTTTCTGAGATATTTTGTTCGGAGCCATTAACGGGTTAATGACAAGGAAAGTTTTAACTGAATAATATTTTATTGACATGTATGATCAGAGAGGGATTACTTAGTGGCTTCTGGTCAAGAGTCTCGTCTTCTTCATTAATTAAAAATTGATAATGCCCAATATGCATATTGATTATTATCTCTATTAATATCTATTACCTTTTTCCTATTTTTACTCAAATAATTTTTCTTTAATTTTTTTTTAATTATTGTAATATTTATTACCTTGGTAATTTATGAAATATATTATTACTATAAAATGTAAAAAAAAAAAACAGAATTTTTTCTTCTATCTAAACACTAAGAATGTACGGCTCGCCATTTCGTGTGGCAACTGAAAAGAACCTCTTGGTAGTTCACATAGTCCCGGAGCTGAGGGCCAAAAAGGTGCCTGATTTGAAAAAAAAAATTTGATCATATACACTGAATGTACTCATTTCATAGACAACAAATGTGAACGTCTGCCACCTCAGATCGGTTGCCATCTGTCAAGGAAAAATTGTAATTTGGCAACACTGATGTTAACCTTTACTTTACTATTTCTACATATGATATATCATTCTAGAGTTTGTGTACTATTAAATAAAGCTTGTTTGAATAGTTAAATAAATATTTAACTAATTGACAGGTTATGGGCCCGGCCCAGAGCTCTCTTTGCAAAAGGGGTAGTGTGCAGTACAATAAATTGAATAATTTCAATTAGTAAGGTGTATTAGACAATGTCGGAGCTAACTTTGCCTGTTCCTTTGCTCATGTCGAATAATTTCACAAACTGGAAGTTTAGGATAAATGCTATCCTTGAAAAGGAACAGATAGCTGACGTTCTGGTAAGTGACCCACCATCTGATGCTACAGAAAAGAAAACTTTTTTTATTAATGATGCAAAAGAAAAAAGCTATTTTAATTCAAGGTCTTTCCAATAAAAATCTTGATATTATTCAAGATTGTAAAACGTCCAAAGAGATGATTCAATCTTTGAAGAATATATTTGCTAGGTCTAGTTCTTTTTCTAAACCAACCTTATGGAGAAAGTTAGTAAACTTAAAAAGTGAAAGATTCGAAAGTTTAGATCATTTTCTTAATTTTGATAAATTAATCAGAGAACTGAATGATTTAGGTTCTTCACTTAATGAAAGTGATAAAATATGTCATTTGCTTCTATCGCTCCCGGAAGATTATGAGAGTGTCGTAATTGCATTAGACACTGTCGAAAATATAAAAATGGACTTTGTGAAAGCACGTCTCTTAGATCATGAATTAAAAATTAAGTCTCACGATATTTCTGAGATAGGTCTTAAGGCTTTAAATAGTGGTTGCTTTAGATGTGGGGACAGTTCACACTTCCAGGCAAGCTGTCCTAAAAATTTTAGAGGAAGCCAAAATAGAGGGCATAAAATCAACAGAGGCTATAAATGGAGAAGAGGCCGAGGTACCAATTTCACTTCGCAGCAGGGCGAAGGAAAAAATTTTTTTTAAAGGACACCCATGCCAATCATGCACAAGGTGAGAGTGAAATTGCTTTAAATAGCCATGAAATCTGTAATTCAAGTATAATCTTTGATGAAAAATCTTTTCTATATGATAGTGGTGCTTCGAATCATTTTGTCAGAGGTGAATTGAAGCGTTTTATGAAAAACATTACAAAATTAGATCGAGAAGTAAAAATTGTTCAAGCGGATAGTCAGCTATTGACTACAAATGAAAAAGGAGAGCTGGTTCTTTATTGCCAGGGTCAAAAATTTGTAATAGAGGCATCGATTGTACCAGGTATGAAACATAATTTGCTTTCTTCATCAAAAATGGCAAGCTGTGGGGCAAAAATAATTACAGATGAATTTTGTACTACAGTTTACATGAGAAATAATCCTGTTCTCATCTTTAAACCTAGAAATGGTCTATATTACTTTGAAGCAGACAAATTTGTTGAACAGTGCTTAGTTGCTGATGATGAAGGAGACTTATGGCATGGGCCATATTTCAAATGATGGGCTCTCACAATTGAGTTTACCTACTCTAAACAAAATATGCGAATCATGTGCTGAAGGAAAAGCAAAAAGACAACCCTTTTATGAAAACAAAAAATGTGCAACAGAAATAGGTGGTCTTATTTCCAGCGATATAGTTGGTCCCATCACACCGAGTACACTCAATGGGGAGAAATATTTTCAAGTAATATTAGATGATTATTCTCACTTCGTCGTGGTAAGACTGTTAAAATAAAAAAGTGAAACAGCGGAAAATTTGATGGCATATATAAAGGAAATAAAAACTCAGTTCGATTTAAACATTCAACATGTAAGAATTGACAATGGTGATGAAGTAAGATCGAAGCAGCTTTTAAATTTTTTGAAATGTAATGGTATTAAAATAGAATATACTATAAGCCATTCTCCTCAAATGAATGGTAGATGTGAAAGAATGAATGGGATTCTTCTATCAAAATTAAGAACTACATTGATTGACTCTGGGGTTCCCAAATTTGTATGGGGAGAAGCACTAAAATATATGGTATATGAAACAAATAGATCATCAACTTCAGTTTTACCTAGAGGTAAAACTCCCTCGGATTTATGGAATGGGAGAACTGACTTCACTAAATTAAAAATTTTCGGCTGTAGAGCATGGCTCACTCTGACACCTAAACCTGCTAAATTGGAACCCAGAGCAGTTCATGCTGTAATGGTAGACTACTGTGGAGGTGGTTACAGGCTGTGGCTACCAAATGAAAAAAAAATAATTAAGTCAAGGGATGTCAAATTTGATGAATCAATCATGGAATACAAAATCAAAGATAATTCTCAAGAAATTTTAGAGCCAAATGAAGTGATAGAGATAAATCCAGAAAAGGAAACTAACAAAGGAAGTGAACAAGAGGTTCAGAATAATTTGCAAGACAGTAATAATAATAGGAACTTGGAAGAGGAAAATGTTACGACAAGCAGAACAAAGAAAAAGCCCGGATATCTGGAAGACTCCGAGCTGTACACAGCTTACTGTTTTCTATCATCCACTAATGATGAACCAAAGACGTTTCAGCCATAGAATTGAACAGGCCATAGAATCAGAAGAGTGGAGAAGTGCGATACAGTCAGAATTAGAGTCACACGAGAAACTTAAGACTTGGACTCCTGCAAAATTACCTGAAGGAAGGAAAGCTATAGAAACACATTGGGTTTTCAAAATTAAAGAAGATGGTACCAAGAAAGCAAGACTTGTTGCTCGAGGCTTTCAAGTTCCACAAGGAGAATGGGAATATTTCTATTCACCAGTATGTGGGATCCCTACAGTTTGACTTCTGCTATCAGTGGCAGTCCCGTGTAACTGGATTTTAAATCAAATCCATGTACCCACCGCCTTTCTGAAAGGAGATATAGATACGGAGGTCTACATTAAAGGATTAAAATGTCAAGAAAATACTCTCGTTCTCAATAGATCCCTTTATGGTCTTCCCTCCGCTCCAAAATGTTGGAACAATAAATATTCTAACGTTATGAAAAATCTTGGATTTACTCGATCTGATTATGATTACTGTCTTTACTACAAGAATGATATCTATTTAATCCTATTTGTAGATGATGCAATACTGGCTGGGGCCGAAGAAAATGTAAATTCTCTATTAAAGGATCTCAGGAGAAATTTTAAAATAAAAAGATTTAGGTTATCCTAAATCGTTTTTAGGAATGGAATTTCAACATGTGATGGATGGATTAAACTTGTCTCAAACTAAAATGATAAATCGATTAACGAAAGAATTGGGTAAGGAAGTGAGTAGGGCAATCTTAACACCTATAGAAATTAAGTTCAAGGTCGATGAAAATTTGGATATCTTAAATGATGTGCCATACAGGAGACTCATATGTAGTCTGATGTACCTCTCTATCTCTCTCTATGTTCTGCTCTGCTTTGCGTCGCAAGTTTCTCAATGTGCGCTCGGCCTTATAGGTAACATTTTTTATTTGGAGTGGCCCTCTTTAAATTGCAGGCTTGGGAACATGAGCGTAATTAATTTTTCCGCTAAAGTGGGAAAATTGACAATAGGTTTGGGCGAAAAGACTTAACCGATTTTAGGTGATGTAAGGACCTCAGTCGACGCGAAATTTAATGCCCTTTTATTTTAGAAAGAACACAATTTCTTCTGCGATAAATGGTTTTCGAGTTATTAGCGAAAAATTGAAAAAAGTTCGAAAAAGTCGATTTTGTTCGCCTATAAAATTTGATGGCAACCGATCTGAGGTGGCAGACGTTCACATTTGTTGTCTATGAAATGAGTACTTTCAGCCTATATGATCAAAAAGTTTCTTCAAATCAGGCACCTTTTTGGCCCTCAGCTCCCAGACTAACACATCCCTTTTGAGCAAGCGAAGCAACCAGGAGTCAAAAGCTGGGATTAAATAAACCTAATCAAAGCCCTTATTAAATGAAAAGTACATAACGGGAGTTTGATAACATCACACTCATCTAACTTCAAGAAATAAGCCATGCAAAAGAGTAGCTGTTCTATCGTTTTCCCTAAAAAACTAACTAAAGCAGATAAAGTTTTAAAAATAACATCATAAAATATTTTCAGCAATTTCAAATTATAAACTAGAAATTTTGTTGTGAAATTACTCCCTATTCTACATGTGAAACATATGAGTATTTAAAATTAATAAAACGAAAGAATTTCAGGTTAAAAAGTTATTGGTTAAATAAAAATATATAAATTGAAGATACTTAAAAACAAGATTTAAGGTAGAGAAATTCCCCTTTTCATTAAACAAAACAATTTTCGTGTTTCTGGTTACATCTCAATTCTATTGTTTAAGAGTATGATGGAATATTGTCATTCACCAATCCATGTACAATAAAAATCATGATCTTCCTTTATAATTAATATATACTTTTGCATATATTGTAAAATATTAATTTATATTTCGTTGCTAAACATGTTAAATATTCAATATGTTATTTAAGCCAGAAAGATGTTCACAAATCTTCTAAATTCAACTACAACTTAGAAATATACCTCCAATATTTTTTAATATGGACCAACAAAACCTCGCGCGGGTCTCATTACCGCGTATGGGGAGCGTCCCACGGGTGGCGGATGTGGGGATGGTCGGTGGAAATTCCTAGGAAGTTCCTCCCGGCTAAGACCGTAGGACTCGCTGACCAACAATGAGAGCGGCCCCCCAGGCTTGCTGGAGGGTGTGACGTAGGTTTGAACGCCCTACTCACATATTTTTTAGTTCACCCAAACACCACAAACAGTCATGGATTCTCCTAAGGTAAAACGCTCATTATCCGGAGGTAAGTTCGGGTCTACGGGTGGGGACTGCTTTAGGGGACTCATGGCGAAAGTTGAAATTAAGATATTTAGTATTAGGGACGTGGAACGTCAGAAGTTTAAATACAGCGGGTGGGTTAAAATCGGTTTCGAATGAGGTTGAGAGGTACGGTATAGATATCGTGGCGCTGCAAGAGGTACGCTGGCCGGGGGAGGGCTCTTTAAGAGAAGATAAGTACACTATTTGGTACGGCGGGGGCGAAAATTATTGTTTAGGCACTGGGTTTCTGATTAGGAATAGGTTGATATCCGCTTTGAGGGACGTTCAATTTTTCGGGGACAGGGTATCGGTAGCTGTATTTCAGGGGCGGTGGTTTAAAATCGTGTTAATAAACATACATTCTCCGACCGAAGACAGCGATGACGAAGTTAAGTCGGAATTTTACGATAAACTAGAGTGGGTTTTCGATAAATTACCGCGAAACTACATGAAGATAGTTTTAGGAGACGCTAACGCAAAGGTGGGCAGGGAAGAAATATACTATCCGACAATTGGAAAAGAAAGTTTACACGAAATTACTAATGATAACGGAATCCGATTGATTAACTTTGCTACTTCTAAAAATTTAATAATCAAAAGTACAACTTTTAAACATAAAAATATTCACAAATATACCTGGACATCACCGGATTCACAAACAAGAAATCAAATCGATCACGTTTTGGTGCAGCATAGGTGGCAAAATAGTGTTATTAATGTTAGGTCGTACCGAGGGGCGGAATGCGGGTCGGATCACGAACTAGTAGTCGCTAACGTTCGGCAAAGACTTTCAATAAAAAAAAAGGTTAGAAACCGGATCTCGTACCGAATATTTTAATCTGGAAAAACTTAAAATTCCGGCGATTAGAAAACAATTTGAAATTGAACTCAAGAATACTTCTGGCGCCACAATTTGCGGAGTCAAATTGGACTTTGGACCCTGGGCTTGCCCAACCTTAACCACCACGTGGTCTTAATCCCTAATCCCCTAATTAATCCTTAATCCCCTAATTAATCCTTAATCCCCTAATTAATCCCTAATCCCTAAAATATATTATTTTGAAACTTTTTCGGACATGTTTGAACTTGTCGAGTGCATGTCGGAACTTGTCGAACATATATATTTATTTTATCAAAATATTCAAATGCCACAGCCATCTTGATAATTTTTCGAAATATATTTTCGAATAAGCACTACCATCTATATAATTTATCGAAATATTTTCGAATAAGCACAACCATCTTGATAATTTTTCGAGATATATTTTCGAATAAGTACAACCATCTTGATAATTTTTCGAGATATATTTTCGAATAAGCACTACCATCTATATAATTTATCGAAATATTTTCGAATAAGCATAGCCATCTATATAATTTATCGAAATATATATAACATATGATCGACATAACCTTACATAATAACCACGTCAGCTGTTACCTCTTGATCATAATATATTTTCGAATAAGCATAGCCATCTGTATAATTTATCGAAATATATTTTCGATTAGTTACTGCCATCTTGATAATTTTCGAAATATATATTCAAATAGTTACCGCCATCATTTTTCGAAATATAAACCTCGAAATATATAACAGATGATCGACATAACCTTACATAATAACCACGTCAGCTGTTACCTCATGATCATAACATATTTTCGAATAAGCATAGCCATCTATATAATTTATCGAAATATATTTTCGATTAGTTACTGCCATCTTGATAATTTTCGAAAGATATATTCAAATAGTTACCGCCATCATTTTTCCAAATATAAACCTCGAAATATATAACAGATGATCGACATAACCTTACATAATAACCACATCAGCTGTTACCTTATGATCGTAATATATTTTCGAATAAGCATAGCCATCTATATAATTTATCGAAATATTTTCGAATGAGCACTACCATCTATATAATTTATCGAAATATTTTCGAATAAGCATAGCCATCTATATAATTTATCGAAATATTTTCGAATAGTTAATGCCATCTTGATAATTTTCGAAATATATTTTCAAATAGTTACTGCCATCATTTTTCGAAATATAAACCTCGAAATATATAACAGAATCGATATAACCTTACACAATAACCACATCAGCTGATATCATCGATAGAATCTTACTCTACACATCGTAAAATCATGTCGGAACTTGTCCAAAACTTGTCAGAGCCTGTAAAATTACTAATATTTTATAATTTAAAATAATTTTAGTAGTTCGCGATGGGATCGGCTATGATTTTTATGACTAGTACCGTTTCTGATTTCAAATCTCAAATTGCGCGTAAGTGAATCCAATTCAAGTTTTGTAAATCGAAAGATCGATCTATAGATCGATACCATATTCAAAATTTATAACTTCTGTAACACGTGATTTGATCTTAAAATTGATGTGGCCGAAAATTTTAAACTTATCAATACATAGAACCAAAATCTGATATCAAATTCAGTATCAGCATACTCAGAAACCATATGATTAATAAATATAAGGAATAAAAATTACAAAACGAGTAGTGAATCGAATGGCGCATGCGCAATCGAAAATCTGATATCAAATTCAGTATCAGCCTCCTCAGAAACCATATAATGGGCTAATATAACGAATAAAAATTAAACATTAACAGTAAATCGAATGGCGCATGCGCAATCGAAAATCTGATATCAAATTCGGAATCAGCCTCCTCAGAAACTATATAATGCGCTAATATAACGAATAAAACTTAAAAAGTAACACTAGATCGAATCGCGCATGCGCGATCGAAAGTCTGATATTAAATTCGGAATCAGCAACCTTTAGAAACCATACCATTGATTAATATAACGAATAAAACTCAAAAAGTAAAGGGGAAATCGAATCGCGCATGGGCGATCGAAAATGTGATATCAAATTCGGAATCAGCATCCTCAGAAACCATATGATCGACTCTCTTATCATTACAATATATGTATAGAGGGCCAAAACATGCAGGTTTTGACAGGAAGGAACATGTTTAGACCTGCGCACGACCTGCTCGGACCAGTTTTGTAGTAGTGGGGAGCTCAGAGAGTGGTAGGGGAGAGTAGCAGCCAATCAGCTTCGAGGATTCTCCTCGAGTCCCTGACGTGTATACCCCCTCCACTCTCATTCTAGCTCCAGCTTTCACAGAGGCAACATCTGCGCTCCTCGAAATCGCTCTCTAGAATTTTCCCTTGTGTTCTTGTTCTTATTATTTTTCTTAAATCAGTTATTATTTTTCTTAGTTATTTATTTTTCTTAGTTATTTATTTTTTTTAAGAATTTGAGGGTAAGTTTATTTTTTATTTTTTGAAAATTGTATCTGTTAGTTTTGTAAATTATATTTGAGTTTGTGTTTTTCAAAAGCAGGTTAATTTTTGTTTAGTTTGTATATATAAATTATAGTTATTCAGTTATTTTGTTTTTCAAGTTTTATACACCTAAGTTTTTTGTTTATCAAGAAGGTATTTTTGTTTTAATTTTTTTCTTGAAGTGTTACTTTTCGTTTGTATAGTTTAAGTAAATTTTAGTTTAATTTGAAGTGTTTTCTGTTCTTATAATTGTTTAAATTTTTTTCATTAGAGTTAATTTTCGTTTAATTCAAAGTTGTTTCTTTTTGTTCATACAAGTTCCTTTTCGTTTAAAGATAGTATTCGTTCGTAGATATTTTTCGAGTAAATTTTAGTTTAATTAAAGTTCTTTGAGATTATTTTTTGTTTATATAATTATTTAAAAAAAATTTCATTCTATAAAGTTAATTTTTGTTTAATTAAACGTTTTTCAAAGTATTTTTTTTTTTTAGATAAGTTACTTTTTGTTTATATTTTTCTTAAATTTAAATTTATTTAAAGTGAATTACTTTAATACCAAAAAAATGGAATCTTCTTCACGTCAATGCGCAAATTGTAGGATGGTGTTTGCCAGTCACCGTGAATGTATGGCGCACGAATTAACCTGCTTTTATAGCCAGGAATTCACACCAGCAGCCTCGTGCGTCTGTGGTAAATGTGGCAAAGCATTCACAAAATCATGTAATCGTTTGCGACACGAGGCTGTTTGTGGGGATTCCACACAAACTCAAGAATTTTCCCGCGATATAAATTTTATTTGTTCATATTGCGGGAAATAGTTTAATAGAAAGAATGATCGCCTAAGACATGAACATTCGTGTAACCACCTGTCTCGAGTAGATGATTTTGATAAAAAGTTTGATTTGGTTTGTGGTAATGTGGACAGGTGTTTACACGAAAAGATGCTAGGTTAAGACATGAAATTAAGTGCAAAGTTGATTTTAGCAGGTCCTGCCGTTTTTGTCAAACAACTTTTACGAATTTACATAATTATTTTAGACATCAGCAATTTTGTAAAAATGAACGCCCTCTAAAAAAATTTAAAAGAGAACCTCAACGGCAGGACATGTTAGCTCTTAAACCCGACGCAGTAGGTTTCACCGAGTATGAAACAGCTTTTAGGGGGAGGTTGAAGTCATATTTTATCCGTAGCGACGAAAATTACGACATGCCTATGTTTTTTAATAGTATTAGAAATCACACTTTTAATAAAATAAACGCTTCCCTCCGACAGCACAACGCGATAAAAGTAAACATATGGGTAGACTGTATAATGGTTAATCAGTTAGGGGAAACGATCGACGTTGCTTTTAAAACTTCAAACAAATCAATTTTAAAAGAGACAGATATAAATAAAATAATAGATAGTTTTTTTAATAAGATAGAAACCGAGCTAAGCGAATGTGAACTTAGGTAGAGCGGCTGGCGACTCTACGCTATCGACGGCTTAAGATTAAAAGTCAATCAATATAAACCATTAAGAGGTAGCACATAAATCAAATTACCAGCTAAAATTGAGAACAAAAAAGCTTGTATCAATGTCCAAAATTATGATAACTATTGTTTTAAATATTCTATTTTAAGTAAGTTTGTAAACAATGATCCTTATCGTGTTTCAAATTATGAAGGTATGCAGCATAGGTACGACTTTTCCTGTATTAGTTTCCCTACACCACTCCATGAAATAAAAATGTTTGAAACATCCAATAATATATCGATAAATGTTTTTGGCCTTGATGAAAAAAATAATGTATATCCATTAAAAATAGTAAAAAGAGAATTAGATGATCATAGAGACCTTTTACTGATAGAAAAAGAAGGTGTGCAACATTACGTTTATATAAAAATTTTTAATAAATTAGTAACATCACAAATAACACATAATGAACATAGAATAAATATTTGTAAAAGATGTTTCATCCATTTTTATTCCATGGAGAAATACGCCGAACATTTAGCTCAATGCTCTGAAAATAAACCTGCGAGGATCGAATTGCCGGGGGAAAATAATTTTATTCATTTTACAAATGTTGAGAAAACTCTCAAAGTCCCCTATGTTGCATACGCAGATTTTGAGGGCTACCTCGAACCAGTGTCATCATGCCAGCCGAACCCGAACAATAAATATACACAAACGAAAGCAATACATAAACCAATTTCATATTGTATTTATATAAAAAAAGATGAAAGTTTAGAAGAAATCGATGATTCGCTTAGCTCGAATCATATAATTTATAGAGGTGTAGACGCCGCATCACATTTTGTACGTACTTTGAAAGACATTGCCTTCAAAATTGAAAATATTTATAAAAGAAATATTCAAATGAATCCCCTAACTGATTCGGAGATGGAAGCGTTTAACCAGTCCTCCGTCTGTTATATGTGTAATCGTTTATTAAATGGAGATAAAGTTAGGGACCATTGCCACTTAACGGGGAAGTATAGGGGGGCTGCACATTCAAGTTGCAATTTAAGATTCCAAAACCCCAACTTCCTCCCTGTATTTTTACATAATATGTCCGGGTAAGATAGTCATTTGTTTGTTAGGGAATTAGGGTATGACGAGAAAAGAATCGATGTGATCCCGAATTCTGAGGAAAAATATATAACATTTTCGAAATACGTTAGCGGTAATTTTAAAATAAGATTCTTGGATTCATATCGATTCTTATCCGACAGCCTCAATTCCCTAGCAAAAATAGTGCCGGATACGCCTACTATAAAATCCTTGTTTTGAAGAGAAAGGGGGTGTTCCCTTACGATTACATGACAGCCCCCGAAAAATATTTAGAAACAGTATTACCCCCTAAAGAATGTTTTTACAATAGCTTAACCGAGGAGCATATAACAGACGAAGACTATAGGCATGCTCAAAAGGTATGGGGTACGTTCAATTGTAAGACGCTGGGTGATTACAACGATATATATATGAAAGCCGAGACACTGCTGCTAACAGATATTTTTGAAACTTTCCGAAATATTACAATTAGATCGCATAAATTAGACCCAGCGCATTTCTTCACCGTACCCGCGATGACGTGGGATGCCATGTTAAAATTTACTGGGGTTAATTTGGAATTGTTAAACGACTACAATATGATTTTAATGATTGAGAGAGGAATTAGAGGGGGCATCTGTCAGGTCTCCCATCGGTTCGCCAAAGCGAACAACGAATGTATTGAAGGTTATAACCCACACTTGGAAAAATCTTTTATTTTTTATATAGACTGCAACAATTTATATGGGGCTGCCATGTGCAAGCCCCTCCCAATTGGCGAATTCGAATGGGTAGACCCATCCCACGTCATCATCGATGCATTAAATGAAAATGATGAGTTTGGGTATATTTTAGACTAGATATTAGTTACCCGCCTCATTTACACGACGCTCACAATGATTTGCCATTTTTAGGAGAAAATACCAATTTTAATGATAAAAAACGAAACAAAAAACTTTTAACGCATCTTAAAAATAAAAAAATTATGTTGTTCATTATATGGCTTTAAAACAGGCGGTGGGTCATGGTATAGTTTTAGAAAATATAAATAAAGTTTTAAAATTCAAACAAAGCTGTTGGCTAAAACAATATATAGAATACAATACAGAATTACGTAGAAAAGCAACAAATGATTTCGAAATAGACCAAATTAAATTATATATAAATGCTATATTCGGTAAAACAATGGAGAACATAAGAAAAAGAATTGACATTAAATTAATTTGCAATGCCAACAGCTTAGAAAAGTTAATAAAAAAACCAAATTTTAAAGATAGAACCATCTACAATGAAAATTTATCCGCCGTACATATGGAAAAAACTAAAATTAAATTCGATAAACCAATATATGTTGGCATGGCCATATTAGATACTTCTAAAACAATTATGTATAATTATCATTATGATGTCATGTTACCTAAATATGATCATGCCAATATAAAATTACTTTACATGGATACAGACTCTTTTATTTATTATATAAAAACTGACAATTTATGTAACGATATTTTAAATATGAAACAGTATATGGATACATCCAATTATCCAACCGATCACCCTTGCTACGCAATCGAAAATAAAAAAGTGATGGGGAAATTTAAGGACGAGGCGAGAGGGGACCCTATTTTAACTTTTATTGGTCTCCGACCAAAAATGTACCATGTTAATATGAAAAATAAAGTTATAAAAAGAGTAAAAGGGGTAAACAGAAATGTTGTAAAGAAAGAAATTAGTTTTATTGATTTTATTTACATTATTAATTGCCTGAAAGAGCACACAACATTGCGTCATAAAATGAGGCAAATAATTTCAAAAGGTCACGAAATTGAAACAATAGAAATAAATAAAATATCTCTTTCATCGAATGACGATAAACGTGTGATAATGGAAGATGGAGAGAGCACCCTTGCGTTTGGACATTATAAGCTCGATGAATAGTTCGTCACTAAGGCCTCTGGCGAGGTCGAGAGACACGTAAGCCGTATGAATAGCTTCGTTCCAACCCAGCCAGATAACCATAAGATAACTGCTAGAGACATGCGCAGTACGATTTTAGCGTTCCCACCCTGTCGCTTACAGTAAGATTATTACTAGTAAGCTGTTCCCACCCAGCCAGAATTCTGTAAGATAACCACTTGCTTATTACCAGAGCTGTCAGCGTATTTTTCTCTTACAGCTCGTCAGCGACATGCGCAAAGAATTTTTTTTTTCCAGCCCAGCTAACCTTGGTGGGGAAGGCTACAATTTTGACAACTTGTCTTCTGTCCATGATCCCAATATTCTAACCTTAAAGGTAAGCACTTTATTTTTCTCTTACATAATATTTAGAATTATCTCTTGCATAATTAATTATTCAAATTTTATAAATTAAATATAATGCATTCCAGAAATTTCTTGGTGAATTTTAAAGGAATAAAGTCCTGTTTTCCATTATTTTATATAATTTTTATCCTGAGGATGAACTTTCACATACTCATTTTCAATACTCTTTTAAATAGATTTCTTAATATTTGCTTTTATTTTCTTTCTTCAAATATTTCCCATCCTAATGATCTTTTATTTGTCAATTTTTTTAGTGATTTTATATATTGTCAAATATATTTTCCTGATAGTGTAATATTCCTTTCTCAGCTTGTTCTTATTTTGAAAATATAAGTGACAATATGTAAATATTGAACCAGAAAACTATTTGATCCAACAGGTTGTATTTTATTTTAATTTCATAATTTTCACTTAAAATATTTGTCAAAGGTATATAAGATAGTTTTCATTTTATTTCTTATATTACTATACTTCATTTTATTTCTAATTTTCTAATTAATTTATTTTAGGATCTCTGAAATATTGAAATCAACATGTGGAATCCAGGACGTTTCCTGCTGAGAAAATAACAGGTGTGGCCTTAATGCTGATTGAATGTAATTTTGATTTCTTTCCTCAAATTTAAACAAATATTTTTATTTCCAGAGCTAGAAGACTTTCTTATTTATTCATCCAACTAGCCACAAAACAATGAAGAATGGTTTCATAAGGCAAAAAATACATTCAAAATTCAACATTGAATGGGATCAATATTTTATATATATCCGGTGTGGAAAGCTCAACAGATAGATTACACAGACTACCAAGAAAAACACCAGGATTTCGTATTTCATTTTAATACTTTGTTTGATCCCAGCTTTCGACCCCCACTTGCTTTTCAATGATAAATAAACCCCAAAGGAGTCCTTTTGAGTTGAGATCCGGGCAACTCTTTAATGGTGCCATATAAGGTACACCCAGAAGTAACATGGCAATACTACTAATTTATTAACAGGAGTCATCTCTAGAAAGTATTTTGACCAATTTCCATTTAATGCAGCAAACTGATGTCATAAATGTTTTTTTTTCGTTTACACGTTACCTGCATAGTTATGTAAACATTAAATTGTTTGTTTGTTAATAAAAGATAATTTTTTTCCTAAAGGCTTGTTTTATTTTGAGATCTTGTTTTTCACTGCACACCTTCACTAATATATTTTCACAATTTCCTTGCTTTTCACAAATTAAATTTAAATATTGAAATGGTATCCTTATCGATGCCAATACTTCATGCATTATATTTTTCTCAATGAAATTCAGAACAGATAATTGAATTTTTTATGGTGTGATATGGGTGATTCTAAAATTTTGGTGGTGATTGGCTCTTAATTTTTTTGGAATTTCAAAGTCATCTTTTCTTATGTTTCTGGTTGCAGATGGCTTGGTCACTTTCTCCTTACCAATGATGTAAAGTGTGCACACACTTATATTCATAGTTTTCGAGATAATGATTTTCAGAAAAAGTAATGTTCTAGGGAGTGACAAAATGTAACATATGACATTATTATATTAATTTAAATCTTCTCAAAAAGAATTATCTAAATTTCAAAGTCTTTAATGAAATCAATCTCGTTCTTATAGAGATATAATGAGTTCGATCCCTACCATCAAAATAGTTAAAGAACTGAAAGTTAACTATTGAAACAAAAGTTTATTTGGCGGTTTGAGGGGGGTGGGGGAGCTATAAGATATGCATACTTAATCGAAAAACAACTCTGAACTGACAATGATTATTAATCAACATAACAAAGTTATAAATTTAATCGCAAGTCTCTCCCTGATTGTCACTCCCTAGCTAAAACAAAATCACTATCAGGCTAGGGAGTGACAAATTGGCCATTTATCATAAATTTTGGCAAAACTGGTATAAAATTTACTAAAAGGAGGTTATGGCTGCGAAGAGATTTGAAAGGTCTATAAAACTGTAATAAATAAAGTATATATATAGTTTTTATATATCAACATGATAATAGTTAAGTATATTTTTAGTTAACTTTAATCATGTTGATAAGGTATAGGGAGTGACTCACTATAAAAATATTGTTTAGCATTACACCTTCCTCCACGTCCTGAAAGCAACTGAAGTAAATTTAGGAAAAATGATGTGACTTGACTTATAGTCAGGTTCATAACCAAATGTTCCCATCACTAAATTCCATTTTATGAGGGATTGGTGTGTTTCTAAAAAACTAGCTAGTGAGTGACCTCACAACTATGTGAAAAAGAGAAAAGCTGTTGTACTTTGCCTATACCCGTGCCAATTTTCTTTTGTATCCTGAAAGTTCGCTGATAAGATTGGTGCCTGAGTTTTTAGAATTATTGTGACGGAAAAGGGTTTAATTATTTTTCAAAGTACATGACCGCTACTTTGTGACAGGCTACGGAGTGACAAAAAAAGCTTTGTTGTTGATTTTAGTGAATGTCATCCTGTCTTTAGGCGCTTGAAAATTAGATAGCAATGAGGTAATAAATAGAAAACAAAATTTAAAACTCCTTCAGGCGGCTGTCAACTGATCACGTTGTGACACAAATACCATCATAATTTTAGAATCACCCATATATCTTTTTGTTATCAAATGCTTAGTAATTATTAATTTTATGTTGTAATCATGTATTTTGTATTCATTCTATATAGCAATTTAATGCTTATTAAAGCCTTGTTAAATGAAAGGTGTTTTCTATTCATTAAAGAAGGTCTCCCTTCATATTACAAATGTATCACTCCTTTGGATTATACAAAAATTTACTGTACAAAAATTTTTGTCTTTGCTTAAGAGATATAAAATAATATTATCTGGGAAAAAATGTATTTTTAAATCCAATACTTAATGGTTAGCAGTCTTCCATGGAGTTGTGAGATAGTAATAATGATCATAACATGTGCTTCTATAAAATTTCAGTTGTGAGAATTGTGGCACTCTTCTTCCGCAGTAGTGATAGGTATATATCTTGCCATTCAATAGGTTCCTAGTTTCCATTATTAAAATGGAGACCTAAGATTAGCAGAGCTTCCATGACTAGAATCAATCCACATTACTAATTAAAAGTTACTGCACCTAAGTATAAGCTATATGAAATAAAATTAATGGTACCAGGAATTGTATCAAAAGGTGGATGATCTTTATGAATAAATTAGTTAATTAGGTATAAATAGTTATTTATTTGAAAAATGCAATTTAATCACAGAGTTGGGACATTATGAACTGAATCCCAAATAATGTAAAAAAATAGAGTAACAAAACTTCATTTCACCTTTTTTGCCAAATATTCAATCATATAATAAATTCTTCAATAAACATCAACTTTTTTTGCAGAGATTTAATGCTGAATAAGTCTCACTAACAGTATGGAATCTGTATTCCATCAGAGTACTGAGGAATTATAAATCTCTTAAGATATTGAGTATCACATCTCAACTTAATTATATCTTCAGATTTTCCTTTTAAAAATGAGTACAATTCATATCTGTTTTATGTCTATTTTATGATATTAGACTAAAACTTCAATAATCTTTCAAAAATTTAAGCAGCCCTTAAATATTCAAAAAGATCCTAAACCCTCTTAAGAAAACAAAATAATGGATTTTATATATTTTTCAATCACAACAGGATTAGGCATCAAATTAACTTTTTGTTGGGAATTGTGTCTAAAATCAACTACCAGAGTTTTGTGTTTATTGAATATCACTGCATGATACAATGGCTAACCCTAAATCAAAACATTTTATTTGATTAAAAATTAAGATATCGGATGCAGTAAATGATGTGTCAATCAATAAAATGAAAAGAAATGTCAAAAATCATGAACCCAATGAAAAAAGTAAATGATTCTAATTTACTAGTGAATTTAATAAACTTAGAACAAACCCCACCCAATCTAAATTTACATTGATGAATCAAATATTCCGGAATAATACTTAAATACTTGAAAAAGACTATAGTAAAGCGACTAGGTTAGCAGGAAAGATAACCTTGCCCGATGGAGAAGAACCTATCTATCAGAAAGTCGTAAGAAAAGCGTTCCAAGTGAGCTTAAAATTTCTGATGGTTATCTTACCAGACATGCGCACTAACCTATCAGCGAATTACCAGAAAACAGCTAGAAAAATGAACTTGGAACGTACCTAATGTGTATGAGTCGGGGCCAGGATAGCCGAGAACGTTAGAGCGCGAACCGCTTAACATTCTCGAGCCGAACGGTTGCGGTTAAAAAAAAATCGGACTTGTGTTTGATTAGGGGCCGGGATAGCCGAGAGCGTCAGAGTGCGACCCGCTTAACATTCTCGAGCCGAACGGTAACGGTTCAAAAAAAACGGACTTGTGTTTGATTCGGGGCCGGGATAGCCGAGAGCGTTAGAGCGCGACCCGCTAAACATTCTCGAGCCGAACGGTAACGGTTAAAAAAAAACGGACTTATGTTTGATTCGGGGCCGGGATAGCCGAGAGCGTTAGAGTTCGACCCGCTTAACATTCTCGAGCCGAACGGTAACGGTTAAAAAAAATCGGACTTGTGTTTGATTCGGGGCCGGGATAGCCGAGAGCGTTAGAGTGCGACCCGCTTAACATTCTCGAGCCGAACGGTAACGGTTAAAAAAAAAACGGACTTGTGTTTGATTCGGGGCCGGGATAGCCGAGAGCGTTAGAGCGCGACCCGCTTAATATTCTCGAGCCGAACGGTTACGGTTCAAAAAGACGGGGCTTGTGTTTGATTCGGGGCCGGGATAGCTGAGCACGTTAGAGCGCGAACCGCTTAACATTCTCGAGCCGAACGGTTGCGGTTCAAAAAAAATCGGACTTGTGTTTGATTCGGGGCCGGGATAGCCGAGAGCGTTAGAGTGCGACCCGCTTAACATTCTCGAGCCGAACGGTAACGGTTCAAAAAAAACGGACTTGTGTTTGATTCGGGGCCGGGATAGCCGAGAGCGTTAGAGCGCGACCCGCTAAACATTCTCGAGCCGAACGGTAACGGTTAAAAAAAAACGGACTTATGTTTGATTCGGGGCCGGGATAGCCGAGAGCGTTAGAGTTCGACCCGCTTAACATTCTCGAGCCGAACGGTAACGGTTAAAAAAAATCGGACTTGTGTTTGATTCGGGGCCGGGATAGCCGAGAGCGTTAGAGCGCGACCCGCTTAATATTCTCGAGCCGAACGGTTACGGTTCAAAAAGACGGGGCTTGTGTTTGATTCGGGGCCGGGATAGCTGAGCACGTTAGAGCGCGGCCCGCTTAACATTCTCGAGCCGGACGGTTCAGTGTGAATGTGAGTGGCGAACTATTCATAGACCTTAAACTCTCCTCTTACAAATATTTTAAACTGTTTTATTCGTAAAATTTGTTGCTCTTTCAGGTAGGAGGTATTTTATGATTTTAACACTACCCATTAATGGATCGGTTGGATGTACCTATAATTTTTATGATTTTAGATTGATTTTATCCGTCTTTTTTAATGATTTTAGATATTTTTAGGGTGATTTTATCAGTCGTTTTTATGATTTTAGATATCAGTGTTTTTAAACTTGTTTTTAGTCACTTTTTTTATGTAAATTAGTTTACCTCTTTTTAATATTTTTACTTTTTATCGATGTATCCATAGTTTTGTTCCCCCCTATTTTTATTACTGTATCCATTTTTTTTAAATACTACGACTTTTAGTTATTTTTAAACTGATTTTAGCATTTTAGTTTTTTCTAATGAATTTTAATATGTATTTTTAAATTGATTTTAGCTTTATTTATAACTGTTTTAAAATTTTATGATTTTTAGTAGACTTTGTTTTAAATCGACTGTTTTAGAAAGTTGACGACGATTTTTATTTTTATTAACTTTTCTAGATGTTTTTATTAGTCGTTTTTAGGTATTTTATTTAAATTTAAACTGGTTTTAGTAAATTAGCGACGAATTTTAGTTATTGGTTTTTAGACGTTTTAGTTACTATGACCCACCAAACTCATCATTAGCTTTCAATGCATCGACTAATATCTTTTGAGTATGTCTATTTGACTGGTTGGACTTCAACCTCTAGATTTTAGCATTTTACTTATTTTATCTTTCATACAATTAATTTAATTGATTTTAGCTGTTTTTTTAATGCTTGTAAATATTTTTTAAGATTTTATTCTGATTTTAGATATATTTTAGGGGCTTTTATTTGTTTTTTTATGATTTTAGATTTTTTTTAAGAGGGGCTTTTATCTGTTTTTATGATTTTAGATATATTTTAGGGGGGCTTTTATCTGTTTTTTTTTAAGATTTTAGATATTTTTTAAATAGGGGATTTTATCAGTTTTTAAAATTTTAGATATATTTTAGGGGGGTGGGAGATTTTATCTGTTTTTAAAGTAACATTTTATATAACTTATTTTAATCATTTTAGATAGTTTTTACGGATTTTAGCAATATTTTATTGGTTTTAGATAGTTTTTAGGGATTTTAGCTATATTTTAATTTTTAACACAGTTTTATATTTTTAGTTTTTACCATATTTTATTAGGGCTCCCTGGCAATTCGATCCTTACAGAGCAATATATATTTAAACCACCAGGAACCCACAAGGTTGGTACCATTTGGGTTCCTGACAGTCCTAAGTCTGTGAAAAAGTATGAAGGGATCTATATTGCTGACATACACGAATGTATATAAGAGAGCTGTAGTATTGTATTCTTCCAGTCTTCATCATGCGTTTGTTGAAGCAACACTCATTTTTCGAAATAGCGAACGTTGCTAACCTTCATGAGGAAGGTATCGGATCCAAACATGGTTCCTTGTTCCCAAATAGTATACGATGTTTAATTTGCGGTCCTTCAAACTGTGGTAAGACGAACCTAATGTTGAGTCTATTATATAACTCTAACGGATTAAATTTTGAGAATATTTATCTGTTTAGTAAATCACTTCATCAACCAAAATATAAATATTTGGCTCATGTTTTATCAAATATTGAAGGGGTCGGATTCCACCCATTCGACAGTAATACTAATATTCCTGATCCGAAAAACGCTGCTCCAAATTCAGTATTCATTTTCGATGATATTGCTTGTGATAAACAAGATAGAGTGAGATCTTACTTTTGCATGGGTAGACATAGTAGCGTCGACAGTTTTTATCTCTGTCAGAGCTATACTCGTGTACCGAAACTATTGATTCGGGATAACGCCAACTTTCTTATACTATTCAGACAAGATAGTCTCAGTTCTAAAAGGATATACGAAGACCATGTTAATTCTGATATGACGTTTCCAGAATTCAAAAAATTATGTTTGGAATGTTGGAAGACCAAATACGGGTTCATGGTTATTGACAAAGATCGCGATTTGAACAATGGTCGATATCGTAAGGGACTCGATACATATATAATCGTCTAGGAGTCGCTAGTCTTTCAGTAAGCTTCTGGCCATGGATGAATCAACATCTTATGCGCTAGCTAAAGAGACAGAGGAAATTCGTAATGTCAATCGTGAAAAATGTAAGAATTTGAAACGAAAGAGGGAGGAAAGGGAAGAGTACTTGAAGGAAAAATATAAGCCTTTGATACAACCGCTTCAGTCTATCGTATTACCTCGAGATCCGGCCCATGAACCACCAAACATAAAAAAAGAAGAAGAGACTCTGACCATACTCCCCAAGGAGTCGATCGAGACTTCTCCCAAGTTTTCCACACCTATCCCTATTACCACATCCTCCAGACTCAGACCCAATATTTTGGACATTTTTTCAACATCTGCCACCTATGAGAGTACTTCACCTTTAGAAGAAATAAGTCAACATGCGTCAACACCTCAAGGAGTAGAAACAGTTTATAGCTATTTAGACCAGATTGGTAAAGAGGCTACGAAATATATAATCAAATTTACTACGAATCAAACGGAGGAACTGGATCAAACTTACGGAATATGTTATAACGGGGAAAATTCACTCTCGGTGACTCGGTTATAACCATTAGTGACGATTGGCTTGATGTGGATGGCTCGCTACACAAAATTACTCCAGGGCTTTCCCAGCTATTATTCTTAAAAAACCCTGATATGGATGAAGTAACAGAAAATGATAAACAAATATACAAAACGCTATTAACAAAAACTAATGCCCATAGATTGGATTATAGCTCTACGGGTATTGTAAATGTTCAAAAAGGAAATCAAAAATATAGGAAGGTAATTTCTAAACTTTTCCCTCCTAAAGACAAAATCAAAGGGAAAGGATTTGAGGACCCGAATCAGTTGGTTGAAAAATTGAAAATATTACTGCGAACTGATGGGTCTGAAAAAGAAATTTCAAAAATTGAAAAAAGACTTAGAACTTTAGGTATAATATTATAAAAAAATAGTTAAAATGTCGGATATCAAGAAACAGGTAGTAGAAGAATTACATAAACCGGCTAGACGGTCCTTTCAGAGGAGAAGGGTAATTCTAAAGGGTATCGATGACCTATGGATGGTAGATTTAATCGAACTTTGTTCATATGCTAAAGAAAATAAAGGATATAAATACATTTTAGCGGTGATTGACTGTTTTTCCAAATTCGCATGGTTAATACCATTGAAATCGAAGTCCGGAAAAAAGTAGCATCGGCATTTGAAACTATTTTGAATCACAGTGGTAGAAAACCTCGTAATCTACAATCTGATCGAGGAAAAGAATTTTACAATACATCTTTCCAAAAACTAATGAAATCCAACCGAATAAATCATTACTCTACTTTTAGTAATATGAAAGCCTGTATCGTAGAACGATTTATAAGAACTATAAAAAACAAAATGTGGAAGCAATTTAGTCTCCAAGGATCATATAAATGGATAACGATATACCAAGACTTAGTTATAAGATATAACAATACAAAACATCGAACGATCATGATGAAACCGTCTTCAGTTAAGGGTAAAAAAATTGAAGACCATTTAATAAATAAGGTTTATAAATGTAAGCCATCACCGATCCTAAAGAAGCCCAAGTATCAAGTCGGTGATTTTGTTAGAATTTCAAAACATAAAGCCGATTTCACTAAAGGGTATCGCCCCTCCTGGTCGACTGAAATCTTCAAAGTCGATCAAGTGAGGAAAACCGTTCCTATAACCTATCTTCTTAAAGATACATCGAATCAAAAAATTGCTGGTGGGTTTTATGAGCAAGAAATTCAAAAAGTAAAGTATCCAAACGTTTATTTAGTTGAAAAATTTTTGAAAAGGAGAGGTGACAAGGTTTTAGTAAAATGGTTAGGCTTCGATTCCAAGCATAACAGCTGGGAGAGCAGTAAGAATATAAATGTATAGGGGTGCAAATTCATCCTTCTCAGTCGCCCACCGACGCTTCGACAGATAACATCGGTATGGCTAAAACTAAAGAAAAAAAGAACGTTCGTGTTATTCGCCCTCCGAAAAAAATCGGTGGGGCCTTCAGCAATAAAGCTAATCAGATGTTGAGGACCTTACCGAAAATGAGTTTGAGTAATACGGATCTTATATCTTTGGCTAAAAAACATAAGATCCCTCATTTCCGCGGTGTCTTTGCAAGAGATAACTTGCCATCGAAGCCGTGGCTACGTGAGTGCGCCATTTTGAATCTGGATAGTATAAAGGGCCGAGGAACGCACTGGGTATGCTATAACAAAAGCGGTAAATATGTAAAATTCTTTGATAGCTCCGGTGACAGAGGACCTCCTTCAGAGCTAGTTAAATATCTCAAGCATTGTCGGATAAGTTTCGTTAGTAAAAGATATCAAGACCCCGATACAAACATTTGTGGGCACTTGTGTTTATTATTTCATTCTAATTTATCTAAAAAAAAAAAATGGGGCTAGACTTTCGGAGAGTGTATAAAAGGAAAGATAATTCAGGAAAAAAGCTCATTCCCCCATCCGACTTCAAAGGAGTAACATCTCTAACAAAAGAAAATATCGAGTTTCTCAAGTCGGCAGGTTATCGTGTAATATGGAGGAAATAACTGCTGCTTTTACCGATTCTATCGAGGGGATAGAATATCATTCCCATTTCCCTTACGCATCGACAAAACTACTTCGAGGTGATGAAATTAGAATATTAGTCCAGCATCAGGATATTATGACTCTACCATCTAGAAGTTTTCTTTATTTCGAGGGACGGTTTTTAACAGAGGATGGTAGAGCTGTACCCGCATCGGCTAAATTAACGAATAATGCTTTGGCATATTTATTCGATGAAATTCGATATGAATTATGTGGAGTTGAAATAGATAGAGTTCGAAACTTGGGGATTACTAGCACCATAAAAGGGATGTTGTCTTTACCGGATGGATCCTCTGTGGAGCATCTCGGTTGGTGCTGTCCTGCATCCGATACACTCGATGTATCGGTTATTTCAACATGTGTATCCCCATATCACAATTACTAGGATTCGCTGAAGATTATCAAAAAATTATTGTTAATGTCAAACAAGAGCTAATTCTCATAAGATGTCGGAATGATGACAATAGTTACATATCTAGGCATACGGCTGCGGCAGAGAAAGTCAAAATTGAATTAACGAAGCTATGTTGGAAATTACCTTATGTATCAGTAAACGAATTTACACGATTAACACTGTTACGTAGACTCAAGTCGGAAAAGGTCGTTTCGGTAGAGTTCAGAAGCTGGGAATTGTTCGTTTACCCACTTCTACCATCCACAGGGAGACAAGTTTGGGCGGTAAAAACTTCTAATCAAATGGAAAAACCGAGATACATAGTACTAACATTTTCAACAGATCGTATAAACAAAGTCGAAAAGGATGCTAGTCTATTCGATCATTGTAATATATCTAACGTTAAACTGTATTTGAATTCAACATCATATCCTTATGATGATTTAAATATCGATTTCGACAGGAATCGATTCGCGGTACTCTACTACATGTATTGCAATTTTCAAAAATCCTACTATCCTGGGGGATATCCGACTCAGCCACACCTCTCACTCAAAAATTTTAAAGAAAAAGCGCCGATTATAGTAATCGATTGTTCTAAACAATCGGAATCTATAAAATCAGGACCGGTCGATGTCAGATTGGAATTCGACGCATCTAAAGCGTTTCCGGCTGAAACAACTGCATTCTGCCTCATAATACATGACAATGTGGTGGAATATAATCCACTAACAAGTATTCTTAGAAAAAGGATATAAATAGACTTTTATTGTTTCTATTCCTCCAGTCTTCATCGAGCAGTGCGGTTGTAGAATTTCAATGCTTCATAGACGATTCCAAAAATTATATTGTTAAAGAATTATCAATTTTTGATTTAAAATATTATGCGACTAGTTATTGGATTTTCAAGCCACCCACTTATCCAATAGTAAACAATTATAAAAGCATAATCACGAACCGCTGGCTAGCGAGAAATTATCATTGTTTACATTGGGAGGACGGAGAAGTTTCTTACCACAGTTTATCATCGATTTTGAAAAACTTGGATCCAAATTATAATTATGTTTTTGTTAAAGGTCTTCAAAAAAAAGAAATTTTTGTTAAAATTTTTACGCTCCTGCGTTGTATTCAACCTTGAGGATTTTCAATGTCCTCAAGTCGATAAACTGCCTAGTCTACAAATAGCTCCATGTATTATTCATAAAGATTTAAAATTAATGTGTACACATTATCGCTCTCATTTATTAGCAGAGTGGGTGTATTCGAATCATGATTTGATTTCTAAATTTATGTAGGTTAGCTTAAAAAAGATACAAAAATGTTAAAAAAATAAAAATATACTTATAAAAATTTAAATATGTTATTGGAAGCAATTTTATGTTTTTGTTTGTTTCTGCACAGCGAATGTGTGCTATGGTCACTGGTGTGGTATTGATTTACCCGTAAACCAATGTGTGTTTGCTGGTCACTGGCGTGGTATTGATTTACCCGTAAACCAATGTGTGTTTGTTGGTCACTGGCGTGGTATTGATTTACCAGTAAATTTTGTATGTTATTAAAATTGAAAAAAAAAAACCTCCTTGATATACCCTCACCTTGACGTGGTAAGGAGGCTTAAGTAAAAAAAATTGACAAACAAAGAGGGGTATGCAATGCTGTGAATTATTTATGAAATATATAAAACCCACACTTGCCATATTTATTATATATGTCGGTAGAGAAAAATCTTTTTTTAAATTTAAAATTGACTAAAATATTATTCACAACCTCCCTAACCTCATATATAAAAGTTTATGTAAAAAAAAAATAATAACGAGGTCGGTATTCGATCCCATGATCTTAACTTTACAAGTCGAGCGAGCGCGCTAGCCATCCCCCTATACCGACCTCCCGAGTTATAGTATAAACAGTAGGAAACATATTGTGTTTTTATTAAAGAAATTATGCATTGTATGGTCACTTGTTATGTCTAAACTATAGATTTATTGTCTTTACAACAGGTTTTGACAAGTTTCGGACAAGTTCTGACAAGTTTTGGACAAGTTCCGACATGATTTTACGATGTGTAGAGTAAGATTCTATCGATGATATCAGCTGATGTGGTTATTGTGTAAGGTTATATCGATTCTGTTATATATTTCGAAAAATGATGGCAGTAACTATTTGAAAATATATTTCGAAAATTATCAAGATGGCAGTAACTATTCGAAAATATTTCGATAAATTATATAGATGGCTATGCTTATTCGAAAATATTTCGATAAATTATAAAGATGGTAGTGCTTATTCGAAAATATTTCGATAAATTATATAGATGGCTATGCTTATTCGAAAATATATTACGATCATAAGGTAACAGCTGATGTGGTTATTATGGAAGGTTATGTCGATCATCTGTTATATATTTCGATAAATTACCAAGATGGCAGTAACTAATCGAAAATATATTTCGATAAATCATATAGATGGCTATGCTTATTCGAAAATATATTATGATCATGAGGTAACAGCTAGACATGCGCGCCACAGAAAAATCTTCGGCGGCGGGCCGCCGATGATTTTTAACCGGCGGCGGCGGCGCATACCGGCGCGCCGATGCTCGCGAGATTTTTGTATCATGGGCGTACGCAGGCGAAGGCAGCTGCCCCCTCTACAAATTTTGAGAAACAAAAACAACCAATAAATAAATTCGTATTCATTTAATATATTTATAAAGCATTACATAAACACTTATTATAACATTTAAATATCAGTAAGTTTTATTTTGACAATTAATTGAGCCTTACAAGGTCAGAATACCTCGACCCTTTCGAAAATTTTATCACCCTGCCCCCCCCCCCCCAGAAGAAATCCTGCGGATGCACCTGGGAGTACTCGTTTATTATTTTATTTGTTGAATCGGATTGTTAATGTTAAGGCCGTACATTAAAGGAGTTTCACTTGTAAAAAACATACTTTACAGTCTTGTGACATAGATAACTCGTTTTTGAAATGAAAACAGATAAGCTGAATGGGGTTAAAAGTCATTGTTTACTTATAAAAAGTTCTTATCTCTCTAATTCCACCTTTCAATTTAGGTCAGTTTCTTTCCGACTGTTGTGAGTTATTGGTCGATTTAAAAATCTAATTTTGAGCACCGCGCAGTGATAAAATATTTTGTAAAAAATGGGATGGGGCCGAAGGAAACATTTGAAGACATATTTGCAACTTTGTTGGACTCTGCCCCATCGTATGCCACTATCAAAAGGTGGACCGCACTCTTCAAAGCTGGCCGAGGAAACCTCGAAGATGATGACCGATCTGGGTGACGTTAGTCTCGGAAGGAGTTTTGCTGGTCGATTTTCTGCAGCATGGCATGACAATAACAGGGCAATACTATGCAGACCTTCTCGTGAAACTGCGAGAGGCCATCAAAGAGAAACGCCGAGGAAAGATCACCAAAGGTGTGCAGCTACTGCAGGACAACACTCCCCTCCACAAATCAAGAGTTACCACGGAGACGGCCAAGCTGCTCCCGCACCCACCCTACTCGCCAGACCTGCCCCCCTCAGACTTCTACCTCTTCCTAATATGAAAAAACATTTGTGTGGGAGAGTGTTTTTGTCAGACGATGAGGTGATCTCAGCTCTCAAAGTCGTTTTGGAAGGTTTCGAAAAAAAAAATTTTGGCCGGGTTGCAGATGTTAGGGAAGCGGTGGAATAAGTGCGTTGCTGTTGTGGGGGGCTATATTGAAAAATAAAAATATGTAAGTTGAAAATATATTTTTATATATATGTATATCAGGCTTAGAACTTTCTTTATCCCCCTCGTACTTCTAAAGATCCATCGTGTTCCTTCAGTGATCAGTTGACTTGAAAGTTGAATAGAATCTCGAAGAGGAGTGATTTGAAAGTGGAAGTTAATGGAGCGTGTCGGATAACGGAGGGAATAGAGTTCCAGAGGGATGTTGCTTGCATTATGAAGGATTTGTTCATGTATAAGTTCGATGGGGTGGAGGATATATATCGGACGTATGGGATCTGGTTTGGCGGGATTGGATGGAGGATTTAAATTGTAGGCTCTGCAAGATATAGGAGGGTCGTTGAGTTCTGATGGTCTAGTATAAGAAGAAAGCCAGTAGATACCGACAGCGGTAAGACTGGCAGAGACACTTCATCTCGGCATAGTACTGGGTTATATGCGTATCTCTTGGGATCCTAAAGACAAAACGTATTGAATATTTCATTAGGCGTTAAAGTTTGGCTTCGAGTACCTCAGACAGTCCGCTGTACACCATACAGCCGTAGTCAAAGTGGGGAGAGATGAGAGAGGACGGTTGAACTGTTTCCGGGTAGAGATAGTGCGACGGGAAATTTGTGAGATATGTGGTTTCCAAGAGGGGGATTGATCGAAGGTAACGCCAAGGTTATTGACAGAATTGTGGAATGAGATAGATGAGTTGTTTAGGACTAGATTTGGAGCGACAGGAGTTGATTTGAGGAGAAAGGGAGATCAAATCAAGGTGGCTTTCGTCTGCTTCGCGTTCAGAGTAAATTCGTTGAGGTTTGCCCAAGCACATATTCTGTCGATATCTTCCTATAATTTTAGGATATCGTCGGAGGAATCAGCGGGGCAAAGGAGAGAATTAGCTGGGCGTCATCGGCATACAGATGGTATTGACAGCGATGGGTGGAGGATGGAAGTCCATTGATACAGATAGAAAAAAGCGTGGGGGACAAAGAGGAACACCTTTAGATTGGAGATGTTAGAGACAAATTGAGTGCATCAGCTGAAAATGGAATTCATTGGTTTTGATTGGACAGTTTGAATTGATTGGACAGTTTGCTGAGAATTACCTATTTTGCTTTGGAGTCGGGGGTACTGGATAAGGATTGCTGGAAGTAGTTGGATTTGGCGCGGTATATTAAGGATTGAGTGCTATTTCGGAGGAGCTTGATGGTAATCTTCAGAAAGTCAGGTGCCCTAAAATCTTCTTCTAGCTGCGTCTCTTAGTTTCATAAAATTCCTTAGCTCAGGTGTTATCCAGGGTGCTCGAGGATGCTTAACTGTCTTGAACTTGAGAAGAGCGTGACGGTCTAGGATAGTATGAAGTTAAGTCAATGGCGTTTGAGGTGTATATGGGGTCTCATTGGATCATCTCAAGATCAGGCGCTAGGATTGCAGGTGATAGGGAATCAAGGTTTCGAAAGGATTTAGTTGTGGGGGAATACAGCAGGAGGGGAAGGTTATATAATTGTATGAGGTCGTGGGAAGACTGTAAAGGAACCGGATGCTGTGATAAGGCGAGGAGTTTTTTAGGGAATCGAGATCATAAAAGACAAGCCAAGTGATGGAATGCTGGGTGTTAAGAGTCGGATCGTAAGGGACTATAAATAAATAAAGGGAATAGAGGATATTTGAAAGATAGGCTTGGTTAGGAGAAGGTATCTGGAGATTGTTGTTGAGGTCTCCGGAGAGAACAATGTTGGAATATGAAGGGATCGTGTTGTAATGGATGGCTTCCAATGTTTCATCAAAGGTAACTTTCGGAGGCAGGTAGATGAAACCAAAGAGTACGGATGTGGGGAGGTGGATATTTCAGCAAACAGGTATTCAATGTGCGGGGAAAGGGAAGTGGGGGAAAGAAGGGAAGTGGTTAAATGGAGTATTATAGGATTCATCTGAAACATACTGGGTCACTGAGATGGAATACAACAGCACTGATGAAATAGAAAGATTGTTTAAGTAGAAAGCATAATAAGTGGTAACAGTCGTTAAAAAATTAATAATAAATAAAATCAAAGTTTTACTATATTTTGAGAAGGGAAAATGAATGAAGATAAAAGAAATAATGGAATTCTTTATCAGTCCTTTAAACAATAACAAGGACTGGTAATAATTCGATTAGGGTAATTATACCGCAGAAAAATAGAAACAACTGGTTGCAACCAATTCTTGCTGGTACGATGCGGCGGTCGAGGAATGACTTGATATGTCCTAAAACGTTTCATATCCGCTGATCAATTTTTCTCGTAGCTTTATGAAGGTCTGCAAATAGGTCTTAAAGAAAAACTCTGTTGCCAATAATATCAACGCCAAGCACAAAAACACCCTCTCTGAGAGTGTTGTACATGCGGCGCGCCACCTTCATCGGCGGCGGTTCGGCGCAGTTAAAATCATCCGGCGGCGGCGGCGCGCACGTCTAGTAACAGCTGACGTGGTTATTATGTAAGGTTATGTCGATCATATGTTATATATATTTCGATAAATTATATAGATGGCTATGCTTATTCGAAAATATTTCGATAAATTATATAGATGGTAGTGCTTATTCGAAAATATATCTCGAAAAATTATCAAGATGGTTGTGCTTATTCGAAAATATATCTCGAAAAATTATCAAGATGGTTGTGCTTATTCGAAAATATTTCGATAAATTATATAGATGGTAGTGCTTATTCGAAAAATTATCAAGATGGCTGTGGCATTTGAATATTTTGATAAAATAAATATATATGTTCGACAAGTTCAAACATGTCCGAAAAAGTTACAAAATAATATATTTTAGGGATTAGGGATTAATTAGGGGATTAAGGATTAATTAGGGCATTAGGGATTAAGACCACGTGGTGGTTACGGTTGGTTTGCCCCTGGACCACGTGGTGGTTAAGGCTGGGCAAGCCCAGGGTCCAAAGTCCAATTTGACTCCGCAAATTGTGGCGCCAGAACCGGCAATTCCTCCCTACTGATTTGATGTATTAGAACCATCGACCGAGAATGGTGAAGACATTGATCAATTGTGGGAAGGGATTAGGGATAATATTAAAGAGGTCAGTAATTTGTGTCTGGGCAAAAGGGAAAATAATAAGAATAAACCATGGTTCGATGAAGACTGTTTAAACTCGTGTGAGAAAAGAAAAGCCGCTAAACTCAAAGTTTTAAATAATCCTAGCGAAGACAATCGTGCCTACTTTCGAGGCATAAGGAACGAAACGACTAAATTGCTTAAAAATAAAAAAGAGAATATCTCAAAAACAAAATAATAGAAATAGAAAATAATGGAATCCAAAATAACGTTAGAGATATGTATAAAGGCATAAATTTATCACGTGAACGTCTAGGACCAGTTACGACTGGTATTAGGGATAATAATAATAACATCATAGCGGATCCGGTAGACATTGTAAGTAAGTTCAAAGAGCACTTTGATAGTATTTTGAATCCTGAAAATACCCGTCTATTACCACTTTTGGAATTTCAAAGTGCTGAACCGTTATTAGAAGAACCGAGTATAGGGGAAGTCGAAATAGCTATCGGAAAATTAAAATCCTATAAAGCAGCGGGGACGGATAATATTCCTAGCGAACTAATCAAATCATGTGGGGAAGCTGGGATTTCAAAAATACATCTTTTGATTAAAAAGATCTGGGAGTATGAGAAAGTACCCGAAGAATGGAAAGAGTCTATACTTATACCGATTCACAAGAAGGGGTCGCGGACAGACACTAATAACTACCGTGGAATCTCACTACTTCCGGTCTGCTATAAAGTATTTACGTCAATCCTGACTAGCCGAATAACCGAATACGCCGAGGAAATTATCGGAGATTATCAATGTGGTTTCAGACGGAACCGATCAACCGTAGACCAAATATTCTCCCTCCGTCAAATATTAGAGAAAAAATTAGAATAAAATGTAATTGTTCATCAACTGTATGTCGACTTTAAAAAGGCTTATGATTCAATAGACCGCAATAAACTGTATAACATCCTGACTGAACTAGGAATACCGAAGAAGTTAGTAAACTTAGTAAAAATGTGTATGACCGAAACGTTCAATAAAATAAGAATCGGTCGTTATTTTTCTGAGAAGTTCGAGGTTCACTCTGGTTTGAAACAGGGGGACTCGCTATCTCCTGTTTTATTTAATTTAGCTCTAGAATATGTCATTAGGGAGGTGATAAATACCGGAAAGGGTTTGAATCTGGGGGGAAATATATCCGTACTCGGTTACGCTGATGATTTGGTTTTGCTTGGCGACGACGTGGAAACGATAGAACTAAATACAAAAGCATTGATGGAAGCCGGAAAAAAAGTAGGGCTAGAAATAAATACGGAAAAAACAAAATATATGGTTAGTTGTAGAAACGGTGACAATTTTGGCGATATTGAAGTAGAAGAGGAAATATTCGAAGCCGTTGAGAAATTTAGATATTTAGGATCTACTGTAACTAGAAAAAACGAAATCGAAGAGGAAATTAAGGCTAGATTAAAGGCGGGAAATGCTTGTTATTTCTCGGTTGCAAAATTACTTGGGTCACGCCTTTTATCCCGAAATTTAAAAATTAGGATTTACAAAACTATAATTCTTCCGACTGTTCTTTACGGTTGTGAAACATGGCCGCTTACAGTAAGGGATGAGAAACGCCTTATGGTGTTTGAAAATAAAGTGCTGTGTAGAATATTCGGGCCGAAGAAAGATGAGTCAACAGGAGAATTTAGACGGCTACACAATGCGGAATTGCGTGAGCTTTACCCGGCAAATGTAATCGAGTCTATAGCTGCGCGTCGGCTAAAGTGGGCATGCAAAATGACGAGTCTTAGTAGTGAACGAATTCCTAAAAGATTGATAAACGCTTTGCCGACTGGAAAACGACCGAGGTGTAGGCCTAGGCGAAGGTGGGAAGATTCGGTGAAAGCAGATCTTGTGAATTTGGGATTGGACAGTGGTAGGTGGATGGAGGTATGTAGGGACGGATTGGTGGTGTTGGCGTAGGGCCTTCGTGTCCGTTAAGCCTTATTGTATTGTATTGTATGGACCAACAAAAAGATAAAATTTCAGGATTTGTTAATAAATACCTGAGTATTACCAATCCAGAGCTCAGCTATCCAGAGACTAACCCATAAAAAGCATTTCCCACAGACAAAATAGATTACTAAAATCCTTTTGATATCAATGTTGAACTGAAGATAAGTACCTAACAAAGATTAACAAGGTTAAGAGGATTATTGTGATAACACAAAATGTATGGATTATGTGGATTTAAAATTCCTTCTTACTACTATGTTATTCTTACTACTACTATGTTCTTATTTACCGTCTATTAGATGTTTTTATTTTTAAAAAAATATTCCTTTGTGTATTACATTTATTCAAAATGCTGAGTAATAATGTTTGTTACAATACTACTACACATTAAATAAAATCTAATATGAACAAATAAAACATATTATTATTTATTCTTACAAAAAATCCAAAAAAAACACTATATTCAAAATTAATGAAGGAAAGCTATTTTCCATGTAACCTACCATGGTAAATAGTTGTAAAAATTTGTATTTTATAAAAAGCTATATAGATAGCAAGTAATAGACATTTCTCTCATAATAACTCCAATACCAAATTACATTGTATTGACAACACCACCATGCACTAGACATACTATGGACAGCAGGTTACAACTTTTTACTTCATTGCTTTCTCTTCACTGTGCAATTAACGACTGGGTTTTACTTTTACCCTCTTATTGTAAGGGATGAATAGTCCACCCATACAGATTAACAGAATAATAATTTCTAACTCCGAATAATAAAAAAAATACATGACTACTGTTCAACGAATGGCATAGCGCCTTGGCATAAGGTTAATGTTTTTTGAAACCATTAGCCAAGCTAACCATCACAACTGTAACAAAATTATAAGTAAATAAGAGTGGAAATTCTCTGCGGACAGAGGAGTGTCGGGACAAGTTTCAAACTGACTGCCTGGTGGATTAAAGAAGATGAGCTATTTTAGAAAAGAGCCAGTAAAGTCTTAAGTAACACCCATCAAAAATACAGGACAAAGAAGAAGAAAGTCAAAGATAAAGTACTCCAAGCAAAGCGGATATTGTGGGAAAACATTAAAACTAAATGAAAATGTGAAAGAGAACAAAAAAGTCCTCGAAGATATGCGAAAGGAGAAGACACCAAAACTAAAAGGAACATAAGGCAGAGAGATAGATTTATGGAGAGAAAACTTGAAGAACTGAGGTAAGGAAAATATATTTACAAGAACGAGAGCCAGATCATGGTGGAAGTTGGAAACCACACTGGAGAAAAACTGATTAAAGTGATTTGGGCACCTTCTCTTAAAGGATCAAAGCAAGGTTGCAAGGAAGAACTACAAGACTCAACTAGAGGGAAGAAGACTATGAATCTCATAGGAAGACTGCATGCAAGAGGTGTTCCGGAAGAGAGGATTAGAATTAGATTATGGAGAGCTGGGGGGGGATAGATTGATGTGGTCCAGTTAACAGTAAAGAAGAAACGATTATGATGACGATAAAGCATAATGGAACTGGTGTAAATGTTAATTAATTTAGTCTGCATGTCTTTCATCCCAAAAAGTGGACTGTACCCAATTTTATTGAAGAAACAGTTATGGGACAGCAGTTTGCTTGGATAGCTTTCTTTGAATGAGATGGCAATTTTAGAACATGAATAGCCGAAAAACACGATGAGACATCAAATCAATTTCTAAGCTTATTATACAAATACCTAAGCATTTGAAAAACGTGTTATTTCTCCAAAATTTTAATTTATTGTAATTATATCATATTATACTTCTTCTTCTTATATAATGTTACATTCCTTGGAGGAACAAAGCCACCGGCAGCATCAACCAGCAGTGCAACACCGTCAGCCCAGCGCAGCCTGGGTCTTCCAACCAGTCTTTGTCTGTACAGCAGCTTATCCAGTGTCTTTTGCTGAATTTTGTCCTCGGTCATTCTCTCAAGATATCCTGCCCAATGCAGTTGACCAATCTTGATAAAAGTGGTGATGACAATATAGAGGGCTATCAGCTCTTTATTGGTATGCTGCCTCAACAATCCATCTTCACATACAGCCTGATAGATATACTCCCCTGAACTCTCATCCTGTAGTTGACTACCTTCATCATCAAGCAAATTAGCTTAGGTGGAATCCCTATCTCGAGCATTCTTTTGTAGAGCTCCTCTCGCGATACACTGCCACTGGTGGCGTTTAAATCCAGGAAGAGATAGAGGATACTTATCTTGAACTACCTTCCCCAGTAGAATTCTGAGGGAAAATATTTGATCGATGGTTGACTTGCCTTTCATTGACGCACACTTTGTAACAAGCCCATGACGCAAGAGCCTCTCGAAAAGGATTGTTGAGAATATATCATAGGCCCTGGGAAGCAGTGATATCCCTCGGTAATTTATTCCTTCAGGATGACTCATTTTTATAGATATGGCATCTAATTAATTCACGCAACTCTTTCCTGACCCTGATATCAATAACTAGGTTGATTAGATACTTCACCACCATCCCAGGGCCTTATTTTTAGATTTCTTTATGGCCAGTCAGACTTCAATTTCTATGTTTTTGTCATTTACAGTCCCATTAGTGGGATTAGACACATATCAAAATCTGCATTGAAAGTATTAAAAAGGTATATTATACTTGATGTATGATACTTAAGCTACTGTTTATATTTATAATTTTAGGTAATATAAAAAATAGCCTCACTCTATCAGGTTTGAAATTAAGGAGATATAATTTTAACTGTAAAATTAAGAGGGAAATACTATTTTCCTAAAATAAAAAAAAAAATAAAAAAAAAAAAAAAAATCATACATGACATTATCCTTAATGACACACAATTAGTATTTACCTAGTGAGATCTGATTTGGAAATTTATTTATTTATTCTTTTTATCCTTGCTGAAAATAAACTAATTAAATAATAGATTAAAATAAAACCTAAATATTTAAAATATATATATCTTCTAAATAAAATCATCATATGACATCATTTTATAAATACAAAATAGGTACCTATGTGTAGCTTGGGCCGAGAAAGAAGAGTTTTGACATCCAACAAAGGATTGCATAAATAATACTAAATATCATGATAAATCCAAAGTCTTTTTTTTTTTTTTTTTAACCTTTTAATATTTTTTCATCTAGTTTATAAAATTTGTCATTCGAGATTTTAACATATAAACTGAAAGTTCTCTTTTATATGAGTATAATAGTAAGATTAGAGGATACAGATTCCATGAATTGATGATTCAAAAAAGTTTGGAAATGAAACAAATCTATTTTACTAAAGAACAAAGATCCATATTTAATTAATGGTTAGATATATGGTATTTTTTCAATTTACTTAAATACAATTATCACTTAAAATTACTAATTTTTTAAATTGGTAAATTAAAATTTTACTAAGTTATTAACATTACACTGAGTTAAAAAACTAGGTTATCTCCAAACTTCATAAAACTTTTTAAAATAGTATACTTTGAAAAATAAATAATGAAAGGAATATCCAAATTTTAAACTCGTGATGCACAGAGAACTTCCTAAAATTACCATCCAGCTGTCTATTCATTAAAGCAATTCTTTAAATCTTAATTCAGGAACTTATTTTTAAAATATTCAGTATGACTATCAAATGCATTTTTTATTAGGATTAATCAACAAATGTTAATTTTTTGAAATACCAAATAACTATAATGCATTAATAAACAGTGAGCTATGTATTTATCACACTAAGTACCAGCAATTTCCTTTGACTGGTGACACAAGATGAGATTCAATTAACAAATAAAATCTAAAGTGCCCCTCATAAATTGTTAAGAAGTCTAGTGATTAAATATCAGTTTAATTTTATCAATAGTTGAGTAAGTAAATGAATGAATATAAGAAACAAGTAAATAAATTAATCAAATGCAATGTCAAGTTTTATTAAAAACTACATTAATTTCATGGCAAACTAACATTAATTTTATGGTAAACTAAACTAACAAAAATAAAAGACATTATCATATACAACATATTAAGAGAACTTGAAGAAGTACAATGAATAAAAAAAAAAAAATCAGTTTAAAACAAGTTTATAAGGAATCACTAATAGGGTAGTCAGCTTGCCAGTTTTAAATAAAATCAAAATGCAATAAACCAATATTTAATTTTATGGTTAGGCAAATATATCCAATGTAAAAATTTATAATTAAACAAAATAAAAGAAAACGAACTTACAAGTGAAAAAAGTTTCCTAAAATTTAACATGGTGATCAAAAAGATAATATAAATATTATACGGCTCTCAAGGAAAAATAATCTTCATAAAAATGATATAACAGGTTACTTAGCGAACACAATGAGAAACTGATTAGTTTTAAATTCTACTGGCCTTCTAGTACACTTCGGATACGATACGATACTGTAATCAATTCAGTCAGCTGTTATTGTTGACAGTAGTCAGTAAGCAAGTGCTCTGTGGAAGTATATTAACTCAAAATCGAAGTTAATAACTTATTAGTGATTGGCTTTTTGGTTTAATTTGATTTTATAGTTTTAAACAAATCAAACGTCGTTGGTAAATAGTTTAAAATTTACCTTGGTGCATTAAAATGAATATTAAGACTATTGTTTCGTTTTTGACATTCAGTAAAGGAGACTAATATTCGATTGATATAATTTTTCTCTCAGAAGCGCGAATATTCTTGTTTTTCTTCCTTATTGAGACTTACCTTTATGAATATGTCATCGCCCAGTGCTGGGAAAAGACGTATGGACACTGATGTTATTAAATTGTATCCTTTGTTTTCTTTCATAAACAAAGACTTCTTTATTTTTATTGCTGTTTCATTGTGAAATTTTGGATTATTAATGTTAAGGTAACCATAATTAAAATATCTACTATCTAATTTGCAATCTCTCAATTTTAATTAGTGTATTTATTGATAGCATCTTTCTTGACAGTAATTTTCTGATTGATATGAGTGTGTATTGAACTTTATAGATAATTTACAAACCTTGGATATAATTTAATTTTATACTTATGCAGATTTTTTTCTCATCTGTTATTTATCTTGTTTTTAAAAGAAGGCACAGTAAATTGTATTTGTTTCCATTTATTTATTAATTATTTTTTCATTTTCCATGTGATTCTAGTTATTATTCAAATAATAAAGTTGACGTATTGTTTAAGTGTAATATAAAAAATACCCAAGCTATATCCATGGTTAAGAAGTGAAGGAGTGTAATAAATATGAATATAATGATAATTATTGCTTTACATTGTCTAAAAATGTTAATATTTATTATTATTTTTAGGTTTAATGATAGTCAGGATTTTCAGTTTACAATGATTTTATTGTGGTAAGCCAACGTTAGTCCAGGAGTCTTAGTATCCACCTGGACTCAGTAGCCCTGATGAAGATCCACTAGTTGGATTGAAACGTTGGCTTACCACAATAAAATCATTAGGTTCGTTCCAAGCTCATTTTTCTAGCTGTTTTCTGGTAATTCGCTGATAGGTTAGTACGCATGTCTGATAAGATAACTATCAGAAATTTTAAGCTCACTTGGAACGCTATTCTTACGACTTTCTGATAGATAGGTCCTCCTCCATCGGGCTAGTTTATCTCTCCTGCTAACCTAGTGGCTTTACTATAGTCTTTTTCAAGTATTTAAGTATTATTCCGGAATATTTGATTCATCAATGTAAATTTAGATTGGGTGGGGAAAGGATTGTTCTAAATTTATTAAATTCACTAGTAATTGGAATCATTAACTATCTTCATTAGGTTCATGATTTTTGACATTTCTTTTCATTTTATTGATTGACACATCATTTACTGCATCCGATATCTTAATTTTTAATCAAATGAAATGTTTTGATTTAGGGTTAGCCATTGTATCATGCAGTGATATTCAATAAACACAAAACTCTGGTAGTTGATTTTAGACACGATTCCCAACAAAAAGTTTATTTGATGCCTAATCCTGTTGTGATTGAAAAATATATAAAATCCATTATTTTGTTTTCTTAAGAGGGTTTAGGATCTTTTTGAATATTTAAGGGCTGCTTAAATTTTTGAAAGATTATTGAAGTTTTAGTCTAATATCATAAAATAGACATAAAACCGATATTAATTGTACTCATTGTTAAAAGGGACATTCTGGAGATCTAATTAAGTTGAGATGTGATACTCAATATCTTAAGAGGTTTATAATTCCTCACTACCCTGATGGAATACAGATTGCATACTCTTAGTGAGACTTTTTCTTTTTTAGCATTAAATCTCTGCAAAAAAAGTTTATGTTTATTGAAGAATTTATTATATAATTGAATATTTGGCCAAAAATGTGAAATGAAGTTTTGTTACTCTAATTTTTTACATTATTTAAGGATTCAGTTCATAATGTCCCACCTCTGTGAATTAATTGCATTTTTCAAATAAATAACTCTTTATGCCTAATTAACTAATTTATTCATAAAGATTATCCACCTCTTGATAAAATTCCTGGTACCATTTAATTTTATGTCATATAGCTTATACTTAGGTGCATTAACTTTTAATTAGTAATGTACATTGATTCTAGTCGTGGATGCATTGCTAATCTTAGGTCTCCATTTTAATAATGGAAACTAGGAACCTATTGAATGTTAAGATATATACCTATCACTACTGCGGAAGAAGAGTGCCACAATTCTCACAACTGAAATTTTACAGAAGCACATGTTATGATCATTATTACTATCTCACAACTCCATGGAAGACTGCTATCCAGCATTAAATATTGGATTTAAAAATCTATTTTTTTCTAGGTAATATTATTTTATATCTCTTAAGCAAAGACAAAAATTTTTGTACAGTGGCAGTCTTCATCCAAAGGAGTGATATACAGTGAGGCCAAAAAGTATTTGCACACATTAACTTTTTCTAATTGTAGGTCAGGAAATAGAGATAAAAAATTAAAATATTGTTTATTTGATACAAAAATTAGTAACTAAATATAATCTCTAATATTTTTTAAAAATGAAAAAAAAAATGGATAAAATATTGTCAATAAACTTTAAAAACCGAAATAAAAAGTATTTGCACACTTGTTGACTGTGTTCAATCCTGATCCTTTATAGGGTAATCCTGTCATGTACACAGTAAACATTACAAGTGTAGTTGCTTTTAATCCTCCAGAGTCAGTTCTCATCAACATGAGCCCTAAAACTGCAGAATTATCAAGTGCGGTGAGAGAGAAAATTGTTTCATTTAGAAATAGAAATAAAAGTTATAGACAGATCGCGCTTCAATTAAATTTAAACTTTTCGACGGTGCGCTACGTCATAAAAAGATACGATGAAAGAGGTACGACAGAAAATACTCCGCGGTCTGGACGTCCGTAAATAAGTTCTTAGTGCACGAGACAGAAGAACAATTATAAGAAAGGTGAAGACTAATCCTCGGATAACTGCTTGGCAGTTAGCGGATATGGTCGCTTCAACGTATGATAAACAAGTAAGTTTATCCACTATAAAAAATATTTTAAACAGCGAAGACCTACACGGCAAGGCTCCACGGAAAAAGCCTTTTATTAGTGAAACTAATAGGATAAAACGTCTCGATTTCGCTAAAGCTCACAGTAATGAGCCGATCGAATTTTGGAAAAATGTAATATTCTCTGATGAGAGTAAATTTAATATTTTTGGGAGTGACGGCAGAAAAATGATTTGGAGAAAACCCAACCAGGTATTTTTACCTCAGAATGTTATGCCTACTGTAAAGCATGGGGGTGGCAGTGTGATGGTTTGGGGGTGCGTATCATTCTATGGCGTCGGGAATTTGTCTTTTATAGAAGGAAATATGAATGCTAAAGGTTATGTGAATATTTTGCGAAGCCATTTATTGGTGAGTGCTCAAAAGTTTGGGATTCAAGACACTTTTATGTTTCAGCAGGACAACGATCCGTAACATACCGCTTGAAAAACAAAAGAATGGCTTCTTTATAACGCAGCCCGGCAGTTGCATACCCCTCCACAAAGTCCAGATTTAAATATAATCGAAAATGTGTGGCACATTTTGGGAAGTATTTGAAGAAACAAAATAAAAGCAAATATTGAGAAATCTATTTAAAAGAGGTTGAATATGAGTATGTGAAAGTTCATCCTCAAGATAAAATAATGGAAAACAGGACTTTATTCCTTTAAACTTCACCGAGAAATTTCTGGAATGCAATATATTTAATTTATAAAATTTAGATAATTATTTATGCAAGAGCTAAATCCAAATATTATGTAAGAGAAAAATAAAATGATTACCTTCAACTTAAGATTATTAGGATCGTGGACAGAAGAAAAGTTGTCAAATTGTAGCCGCACCAAGGTTAGCTGGGCTAGAAAAAAAAAATTCATTACGCATGTCGCTGACAGGCTGTAAGAGAAAAATACGCTGATAGCTCTGGTAGTAAGCAAGTTGTTATCTTACAGAATTCTGGCAAGTTGGGAACAGCTTACAAGTAATAAGCAAACTGTAAGCGACAGGGTGGGAACACTGAAATCGTACTGCGCATGTTTCTTACAGTTATCTTATGGTTATCTGGCTGGGTGGGAACAAAGCTATTGTAAACTGAAAATCCTGACTATCATTTAACCTATCGTAAAGAACAGTTGTCTATCTCTCACTTCTACTATTATTATTTTTACTAACATAACAAAATAAAGTACACATATTTAAATTTAAGAAATATCAATGTGAATAAGAGCCTATTGTATATGTAATTTAACCTCTGGGTTGTCAAATGGGAATAGAAGGGTTTCAGTGATTATTACTTAGAACTAGACTTATTCACCAAGACTCAGGATTATCTTTTGGTTAGATACTGAATTCCTGTGGAGTAGAAATGGAAAAGGATTAGAATGGAGGAAAATTGGTCCTGCCTTGCTTGCTGCCCAAGGTATAATTGTTCATCATTGAAAACAAAACCGGCTTTCAAATTAATAAAGGCACTGAAAATGAAACACTTATTAAAATAAATAAAGACACAGTTATATATTCATTATTATAGTGACTTTTATTTCTTTTTTATTTTTATTTTAGAAACACTGTCTTCTTAACATTTTTTAATTCCTATGTTTCGAAGTTTCCTCCAACCTCAGGGCTTATTATTCTTATGTTGCTTGGAGATGATTTCACAATTTTTTGTTTTCCTTTCTTATTATTCTATTTTTCAATTAGTTTTCATAATTCATAATTTTTTTTTTTTTACTTTCACTTACCTATATATGGAATATACAGTAAGGGAAAGTATCGTGAAAAATTTTGACTTCCGGTTTTCAAAGGAAATACACGTTTTGAGGTCCCCTGAGTCCAAATAACCAAGCCCCGTGAAATGGGATGTGTGAACAGACTAGCTCAAAAACTATAAACAGTGCGAACTGTTTATACCTTACGAACCTGAAATTGGGTATTTAGTGTATATATATGCCCGCAATGTGACAGCAAAAATGTCATCAAAATTGGTCAAATGGAGGGGCTACTTTATTTAATGAATTTCGTCTAATGTTTACGTTATTTTCGATTTTCTCAAAAACGGCTCTAAAGATTTTGATTAAACTTGGTATTTGATGTATGTAGGCGATGTGACAGTCAAAATTTCATCAAAATTGATTAATTGGAGGGGGCACTTTACTTAATAAATTTTGTCTCATTTTCACGTGTTTTTCTTATTTACTCAAAAACGTTTACAACGATTTTGATCAAACTGGGTATTTGATGTATGTATATGCCAAAGAAGTGACAGCCAAAGGGTAATAAATTTTGTCTCATATTGAAGTTTTTTTTTTTATTTATTCAAAAACGGCTTTAACGAAAAAAAAAAAAATATTCTGTCAACTCATAAAACACGTTGAGCCAACGCATGGGGAGTACGCCTTTAATGACAGACCATTGTTCATAAAGTCGTTCTGTTCATTTAATGGATATTATTTGTTTCATGGTAACTAAATGAAGTTTTCAACAACTACATAGAGAATTACAAAATCAGACGACTTGGAGTATTATGCTTGCATTGCCGAATTATCGCAAGTAAAAACTGTTATTTAATAATAAAAAAAAAATGAATGTGCTTTTGAGAGCAAATAAAAACAAAAATAAGAAATGAATGTGGAGAAATGTGTGATTTTGAGAAATGTCAATTAACAAAACACGTCAATTTCTAATCTAAGTACGTTGGTAAGTGAAAGTTGTGTGTTGCGCGCATGGCACCATATTTTTTTTTTAATTTTGCGCATACTTGACTCTTTTCTTACGAAATATTTTCTTATAACTCCATGAAAAACTTTTTCTTAACAAAAGAGTTGACTACATTATGTAAAATTTAAAAAAAAATGACTAATTATGTATAATATTATTTTTAAAAAATGGAGTAATAAAACAAGAAAAAAAAATCGTGATATTATCTCTAAGCAGTATAAGAAGAATATGCCCTGGGGATGAAGAATACTCGGAAACATAGGAATTATAAAATGGTTTGAAGACTGTGTTTCTAAAATAAACATATGAAGGAAGTAGAAGATATTTCAACTAATTAAAACAAAGAGAAGATGGAATATAATACATTTCAAAAACATTAGGAATTATTTATTTTAAAAAGAAATCCTTGTACTACAAAAACCCTTGGATAATGTGGAAGGAAGTACCTTTTCTTAGTTAGCAGTAAGTAGTGCAACTAGTTGATATGACTAGATCACAGTCAACCGCCAGGTTTTTCCCTTTCATATTTTAATTAAGAGAGTATTATAGAGCTGGGTGTGCCTCAGGAGGGTCTCTGTCCCAGAGGCAATACATGACAGAATAGAAAAGATATCCTGTCATAGCCAGATTCTAACTGGGGACTTTGAGCAATTCAGTGCTTAACCAATGATCTACTCCACTCCCTTTATATTAATCATTAGAGGCTGATAATTAAAGATTTTGTGTATTTTGATAATATAAATATTTTATAGCGTTAAAAATACTCTTTTAATTAACATTTATCTTGTTAAAGTAACAGGCTCCCTGTTATACATATCCTTCTGATTTCATTATTTTTTTTTAAAGTTAGTGATTGCCTGGAGTTCATGGTGGGGCTAAAGATCCCCAGGGGTTCATTTACCACTTGAATCCATTCATTTTGTTGCAGTCAGGTCATAGTGATAACCACTAAGGCACTGTAAGTGTTAGGTGAGAATAATTATAGTATCACTTTCACTATAGAAGTATCACTTTTCTTTCATGGATGGGATGAGATCTCTTAATCACAACCAAAAAGAATTCTAGAAATTCTACAAACACTTAACCGAGTTTGTCAAAAGTAGGTTTAGTCTGGCCTGTTTAGGGTTTATTAATCTTTATTGTGCCAGCTAAGCTGAATTATAAAGCTGCGATCTAATTAAAGTCTCAATTTCATCTGAAAAGAAGGAGGTAACCTTTGTTGGTTTTTAAAAGTTATGAATTGCAATGTATAAGTAGATGACACTCATTAACAAATTGTCTATATTTAGCTGTTTTTGATTTCTGATGGAATCTTGGACTGTCCATCAAGGCGAAAGTAATGTAACATTACAAAGCAAAAAGGGTAATTTTCTAGACTTGTTCTTCACACCTGCAACAGTATCAGTAATAATTGCTACCTTTCAAGTTGTATTTATCAGGATTGAATGACAAGTAAAAGGATGACTAGGTTTATTTTTAGTCTCAAAAAATGTTTTGGATTAAATTGACAGAATTATGTAGCTAACAGACCATTTCCCAATATTTCAGAGATTTTTTGATCGGTTCAGTGTACCTATCAATGTGCAATTGTATTTCATAATTTACTTATTTTCATGAAAAAATATAATGTTATCAATGGAAGATGATAGTTGCTTGTAGTCAAGAGATTAAAGTGATAATAAAAATGTTTGTGTCTAAAGTATATCTATTAAATAGTTCTATTGAGTAGGCCTTCTTAGAAAAAGGAGCAGATTCATATTTATGACCTCATCTGGATTTAACAGATCATGAATTAGGGGTAAGGTACTTAGGAGAGTAATTAGATCACTATGCATGCATCACTAAATTTTTTTTGGGTGATTCTACATCATATTATATTCGACAAATATCTCGGTGTTTCAAGCAAATTTTATGCTTTATTATTATTTGCAGGAAGAGGGAAAACTTATCATTTCAATGCCATCAACCAACATAATTGAACCGAAATATGAGCTCGCTGTGTTACCTATCTCTTTTTATGTGCTATTAGGCTGATTATCATCATTATATCAAGGATCCTCATTGATTGATTGATTTATTTTGAAAAAAATTTACTCATTCTCTTTTTAAAAATGTTTTCATTTAATGATCCTAAGTTTACCTATTTTATAGTTACCTTTCTTTTGGGGGGGGGGGGGTGATTTCCCACTAAATGGAAAATCAAAAAATCTCTAAAACATTGGAAAATGGTCTGCTAAATACATACCTCTTTTCAACTCAGCTCCCAGTTGTACATGCTGATGTATGTTATGTCAAATGTCATTGAACGATTTGTATGACTAAGTCAAAGTTTAGTCCAATCTTTTAACAGAACCCATTACCGATACTTAATCATTTACTAGTTTTATGCAAATATTTTGATCAGCATCAGTATAGCTTTATTTATTTATAATATATTATATTATTTTTATCAACTTTTACCTTTCTATTTTCCTGAATATTCAATTTTACAGAATTGAAAGTAAACATGAGGTTACTATCTTAGGTGGATTAAATGAATTCTGTGTAAAATTTTATGGGCCTCGAGGGAGTAAGTATACTTATTTTACTATATTATTTTGTTTAAATATGGTTACTGTATTTAGTTGTTACAAAAGTCCATGTGTGTTAATACAACCTCTAATTCCAATTCTTATAATTAAACCTGTATTAAGTGTTTGTTCCTACTATATATGTTTACTTTGACTAATCCTTTGATTCCTGGTGACTTTTGAAAGAAAGAAAATAATTTTTATTCTGGGACATTTAGTCCCCTAAGAATAACAGAACACGGTCAAATCCAGATCCATTGCCCAGGCGTTGATGCTGTCTATATCTTCTAGTACTCTTTGGATAAATCGATAAAACCCTTCTCATTTAGATATGCTTGTTTATTCAGGATGTTTTCATCCATGAGTAACATGTAAAAACAAAAAAAAATAAATGTTTATATCACTTGGTGGGTAACGAGAGTTCTATAACTTGAAGTTTTCTGGATCTAACTCTCTGAACAGAATACAAACAAGACATCTTTCATTATATTTATTGATTATCCCCTCTTTTTGGTGTTTCTTGTTAGTTTTGTTGATATGAGGTTGAAGATTTCATACCTTTACTTTTTTCCTGCTCTGAACAGAAACAGTTGAGGATTTATTCTCAGCTTTGGTCACCATGAACAATAATCGAGATCGTAATAAAATGTACTCGATTTTTTTGATTAAGTGTTAAATTAGTAATATCTTGGAACAATCTCTCTATTATATAAAACATTTTTTAGTGACCGTGTAATATTTTATTGCCTCATAAAATATCTCTATAATTTATTAAAATAAACCTATTAATTGTGTGAGTAGTACAATTAAATGAATAGTTGTATAATTTGTAAAATGGGGGTTGGTCCATCCCGCTATTAGGCAAACAGAGGTATTCCCTTAGTCTATTTAAAATAAATAAATAAAGCCTTTATTGCATGAGGAACAACATAATCTTGTAATAATCATAAATATTTGCTACTTCTGCAATATTTACAACTAATATTTATTTATCTATTATTAACATATCATAAACTTGTAAAATTAGTACTTCAGAAAAGCTCATTCAATTGTTAAAACAATATTTGCAGTATATCTACAACAAATGTTGCCTCGGGCATGGAAAACTTACCTGGTGAAGCGCCTGTTATCACGCATTTCCTCCTTAACTTTTTGTGTCAAGTCTTCATTCATGACAGTAGGCCGTCCAGATCGTTCTTCATCATGGTTATTTGTCCTTCCTTTATTAAAAAGCCTACACCATTTAGGTACATTTCCATCATTCATTACACCTTCACCATAAACTTCAACAAGCTGCCGTTGAATTTCAGCTGAACGAACTTTTTTAGCATTTAAAAACCAAATAACTGAGCACACTTCACAATCGTTGGGATTATTGATGGACATGGCGACTAAAAACCAGGAATAACAACACAATCATCAGAGACATGAAATGTAATGGGGGCGTCTCTCATGCTCTCAAGTCAGCACTGACTGAAGCACCAATATTAGCCAGACCAGATTTTGAGCTACCTTTTCAATTACAGACCGACACCAGTGATACAGGTCTGGGAGCGGTCTTAACTCAAATACAAGATGGTGAAAAAAGGGTCATCGCTTTTTGCTCTCGCATTCATAGTGCAGCTGAAAGAAATTATATCATGACCAAGAAGGAATGTCTCACAGTTCTGTTTGGTATCAAAAAGAATCGGCATTACTTGGAGGGATATTCGTTTATCGTTATGTCTGACCATGCCAGTCTTAAGTGGTTACTGAATTTGAAAAATCCTTCGGGCCATTTGGCTATATGGGCTCTTTGTTTACAACCATACAATTACAAAGTGGAATACCGCAAGGGCAAACTGAATACAGTGGCCGATGCTTTATCCCGAATCGCTGCAATCACTGTTTTATCTTCCAGCCTCAATTATGGTTCTTCTTATGGTGAGATTTCGTCTTTGGAAACCTCCATATCGTCCGATGAATGGTATAATCAGAAATTTTAGCGAGTCCGAAGCTCCAAAATTTCTTCCTGGATGGTTGATAAAGGACAGACAACTATTATATCATCGCGAGAACCCTTGAAAGGAGAGCTGGAGGACGCCAGTGAGGAATGGAAAGTTGTTGTTGCTAGACATCTGCAGAAATCTATAATCTATGATAATCATGATCTTCCGCAGCCGGGGCACCTGGGTATAGATAAAACTGTTGCTAGGGTTAGCAGATTATACAAGGGTCATTTTTAAAGTAAGTTACTACCAAACTTCACTACAAAAAAAATGTGTGCGAGATGGGTTCAAAAAGTGTTGACAGAAGAGCACAAAGCAAAGCGTTTGGCTTATGCCTCGTCTTTTTTGGAGCGCTATCACAAGGATGGTGACGAACTTTTTTAGCATTTAAAAACCGAACAACTGAGCGCACTTCACAATCGGAGGGATTACTGATGGACATGGCGACTAAAATCCAGGAATAACAGCACAATCAGCAGAGACATGAAACGTAATGGGGGCGTAGTGCGGGAAGTAAGAATAACTTTAGTTAAGGAGCTAAAAATTTGTGGGAAATTGAAACAGAAACGGATAATCATGATACTTTGTTATTAAGGAGCAGAAAAATCGTGAAAAAGGTCAAGCCCCCAGGTTCTACAACTCAATCAGTTCGAAAGTTGTCAGGGAGCGATGGACAATCAAAGGGATTCATGAAAAGCTCACGACTCGCCAGGTTGGAAGTTGAACTGAGGGAAAGAGAGGAGCTGGCAGAGCTTGACTGGCGGATGGAAGAAGAAATGTATGAACGGGAATGGAAGAGGAATGTCGCGAACGTGAAGAAGAAGCAGAGCACAAGGAGCTCGAGAGATCAGCGGCTTCAATCTTGTAGGCTTTTTAGGTGTGGTGTAGGCTTTTTAATGAAGGAAGGACAAATGTCCACAATGAAGAGCGATCTGGACGGCCTACGGTCATGAATGAAGACTTGACACAAAAGTTAATGAGGAAATGCATGGTAACAGGCGCTTCACTATTGACGAGCTTCATCAAAAATATGCACAAGTTTCAAGATCAGTAGTTTATCACATTGTTACTGACAAACTTCACTACAAAAAAATGTGTGCGAGATGGATAAAAAAATGTTGACAGAAGAACACAAAGCAAAGCGTTTGGCTTATGCCTCGTCCTTTTTGGAGTGCTATCACAAGGATGGTGACGAACTTTTTTTGCATTTAAAAACCGAACAACTGAGCGCACTTCACAATCGGTGGGATTACTGATGGACACGGTGACTAAAAACCCGAAATAACGGCACAACCAATACCGGCAGAGACATAAAACGTAATGGGGGCATAGTGCGGGACTGTCCAAGAGTGGTCGACCTTGAACCGATGTCATATGACACAATGCGCGGACATGGTCCGCAATCGGTTTTTACTTTAAAAATGACCCTTGTATAATCTGCTAACCCTAGCAACAGTTTTATCTATACCCAGGTGGCCCGACTGCGGAAGATCATGATTATCCTAGATTATAGATTTCTGCAGATGTCTATCAACAACAACTTTCCATTCCTCACTTGGGTCCTCCAGCTCTCTTTTCAAAGGGTTCTTGCGATGATATAATGATTGTCCCTCCTTTAACAACCATCCAGGAAGAAATTCTGGAGATTCGGACTCGGTAAAATTTCTGATTATACCATTCATCGGACGATATGGAGGTTTCCAAAGACGAAATCTCACTGGAAGAAGAACCATGATTGAGGCAGGAAGATAAAACAGTGATTGCGACGATTCGGGATGAAGCATCGGCCACTGTATTCAGTTTGACCTTGCGGTATTCCACTTTGTAATTGTATGGTTGTAAACAAAGAGCCCATATAGCCAAATGGCCCGAAGGGTTTTTCAAATTAAGTAACCACTTAAGACTGGCATGGTCAGTCATAACGGTAAACGAATATCCCTCCAAGTAAGTAATGCCGATTCTTTTTGATACCAAACAGAACTGTGAGACATTCCTTCTCGGTCATGGTATAATTTCTTTCAGCTGCACTATGAATGTGAGAGCAAATAGCGATGACCCTTTCTTCACCATCTTTTATTTGAGTTAAGACCGCTCCCAGACATGTATCATTAGCGTCGGTCTGTAATTGAAAAGGTAGCTCAAAATCTGGTCTGGCTAATATTGGTGCTTCGGTCAGTGCTGACTTGAGAGCATGAGAGAGGCCTGCTCCTCTGACCATACCCGTTTAGCTTTACGTTTAAGCAAAGATATAATTGGAGAGACTACTGAAGAGAAATATTTTATAAAACAACAATACCATCCTGCCATTCCAAGGAACCTTTAAGTTGCCCAACATTGATAAGAGGAGGAATCGATGTAACGGAGCTAACCTTGTCTGGATCAACACTCATGCCATCACTATTACTTAGATAGCCCAAGTACCTAACTTCATTGCAACCAAATTCACATTTTTTGGGGTTGATACGCAAACCTGAAGCTTTAAGTCGACGGAACACTTCCTGAAGCATATCTAAATGCAATTCAAAATTTGGTGTACAAACCGTAATATCGTCAAGGAATAATACTATGTACGGGTAGAGTTCGGGTTCAAATATTGCATCAGCTAACCTCTGAAAGGTAGCAGGTGAATTGGTTAGCCTAAATGGCATAACCTTAAATCTTAACAACCCTCTGTCTGTAACTGTAACTGGAACTAGTGGCATTTGCAAAAATGCCTGCTAGTGGTCAAATTTGGACAGATATCTGGCTTGTCATAGTCTGTCCAATAGAAGTCATATTTGGCATGGGATAGGAATCTTTACGAGTAACTTTATTTACTTTAGGAAAATCTATACAAAAACGGTAACCTGATTGTTGATGCAACATTCAAGTTTCTTTTTTAATTTAAGTAAAATTTTTCTTTTTATTACTTATAATTAAATTAAAATGCACCTTATGTATTTTTAAGAAATAGTGCAACATTGTTTGTTGATTTCGTGCAGTATCAACCATACCTACTTAATACCTAAACTGCCCTTATCGGCCTATGCCGTCAGTGTTGCCAGGCAACTGTAACTGAACGGGTCCCCACGCTCCAGGAGCACGAATTTTTAGCGTGCTTAAGTCCAAGACTTTTGCTAAGAAGCCATCTCATAACCATCAGTGACATCGGACATTATTTTCGCCACAAGGGCCATTCAAGGACATTTCTCCAGATAAGAACCTTTTCTTTTGTGTTTAAATATTTTTCTTTATTTTGTTAATTTTGTTACCGTCATTACGGAGAGTTTTTTAATTTAAACAGTTTCTTTATTTTATTATTTTGTTATTATTGTACTTCATTATAGATGGTTCTTTTTATTTTGTTTTCATTAAAAATTATTTTACACTGTTATATTCAAACAAATTATTACACCAGTTAAATAGTTTTAGTTGTTTTTTCATGTCTAGTTTATTTTTCTTTAACTCATTAAGCCATCAGCAAATTCTTTTTATTTATTTATTTTTGTCTATTACTTCAATTACATCATTTTAATTGCTTGTAATTTATTTTTTTGCTTATTCCAAGAATAAATTTTAATTTTAGTCATATTTTACATTTATAACCAGAGCCTTTTTGTTTTTATTTTATAATTTATACCTTGACCAGAGTAAAGGTTTTACTGAACCACTGGGATCAGGTAAAACTGATCCCTTGCGAACCATGACTACAAGGGATGACCATGGAGATTGGCAAGGTCCACTAAGCATTCTTCCAACACCAATCTAGCTCTTGGTTCATTGCCTCAAGCACTTTGGGCAAGTAGTGGTAGGAGCGTTGCTTGATAGGTTGAGCACCCTTAACGTATATCTTATGGCTTATCTGCGTTGTTAATCCTGGAGAATCTTGGAGAGTTAGCAAACTTCACTAAGTACCCTATCCAGATCCAACTTTTCTAAGGAATCAAGTGAATTAATACCACTAATTTTGGATGTTTCACTTCCCAAAATTTGAACATCTTGACGAAACGAGAATTTATGGTTAGGATCATCTTGAAACCACCAGGTTGCTTCACGAAGGTTCGTGTTCATATTAGAGTTAACTATATAATCTAGCCCTAACAAATAAATGAAAGCATTGTTAAAACATATAGTATTGTGCCATACGACCTGTCTCCAACGATAATTGGAATGGAGAACCTTTTATCGACAACTCTAGTACTTCCATTAGCGACACAAATATAAAACTTAGGAATTTCCTCAACATCATAACCATGCTGAAGGAGAATTTTAATCCCTTCTGGTCCAATGGAAGAGGGCGTGGAACCAGGGTCAAATAGAGCCAAGTAAATCAAGCCTCTTTGGCATTGTTTTCCTATTCGGAAAGCCATGTAAAGCTGTGTAGGTAAAGATAAGGGATAAAGAGGTATGGTAGAATTTTCTAAAGAATTCGAGACGATAAAAGGAGAAACGAGATCATACTTAGAGGTACACAAAGGTATATGATAAGAAACGGTAATAGATGAATTTATTTTCGGTGGGTCAGCTAAAACCATGGGAATAGGAATGACCCTTACTTCTGATTCCCTTGCCCATTTCCCGGAGTACGTTTAGGGCAGTCATGAATGGAAACTCCTGGGCTACCGCAATGATAACAGAAAAACTTAGGAGGTAGCGAACACCTAGAATATATGTGAGGTCCACCACAATTCCAGCAATTTAATTTCGTAGCTGGTAGAGCTGGCTGTAGGTCTTTTGGAGCGCTTTTATTGACAATAATAGGTCCAGGGCTATATCTGGATTGTACTTTAGTCGATAGGGATAACCGTTCCATACAACCAACTGATTCTGTTTTCATTTGTTCGAATTCAGGATTGCCATTTGATTTGTCAGCAGAAGTGTCAGTTTCTTTTGACACTGAGGAACCCGAAAGTGAAACACTAAAGATTACCGCAGTATTTGTTCTTTTATATTATTCAAGTTGTTATATTGTCATTTGTAGTTGAGTTTGTAAATCGGGTTTTTCCCTTTTGCATTTGACTTTTTCGGATCGGCCTTCTTGTGCGATCATCTCGAAGACTCTAGATCATTCCGTAACTAAATTTATCAAGTCCTTATAAGAAGGAATTTCCGTTGACTTTATTTGTTCTTCGAACGCTTTTCTGGTTCCTGGGTCTAAATTTGTGCGACCTAAATGAAGTTTGATGAAATCCCCCATGTCTTCAATACCTGAAGCCGATAACGCAGAAAAATAATTTTCATGTTCAGATAAATATCTTTGCAAATTACTAGCTGAAGAGTTGTTTAAGGGAATAAAATCCATCACCCACTTGATATAAAATTGGGCGAGTCACCTTTTATTTTGATACTTAGAGACCAATACATCATAAGCTAGGGAATAATTAGCTTCATCTAGTGCGAACCCCGAGATAAGGCACACAGCTTCCCCGCTTATGCTACTTCATAAATAATGAAATTTCCTAATGGCCAATGAAGATTTTTCTCTATGAAACATAGAGTCAAAAATATAATGAAACCCATTCCATTCTTCCAATTTCTCCAATAATAACGTTAAAGAAATTTTTGGTAGCTCTTGAGGTACAGGATAAATAGGGGTAGGAAAAACCTCAGGTTTCTTTTCAGGAGGATTGCACGCTTTTATCAATTTGTAATAATTCGCTTTAGTGGTAACAACTAAATCGTTGAATGAGTTTTGCACTGTGGAAGTATCAATCTTGTCATTTTATCCTTCACAGTTGCATGATGGGAGGTCACCTGTGGTGTAGTGGTTAGCATAGAAACCTACAATACTTAAGGTCGTGGGTTTGTGTCCCGAGGTGGCCCTAGGAATTTTAATGGTAGTGAAAAATCCTTGTCTATGCCGTCCCTCGGATAGGAAGTAAAATGGAGGTCCCGAGCCTGTACTATGTCAGGTACTCGTTAAAGGGAGGCAAAAGATGATGCAATAGAATAAACAATCCCTATCCTAATTATACCTAGATAGGCAAAATTTAGGACTCCCAGTGTAGCATCATCCAATTAGCCTTAGTGTCATAAAGTGACGTTAAAGCAAACAAACAGTTGCATTCATTATATTCCCTTATTTTAGGCTGAATCTTCTCAAAACGCGACTCGTAATTGACTAGCCTATCGTAAACTGGTTTAAAATGTACTACAGTATTGATCCTCAAAGAGTTCCATTTGGTGAAAATGTTCTGGACTGCGGCAAATATATCCTCCCGCTCTGATATTAAAACATTGGGAACACCCATGAGGCAAAATAAACAAAAGCATTAAGGAAAAAAAAATTAAAATAACACTTCCTCTCTCCTGTGGTGTTCCGCAGGGTTCCTCTCTATCCCCCACTCTGTTCGCCATTTATATCAACGACCTTCCTCTTCTGATCCATCACTCCCAATATCACATCTATGCAGACGATTTCCAGATATACCTATCCTTCCCGCCTTCCGAGCTATCCTCTGCAACAACAAAGCTTCAGGATGATTTAAATCGAATCAGTCTCTGGGCAGAGGCTAACAAGTTGAAGCTGAACGCAGAAAAAACGAAAGCAATTTTAATAGGCTCCAATTACCTCCTTAAAACCGTTCCTAACATCCCTACCCTGTTCCTAAATAATAATCCCATTAAATTTTACCCAATTGTCAAAAACCTCGGAGTGACCTTTGACCAAACCCTTTCCTCGAAAAACCACATCTCCAATATTTCCCGCCGTACCTTTTCTACCTTAAGGCAATTAAATCACCTCCGAAGCCTTTTACCACCTGAAACACGTTGGCTCCTGGTCACTTCCCTGGTATTTCCCCACTTTGACTATTGTTGTGCGGTGTATGGGGGTGTCTCTGGGGATCTCGAAGCAAAACTAAAACGTTTATTCAATTGTTTCGTACGATTTATCTTTGGGGTCCCAAGAGACGTCTCCGTTTCGCCTTTATACGAAAGGTTAAAGTGGTTATACCCATCCTACCGCCGCAAATATTTCCTGGCCTCTTTCCTTTTCCAAGTAATCCGATCCCGCCGTCCTTCATACATCACCGAACTTCTCCATTTCAAATCCTCTGTCCATTCCCGCAATACCCGTTCCAGGTCTTCAGATCTATACACTCCGGCCCACCGAACGTCAGCCTTTGACGTTATTATCCGGTCCTCATCCCTATGGAACTCTATCCCCCCTTTTATTCGTCATCTCAACACTCTCCCTACCTTTAAATCCCGCCTGTTCAATCACTTCCTCTCCACCCAGTTTCCCGAACAATTGTAAATAGTTTAACTGTAAATTGGTATAGGCCTTTATTATTTATTTATCTTTAAAATATATGATCCATTTAGTGTAATGTGTAAATAAGTTATTTTTCATTTCAAGTCAATAAGGATTTACTTAGTTTTAATTTTTTTTTATCACAAGAAGATTTCCCCATTGTTTATAATTTTTTCTCAGCTCTAATTTTTATTTTATTTTATTTTTTTTTTCATTTTAATTTGCTCTATTTGTTTTGTTTTTTATTAGTACTCTAAGGCACTGAAGTCTATTATATGTATCTGTATAATTTGTTCCTGAGGGACTAGTTCCCGGGACAATCAATAAAGAGTTTATTATTATTATTATATAAACTAGCACTCTGAAAAACGATAAGATCAGGAGAAATTTAAACAGGCAATTAAAATAAAAACATGTTTAAAAATGCTAAACATTAAATAGAAAAGATGCTGAAAATTAAATTTAACTCGGGTAAGCGTCCTTTACGAACCCAAAAGGTACGAGTTGGATAACATAAAAAAAATATTCCTATCAAAACAAAAGTTTAAGATATAAATTAATGAAGCAAACATTAATTATTCCTAAAATTCTTTAAACTAAATTTTGATTGATAAGTTAGCATCTTAAAAAAGAAAACTAAAAACTATTTTATAAATAAAAGAAAATAGCGTCTCTGTCATCAAAAGTTATTCTTCAAATTTTAAAACAAAAATTATTTTCCTTATTACAATAACAATTCATATTAAACAAAAAAAATCCAGATTATTGAATTAAAGTAAATAAATAAAAGCAAATGAAATCCTAATTTGAAAGTTTGAAAATTACCTTCTGAGATTTCAATTCATATAAAAAAGCAATCTAAATTTACATTTCAATACTGTTTGTGAAAAAATTATTTTACTTAGAACAATAAATTTTGAACATTCAATCAATGTAACAATATTTTGTTAAAAAGATAACGAAAATCAGTGAATAACAAAAATATCATAAGTTACACATAACTTGAACTTCGTTATTGTTATAGCTCAAACGTTTAAACGTAATACAACAAAGCGCACTATCAATATAAGAAATTCCAATTGATTTTGAGCTTTTACTCTATCATACTATGTATTAGTTTAATTTAAAATAAATATTAATAAAGCTATTAATAATAAATCTTCAAGACGACACTTATCTTGGAGTTTTCCTTGAGGTCCCTGTTCGGGTGTCATAAGTTTGTGACATGGTTCCTTGGTTTTAGGGCCAGAGGTCCTTACAGGTTCCAATAAAAACATTAACAAAATCCAGATACCAAACTTATGCAAATTTATTCTCTTCGAAAACATCATATACATATATGGTATTTGGATTACAGAGACGTAATATAAAACCAATGCTGAGATCCCAAAATTGATAAAAAAAGAATAAAATAATAGCCACTTCTTCGCCAAACGAACTAAATAGAAAAAAAAATTGAAACTGAAAATAGAGAAGGAAAGGTACAGCATCCATTCGGTATAAGATGCTTAAGAGAATGCCTTAAAATGGTGGGTACCGAAGTCCCATCGATTTTCACCAAAGATAGCGACACTGTACAGATTTTAAATTCAAAAGACCTGCACAAACAGCCACATTGTGCAAAAAGGCACAAATGATCTGTCCAGATTGGACACCAGACGGATGAAATCATAGCGAAAAATAAAATTTGTTCTATGTTATCTACAAGAATTTTAACATAAATTATTTTTGCAGCATGCCCTGCTTCCCGAAGATTCATGAGGTGAATATAAACAGGCGTATACCTAGGTAACATTATGCATGTAGGGGGTATCTAACGATCTAAATGAAATAAGGAGTCTAATAAGGCAAGTCCGAAATGTTTCCATTTCTACCAAGACGGTAAGAAGAAGGTTTAATGAAAATAACCTTAGGACTCGACATCCTGCCCGTGGACCTCTCCTTACAACAGCTCACAAAATTGCCAGGCTTCAGTTTGCACGTGAACATATAAACTGGACTTTGGATGACTGGAAGAAAGTTCTCTTTACAGATGAGGTGAGAGTAGGCCTCAGGTCTTCAGTTGGCCGTAACTACACATGGAGGTGCCAAGGAAAGAGGTACGCGCCATGCTGTATGGTTCCCCAGGTGGCATTTCATGGTGGTTCACGGATGTTCTAGGGTCGCATTTTCTTTGACTCTCGTACTGAATTGGTTGTTGTGGGGGGAAAGTTTTTAACATCACAGAAGTACATAGAAGATATAACCGAGGAACATTTAGTGCCATTTTCACCCTACATCGGTTATGGATTCATACTAATGGAAAATAATGCCAGACCCTATAGAGCACGAATTGTTGATGACTACCTGAATGAGGTTGGGATTCAGCGCTTGGTGTGGCCTCCCCGGAGTCCTGAATCCAATTGAACATGTCTGGGACCAAGTTAAGCGAAGAATACAACAACGCAACTCATGCCCTACCACCCTTGAAAACTGGAAAGAGCTGTTGTTGAAGAGTGGGACGATTTTCCTCAGGATTCAATTAGAAAACTCTTTGAATCAATGGAAAGGCGTTTAAGAAATGTGATTCGTGCCAGAGATGGAAATACCTGTTATTGATAAACAGGTTTCTAGATAACTATAAAGAAGTATGTTTTCTTTTAATTTTTTTTTCCAAGTTGGTCACTTTTATTTTCAATATTTTTCTTTAATCACTTGTATTAAAGATTATTGTGTATCTATGTACAATAAAATTTTGTATTAAAATTTCTTATTTTTTCAACCAAAAATACTTTTCAAGGTCAAAGTTTGCATAATTTGGAAATTTAAAAAAAAAATAATGGTGGTGCATTAATTTTTTCCATCAGTGTAGTAGAAATATCAATAAATTCACTTATTATTTCATTCTTGGTCTTGTTTCTAATTCCAAACACGATTAAATTCCTCTTTCTCCAATGAAATTCCTCACGACTTTTTATACCTTCTAAATCATTTTTGTTTTCTTTTACATTCTGCTTTAATTCTTCCAAGCCTTTATGTAGATCATAGACACGTAGACTGTCTACTTGGTTTTTGAGCTTGTCAAGGACATCAAGTTTTTTCGAATATTAAATTAATATAGAATAGATTTCAATATCTAGAGAGAAAATTCAATACAAACAATGATTAATCAAAGCCAATAGAAACTTTACTAATTACATTAACAAGCAATGCTGTGATTCAACTGAGCTAATTTCGAAATTACAGTGATAAAATTACAATAAAGAAATTAGAATAATGAAATTACAATAATGCAATAGAAAGTCACCACTAAAAGATATATAAATATAATTAACAAACAAATAGAGAGTTGTAAAACAAATCTAATCATAATAAATATGGAGTAAGTTTCAATATCAAGAAAGATAATTAATTATCAAAGCTAATAATTTCCTATCGATCACATTAACAAGCAGTTTTACGATTCAACTGAGCTTAGTTCAAAATTAAATTTTATTGTATTTATGCGATAACAAGTGCCAAATAACAGATAAATAAATAAATATAATTAATAAATATAGAGTAGTAAAACAAAAGTAATAGTAAATATGGATTAAATTTTAATATAAAGAGAGACAACTCAATAGAAAAAATGATTAATCAAAGTTAATAACCTCCTAATAATTTCATTAACAAGCAATTCCACACCTCTTAATAAATGATCCGCAATTCAACTGGGTCAAGTTAGGAATAAAATTTTTATTACGTTAAAGCTGTAGAAAGTGCCTACCAACAAATATATAAATAAAACTAATTAATAAATATAGAGAAATGAAACAAATTGATTTAAAATTAGTTTCAATATCAAGAGACAATCCAATACAATAATAATTAGTTAAAGCTAATAACTACCTACCAATTATATTACCAACTAATTTATATGAATAAACTATTACCAACTAATTTATACGAATCAACTGATAGAATAAAATATTTCTATAAGTATCACTTATGCTCGATGCATGTGTTCAGTTTGATTTTCCTATCATTGCTCAAATTTATACAATTTTTTATTTTGAAATAATTGTTGTTTTCTTTTGATAACTCTAACTATTGATAAATCAAAGTAATTTTGGTTTCCCTTTAATTTCGATTTAACAAGAGTCTATTGTACTGTGTCTGATTTCTTCTCAATTAGGCCTTTTTGTTTATCAACAAGGCCAATTCGTATGATTTTATGCTACATCAGCAATCGTCCCCTGGGTGAATAGTAATATTTATTTATGTATATTGTGCTTTTAATTAAGCTTTTTAGATTTAGTTGATCATTTATGGTGTTTTCTCATTGTTTTCAGCTAATCCTAAAACAATTCATAAGTTTTACGACTCTTTTCTTCTATTCAACTTCATTTTATCCCTTACTATATTTTTATATTTTAACTGTATTACGTTTTGTTGTTTTTATTAAACGAGATAAGACTCTAAATAATGTTGTGAACATTTATTTTTTATCTATATATTATTAAACTGTTGTTTATTATCAGTGACTGGTTTCTTTAATGTTGATCCTTATCCTAAATTTAGAATTTTTTTAGGTGATGATAAAGATTAAAACATCATTTTGTCGGTTCATCATTGCTTTAGCGTAAAAATTTTGCTAGTTATGAATTTTTGTAAGAAAAAAAAATATTTTTTAGTTATTAATTGCAAAAACTGTAATCGATTGACTGCATGAAAAACAAACAATCTTTAATGTCATTCTTTTACATGGTTAACCAGATTTCTCTTTTTGTGTCATTAGTTTTATAAGATAATTTTTTTTTTAGCTCCTTATGAAGGAGGCATTTGGAAAGTACGTGTCCACCTTCCTGAGCACTATCCGTTCAAATCACCTTCTATAGGCTTTATGAATAAAGTCTACCATCCCAACATAGACGAAGTGTCAGGAACTGTATGTCTTGATGTTATAAATCAAGCTTGGACAGCCCTTTATGGTAAGTTTTTGAATAAGTTAACCTATAATAGGTTAGTAAAATAAACTGCCTTGTCACTGTGTGTGTGTGTGTGTGTGTTTGTTACTTGTTACTTGTTTTTACAACATTTATTTAACAATAAAAAATTTTATTGTACTTTAGAGAGTAAATGCGTGATGCTCAAATTAATTTAAGCAGTTTACGGGGTGAAAAACATATGGTAAAAAATAATCTATATAAATAAAGATGAAATTCTGTTTGTTTGTTTGTTCTTTATAGAAATCCATACCGTTTGTCCTAAATTCTCCAAATTTCGCTCAGTGGTTTCTTGATACCATGTGCAAACACCTGTCCATATTAAAATTTCATAACTTCAGCCAATCTCTGGGTATATTCTTTATTGTTATAAAAATTGTTTTGATCTCGCTTTACATTGGTTTTTACGAAATCGACAGTTTGAGTCGATAAAAGTCTTACTTTAAAGATTTTATAGATCTAAAAAATGAAATTCTCCGGGTGAAACCGGTATATACAGCTAGTCTTTAATAATTATATTTTAGTTTACAAACTTTACTTCCTTAATGGATTTCTGAATGAAATATAAGGTGGTTTTAGAGTAACAGTAGTGTTTCTCGGTTTCTAGAAAAGCATAAAAGGTAGACATTTGCAAATTAAGTTTTAATTTACTATCAGTGTTAAATTCCTTTTGGAAAGTAATGGACCTCCAAAATGAAACTTAAATTAAAATAAATAAACAATTGATTATAAAAAAGGAAACCGAAAATATAAACATTTATTCATCATTAAAAGAAAACATTGATATAAAATGAAATCATTTTTACAAAACAAATAAATAATTTCCCCAAATAAAACAGTAAAACAAACAAAATTAAATTTTCTCTCTAATAAAATAAAATGAAAATGAAACAAAGGAAAAGAAGCTTCTTATGTTATGAATCAATTAATTTAATTTAATTTATTTTAAAGAATTTATTTTTGAAGAGAAAAGATTTGGCTCCGCCGGGAATCGAACCCGGGTCTTCCGCGTGACATGCGCGGTATGCTAACCATTACACCACGGAGTCGCTTCCAAACGGTGCCAAATCCTTCCTCTTCACTAACACCTCTCCCGCGATCTCGCAAGTTTTGCGAGTATTTACGGGAGATGGACAAATTTTTGTCCAATTTTGGGCATCTCTTGACGTTCGTCAATTTTTTAAATTATTTTATGTTAATTTAACCATAATTGTGGGTAACCACCTATTTTTTAAATTATTTTAAATAATTTATTTTTGAAGAGAAAAGATTTGGCTCCGCCGGGTATCGAACCCGGGTCTACCGCGTGACATGTGCGGTATGCTAACCATTACACCACGGAGTTCTCTTCAAAAATAAATTATTTAAAATAATTTTAAAAAATAGGTGGTTACCTACAATTATGGTTAAATTAATATAAAATAATTTAAAAGATTTACGAACGTCAAGAGATGCCCAAAATCGGACAAAAATTCTTCCATCTCCCGTAAATACTCGCAAAACTTGCGAGATTGTGGGAGAGGTGTCAGTGAAGAGGAAGGATTTGGCACCGTTTGGAAGTGACTCCATGGTGTAATGGTTAGCATACCGCGCATGTCACGCGGAAGACCCGGGTTCGATTCCCGGCGGAGCCAAATCTTTTCTCTTCAAAAATAAATTATTTAAAATAAATTAAAAAATAGGTGGTTACCCACAATTATGGTTAAATTAATATAATTTGAATGCATATTAATGTCAATTGATGAAAAGAATGTCAATATATTCACTTGGATCGCTGGGCGATGTCAAAGAATGATGAAGCCGAAGTAGGCTGATAAATTTCATCCGATAAAGGATTCGGAGCTAGGGCAGTATACAGGTCGCAGTGGGCGAAAGCTCGGTCTCCAAAACTGCAGTGGGCAGATGAGAGCCGTAGACGGGTCTACATAAGTCAGTGGACTGTTACGATCTGGATGTGTATACACAAGTATATACAACACTACTGGTATTAGCACTGCTGTCGTATTAAAGCATCTGCACTAAGATGGCCTTATAAACATTTGTCTTCCAACAAACATCGCATCATTAATCTGATTGATTCAATTAACCAAAATTATTAAAAAGATAGAAAAAAATCTAAACAAAATAATTATATAAATTAAACCCTATTAACAAAAATTAAGAAATTAAACAATAAATAAAATAAATGACTTCATTTTAAAAGAAACAAAAAAAAAAACAACAACAAATTGATATAAGTAATAAATTAAGGAGAGAGGATGATGAGAAGGAATCTTTCTATGAGACACTGGAAAAATGCCTGGATGAGTGCCCCAAGTACGATATGAAGATTGTGCTTGGCGACTACAATGCGCAAATTGGAAAAGAAACAATATATCAGCCTACGATAGGACCTCATAGATTGCACGAGTTCTCAAATGATGATCGAAAAAGGCTGATAAATTTTGCAGACTCCAAGGGTCTTATTGTTGGAAGCAGTTGTTTCCCTCACAAAAGGATTCACCTCGCCACATGGAGGAAATTCGGGGCCAATGGTAGGGTCAATACCACGCAAATTGATCATGTACTTATTAGTTCAAAGCATAGGTCTTCGCTAATGGACGTGAGGTCATACCGAGGAGCGAATATGGACTCCGACCACTTCCTAATCATGGCAAAATCAGGGCCCGAATCTCAACAGCAAAAACGCATCTATTCACACCAACATTAAGGTTTGATGTATCAAAGCTGCAAGACGATGCAGTTTCTACTTCATTAACTGAATCCATTGATGCTAAAATCAGGAATATAAACCAAAATGGAACAATTGACGATCGGTGGAATGCATGTAAAATAGCAATGATGGAGACAGCGAAGTCAATGATAGGAACTGAAGAAAGATTCAAAAGAAAAGCTTGGTTTGATGAAGAGTGCAAGATGCTAAACCAAAGAAAAAATCAAGCATATAGAACAATGGTTCAGAAAAAATACATCAGAAGATATGTGGAGGAGTACCGAGCCATAAGGAGAAGGGAAACTCATGTCCGAACAACAACAAATACAAGAACAGCAGATGTTTTTTTCAGAAGATCAATGAGGGGCGCAGAACTTATAAACCTCAAAATCATGCCTGCAGGAATGAAGACGGCTCTTTAATCACAGAGGAAGGAGCAGTTATGGATCGATGGGCTGATTATTTTGAGGAAATGATGAGAAGAGACCGAGAACAAGAAAGTATAGGTCCTACATTTAACATAGGAGATATGGGCACTGAAGATTCTGTTAAACCTCCTGATGAAGAGGAAATAAGAGATGCAATAGATAAACTAAAAAACAATAAGTCCCCAGGAATTGACAATATTCCAGCAGAGCTGTTTAAGAACAGCGGGCATGAAATGATAAAGTTTCTCCAGGAACTTCTAATGGACATACGGAGGGAAGAGAAACTTCCTAGCGAGTGGAAAAAAACTATAGTCTGTCCGATACACAAGAAAGGTGACTTATTAACATGCAGTAACTATAGGGGCATATCTCTCCTTCCATGTGGATACAAAATCCTATCTCTTATCGTATTTAGAAGACTCCTTCCATATGCTGATTGTGAATTGGGGAAATATCAGTGTGGATTTCGCAAGGGAAAATCGGCTGTCGACCAGATATTCACCCTGCGCATTTTAATGGAGAAAACGAGAGAGTTTCAGATTCCAACTCATCATCTGTTCATAGATTTTAAACAAGCATACGACTCTGTGAACAGAGAAGAAGCTTACAAGGCAATGCTGGAACTAAAGATCCCTCCTAAATTGGTTCGTTTAGTGAAAATGACGATGGAGGGTAATATCTGCTTTGTGAGGAAATCGGTAAAACTGTCAAAAGGTTTTAGAACGGAATCGGGAGTTAGACAGGGGGATGGCCTTGCCTGTCTCGTATTCAACTTTTCTCTTGAAAAGGTAATTAGAGACTCCGGGATCCAGGCAGAAGGAGCGTTAATAAATAAATCAACGCAAGTTTTAGGATTTGCGGATGCCCTGGACATTGCAGGAAGATCCCTCAACGCTGTGAAGGAGGCTTTTGAGGCACTGGAAAAGTCGGCGAGATGCCTGGGACTAAAGATTAATTTCGATAAAACGAAATACATGAGTACCCAACCTCCAGAGGAAGGTGCAGATACATATGTTACGCTGGGTTCATACCGAATCGAAAGGGTAAAATCATTTATCTACTTAGGATCCCAAGTGAACCACCAAAATAACATACAAGAAGAAATATAGCGGCGCATTCTTTCTGCGAACCGCACATACTTTGCGCTCCAAAAGCTCATAAGGAGCAGCATATTGTCTAAAGCATCCAAAACTAGAATGTACAAGACGCTTATTAGACCTGTACTTACGTACGGTTCAGAATGCTGGACAATGACGAAAGCCCAAGAAGAAGCTCTACTGAGATTCGAAAGAAAAGTACTCCGCAGGATATATGGAGGGGTGTGTGAGCAGGGATCCTGGAGGAGAAGAACAAATGCAGAATTAAGTGGTACCTATAAAGATGTCAATGTCGTCACGTACATCAAATTTGCACGACTCCGCTGGGCTAGGCACGTCATAAGGATGAACCAGAGCGAGATTCCTATAAAAATTATGTCGGAGCAAGTATATGGAACAAGGCGAGTAGGACGCCCAAGCTTCCCTGGGAGGATTGTGTGGCTACCGACTCCAGAAATCTGCTTGGCATAAGAAATTGGAAGGAAGTGACACGCAATAGGGAGGACTGGCAATCCTTGTTGGAGCAGGCGTTGACTCATCAAGTGGGTCGTGATGCCAGATAAGAAGAAGAAGAAGAAGAAGAAGAATGAATTAAAGTTTATGAGCGTTAACAATGAGTAAATACACTTTCTATCGATTAACTTTCACAATATATTTACAAAAAGCAACAACAAATAAAAAACAAGCAAACAATTAAGAAAAATTCGACTATTGATAAAGTTAGGATTTTTTAGGCCTCAAGAAAAAAAAAAAAAAATAGCACCTAATAATAAATTGAAAAGTATTGAGGACTTTTAATAATTACAATAAACTTATGGAGAATAACAAAAAGATGTGGATAAAGCTGTTTTCGGAAAAATTGCTGAATGGAGTTTACAAATTTATCAAAACACATTGAATTCTACTCTAAGTAGGTTGGTAAATGAAAATTGTGTGTTGTGCCTACCGCACCAAACTTTTTATTTATATGCTTCTGTTGTCGTCTAAGTTGACAGAGGGTCGTGCAGTAGTGACAGTGTGACTTTAGACGAGGAGGTGAGGGAACATGCATGGCAGGATGAAAAGAAGAGGAATAATGTCTCGAGGGTAGCTAGGGAGTCGTGGGCGAGAGCCTCGTCCGTAGCTAGACCTGTCACGGACAGGATGGGAATTCCACCTCGGAGGTACCTGTGGTGTCACGGGCACTGGCCTCGACCGCAGCTAGACTCGTCACGGGTGATAGAGGAGTGCAGGAGGAGAGTGCCTCGGGGGTAACAGTGAAGTCACGGTCTCAAGACTCGTTCGCTGCTAGGCCCGTCATAGGCAGTAAAGGAGAGTTACCTCGGAGATTACTGGTGTGGTCATTGACAAGTGTCTCGGACGCTAGTAGGCTCGTCACGGGTAACAAGGAAAGGAAAGGAAAGGGAATTTGAAAAATAAGAAAAAACAACTTTTAAAAAATATTTTATTAAATAAATGCTATGTAGTATACAAGGCGGAGAAGGAGAGTGATGAGTAAGAGAGAAGGCGAGAGGTCAAGGAGAGGAAGAAGGTGTGAGAGAAGGTGAGGTACCTTCTCTGGCTTAAGAGCAGACGGCCGCGGTATTTATACCCGCTGGCCGCCCCCCACTCTGCCTAGTATAGGTGGCGCACCAAGTGACAATATTAAGAAAGTCCTTCTCTCTCGCTGCCGCTACACTTCTTTGTTGGCAAGAGAGTGTACTCTATTGTTATTCTTTCAGAATAACTTTTAATCCAGAATAGACAATAGTAGTAGAAAGATGATGACTGAAATGGTATGGTCACTTAAAACTAACGGATTCGGGTCTAAAATTGAAATTGACAATTGAATAGGAGGCAAAAAGTAGAAGGAAAAGGAGAACACCATAAACACAGATTGGATCATGTCTAATATATTATTTGTATATTTTGTCAAATATACATGGTGTCCCAGATAAAACAGCCACATTTGACACGTTTCAAAAAGAAAGCATTTTAGCAAAAACTGAAAGACTTATTGGGCTGTCCGTGTTCTACAAATAAACTATCTCAGATTTTAGAAAAATGCCTTTCAAGATCAAACATGACCCTTTAACACATTTAATGCCCACTAACAATAAGCATACATCCTCGGGGGCCCAATGGGTTTTTTTATTCATTCTTGTAAATAGCACTTAAATAAATCAAATCAATCATTATAACATCGATGCAAGTACCATTTACCAATTCTTTACATACAACCCGCCAGGCGGGTTGTGGGCTGCGTGGTAACTCATTGTACCTTCGGATTTCTATAATAAAATCAATTTTTAGGGCGTAATTTTGAATTAACTGTGGGAAATGGCATTTTCTTTTAATAACCCAATTAATGTAAAATGCATGTGATTTTTTTTTTTTGGTGAGGGGGGTTCATATATTTTTTTTTATTATTTTTTCTATTATTTTAGTGATTGTTATGAAAAATTATTTCTAAATTACCTTTTTTTTTTACTTTTTATAAATCCCACAGGGATATATGGACAGATGAAGGGGAAAATTGAAGGAGGCTATTGGAAGGTAGAGGAAAAATATTTAAAAAAAAAAAAAAAAATAAATTACATTCATTTTTGTTAAATAAATAAATTACATCAACATATGTAAATTATACACTAATTTTTTTATTGAAAAACAAATTACAATACATACAATAAATTACAATCAATATTTGTGAAAATCACGTTACTATGCAAAAAAGTACATAAAGATAAATATAAATCGTTCACAAATTGAGGAACAAGTATGAGTCTTCCAAGACATCAAAATTAATAAATAAAAAAATTCAACTTGTAAAAGGGAATGGTATTCAAGAAGCGTAGCACTACACAAAACGCACAGCCACGGATAAAAAAAAAAAAGTTTTGGAGAAACCAACACTTTCAATATACAGCGACTACTCTGTGAGAGGCCCCACAGGAAAATGAAGTAAAAACCAGAGGCCCCTGCCGATCCAGGTAGCCGGGAAGGCAATTGGTAGGTGCACCCGCCTGGCAGGTCATGGGCCACCGGGGATAGGTCAGGAGCACCAGCCATGTACAGCCGAACATGTAAAATGTTGGTGTTTCCTTTTGACCTCTAATTTTTACAACATTTTAAATTAGGGCTTAAAAACCAATAAAAAACTGTGAATTTAAAAAAAAAAAAAAAAAATAGCTTATATATTTATGTTTGTCTGGTATTGACTTTTGTTGTCTTTCTGAGATAATAAGAGCTAATTTCAAACTCTGATTTAAACAATTAAAATGACAGTTTATTTGGAAATTCATCTCTATGGAACAAGAATAGCTAGCCATAAAAAAGCATGGTAAAATATTTGTAGAAGGATGGATAGAGTCACACGGTCTACTTTTATGTAATGCATGGTGGCTTTCTGATAGGATGGATAAATTCACATATATCTCAAATAATGGCAGGAGTAAAATAGATCTGTTATGGATAAATGAAAATTGTGTTGGCTTATTTTTGGACATGAATATACCAATTCTTTCTGATCTTTCCAGCCATTTAGCATATTTCTTCACAATGAAATACTGTCTGTTAAAAAACATTAAATTTCAAAACTGGATAAAATCCATCGAAATACTTAAAATGGGGTCCTAATTGTGTTAAAATTAAAAAAAAATGTAATTTTTAAGTAAGTATATAATTTTCATATTATGAAATATATAGGGTAACTGTACCATAAGTTGACAGTGCTCCAATAGTTGACATTTTGTATAAAAAGCGTCAATAATAAGATTCATGGTAGATTTTCTTGGTTCAAAATTTGGCGGTAATTTCCCCAAGTTTTACTAGTTGGCTGTGCTGCCATCTGCATTAGTGTGATGAAAACTGAAACTTATTTGTGAGAGGTTATAATGGAGAATTTTCTTCAACAAGTGGTTTCTGCTTCCCTGTTTCATTAAGGTGGTATGTCACATTAAATAAGGTTTTTAGTTCGTTTATTTGTGTTCAATTATTTTTTAACTACTTTCATGATATCCATTAAGTTCGTAGGAATCATTTGATATGCTTTTCGATTTATTTATATAATGTTTTAGGGCTGAAATATGGGTGTCAACTATTGGAACAAAAATTAATCCTTAATTTCAATAGTTGACATCGATGTCAACTATTGGTGTTTTTTACTCTGATGAAACTGATAGTTTAAAATAATTTGCTTGATTTGAAAAATATCTGGGTTTAATATCGGTAGTGGAATCACTGATCTAGCTCTATCCTAACCAATGTTCGACAGGGGTGTCAACTATCCGTTCCAACGTGTCAACTAGTGGAATATTCTGTTTGTAAAGTTGACATCGTGTGTGTTTATAATTGACACCCATGCGTAGCCTCAGCTTTATTTGACATAATCTTGTTTTTTTTTTTTTTTTTTAAATTAAGTAACAATTGTAACAGTCGGAAATTATAAAAAAATTATTTTATATGGGAATAAAATATATTGTAAAGTTAAATAGTTGAATGGATTGAACAATACAACTTATTATAAACTTATAATAATTATAGATGTTGTAAATAGATATTCAAAAAGAAACTTAAGAAAAATTCAATTAATCAGGAGATACCTGAAAATGCTGCAGCACTGGAAGTAGACAAAACCATACTATCCCAACCAGAAATTTGGGACGAGAAAGAAAATCAGAAAAGCTTAGATCCCCAAGAGCAGGAGCAGAGAATTAATGTAGATCGAGGAATATTTCTTCAAGAGTAGGGGCAAGGTAGTTAAAGTGTTGATGAAGGGAAATTTATAATATTTGGGTTCTCAAATAAGAGATTATTTATATTAAGCGTAAAAAATGTCTGGCTAATGTTTCTAAAGTTGTCAGTAAATTAGAGATTCTGGTTTTATTTTTAAAACCATGCAATCAGATGAAAACAAGTTTTATCAACACCGATACATGTTGCACAGTCCCATCATGTGATATTATATCTGCGATACATATGCCCAAAGTTTTTACCTTTAATGGACAGCAAAGGTACCATTTTAGTTTCCCACTTGAGGTAGATTAATTTAAAATGATTGTTGTTATATGGTATCTGTATTATTCTTAATTGGATGATCTCATTTTCCAGTTTAATATTTTTTCTTTTGCCTATTAAGTTTTTGTGTATAAAGTAATTAAATTGTGGAAATTTTACATGTTTCGTTTCAATTTTGAATAGTTTATAGATAAAAAATGATTAACTTTTATTGCAGTCCTTATTATCTAATATTTTCCTTGAGAAATTAAAAAATAATGTAAGTGTCAACTATTGACACAATAAATGTCAACATTCCAAACCTTTCCATTTTGATGTGTCAACTATTGGCAGATTTTAGAAGGTTCAAAGAAATCATTTTTTGTAAAAACCGTAAATGTAGACCATAGGATATTGTATTCCCAGTTTTCTAGAGGGATTGGCCTAACTAAATTCATAAGAAAGAATAACCTAACATCAATATTTTAGTAAACAGTGTCAATAATCTAATATTTTTTTCTTAACATGTCAACTATTGGTACAGTTACCCAAGTAAGGGAAAGTATTGTGATCGTGAAAAATTTCGACTTCCGGTTTTCAACGGAAATAGAAAGTTAGAAATGATGGAATTATATTGCATTCAGAATTCTTTAATCTTGAATCCGCAAAAATTAAAAAACTGAAGCCTCTATTTTGGAACGCTAAATTCTCAGATACTCTTTTAAGCTCACCATGGATTACCATGTTAATTAAAAAGTCACTAATGATACTTTCTATGCCCTGAAGGGACACCCTATCACTCCCTATCATTACTTCATTACTGTCCAAAGTTATTAACAAAAGTACATGTTGACCGTACGAAGTCACCTCCAAGAGTACATGTTAATAATACAGAGTCACATTCAAGAGTCCCCCACTGGAACATCCCTTGCCTCACCTAAAGAATGGAGGGGGAAATATTCCTCCACTGACAAATTTATTAAAAAGGCATTTAATATGAAATAATGATATATTTGTAGGTTCTCTACCAGGGAAAACACCTGTAAACTTTAATTTGCATGTTTCTTGTTATTAAGATAATAATTAATGAAAAACAGATAGCGTGGTGACTATATTCTATTTTAACGGCTTTTATGTTAGCGGTCGAAGCGGCTATTCTCTGGTAAACAAAAACAGGATGTCTTGAATTTAGCACATTATCACCCTAAAAAGGAACTTGGGAGGATATTAAGTTTCCTCACCTAGTCCTTCTATTAATTTAGTTATTAATTAAAATATTGATCAGCTGATTTTAAATTTAGACTCCTTATTAAAAATGAAAAATTTTGATATCCAACAAGATATATTTTATTTGATTACTTGTTAAGTTTTCTAATTGGTAAGTGGCTCTATCATCAGCTATGACAATGGTATATGATTATTTTGACTACCTCTTAACCTAATACATAGCATTGTCTTCCGACAAAAAACAAATTTAAATTGGAATACAATGAAAATTGAAATTTGTTTTTTAATTTTAAACACACATATTACAAACCACAGTATTTCTTAACGACTAAAATAAAACATGTAATCTAAGGTAGACTAGCCTTAACAAAAATAGCATTTTCCAAAAAGAAGAATGTTTATATCATCTTGAACAAAAAATAAAAATTGAAATATCCGCAAGCTCTCAGGTTGGGTTAATATGAGAGTCTTATTACTTATATTTCAGAATGTCACTTTCACTCAATTTAGCACAAACGAATTAGATTTATTCGTTACTCCTTCCACTTCTTCACTTAAGTTTTTTATTAGTCATACCCAATCGTTTCAACTATCTGATAACAAATGGATTATGTAAACAAATGATGGCGTTGACGGATTGTCATTCCGTAGTCTCCTGGCATTTAAAACTGCGTTTTACCTTGCCCTCTTCCTAGAAGAAGTCAGTGGCTAGACTTCTCCGCTGACCGGAAATTGTATTTACCTTGCTTCCTGTTTGTTTGTTGTGTCTGTAAGACACTTCTCTGAACTGTTCTTTTCCACTTAGTAAAGTGCCCTTCACCTATATAAGCTATATAATTCAAAATATAAGAAAGAATTATTGCATTGGTTCTCTGATTGTTAGCTATGACTCCTTCTTAATAAACTAGACTTTATATACTTTATAAAAATATTCATTATTATGAGTTATTGATTTTGGATTTGATTTAGAACTATCATATCGATGGTTTTATACTTTATATATGCCCTAAGCCTATCAGAGACAATTATTCATCAATCTATATAAAAAAAATCAAATTAAAGACAGATTTAATAAATATTTTGCCATACACATCAACTAGTGATTTATTCAAAAAATGGTTTCAATAAACTACTATGGAAAACACCTTGACATATTTTTCGAAGTTCCTCATGACTCTTTTCTTTCCACGAAGGATATTTCTGTGTATCTACTAGAAGATACGTTGTCTCCCCATATTTCCATGTGATTGTATACATGTCCTTCAAACAATTTGATAAATTTGCTACTTTGAATAGTTGGGTCTGATACTGTTTGTAGTGTTCGGATTAATACTCTATCTCCAATATTAAATGTATATGTCTTATGACTTGCATTATATCGTTTCCGGGTTCTCTCATCTGATTCCTCTTATCTCTTTTTCACCTTCCCTCTTAGACTTCTCATTTATTTATCTTCTTTTATGTCTCTGTTCTCTGGTAGATATTTATTTATGGAGTTTTTCTCCTAATTCCACTATGTACTTCTATGGGTACTGCGCCTATAGTTGTTTGGTAGTTATTGTTAATTACATTATTTATGATCTCGGTGTATCTTGGCCAACTCTTATGGCTATCTCCAACCAAAACCCGATAATAGTTTCCTAAATCTCTATTGATCCTTTCACTAGCATTTCTGAGCGTGTCTAGTTGAGCAAAAATTCCTTTTTATTCCTTTTTCCTTCAACGTTTCCTCCCAAACTTTACTTTTAAACTGGGTACCATGATCAGTCAAGATTTTCTCTGGTATTCCATATTTTTCACAAAACTGATCGACGCCTCTTAATGCGGCTTTCGTCGTTGCTGCACGCAAATTTCCAAGGTGTACCACCTTACTAAAATTATCCACCATTACAAATACATATTTCACTCCTCCTATACCAGTTACAAAAGGACCTAGGAAATCTGCACTGACTACCTCGAAAGGTTGGTCAGGGATTATTGACTGTGCTTCGGCGTAGAAAATGCGGTTAGGGATTTTACAGAATTGACAATTAGGACACTTCCTTATTACCTGTCGGATAACTTCACCGGCTCTTCTGATATGAAAATGCGCATTCAATGTATTTATCAACTTAACTATTCCACAGTGGGATAATGTTTCATGTGCCAAGGTTATAAAATTTTCTTCTAATTTGGTAGGGACTACAATTCGAGGCAGCTTACCTAGCTTTTTTGAAATTAGTAAATGATCTTCTATCTTATACAGATAATCTTTAAAATTCACCCACTCTCCTGGATTTTCTTCGATTAATTTTCTTTCTTCTTCCGGGATATCTTCCCCTGAATAACTTGCTTTAAAATTTCTTATCAAAGCATTTATTTGATCTTCCTTTACGGACCATTTTATTTTCTTAGTTTCATAGATTTGCAGATTGGTTTCAGGTGTGTATGTAGTGGTGGCATTTTCTATGTTTCTACTTAAATAATCTGCTACTATGTCTCCTTTCCCTTAATGTGAATCACCTCAAAATCGAATTGTTGGACGACCATACTCCATCTTAACAGTCTATATAAGTAAGAGCATGGTTGTCAGTATATATTTTAAATTTCCTATCTGCCAAATAGGTGATAAATTTTTTAATTGACCATACAATTGCGAGCATCTCTTTCTCTGTTATGCTATATGATCTTTCTGGTCCTTTTAAAACTCTACTTGCAAATGAAACAAATCTAGGTTCTCCATCTTTAACTTGTAATAAATGGGCTGCAATTGCGTATCCACTAGCATCCCTGGAAGTAGACCAGGGGAAATCAATGTAACAAACACATAAACATAGCATTTTAATTTTAATAAATATTTATAACTAATAATTAAATAATAATAAACATTCAATAATTTCTATCTTCTGGATTATAATCAATGCGAGATATCTATATATAAATATATATATACATACAATTGAATAAATTTTATAAATAATATTCAAATAATAAATATAAGACAAATAGGTTAATCGAGTTCATAAGTAAGGTTTATCTTGTCTAAGTATATACGTTACATTGAGGCCTAATCAAGAAGTGTCGAGTCGGCTAACATGTGGTAGATTGCAGATTATTGAAGACAGATGTGAGAAACATGAATATGTGTCTAATTTTTTTTGTACTATTGTAGTTTAAGATGTTTTCAAGTGAAGAAAGTTCATCAGTTTCATTTATATAAAGCTTTAGGAAATGTTCCCTGTATGGGTTATAAAAAGAACAGCGCAAGAGAAAGTGCTTTAGAACGTCTTCAATAGGTTTCTGGCAGAGTTTACAAGGGTCACCAAGCTTGAAGACTAGGCGTTTATTTTGGAAAGGAATCTGCAGGTATGCAGAGCTTGCGATTCTCAATTGGCTTATGGCTCTGTGTTTTTCGATTTTTAAGCTGAATGACAAATATTCTTCTGGTTGAGGATATGTGAAGTAGCAGATGCTTCTATAGACGGGGTTGTGGGTGGAGGTCATTGCCCGGTTTATGTCTGTAGACAAGGCGTTGTTTTTCACCTTTTCCATAATTATACTTTTGTTTGACAACAATTGGTTTCCGTTTGATAGGTCTGTAAAAAACTCCAGTGCATTGTCCATGGAAGCTATTCTCTTAACTTGTGATATCCAGTTATATCTGTGGTCTTGTTTTCTGGTGTCCATAGTTAAAAGTCTGTTAAAGCATTGGCGTGGTAATCTATGCTCCGGTAACCAAAGAATTTTTATGCGAAAGTTTAGAAGTTTCTTAAAAACTATTACAGAAAGCAGTAGACGACCTGTTTCTAGGCGTACTATGTAGTTGGGTGTAGTTTTAGGCCAGATATATACAGATTTAACAAACCTGATTTGCGCAGTTTCCACAACTTCCAAGTGGTTCAAGCTCCAGACCTCAGCAGCATACAGGAGAGTTGAGGAGGGCTAGTTTTGTTTCCCAGGTGTCACTTCTGCCCCGTCGTAGGATCTCTCTCACCTTTGAACTTGCCACTGTTGCCCGTTGAACAAAGTGTTCCGCCGTTTGTGAGAACTTTGCTATAGAAAGAAAAGGAACTCCGAGATAGGTGTATAATTTGGTGTATTCTAACGGCACGCTATTCCAGTTTAGTGGTTTAAATTTTTTGCTTCTTGGTGACTTGTGAAACACTATGATTTTTGACTTTTCCGGATTCAGGGTTAAGGAATTTTGCCTACAGTATAATTCTAATATTTTAAGTTTTTTATGTGCGCTGTGCCAGGATTCGCTAAGTAGGACGATATCATCGGCAAGTAAGAGCATCGAGACTTCGCGTTCGCTGTTTACCAGGACACCAGTTGCTCCTCTGTTCCAAAAAAAGTTGACTATGTCAGAGATAAATAGGACAAAAAGGATAGGGCTAAGGCTTTCACCTTGTAGAAGTCCCATTGCGATATCTATATCCTCAGAATATTTGCCATTGATATTAATTTGCACTGTAGCTTCGTCATACAATTTTTTCACAATTCTAATTATTTTTCCGCTGATGCCCATTGAAAATAATTTATGCCACAATAGGTTCTGGTTTATAGAGTCGAATGCCTTTCTAAAGTCCACAAACACCGCATATACATAACTTCCTTTTGCCTGCAGGTTTATACCTATTAATGAAAAGAGTGTGAATATTTGTTCCACACAGCCTCTACCCACTCTGAAACCTGCTTGTTCATCTGGGATTATATTTTCATTTTCAGCCCAGAGCTGGATTCTATTCGCTAAAATAAGAGTAAAAAGTTTTGTAATGTTGTTGATCAGCGAAATTCCCCTATAATTCGTTTGTGATAAATGTATCTGGTCTCAGAGATTTGACGGTTTTCCAAAATTCAGAGCTGTTTTTAACATCTTTTAATCTATTTATTATTTTGTTTCTGTATTCTTCTTTCTTCTGTCTTATTAGTTTTCTATAATTATTTCTAGTGAATAGATATTCTTCCAAGGCTCCCGGAGAGAAATTCCGTTTTAACAATTCTCGATATTTCTTCCTTACTTGTGTTTTCAGATATTTGCACTCCAAATCATACCATTTAGTTTTTTATCTTTTGTCCTGGAATCTACACGCCATTAAACCCGCTTCAACTAAAGATTCACTCATTGCAGCTACAAAATTTTCATGCAAATGGTCAGTATTATCCGAATTAAAATATATTCGTTGCGATAAGGTTAGATTTTTTTAAAAGATCTTGGTCCTATCTGGTTCCCACTTAGTATACTTTAGTACTTTCTGAGGTCGATTTTGATTTTCTAGTTTACTGTGATCTATATTATTTATGAGTATACTGCAAGCTAGGTGATCCGTTAATTCTAAAAATGTGGATACCTTCATGTCTTGTACTATTGGAAGACATTTTTGATTAACCCATATTAGGTCTATTGTACTCTTACCTCTTGTAGAGATATGTGTGAACTTTCCCGGTCTGTCCGATACAGATCTACCATTGCATAAATAGAAACCTAGAGCTTCCATTGTCTCCACAATAAGTTTACCACGTCGATTAATATTCGTATGTTTTACCATTCGTGTGGCAAAGAGATTGGTGCCTTCAAGTACATTTTCATCAATGTTGTTTAGAGCACCCACATATCCATTAAAATCTCCGCACAAGATTATATAAGTGTCTGGGTAATTAATCAAAATATTAGACATTGCATAATTAAACAAGTCGAGGCATTCGTCAATGTCACAATCTGGAGGTAAGTATATGTTGCCCAGGATAAATTTTTTATAGTGTATGGAGAAGTTTACAATATTAAAATACTGATTTGACTCCAGCATAAGGGCATTTTCAGCTATATTTTTATTTATAAATGTAATTATGCCACCACTCGCTCTTCCGGTTCGTTTGGTTTTGATTGCATTAGAAGAAAACGAGTTATAATCTTTTAGCCATGGCGGGATGCAAAAGTAAGAGTCCTTCAGCCATGTTTCCACAATGCATAGTGCCACAGTGTTTTGACTGATAATTATTTCTTCGGGGGTTGTATTAAATATATTTGAGTAGCCGCTTATGTTACAAAATATAATTTCAATTTTATTTTGTTGGGATTGGGTGAAACTTTTACATTTATGTTTGAGCAGAGGACCTAATTTATTATTGTTTATCTTGCCGGTCGGTTGATTTGTGGTCGGTTTGTAAGAGAGGAGAAGAGGATGACAGTGAAGAGGTTCTGGGTCGAAATCGAAACTCCTCGAGTATATCCGTGGCTTTCCTTTTTTTATGGGTTTCGTTTATCATCGCACCTGAGATAGGTAAGTTAGGTTGTTTATTTCCAGGTGACTCGCTTATGATGTTTTCAACCTCGTCCATCCTAAAATAATTACCACTAAATTTGAAAAAACCTTTTTTGTAGGTTGCATTACTGTCTATTAATTTTAGTTTTGTAAGAGAGGTGTGAATTCTTTTGCCTTCTTCTCTCTCTTCTGGAGTCTTATCATGATTTATATATATGTTTGTTTCCCTCAGTTCTTCTCGTTTTTTAAATTTTTCTTGTTTGACCATATTATTGTTCAGTGACATCAATATTGGGCCTTTACCTAAACGGTAACAACTATTAATTAATGAGTCCGGAATTGATACATTAACACTAGAACAAATTGTCCTGACTGTCTCCAGTGTGTTCTCATCATCCTTCAAGGGCACATTATGAATAACGAGGTTGTTCTTCCGTAGCTGTTGCTTTAGGAATTTTATTTCACTTTCAAGCAGTTTATTACATTCTCTTAACTCGTTAAAGGTGGTTTTTATGGATTCCCAATCTGATAGGAGATCACACATTAGAGCGTTACTATTCCCTATCTGAGATTTAACATCTTTTAGCTCGTTCATAATGTCGTTTAATGTATAAACCATTTTCTCTTTTGATATTTAATTGATAATTTAAATTTCTTAGTGACGTAAGTAAGAGTAAAGAGAAGAGCGTCTCTGACAGATTGCAGGACAGAAACCAACTGACTGCCTACGGCAACTTAATTGATAAGAGAACTATAGTAGTGAGGATTGGCGCATGCGTGCTGCGTACAACTATTGAAATCTTAGTTTTACTCACCAGATATTTCCCAACTATGTCCTTCGTCCTTACTCCGCTATAACACAACACTTCTCTTTAAAAATTCAGTCACTAGTTCTTTAAATACAAGACTCGGTGTAGTTCAATTTTTTCTGCAAAATACAAGGTAGAAACCAACTATATAACAATGATTCACGGACACGATCTGATTACTATGGCTAATGGCGCCGAACTCCTATTATTATTATTATTATTATTATAGTAATTATTTCTTTGATATTTCCCTTTGAAATTATGGCTATCATCTCTTTTCTGTATAGCGTTTACCTTGGGTTCTTGATGATAACCCTTCTTTTGGTATGGCTGATCTGGTCTCTTCTGCCAATTTGGGTTATTTTGATTTTTTTCCCCACTCTTCTTGTGATCTTTGCTGATAAAATGACCTTTTGAACTCCTGTAGCTTTGGTTTTTCCTCTGCAAACTCCCTCTTCTCTTGAACTACAGTTTCCGCCTTATTATACACAGGTCTTTTCACTTGACTGATGATTTTCTCTCTCCCTACATCTTCCAACACCTGGATAAATCTTTCAATTTTTGTGACTCCTTGGAATTTAATGATATCTCCAACCTGCTGTCCAAAGTGAGTTCCCATGCATCTGCATATGTACTCATCTTCTAGTCTGGTAGGACAAGCACGAGCCCTCATCACCATGTTACAAAAATATTCTGTGGGAGTTTGGTTGAGATTCTTACTATAATTCCCATGATTAAGTTCATCCTGGACTTGATATTGATATGAAGTTCCATAGAATTTATTCAAAAATTTAACTTTAAAATCTTCAAAACTCATAATTTCTTCTTTATATATAGCAAACCAAGTGGCTGCCTGTTCTTTTAAATGATCCATTAAGAAATCTCTAGAATCATATTCCTACCACATACTTGGTACTCCACTTCTAAACGCTTAAGAAAATCAGTTGGTATGTCTAACTTATTATTAGCAAATGAGCATTTACTGGTAATAGTTTTACCTCCCATAGATGGAATGGAAGTATTCCAAATATCCACTCCAGGATCCCTAGCATAGGTTAAAGAAATTGGTGGTTTTAGATTATGGACTTTTGTAGTTACAGGTTGTTCCTTTAATTCAGTATGAAGAGAAGGCCTAACAGGACTATGCCAACTTGATACTCTTTCCATCTTCCTTTCTAATACTTGCACCTGATCTGATATTTGGTTGATAGCAGACCCATTCTCTTTAACTTGGATGTTTAAAATCTTTTGGTTCTGATCCATTAATAAGATGTCGGATTCATGACGTTTCAGTTGGTCTTCTTGGTTGCTGACTATTTCTGCAATTTCTCCCTTGAAAGTAGAGTTTCCTTTGTTTCAGGTTATCCATCTCTTGACTGATGTCCTCTTTCCATTTTGACAAATCCTCTTCTACAAATCCTAACCTTTCTCTATTGCTTTCAGCTTTTTAAATTTATATTTTCCATCCTAGATCTAAAAGATTCCATTTCCATCCTAAATTGAGTTTGAACCACTTCCCTATTCTTATCACATTGGATATTTAGTTCTTCCCTAAACATCTCCATATCCTTTCTGAATCCTCTCTGCTTCTTTTATAATTCTCCTTCAATTTATTGGAAAAATCTTCCTTTAGTTCCATTACCTGTTGTTCTATCTTTCCATCGATTTTACTTTCCATTTCTTTGAATTCTTCTCTTTGCTTATCTATTTTTTCTGACTGGCCATCCATTTTATTTTGCATCTGCTTCAATTCCTCGGACTGTTGTTGGAAGAATTTCTTCATCATCTCCATCATTGAACCTTCTTCTCTTTGAGTGATTGTAGAAGTACTCTCCTCCATAGGTACGATTGTCTCCTCACTCCCAAAGCTATGTCCTATTTCCTCTGATTTACTTGCTGTCCTTGACCGAGTAATTATTTTAGTAGGGGTAGATACTCCAAGACTCATCTCTGGCTGCCCCCTAGTAGTTAAAACCTCTTCATCCCCACTAGCACCGTCGGAGTATCAGGTGTCGGTACTTTCAGAATACCCTTTTAAGTTCTGTCCTTCTTTAATGGCATATTGATGTATTAGAGTGAATAGAGTACCAAGGATAGCAACGAGAGAAACATTTTGGACCAAGGACTAACACTAGATTTAGGTGTAAGTAAATCAAGAAATATGGGCAATCAACCAAAACAACTTAACTAACCAAAAGCAAAGTGAAGATAAAATCTGTTAACAGAACAGGAAATTTCAACCATTTATAAAATAAATTATGAAGTAGAACACTTATACTTAATCATAAAATTGTATTTATGTGTACGGATATAAAAAGATCACAAACTTGCACTAATTAAAATTCCTAATTAATTAATTAATAATTTTACTGAACTTTTAAATTAATTAAGCATTTCACTTCCCCACAAGGGATGCCATTATTTATTGCTATGTAATGCGGGTTAATTTATTATTGTTTTTAATTAACCTGTTAGCTGTGGATCAGTCCAATGCTTGACCTTGAGTGGGTGCTACGGGGCTTCCGCTTGAGCAACCACCCAGTGCTGAGTTCTTTTTGCTAGTTTTTCATCGCAAATTCGTCATTTCCGATTTAAAAAAAAAAAAAAAATCCATCCTCATTATACCCGGACTTTATACCGGCATTGGTAGAGATAATTTTTTTTTTTTTTTTTTTTTAATAATGTTCTTGTGTGATATGTTTCAAAGCACGGCAATAAAAACAAAGATACTTCACACACCTCACAGCAATACATTTTCTACGATAATTTTCTATTTTTGTGTTTACTACGAACTATACTGTGGGACTTGAACAGGTACAGCGAGCGCCTAGGCCAAACCAGGTATAAAAAGGTCTGGCCGCTCAGACATGGCATAGAATGAAAAGGAGATGCCTACGCTACCTACTGGGTATTCAAAGAGTCCACAGATTGATTTAGAGACCTCTAGATGCCGTTTCAGCGGCACAGAAATATGTGCGAGTAGCAGACGTTCAGAATCACAGATCTGTGATAGTAGCACTGGAGGCACGCTCCCTTGAGCGCACAGATCTGTGTTAGTAGCACCAGAGCCACGCCTGCCCACCGCACATATCTGTGTTAGTAGCAGTTAAAGGGTTAAGAAGTGATTACTGATTTGATGGGATGCCAGAGCATTTTATAGGAAATGCCCAAACTGATAAAGTATTTACTTCCCCTTATTACATACAATACCTTCCCCTTTTGATGATAAAATATAAATATGATTCCCCTTTTATGAATCAAAAGATAATAGAATTTCAATAATTTGATTCCTCTCTCAAAGGCATATGTGGGGCAATATAATGTTGCATGCTTATAATATAAATAGGTATATATATGATTAAAATAGATAAAAAACTGCATATGTATTTATGGTAATATTACTATTAATAAAAAAAAAATGTATTAACTATTCGTTTATTAATATCAAAGCAAAGCAAAAAACATTTTAAATATGTATTTTTTATATTTATATTAATATTTATTATGCATCTTTAAAAGAATAAAATGAGATTTTAATGAAATTGATTATTAACACTATCATAGCTTACAACCATTACAAATAATATATATAATAGACAAATAAACCAAATATGATTAAACCAAATACAACAATATACTAAAACTACTAAGAGTATTACAAAATCATCAAACGTATATACATATTGGGTACTCATCTGGATACTCCCAGGATCTATGACAGCTCTCTCTAGTCGTACAGCCTTTGATAGACCAGTTATCCAATAGTGCCAAATAATAGAAAAAGGCTTGGAGTCCTGTAAGCCTGATAACCATCTTTATACCACTAACTAGAAACACTTTTTTAAAAATTCTCAGATACTCTTTTAAGCTCACCATGGATTACCATGTTAATTAAAAAGTCACTAATGATACTTTCTATGTCCTGAAGGGACACCCTATCATGACTGTCCAAATTTATTACCAAAAGTACATGTTGACCGTACGAAGTCACCTCCAAGAGTACATGTTAACAGTACGGAGTCACATTCAAGAGTCCCCCACTGGAACATCCCTTGCCTCACCTAAAGAATGGAGGGGGAAATATTCCTCCACTGACAAATTTATTAAAAAGGCATTTAAATGAAAACAAAAATGATATAATTGTAGGTTCTCTACCAGGGAAAACACCTGTAAACTTTAATTTGCATGGTTCTTGTTATTAAGATAGTAATTTATGAAAAACAGATAGCGTGGGGACTATATTATATTTTAACGGCTTTTATGTTAGCAGTCAAAACGCCTATTCTCTGGTAAACAAAAACAGGATGTCTTGAATTTAGCACATTATCACCCTAAAAAGGAACTTGGGAGGATATTAAGTTTCCTCACCTAGTCCTTCTATTAATTTAGTTATTAATTAAAATATTGATCAGCTGATTTTAAATTTAGATTCCTTTTTAAAAATGAAAAATTTTGATATCCAACAAGATATATTTTATTTGATTACTTATTAAGTTTTCTAATTGGTAAGTGGCTCTATCATCAGCTATGACAATGATTATTTTGACTACCTCTTAACCTAATACTTAGCAATATATATATGAAAAAAAAATTACTGATATTTCTTTCTATATTCATGTTAATTCATCAAAACTTCTCATTTATATAAAAATGTTGTATACAACTTCAAAAACCTAACAGGTACCTTAAATGATTATTAATGTTGATTTTGTTTTAAGTTACTTCATACTTGTTATTTATCAACTAATTAATGTTATTTCCCTATCTTTTTAGATTTGTCCAACATTTTTGAGTCTTTCTTGCCTCAGCTTCTTACTTACCCGAATCCAATCGATCCTTTAAATGGTGATGCTGCAGCAATGTATTTACATAAACCTGATGAGTATCGAAAAAAAGTTCACGGTAAGCTATTTTAATTTCTCTTTTAAGGATATATTCTTGCTTTGAATAAAATATTAATCACCTGTAGGCATTGTATGATTAATACCATCCAGACTTCTACTATTGTCTTCTCTTCCATTAACACGATAGCTGTGTTACTTGTATATACGGCTGATATTTTCACAAAACTAACCTAATATGCGGGAAATAAAAATATACCCATTACTTCCTAGATTTACTCCTAAATATTAAAGAAATATAACTTAATGAATATTAAGTAATCTAAGTCAATTAATCTGGTTCTTTTAATACAGGTCCCTGGGGACCTGTATCGCACACCAAGCAGAATTTATTACCTCAGTGCGGTACAGGTCCCCGAGGACCTATATTTATCAACCTTTAATTTAAAATTAAGATATTATTAATTTTATCTGAAGAGAAAATTATTCATCCCATTACATATTAATGGAAAATTATGACATATTAATATGATTTGTAAATGTTTAGTTTTGTACTAATATGGACTATAAAAATTAAAATGAATTTCAAAAAAGTGTTACATTAGTCAAACATATTTTTCTGTTTATTGTCAACTGTTTTTTTGTCTAGTTGTAGACTGTAGTTGACCTAAGCTCTTATCACATGTTTTCAAGTTTGTGTTTTGTATTTCTTTTTCTTAATTTGTAAGTCTGTAGAGTGTAATTTTTAATATTTAGTAGATTTCGTTTGGTAAAAGCTATTGGTCCAAGGCTAAGCGAGGACCATAGCGCTATAAGAACATTTTGGTGAAAAGTTAAAACGTTAAGAGGAAAGCAATTCAAGCCCATTAGAAATGTAATAGGTAGCAATGGAATCGTACTTACAGACAATGAAAAGATCCTTGGCAGATGGGAGCAATATTTCCTGGAGCAATTCTCCAAAAACCCAGAAACAGACCATTGCCAAGAACGAGAGCCCAATATTCAAGAAAGCCTGGAGGTAATAGAAGAAGAAAAAATAGAAAATGCAATCCATAAGCCTAAAAGAGGTAAAGCATCAGGAATTGCACCAGAATATTTGAAATATGATGGTCAAGAACTTCTTATAGCACTTTAATCGCTGTTCCAAGAAGTATATGACAGAAAGAGTAGTCTATAAACTTTACACCTCTATTCTAGAAAGGTGACTCCGGCGGATTGTGGAAGGGTAGTTAGAAGTGGAACAGGCTGGTTTTCGACCAGGCCGACAGACGCAGGATCACATCTTTGTTCTCAGAAAAATTGCTGAAAAAGCTTGGGACAGAGATAAAAATCTACATCTTGCATTCCTTGGTCTGAAGGCAGCATTTGATGTGATCCTAAGAAAAGAAATTTGGAATGCACTAATAGGAAAAGGTGTACCTGGAGACTTACTGGCGGCCATAAAATCAGCCTACCAAGGAGCCATGCCAGTGGTAAGAATAAATGGTATGGGATCGGAACCTTTTCCGATTGCGAGAGGAGTTAGATAGGGAGATAGCTTAAGTCCCCTTCCATTTATAAATTTAATGGATGAAATCCACAAAATCTGCAAGCTCCAAACTGTGTAGACGACAATTGGGAAATGAAATGTGAGAGCTGTCCTCGTACAAAGCCTGTTATACATGGATGACTTAGTCCTAATAGCCGACACCAAGACCAAACTACAAAAAGCTCTGGTAGAATGGGAAGAAGAGTTGTTCAGGAAAGGAATGCAAATTAACTCCTCCAAGAGTAAAGTGCTGGTTATGGCAAGGGAAGAAAAGGAAGATGTCCAACTGGTCTGCAATGGCGAGACTCTTGAGGTAGTGAAGGAGTATACCTACTTAGGGACTGTAATTAGTAGCTCGGGTAAGATAGAAGCCGAAATATCAAACAGAATATGTAAGGCAAATCAAGAGTATTACCAGATTACTAATAGCATCATCGGCCACCACGAAGTAGATAAGAAGACCAAAATGCATGTATATAAGTCTGTTTACCTACCTACACTCACCTACGGTGGAGAAAGCTGGACAATGCTGGACAGGCACTCTAGTCGCATAACGGCAGCGGAGATGAGGTTCCTTCGCCGATCTGTTGGGAGAACTAGAAGGAATCACATTAGAAACGAAAGCATTAGAGAGCAACTAGAAGTTACAGAACTTAAAACTACTCTAGAAAGACGGCAACTCCAGTGGTTTGGACATGTCTGCCACATGAATGAGGACATAAATCGTGTAAAGGTATTAGAGGCTTGACCCACAGAAGGAGCGGACACCTCAGAATTACATACCAAGAGTATATCCAAAGAATTGAAAGTAAAAGAGGCTAATCCCTCATTGAGATGAAGCGGCTAACCGAGGACCGGAAAGAGTAGTTATGCTGGATTGAAGCATTATGCTGTATAGAATAGTTATGCTGGATGACGCTAGCTTAATGGCATAAGAGGAAGATAAAGAAGAAGTAGATGTCGTTCTGAATCTCCGAAATGTACGTTCAGCTCTGATGAAATTTTATTTAAATTTTGTCTATTGATTATTATAATATTCCTAGCTAGAAAGAAAGAAAGAAAAGTAATTTTTATTCTGGGACATCTAGTCTGCTAAGAATAACAAGCATGAACAAAATTAATTGCCATTTGTCTGGCTAGTTGGAAAAAATATAATAAAAAAATGAACAATTAAAATATAAGGTAGACACAAAAAAGAAAAGCAATACAATAAAAATAACTGAGACAGAATCTTAAAATAAAAAAAATAAAATAAACATTTGGATGTTGAGTACAGAACTTAGGTCAGCTTTTGCGCTTAAAAGATATTATAAAAATAGATATATCCTCAATATTACTTTCACTACTTTACATATTTACAGGAGATTGGAGATTCAGGAGGTGATGAAATAGTAGGATTTTAAAGGAAGTGAGGGATGAAGTTTTTCGGATCGAGACAGGTAATGAATTCCAGAAGGTGGCAGCACGGATGATAAAGGATTTTGTTAAGGAGGCAGATCGGTAGAAAGGGATATATAGGTTAAAGGTTTGGGATCTGGTATTTAGAGAATGGATGGAGGAGCAGGGTGTGAACAAACTGAGGATATAAGGAGATTTCTTGGTTCTAAAGGTTCGGAAAAGATAAACACCTAGGAAGTATTGCCGTCGAAAAACTGGGTAAAGCCATTTCAATTCAGCGTACCGACTGGAGACGTGGGAGCGCCTGGGGACACCAAAGATGAATCTAATGAAGCAATTCATTAGTCTCTTCAACCTGGCCTTGTGCATACCAGACAGTCACCCGCATACAAGGCAGCCATAATCAAAATGGTGGAATATAAGAGAGGAAACTAGGAGCTGACGAGTTTTTGAGGGCATGCAGTCATGTGATGTTAGGAACTGTTTGAAGATAGCAATTCATTTTCCTGGTGATTTCGGAAATATGGTTATTCCAAGACAAGTGCTGGTCAAAGATCACTCCAAGGTTTCTGACATGGGATTGGAAATGAATGGTTTGGTCATTAAGGCGGATTAAGGTGTAGTAAGGAAGGGAATTAAGAAGATGCCTGGAGCCAATTAGGATTGCCTTGGTTTTTTGTCCATTCAGTTTTAACTCATTTTTCTCTACCCAGGCGTTGATGCTGTCTATATCTTCTTGTAATTTTCGGATTGCCTCTAGCATTTTGGATGGATGGAAGGATAGGTAAATTTGGAGGTCGTCAGCGTATAAGTGGTATTGTGAATGGTTGATGGACTCAGGGAGACCGTTAATATAGACGGAGAAAAGAGTTGGTGAAAGTGAGGATCCCTGTTGATCCCTGCTGGATCCCCGTTCCCCCCCCCCCCCTGACAGTAAAAAAGATGAGGAAGGGGGTTTATGAGGAATGTGGACTGTTTGTGAACGTTGAGATAGGAAGGAGAGGAACCACTTTAAGACGCTGTTTGACATAGAAAGATTTTGGAGTTTAGAAAGAAGGATCTCATGATTGACGGTATCGAACGCTTTTTAGAAATCAAAGAGAATTAGGATAGTGATTTGGTGTTCATCCATGGAGGAACGGAGGTCCTGAGTGATCCTTAACAGAGCAGATTGTGTGGAATAATGAGAACGATCGCCAGACTGAAGAGGATTGAAGAGAGCATTCCGTTCAAGGAAGTCATTGACCTGGGAGTGGACAATTCTTTCGAGCGGTTTGGATAGGTTACAGAGAATGGAAATGTGTCTATAGTCCGAGGCTAAGGTCGGAATTGGTACTTTGTTCAACGGACAAACTATCACTTTTTTCCAAGCTTCTGGAAATATGGAATTTTGTAGGGAAAAGTTATATATGAATAGAAGAGAAGGGAAGATGACAGGAAGACAGAGTTACAGGAGACTTTAAAGGAATTTGGTTGGGGCCGTAATCATTGGTTCTGGATTTAAGGACGGAGGAGAGCAAGTCTTTGGGTGAAATATTAAGGAAGTAAAAGTTATCAGGGTTGAAGGTTTGTGTGAATGAGTATGAGGAGGGGTGAGGGATAGTTGGAGAGTTAGCAAAATAGGAATTTAATTAATCTGGATCGATAGGATAGTGAGTGCAGGATTTGGATTTGATAACTAATAGTTTTTTTAAGGATTTTCCATTTGGATTTAGGATCTTGGGCTTGTGATATGGAGTTATGGAAAAACTGTGCCTTGGTACGCTGTAGGGATGATTGGGTGAGATTGCGTATGGATTTGAAGAAGGAGTAATCTTTGGCGGTACGGGTGCATCTGAAACATCTTCTGTCGTCATCTCTTCTCCTCATTAGCTCTCTGATTTCAGGACTTATCCAGGGAGCGGCAGGGCGTCTAAAGGTGAAAGTTTTGAGAGGAGCATGTTGGTTTACGAAAGTGGAAAGATTAGACGAGAGACCTTCCACCATTTCATCGATAGAGGATGACGATTAAATAGGATCTAGGGATTGGGAAGTGAGTCAAAATAAGGATTTAGCTTTTCAGAAGTTAATGAATCAAGTTTCCGCCATGTAATTTCACTTATAAATTTAACTCTTTATGACCTCAGCCACAGCCATTTCTACTTCTTTACTACCTATGATCAACTATTTTCCATCATTATGTAATTTTTAATAGTTTTGGCGCAGATCCTGAAAAATAATTCAGGATATACTTAACTACCTAAAACAACAAAAATAGTTATTTCATATTTATATGAAATTTTATAATTAAATTTCATAATTAGTTATTTAATATATATATTAAATAACTATAAATATTATATATATATATATATATATATATATATATATATATTTGATCATTATTTATTATAAAACCAGTTAAAAAATCATTATTGTTTTATTTTTTGGAGCTGAAAAAATTAATGACTTTTGTTATAGAATATGTAAGAAAATATGCAACAGAAGAAGCGCTTAGAGAACAAGAACAGCAAGCTGTTTCATCTGATAGCGAATCATCAATGTCTGATTTTAGTGAAGATGAAGCGCAAGATATGGAATTATAACAAAGGATTTTTTCACGAGAAATGTATATAGAGCCTAATAAAAATTTTGTATTATAAAGTGATTTTTATGGAACAAGTTATGAGCGAAAGAGGAAATATTTGCATGTTCTTATCTAGTTATTTTATATTAAAAATATTTAGTTAACTTTTGTTACATATACAGTCGTCTTAACCCTTTGGCCATGTAATACTTGTATGGTGAGAGGCTAGGGTTGGTGGTGCAGGACAGCCTAGCTCCTGCAATGCCCTGTGTGCTGAATAATTTTTACTTTTAGCTTCATCATTTTGTTTCCATTCTAGATTGGCTTATCATGTTTTCCATCCTAACTGGCGGAGTTGCACCTTTTTTTGCAGCGCCCTGTGTGCTGAATAATTTTTGATTGTAGCTTCATCATTTTCTTTCCATTCTGGATTGTCATGTCATGTTTTCCATCCTCACTGGTGGAATTACACCTTTTTTTTTTGTTTAAGTGATAGTAAGAATTAATTTTTTAAAATATATTTCCGCACTTGGCTATTCACTATAAAAACAGAAAACTATGCAGGATAAATTTCAAGTAAAGGGAAACAGTACTTGGCTGTAAAAGAAGAACAGAGCAGGTTTATTGGTTAAGTAGAAGAAAGCTGGAAATGAAAAAAAAGTGAATTTCTACTATGCCCTCTATCAGCCTCAAAGTACTCTGCAGCTACTATATATAGCCGAGGAACTGATTTATAATTTATTAGCAGCTTAGGTACTTTAGGTAGGTATAAAACAAGTCAGACTATTATATCAGCTTGTAGCTCACAGGGCACTGCAATCACAGGAATGATATATCAGTCTGTTTCAGCAAAAGGGTTAAGGACACCATTCAAAAGAAAACTTTAGTACCCAGGGCTTACTGATCATGATATTTATTTTTATTATTTATTGGTCTATACTTGGATTAGTAAATAAAATTTTAATGTCTATTTGATATAATTTGAATGCTTTGTCTTTTTATCATTGAATCAATTTAAATTTACAGATCACATACATGCCATTTCTGTTTTTATGCTTAATCCATTAGGTTATTTATTGTTTATATATTTTATTTTGGAATATAAAGATTATCTTCTTTTCATTATTACAAAATTAATTACTTGGAAGATAAAAGAGGAAACAATTTAATTTTCATTACCAAGAACTTCAAATTACTTTTTTTGCTTTTTTACATTGTATCAGCTTTTTAATACTATCAACTATCTCTTGAAATATAAATGCTGATTTTTTTTAGGACCACAGACTGCAATGATAATATATTTCAATCAATTCTCATTCACTCAACATTAATTATTTTATTTTCAATTATTGTTATAGTATGCATTATTTTTATTTATATGATTTTATCATATAACTATTGTACTGTTGTACTGTATTAATATAAATAAAGCAATTTTTGAGCTTAGGCTGTATCCTGGCAGATAAAAATGATGATTGAATACTGGTAAGCGTGGGATTGAGGAGGATGCTATACTAAAAAAATAATACCTTTATTTTTTTCATAGTGTTCTGTGTAGAATCATATATAAGAATTAACATCACATTTTCATCATCAAATTCTCCAAAGTTGCTCTTCCATAAAAGATAAACTTTGTTGCTTACACTTTTGAAGTATTAGGGCTATGAGACTCATGTTGATTACAATATTTGTTATTATACATTTTTTATAATATTAATTGATCAGGTCTTATTATTTTTGATATAATAAAGTTAATTATATTGTATATTAATAAGTTTACTGTCATTATTATATTTGTCAATTTTATTAAATGTAATATTCCTGAACTAAATCAATTATTAAATTATAATGGTATGTTTATGTAATTTACAGTTTTATTTTTACCTTGAATTGCTTGTGAGATCCACAATCTTCTGTAGGAATTTCCTCTGCATGCAACATTTTACTTCTTTAACCTTAATGTGTCATTCTTGTACACAAAAGGTCTAATGTATTGTAGATACTGATATAATAGAGCATAATTTATTATTGAAGCTACAATAGATTTATAGTTTAAGCCCTGGATACTATAAATTGTCTTTCAAAAACTCCTTTTATTATATGACATTTGGTAACTAGGATTTGCATTAGCTTTAAGAATTATTCATTGTTTTCACAAAATATTATGATATGTGATAGATTTTAATATGTCAATGGTCAAAAGTTAAAACTGCATTTTTCTCATGTTTAAATAAAAAGTCTCATTGTGTACTAGTTTTTTTATTTTAATTTCTTTAATTTCATTTTTTATTATTATTTTTAAATTTTATAGAAGTTTTCCTTTAGTCTTCAATTGTTCAAAGTTTAATTTGTACTCATTTTATTTGAAATGTGATAATTTGATAGTGTTAAAATTATATTCTTAGGTATATGATTGAATCAATTAAGTAATGAAGGAATGCAATAATAGCTAACTATTTATAAATACTTGTGTGTGAGTTTATGTTTGTGAATGTATCGGTATTATACACATACATGCATACATAAATATTTGCCTAAATATTTATTCATTTTCAAATTTCTATTGATATCTGAAAATTGTAAATAAAAGTTAAAGAATAAATATGTTTCAATTATTAACATGCAATTTACATTTTTTTAAATGTTTTGTACATTAAGTTGTATTGAATATTCTTTTCTCTTCCTAAAAATTTCTGGAAAATTGTGTGACATCACTGAAATTCTTCCAGAAATATAATTAAAGTTTCCTATTTGGACTTCTACTTTATTAGATTATTATTTGTTCTTGGGTGGTTTATTTGTATTGTATATTAGTAATAGTAGTGTAAGCTTAGAAATAAAAAAATAAATAAATGGGATTCTAAACTTGTTAATAAAATCAAACTGTATATAGTAAATATCTTTGTAACCAATTACCATTTAAAATTAATAGCAGTTTAAAATCATTAATAATATTTCTTCACTTTTTTTTTAATTTCCACTGTTGTACAATGTAGAAACCATTTTCACAGCTTATTTTTGTTTTGTTTTTTCTTTATTAAATACAGTCCCTACATAGATTTATACGTGTTTTTTTAACTGTTGTTTGTTTCAGTCAGCCAAAGATTTTTATTTACTTCTTATTGATTAAGTCTGTAACTTTTATAGTATCAAAGAATTGTAGTTCACAAATGTAAATATTTTTTGTTTAATTGAGTAAAAACATCTATAACTGGATATATTTTTATTATTTTGTACATTAATTATTTCCATTTTCTCCTCTTAAATTCAACATTGTTAATCCTATGATTCCCTTCATGAGAATAATATATAATAATTCCCATGTTTTTTTTTTTAGGATTAGCTATAAGTGTCTAAATCGGTTAGATTTTTGATTTATTAATATTTTATTGTTAATGTTTTACAACTATAGTGATTCAGTTGATGCATCGACCAATATGGGTTTAGGGTTTTTATTGGATTTGATTATTATAATTTTTTTTAAATATATCATCACCCCAAACTTATTTCATATTTCTGGCCGTTTCGTACCCGTTTCAACCGAGGTGAAAATCACGCTTCCAATCACCCAAGTTTCCAATGCATGTGTGAGGATGATCCTGATCAGTGTCTTGTAAAGGGTGACATGTGTGATCTCCTAATTGCAGTTTTTTTCCAACTACCATACTTTTGTAAACTTACCAAACTTTTGTGGGTTTTAAAGACTCAGTTTTATTTATTTTTTAAACATAAAGAGTGGGTATATTGATGTTGATATAACCAGTATCCCATGAAGGGTTAAGTAAAAATATTCAAGTTTTATTTTTAATTATTTTATTTATTTATTTTTTTTTTTTTTTTTTTGACTTACCTGTCAGTTTACCAGCTGAAGAAATGGAATTTTTATTTATTATTCTTTTTATATCAATATTTACACCTTAATGATTTATTCTCTTATTTAGCCATTGTAATTAAATATAGCTAATAACTATATTTAAATAAATTATAAGTAGATGGTGATTGAGGTTTTATGTATTTTATTATTAAAAAATCCTTATACAGGGGAACTTTTCTTAAACGGACCCTGGTGAACAATAACTTTTCAGTTTGAACTTCACTGGTGAATAATAACTATGGTGTTATGTTATAGAGTTATATTTCAAATAATATTTATTTTATATATTTAAATAAACCTATCACACAAACAAGCAAAAGAAATTGACTGACAATCTTTTAATAACAACTACTTTTAATTGTCTAAAATGTAATCAACTCCAAATGACATAACACTACATGTACTAATAAGTAAACTTTCCCATACATTAAACAACATTTAGTTTAACAAGCCTAATACCCTTTAAAGTATTTAATGTCGTTTGTGCATTGCACCTAAGCAGACACCCGATTTAGAATATCATTAAATTAAATTTCGATGGTTAAGAGTTTTAAATGACATTTGTTAATTAATAAAATTAAATCATAAAAAATAATAATTTTACATTTAAATAAATTATTACATTAAAACTTTGATTTTTAACTTCAGATACTAGGAGATTTTAGCTAGCTCTTTAACAATTAAAAGAAATGGTAATAAATATGTATAATAGTTAATTTTTTACAAAATTAGAGATCCTAAAAGTATTGGCAAGACCACTGTTTGAAAATATCAGAAATAATGATTTATTGTAAACATTTATGTTTTTTATTTATTTACTTTTAATTTCTTCATTATTATATTTCCTTTGTTTGAGCTTAGGATGTAGTGCACTTTCATTCAGATTTTATTTTCTACAAATCAATTCTTTTAACAATAAATTAATGAAAAGGAAAACACGTAGAATGAATTATTAGGTATAGCATATAATAGTAGTTGAAAATATAAAAACGGTTTGCAATGCAGTTTAAGTATGTCAAGAGTGTATCAACAATTTCAAAGAAGCAATTATTAATTAAAGTATCATACCGAATACAAATGTTAAACTACTTAGATTTTTTGCAATTCAAAATTTATTAGCAAAGCTTTCTAGAATAAATTGGTGTTTCTCGTAGTCTTGTTGGTCTTTTGCATTCATCTGAATCGGTCATTGAGCAAACACCTTTTACCCAAAATGTGTTTTGGGTAAATATTTCAGTCAAAGGCAAAATTCAGATATCGAGCATACATATGTTGCTACAAGTTTCCAAATATTATGTGTTTATTAAATTTATTGTGTTTATTATTAATTTTCGGTGAAATTTAAACAGTAATGATATACCCATCCCACTAAATAAATACACTCGACTACAAACCGGATAAATAATAATTTTCTAAGTCAGTTTCATAAGTCAAATTATGAGGAATGTTTTATATTTGTTGTTAATTTGGCTTGTATGGAGTAAGTACAGGCCATATACAGTGAAATAATCCCTTCAGGGTTAATAGGTCACGAGATAAGGCCCTTTGTCTGGAGGCTCCATTCCGCAGCTTATCTCTCCTCAATTTTAAGTACTTAGGTTTTTGTGCATTTTAACAGTAGAGGTACCTACACCATACTGAGAAGCCACTTCATGTTAAAAAAATTTTAGGAAGACAAATAGTAAAAGATTTTAGAAAACTTCTTTTTTTAACTTTGTGACTCATTTGTACATTTTTATCATTAGAAAGTATTTTTTATGGGTGAATTTAGTTTAAATAACTTGATAAACTAATTCGTACTACAGATTAAAATAATCTTTTTTTTTCCCCGAGTGTATAAAGTTTATCATTTGTTTTTTTAATTAATTTTTTTAAAAAAAATTTCTTAAATTAATTGTTATATATCTGTTCTTATAAATTTATGGATATAATTAGGATTTTAAATGTTAATTTTATATTAATTTAATGTTACTAATTTATTTTTCTACAATACTAGGGTATTTTACAGAACATAAAATAATTTTTATGTGATTTATTTATTACAAGTATAAAACTATATATTTGAAATTTTACACTATAACTTAAACTGTGAAATGGATTGCTAATAATCAAAACAAATAATGATAATAAGCTTAATTTAAAGAACCTCAAACAAATCAAACACAGAAAAAATTTCTACCATGAATTTACATTTTGGGTTGCAATCTTTATCACTACATTGATGAGAAACACTATGTATAATATCTTTTATTTTTAAAATTTAAGCTGATATTGAAAATTATTGCCTCAAATTATGTATACCTTGTATTTGTATTATTAATAACCCCCTCTCTGTTTGTTCTTTAGTTCATAGATCATTAAAGAATAATATTATTAAATTTATAAAAAAAATCTGGTAGATATTTATTCTGAGTTATATGTATTAGAAATCAGTATCGATAGATTGTTTGAAAAAACAAAACAACAACAATCAATTGACACTCACTTCTACTTCAACATTCAAATAGTTTAAAATCTATTCCTCCATTTAAAAAAAAATGTCAGTATTTTTATCATTCTTCTTATTTCTTATTCAATTGTTTATAGTAAGAAAATATACAAAAAGTAAACCATTTTTGGAAGTTATAGATTCCAACACTTGAAACTTAATAAAATTGTAACATTCAATATAAAAGAATATAAAATTTCTTAATCAGGAACCAATGTCCAACTCAATCAATAGTTTGAGGCCTTATGTATCTTTAGAAACATTATGTTCTTCCTGTACAACAGCAATACTTCTTAAACTTCTGGATCTTTCAAAAAGGGATGGATCTGTATATATTGGTTCACTAGGATCTTCAAAATGTCTTCTTCCTGGAATGCCACTCACACCAAGTTTACCAGTTGTGTCAAGCATGCATCTTGAAGTCCTATAATCATATTATAAATTCAGTTCCTGGAATACAATATCTAACAATGATTAGACATAAACAGTGGTATTAATGAATTAAACTTTTAAAAAGTAGTGGTCAAAAATGATAATTTCAAAGTGTAATAAAAAATGCCTTATTTTGTTTAATCCAATTAAAAACTTCTGTTTGTTTAATATTAGTATAAATCTGGCAAATTGAAATTTCTTTATTCCCATTGTATTTAATTATTTGTGCTTATGAATCCTTGAGCTCATTCAAAAGGATTATGAGAAAATCACAATGCCAGCAAAAATATGGAATAAATATTAATAATATTTTACACCATTCTTCAATATTTAAAATAGTTATAGTTATTTTTAAAATGGTAATAGAAAATAAATCTTATTATCTTAGCTCATATTTAAAGAATAAATGATTTTGTATTTATAAAACCTATATTGTTGTTACAAAGCATACTCTTAGTAAGAAGTAGGAAAGCATAGTATACAAGCAAGAAGTAGTGGGTAATACACTGCACTCCTAATTATTGGGCTCTGTTCAAGATTGTTTTAAATTTTTTAAAGTGAAACTTTTACCTTCCATTCAAAAATGACTTATTCAGAGTTGGCATCAGAACTGAAAATACATTCTGTCTATTTTCTTTTCCGAAGTTGTGTGATGCATGGTCAGTTACTAGATTCTTTTTTATTATCCTCCAGTTTTGCCTATTAAAACATTATATGAAACATATTTACTTTATATATATATTTGGTAATATTGTACAAAAATTTGATTGAACATGTCAGAACATATTTTTGTGTATGTATCGTCGGATGGATGGTAAACTAGTATCTGAAATAATCCGATTTTTGAAATATTTGTCACATAGCCTAGTATTTAACTTGTTTGAAAACTTGTCAAATTTTCACAATTCAATCTTTATTCAATGTTAGTTAAATAAAACATTTCATGTTCGAATAATTATACATTTTTTATAATTGAGACCATAGTAATATTCCAGGTGATTCAAAACCCTGACATTATTAGGACTAATGCCAATGGATTCCTGAACGAAAATCACATATAATAATATCTGAAAATCACAAAGGCAGGTAATATCTGCCTGACAGAAGGTCACTGAAGGCAAGAAAATGTTTTATAGCTCTCCTGTAAAGTTTTGTTTTTGCAGATTCGTTACTTTACCGTAAACCCAATAATAAAAATATACATATATATAATCATTGTTTAGTTTTTCCTAGCTTATTTTCAAAGTTAATGTCTACAACTTCAGCCCTATAAAGTGACTTGAATAATTTACTTAGGTTCAATATAAACTTTCCGTAAACCAGACTAAATGAAATAAAATTGGTTTTTCTTTCAACATTTTTATTCAAGCTAATTTCATTATGTTTGTCATGATGTTTATTTACATAATTTCAGCAGAAAAAATATTTTATTTTCTTACCTATAGTTGACAGCTCCATAAACAATAACAATAATTAGTAATATAAACACCATGGCCATCGCTGAAATCAAAGTATAATATTCTTTACTAGTTAGGCATACACTCCTGTCAATTATGTCTAATCTCTGTTGTTGAGGCATTTCATACCTTGATTCAAATACCTTTAACAAATAATTAAAAGTCAGTGTTTTGGATATTGTGGAAAATACATCATAATTTATGAACTATACTTACTTTTATCATTTCCCTTACATGTTCTTCATTGTCAGTTGAATTGTTAATTGTTGCAATTTCATTGGTGTAGTCTTGATTTCCAGTTGTTTCTCTCTTCTTTCTTCCCAGAGAAGGTTCACTTTTTCCAGAGTTTCCAGTGCAATATGCCTTAAAATTATGCAAAAAGATTAATATTAATTGCATCTTTAGTTACATTATAAATGGTAACTTTAAATGAATTTAGTTTACAGGTTGACATCCTTCTCTACATGTTCTGACTGTAGCTTCAAAAACAAGAAAATTGGATTCTGGGATTTTAAATGCATTAAAACGTGCTTCCAGTCCATCTCCTTCTCGAGATCTATCTAATCCTGGGAAAACGTAGTTATCCACTGGACATCTATAAATTTTTTTATTGTTTTAGTATTATTCAATACTAATAATTTAATAATAGTAATAATAAAATAATCTATTCCAGCTTGTTATATATCTTTTATTAAATGAAAAATATACCCAAAACGATCAATCAGTTGAACAGATCGTCCAGAATAAGGATCTCTGGCTATGACATTTGTTGCAAATATATCAGTAGCATAATTGTACCCATCCTGTGCTTCTAATCTGAAAGTTAATGGATCTCCAACAGCTATTGTGTTAGTTGGTCTTCCTTGAAACAAAATAAGGAGCCTCACTCTCGAACTTAAGGAATTTTCTGCTGGTAAGTATTCAATAGGTATTGGGCTTCCAGAACTGAAAAAAGTGAGTTTTATATTTACTTTACGGATTAAATAAAGTATTTCAACAACAGTTATTTTCTATTTTTAAAATAATAAGAACAGAAAAACATATTTATTTAACTAAAAGCTTATTTATTCTATGAAAATGAAACATGTTACCATTTGTATTGGTAAACTAATTGATCATTAAAAAAAAAAACTTAAGTACATTAATTCTTAGTAAAATAGGTAATTTGCAGTTTCTAACAGAAAAGTTTAGTGCATAAACTTACTTAGCAGTCATATAACTTGATGTTACAACAGCTTCTCCTGGTCCCCTCAGAAGACAGGTAAGATTATAGCGTTTATCTCTCCCAGTTTGAACAGAATCACTGAATTGAACCACCACAATATTTGTCATAACATCACCATACTAAAAAAAAAAAAACAGAACACATTAAAAAATTATATTATAACATAATATGTAATCACAATGATTTAAATAATTAAAGGATTAGCGAACCCCTTATCACACAACCCCTCGATGCAGACTCACTCTCTAATCACCTCTACCCAATGACCGCGTCCAAACCTAAATTTCGATAGATCTGCCTGAACGCAATCCTCCCAACTCTTTGTAGGCCTACCCCTCGGACGTTTTCCATTTAGCACCGCATCTATTATTCTTTTTGGAATTTGTTCACTACTAAGTTCCCCAATTTAACACTAAGTCTCGCTGCTATCACGTCAATTATATTTACCGAGTACAGTTGGGCGTTGTGTAAGCGTATAAATTCTAGGTTAGCCCATCCCTCTTCAGTCCAAATATTCTACGCAGTACTTTATTTTCAAAAACCCTAAGCCGTTGCTCATTCTTCAATGCGAGTGGCTTCGTTCCACATCAGTAAAAGACCGTTGAAAAAATAATAGTTTTGTAGATTCGAATTTTTAAGATTCGGGAAAGAATGCGTGAGCTTAGTAATTTTGCAATCAATAAGTAGCTTTGACCTAGCCTTGATTTCCTCTTTGATTTTTTTTTTCTAGTTATCATAGCCCCTAAATGTCTTTCTCTAAATGTTCATACATATTCCCCGCTACATCAATATTACCTTAACAGTCCGTATTTATTTGTTAAAAAATAAAAGAATGAGCTTCATGGGCGTCAGCAGCACCAAATTATTGGGGGGACGGCTCTATATTCTCATAGATAGGCTAGGTCAAAATTTAAGAGGCTAAATCTTGAAATAACAATGCCTAAAAACAACTGTAGGTTGGGACATATAATTCTAACCCAGGCGATGTATTTTAAAGGTATTTGGTCTCTTAAGATTTGCCAATTTATGTCTCAGTTAGAATATAGGTTGTTGCCCCTGCCAAAATATTAAGGGGGACGTGTGTCCCCCAGTGGTTACGCCCGTGGTGAGCTTATCTTCTTCATATCATATTTATTTAACTATAGTACTTTAAGGCGCCGAATAAATTATTATCTATTTTTTTTATTTATCATGACCTAATAATGCAAGATAAGCTATTACCCTCTGTGTTCCACAATCTGGATATCCCTGTGCACCGCTGATTCTTAATACATTTGCAGTTCCTCCATTTCCCCGATAAAAACATCTATCATAATAACCATGAGTATAAATTCTTCCTATAAATGGCTCAGGTGTCCGTAAAGTAAACTCCATTCCATCTTCACTGCATACCTGGTTGACTGTGAAAAAAAAAAATGATAACTTCTTAATTAGTTATTCTTTTTCATACCAATCGCTTTTAACTTCAATTGGTAAAAGATTTTAGTAATTAATAAGAACTTATGGAGCTAGTTGTAATTGTATAATAAAATTATTTGTTATGACATAAATTGTGAAAAAGTCATAATTTACAAAGATTCACTTAAGTTGATCTATTACTACAGCACATTTGCTGTTCATAAATATCTTTACTTCTTTTATATTTTTAAAGTCTTAACCATCATCTTGATTGTCCATTAATGTCAATTATTGTAATGGATATTATTTAGTTTTAGTGTTCATTGAAATAAATATAAAATACCCATTATTAAAATTTTACCGTCTAAGCATTCTCCTAAACCAGATCTTCCACCTGAGCGTTCATAGAAGTCGAAATCTGCTGTTGTTTCAAAAAATGAAGGATTATTGAGATTCAAGTCCCTAGTATCATGATCACTCAATTCACAATTTTCTTTTTGTGGAGCAAATGGTGCTGCTGGAGGTGTTGCTCTAAAAGCACAAAAACTATTGAAACAACATTTTCCAAATTTTCAAATTACTTTTATTATTATTAATCCATAGTATACATTTGGGGAACTTTGTAGCTAAATGCCTCTGATGAGAGTATGAGATACAACTACAATAAGCAAAAATGCACAATATAAATATAATGATTTCTACTAATAGTCATTAATCATATTTTACCTGAAGTTAAAAGATCTGCATACAAATTCTCGAGTTTCTAAACAGGCTTTTTCACATATGCTTAGCGATGCTACTGATAGGAACCGTCTTATAAATTGTCTTCTTGCCCTGAGTCGAACACCAACTTGTTTGAAACCATCAGCTTCATCACAACGAGATATGAAAGGTTTTCCTGGGTCACCAGGTGGAATATGGGGACTTAAGTAACCTCCAGGACCTCCTGGACCTCCAATTATGCTATTGCTTCCGAAACCACCTAAGTATGAAAATTATATATGTATGTATATAATTTATTGCTTTATGTATGAAAATGGAATGTACATCCAAGAAATTATTGTATTATGGAGTAATAAACAAGATTGCTAACCGAATGGAGGTTGATCTGGTGGTGGTTGTGCAGGAGGTAAACCCCAATATGCTGGAGGTTCTGCGCCTATTGGAAAATGACTACCACCATAGTATCCACCACCCAACCCACCACTTCCATACTGTCCACCTCCTTGAAAAAAAATTGGATTGTTAGGAAGGAAATGTATGTTTTCTAAAAAGTATTTTATGATTTATTTGTATCCTATATAATCAAAATTTTATTCTATGATTGGTTTAAAAATAACATACCAAGGTGTTGTGGTGGTCTACCTTGTCCAGGATAAGAAGTATCTTGACCAAGGGGGTCTGGTCTATGCTGAGGGCTAGATCCAGGTACGTCTCCTTCTAAATAGTAATCTAGAAAAGTGAAATTCCAATTGAATTTTTTATTACAAGTATATTATTTATATTTCTTATAAATGTATAGCATCATTTTATGCGTTTTTCTGCATAAAAATAAATAATAAAATAAAAACACAGTTGGCCAGAATAAGAAAAATAACATGGTGGGATATCATATTGATTTTTTTTTCGTAGTCATCAGGATACTTCACTCCTAAGAAATTTTAATATTGAAATTAGAAGATAGAAGTGAGTTGGAATGAACGGCATTCAACTTTGCCACCGATTGTATATTAATATTACTTTCAGGCACAAATAAGGGCAGTTTGTTTCCCAAGGAGTATTTATTTCTTGTGAATTTAAAGGATGTTTATATCGCATAAAATAAATAACAGTATTAATAGTTTGTTGCTTTACCGAATGTTTGATGACCGTTTAGAATAAACATGAAGTAATAATTTTTTTTTAATAGATAAAAATCTTACTCATCAAATTTTCATAATAGTCATAATCTGCATCGTAAATGATTCGGTGGCCATCCCTTTGGTTAAATCTGCTAAGGCGGCAAATTCTAAATCTGTCACTGTAAACCGCTGATCGGCACTGAAAACTCGCTTGACGTAAGCATTCGTCTAGGCATTCACTCAGTGATCTTCCAGTAATTTCAGAATGGAATTCCCCTCCAAGTCTGCTGTTCCTGTATCTTTGAAATGCTGTGTCAGGCCGTCTCCCATCGGCGAAAAGGTGAGATGTTCCTGAATTGTCGGCAAACTCGCTTCCTTTTGCTGTAAGTAAAACAGAATCAAATGGTAGGATATTGTAATCATTTCAAAACGCTTAAAGAATCGATTGCTTTATAAGTGATATATTATTATGGCTAGAAACAAATAAATATTAAAACTTTTTGCTGATATTAAGTAGAGGTATCCATGAGCAAAGTAAAAACATTTTTTTTTTTATAGACTTTAAATGTTCATAAATAGTATAAAGAGTATTGTGTGTATTACTTTGTGTTTTTCATTATACATATATATAATTTATTGTTTTGAACTTTTTTTTTTGTTATTTCTACCACCAACCCATTACATATAGATGATTTTTATTGACTTATATTCTCTTCAAACCATAAGCATTCAATATTTATACATCTTGAATTGGCATTTAAAAAAAACAACAACAGCTTAATATGCAGTTAAAATTGGTTTAAACAATAAAAACTAACATGTGAAACGTGAATTAAGTTCCACAAGTAAAGACGAAGCAGGCAACGCTCCAGTTTAACTTGACCGCCACGGACTGGGCGAGGGGGTGAAGGGTATAATTACCATAAAGGATATCATAACTTTTTTATTCCCCGCCTTAGGTTTAGTCTTCAGACTACGATAATCAAAAAGAAACATTGAATAATAATATTTAAATTGGAAAAACTACCATATTTAGCATAAATATATTTTTTCTAAACAAATTATTACCATTATTACTTGCTTAAAATATAATTATACCGATCATTAATGAAACTATGCTAAAACAACACATTCGTTCTTCTCCCAGTGAAACAATAGTGACCTAATAAATCAAAGAAACATTTCTTTATTTTTTTTTTTTAATGACTTAGTATGCACGAAATATATTTATTGTTCAAAAACAATTTGATTATAAGATAAAAGAATCGACCACGGCCGGGAATCGAATCTTTTATCTTTTAATCTAAATGTTTAAAAATTATAAATTAATTATCTAAAAATAATAAGTGATTAAATTTCAACATTTATTGTTAATTTTGTAACTATTTGCTTTTAATAGGTAAATAGATCTAGCGGCTAATGTGTTAAAAAAAAAAAAAAATGAAAATATGTAAAAATTATATTACACTCACGGCTATCCAGACAGACCAGGTCATAAAGATCATGCGTTGGGCTGCTACTAATTCTCAGATCATCTTTTTGAGATAGTGAATCTTCCTCGAACACAATGCAACGTCGAATTTGTTCGTCATATTCGATTGATCGACAGAAATACCTGTAAGTAGAGCATAAAAAAAATATATATATATATATTAAAAATTGTAGGTAATTAAAATGTATTACCTCAGGTAAATTACGAATATTATAGGTACCCAAAATACACTAATATCGAAACTTTCAAAATCAGTTTTTTGTACTGTATGCTAATAATAATTATTTACAACATAGAATACATACTTTTCCGCTCTCAAACATTGCGCTTGGCATTCGATGAGTGACAAGTTCGTATAAATGTCAACTTCGAAGGGGCCACCCAATCTCTTGTTTTCTTCCTTGACAAAGATTATTGGTCCGTCACACCGTCTTTCAGCTGAAATATTTGCAAGGTATTTAATAATAGCAATATATTTAAAATCTAATTTTAATAGCACTTTATTGTAAATATTTAAAATGAACTATTATAATAACAAATGCCTAATGTTCAAAATCAGCTGTGAGCTAAGGATTTTAGATTTCGTAAATTTACGATTACAAAATAAATTTAAAATTTGAGAATTTTTTTAAAGCTTTGAATTGATTTCTTCAATACTATAAAAAAAGAACTTGAAACTGGAATTCAAGAAGAATACGTGAATGAGAAAAGTCACTTAAGATATATACTTAACCATCTATCTTCCTGATACGTTTAAAGTATGAGTGATATTAGAGAAAAACATTTGTTCCTATAAACAATCGAAGTACATGATTGGTGAAGTTATATATTTTATTACTATTATTGAAGTAATAGTGAAATTAGTTCACTTTGTGTAAAGTAAGAAGTATGCTTCAGTTTAACAGTTATGCATTATGACCCAGCAATCTCTATACTACTAACCCAGCATTGACCTTGGTTTGAAGTTTACTCATTTATTTAGTATAAAATTTATTTAAAAAATTAACCATTCAAATCTGCCCATTATTTTATTATGTATATATTATATATTACTTCGGTTAAAATTTTATTATTTTTTGGAAACCAGATTTTACTGCCATGAAAATTAACTTTAAAAATGATAGGGAATTATACATATATATAAGGGTAGCTTTGATTAGTGTTCAAAGAGATATTAATAAAATATTTAGCGCCTAAAAAAATAACATCAACGATTTAGGATGAAATTAAAACATTATTCATTTTAAATTTTTCTTAGCGAATTAACATAGAAAATATGATTGTATAATATTTTGAAGTGGGGCAATACTATTGTGAACGGGTGAACTGAATAAATGTGCTTGCGTTACCATATGCGTGAGTTCACCTTCGGAGTGTCAAGCGTGCTTGAATTGGCCACGAAAGGATATCCGGTCATTCCTGAGCACATTAATACACGCTATATTATTCTGTTGCGCTAATATTTTATCTGCTCATGATGCCGTTATATCTTTTTTTTTTTTTTTTTTTAATTCCTACATACATAGATTATTGCTTGTTCGGTGATGATTAGATTAGGTTTTAACTGCCTACAACATTCAAATAGAAAATCTTCTTGTCAACAATAATTATGGATAATTTATTAATCAATAATTTAATACTAACAATCCCATAATGAGATATTCTACGGAAGTGTATTAATACTAACATTATACGCAAACGAATAAAATCATTCCTAATTCAACTTTTTAAAAACGCAAGAAATTTTGTAATGGACAGCGTAGAGACCCGCAAGAAAAATTATCATAATAATAATTTCAACGAACATTATATACTTTTATTTACAGACAAGAAGAAAGACTTCCTCCCACATTCGATCCTCAAATATAAAACATTACGGATACTTACACCGTTCCTTAATGTTCCAAATTCTTAACTAATGATAATGTTCTTGAGGCACTTTTTTAAACGTAATGTAATTATATTTTTATCCTAAAATTTTAACTTCAACGAATCCTGTTAGCCGTAGGTTATTTTCTAAATTCTGTCCCCTGAATTATAGAAAGGCTTATGAAAAGGAATTGCCCCGGAGTACTCGGTGAATTTCCTTTGCACGTCTCAGCTAGAATAGAAAAATAAAGATATATATTATTTTGGTATATACCATTGAGACAGGTGTTTTCAAGGTAGTCCGAGTTGGGATCATCTTCAAGCAGCTGAGGATGAGACCTTCTGGTGAACCTGCTTAGCCAACATGTTCTAGCAGTGGCGTCGTAAGTAACGGATCTGCATACGAAACTGAATTCGTTCAAGCACCTGAAAATGAATCATATACCTTTGGTACATATCTATACAAACTTTATTGGCTCTCATCATAAAAGATAGATCAGCGTTATGAATCGTCATCGGAACAGGTATCATTCCTTGAATTATGTGGTTAATTTGTTTCTTGTGAAGGGAAATAAAGATAGAACTCGTTAACAGGGAATTTGATAATCATACCGAAAATGATATAGCGTTTTTCATGTTAACATGTTACTTGATGATGGATACCTGTTATTACTTACAACTATTTGTATGAAAAAAAAAAAAAAAAAACAGTGAATTTTTGCCGAAAAAAGACCTGCCAACATAACCCCCATATCATGTTAGAAGGATCAAATATCGAGTACGTCGAAAAATATGTTTACCTGGATATGGTACTAGATAAAAGACTTTCTTGGATTCAACATATAAAACACTTGAAAGAAGAATGCATAAAAAGAATAGGAATCCTAAAATGTATCTCACACTCAAAATGGGGTGCAGAGAGAAGTACTCTACTAAAGCTATACAACAGCATCATAAGAAGCAAAATTGAGTATGGTATTCCAATATATGGAACTGCGAAAAAAAAAGCATTAAAGATGTTTGATTCCATACACAATTCAGCTCTAAGAATATGTACAGGAGCTTACCGAACTTCACCAGCTAAAAGTATATATGCTGAGTCAGGAGAACCATCCCTGTACATGCGAAGAGAATATCTTTCATTGAAGTATATCTCAAAATTGAAAACGTATCCCCAACACCCCTTAAATCGGATCCTATTTGAAGAAGAATCGGAAACGCTACGACATGGAAATACTAGAGGCAACACTTTCAAAGAAATGATTAACAACTTTATGGAACACGCAAACGTAGATCTGAACATTAGACCAATACCAAATTTAATAATACCAGGGTGGGAAAAAAAGAGACCAATTATTGATAAATCAATGAAACAATGCTCAAAGGAATGCCCTTTAACTATCCAAAAGTCATTTCTCCAACTCCTAGAGAAATACAGTGAATTTAAAGTTGTATACACTGACGCCTCCAAATTAGAAAACAGTGTAGGCTGCCCAGTTTACACTCCCCCAAAATCGATTCTTGTTTAACTTACCAGGGGCACTCTCTATCTTAACCGGAGAGGTTACAGCAATTGTGAAAGCCCTGAATTGGATTGCAGAATCAGAAATAAACAGATCAGCTATCGTCACAGACTCCCTAAGCGTCTTAGCGGCGATCAACAATCGGAACCCCAGTAACTCTCTTATTCGAGAAATAATAAAAATATGGTGGGAACTAGAGTCGATGGCAAAAAAAGTAATTTTCATTTGGGTACCATCCCACAAAGGAATAAGGCGGAATGAGGCAGCCGATCAAGCAGCAAATATAGCTAGACTGGGAGAATCAGAGATTGTGATAACACTAAAAGAAGTCACAAAAGAGGACTGGCTACACCAATTGAAGAAAAACCAAAACAAAATTTTGGAGTTGAGATGGAGGAACGAACAGTCCAAACTATCTGAAGTAAAACTAGATTGCAAAAAGTGGACCACGAGCTCGAGAATCTCGAGAAGGGAAGAAGTCATATCGGAATTGGGCATTGCCAATTCACACACGAATATCTTCTCCGAGGACTTGAGGCACCCACATGCCAAGAATGTGATAATGTACCCCAAACGGTGAAACACCTTCTAATAAACTGTACAAAATACAAAGATGCCCGGAAAAAACTGAAAATAGAAAAAAACAGTAAGAGAATTGTTAAAGGACGACGAGGAAAATATAGAAACTTTGTTAAAATACTTAAAGGAAATCACGTATTACAACAAAATATAACTGAACATACCGCCAATGAGCCTATAGGGTAGAAGCGAAGATAACAGAGAAAAAAAAAAAAATTGCTTTGAAACGCACAAAGAAAAATTAAAAAAAAGATCTGCCGCTTCCTATCATATAAACAATAACTAAAGATCTATTTTATTTGATTAATTTCTTTCAATTATTACAACGTCCTTGGTTTATAATTATAATTAAAGAAAATTGATAAGTATGTAAAAATAGATAAAGCAAAGTCTTAATCGTTAAAAAGAACTTATTAAGCAAATAATTGTGTTAAAAAAAAGTTAATAATTACATTATGTTATACAATTTGATGCGAGAAGTTGATTTGTAAAGTTGAACGAAAAATTTTAATTTAAGATCATAACATACTTTTATTATTTCTTTTTTAATTTAAGATATGTGGATTTTTTTTGTTTTTTTTTTTTAAATACTCATGCTAATATAATAGGAATAATAATAATACGTTAATAAGAAACGTATTTCAACTCAGAAGGAACTATAAATTTTTATCTCTTGATCCGCTTTAAAATGCATTTCATGAGCATGCAGTTAAAATGAATTGAATTTTTTTTTCAGTATGTATTGAGTACTAATTTTTATTAAAAAAACTAAACCTATTGTGTCACTGCTATCTGTATATTATATCAAAAATTCGATGACGATCATAGTACTGTTTTTTAGAACCAATTTCGATATTCTTAAATATTTTTAAAGTTTTTCATTTTTCACCTGTCTTCACAATCCGTCCTATTTGCGGCGATCACTTCTTTAATATCCGATACTGCTAGTTTGAGCTTTTTCCTAGTGTGACGTTCAAAAACGTAGTGGCGGCTTGGGCATTCTCTCTCTATTCTGCTGGCTGAAAAATAAATAAATAAATAAACCTTATAACCTTCATTTGTGTATTTTATTACAAAATTTTAAAGATTGTTCAAATAAAGCGACTACGCATACCAAAGGACTAGGAATTCGCGCGAGACAAAAAATCTAAAATCGCTAACAAGGGGAGGGCACAGCTATGGGGTCGTCGATCGGGCCCATTTTTTTCTGGTGATTCTACATCGAAAAATAGTCGACACGTGTCCGAGCGTTCCGTCCAATGGGCCTTAGGTGCTGAGAAATAAAATAAAATACCTTGAAAATCCTTTATTTTTTATCTTGAGTTTGGAAAATGATATCGACATGATTCTTTCACTAATTTATTTATTTTAGAAAGTAAATCAAAGTAAAAATACAATCGTTAAAGAATTATTCATATTTCTTCAATTTAATTTAAAAAAAGCTTCAATTTTTCAAGTAAACTAGCTTTATAAATTTTTTCACATAAAAAACAATAGCAGAATTGAGTAAAAATACAATCGTTAAAGAATTATTCATATTTCTTCAATTTAATTTAAAAAAAGCTTCAATTTTTCAAGTAAACTAGCTTTATAAATTTTTTCACATAAAAAACAATAGCAGAATTGAGTTCAGCACCTCAAGAAACCCTGATGTCTTAAATATCATCCAAAACAAAAAATAAATTTTTTTTCCTGTCAGGAGCAGCTTAAAAATGTTACAGCAAAATTGTATGTGTTGTTTCAAATTCTGCATCTCGTGTTGAGCTGATCCCAGTTTTACGTTCTTGAGCTCGTTGCATAGAAGAAAGCTTCCTTTTTCTAACCATATAAATAACTATTGTATTATCTCGGGAAGCTCTTGTAAAAAATGGTCCTCAAAATAAAAATTAAATTCAAACTTTTCTTTATTTATGTTGATTCCTGAACACGTAAAAATATCTCGATTATGTAAAAATGTGTAACTCTAGAGCCTTTATTTACCCTATAAATTTGATGAGAATCGGTAGAATTTTCTCCGAAGTATGGTCGGATTTTTGGATCTTTAACGAAATTGTAAGGGTCTAGCCTTAGCGAAACTTTTAATGCAATTTTTAATTTTTTTTTTTTTTTTTTTTTTTTTAATCTTCCCAAAATTCACTTATAGGTTTTTTTGATTGTCCTCAAAACGAATCTGAAAACTGTTATGAAACAAAAACCTGATCAGGACAAAAATTCAGGATTTTTTTAAAAATTATTAGTATTGTTTTTGGTTGTTACTCGGCTCATTTGTTTCATAAAAGTTTTCAGATTCGTTTTGAGGACAATCAAAAAAACCTATAAGTAAATTTTGGGATGGTTAAAAAAAAAAAATAGAAAATTGCATTAAAAGTTTCGCTAAGGCTAGACCCTTACAATTTCGTTAAACATCCAAAAATCCAACCATAGTTCGGAGAAAATTCTACCGATTCTCATCAAAATAATAGGGTAAATAAAGGCTCTAGAGTTACACATTTTTACCTAATCGAGATATTTTTACGTGTTCAGGAATCAACATAATATACAGAAAAGTTTGAATTTAATTTTTATTTTGAGGACCATTTTTACAAGAGCTTCCCGAGATAATACAATAGTTATTTATATGGTTAGAAAAAGGAAGCTTTCTTCAATGCAACGAGCTCAAGAACGTAAAACTGGGATCAGCTCAACACGAGATGCAGAATTTGAAACAACACATACAATTTTGCTGTAACATTTTTAAGCTGCTCCTGACAGGAAAAAAAAATTATTTTTTGTTTTGGATGATATTTAAGACATCAGGGTTTCTTGAGGTGCTGAACTCAATTCTGCTATTGTTTTTTATGTGAAAAAATTTATAAAGCTAGTTTACTTGAAAACTTGAAGCTTTTTTTAAATTAAATTGAAGAAATATGAATAATTCTTTAACGATTGTATTTTTAGTTTGATTTACTTTCTAAAATAAATAAATTAGTGAAAGAATCATGTCGATATCATTTTCCAAACTCAAGATAAAAAATAAAGGATTTTCAAGGTATTTTATTTTATTTCTCAGCACCTAAGGTCCATTGGACGGAACGCTCGGACACGTGTCGACTATTTTTCGATGTAGAATCACCAGAAAAAAAATGGGCCCGATCGACGACCCCATAGCTGTGCCCTCCCCTTGTAAGTATAAACAAATCAATCAACCTAATAATAGATATAACCATTCAAAGATGAACTCAAGATTTTGCAAAACAATCATGAATATACTTCCTTTATATTTTCACTTCAAATATTTTGTATATATATAAAAAAAAATAATATCTATAATAATAACTTTTTTTTAATCTACTGATTATTTTGAAGAGTGTTGTTTTTACTACGTTCAGATAAATGCAATGGATTTTGAACATTAACTTAAACATAAAATAAAAAACAGTACATAATATTTTTTTTTAATTTTAAGACGTTTAACGTCAATCTTTAATAATAAATCCAAAGAATGATAAGATTGAGATAATTTTGAACGAAGGAGTTATTAAATTACAGAGAAATGTAAAAAATAGTGAAGAATACTATAGTTAAATCTTTTTATTTTATATTAAGTTATAATTGGAGTAATGTTGTTCTGGTGGCATGAAGAAACGTCCTAGAGCTCTGCAGCATGACGGAAAGTTAATTCTTGACGCCTTTTTTTGATACAAGCTGTGTATACGGTAACTTTAAAAAAAAAAAAAAAAAAAAAAAAAATGTATCTATATATATAAGGGAAAGTGAGGAACAGTGAGACACTTTTTTTTTATTTTTCAATTTATGAACATATTATGTAATTTTTCTATATTTAAACATACCCAAAGTGTAAAGTGAAGTTTTAACAATCATGCTAAATTGAAACTTAATGAGCATTTTCCAATTTTTATAAGTTAACTCAAAAAATATAAACCTCTGTTAAGTGTCTCAGTAATACCCAGTACTGGGGTACATTGAGACGGCACATGGGTATCAGTGAGACAGACAGGCGCGGTTCCAGAAAAAAATTCGGGGGGGGGGGGATTGGTCGGTAGGAATAAAAAAACAGCGTAAAAATAGCACACTTTATTTTCTTATGCTTATACATTAAGTTCATATACAAAATTATGTATAAACAATTCTAGTCAAAATTAAACTAAACTTCCGTATAAAACTCGTAAAAGTTAGATGCGTAATTAATTTTTTTAATTCATCCCACTAATTTTTTTTTCGTCGAAATTTCGAGGGGGGGGATTGATCCCCTATACCCCCCCCCCTGGGACCGCCACTGGAGACAGATGTAATAAAATGTAATATTGTAAATAAAAACAAACTAAAACTAGAAATTAACTATATTTATTGATGTTTCTTTGTTGAAAAATTAGCACAGGTACAAAATGTTGTAAAATAACAATTTTATAACTAAACATTTATGAACTCACAAAAGAATAAAACTTGAAACCCAAAATAACTCATCAAAATAGAAATATTTTCATAACATAACAAGGGCGTACCCCGGATCAAACCTAGGGGGGGGGCAAGCTATGGTCGTTCAGGTTGCAACACCTTACCGCGGAAAAGGTGAATGAAACCAAAATTATGTATAATTATAGCAGTGCTTTATCAACTAAGTTATTACAATTATTTGCTTGAAAAAAATGTATTATATTATTGCTTCCAGTCTTAAAAGCCCAAAAAAGTATTGCTTCCAGCCTTCCAGGGGGGGGGGGAGGGGGCAGCTGCAGCAGACAGTGTCTCACTGTTACCCAAACCAACTTGTCTCAGTGTTACCCAAGGGGCCATTTTGTAAATTCATCTGATTACCACTCAGCCTACGAAGTAATCTGACCAATTCACATTCAAAACTGATCCATAAATAGTGTGTAAAAATGTGATACAATTTGTATGCTAATTGTCAATCCGTAATCAGCAGTAAATCCAAACAATTGAATGAGTAAATAAAAAGTTTACCTACCTTTATCACAGTATAAATGAAAAACAAAAACAACTCAGTTCTGTAGTAGCTGTAAACGCACTGGAGAAGAAGGTCTTAGTAGAAAATTCTACCACCAGACATCACAACTTCTCACCTATTCAAATAGAACTTTTAACACATTTGTCTCACTGTTCCTCATGTCTCACTGTTACCCACTCTCCCTTATATATATATATTAAAAAACACAAAGAAAGAGTACTTTTAATTTGACCTATAAACAAATTATTCATAGTTCAAGTTACATTACACAGATTTCTACATTAATTCAGGAAATCTTTTAATATTTTTCGAGGCCTACGAATACTTTATTTTATAATTATAAGCTGAATTGCTAGAACTTGTTTTGTTGTTATTTGATTTTGATTTGATTTTAAAATTATTTAAAAATATATCTTACATGACAGGCAAACTTCTGTATAGTGGACGCTGTTGGGCACCAAGACCAGGTTACCGATTCCTTCAGGATGTGCTTGCTCTCTGGTGAGGTAGCAGGTGGATTCCTCGTACTCCACAGTGCCGCTGAAAGAAGCGATGCGGCTACCGGGCTGGAAGTCGAAGGAGGTGCAAGCACGAACAAGGTTGTTGGTAGCAGTTCTATCCCTTAGGCACAATTCTTGACATTGTTCAAGAACTCGAAAAGGTGGTGCAGTATCCCTCACCTCGAAAACAATACAAAGATTAATGTATGATGAAATAATTTGCTCAAACTGTGTGCTTAAGGGTCACTTAAAAGTCGTTATGAAATTTATGTAATTTATCTAATCGTGACGAAAATCAAGACTCAAGATTTTTATGATCGAATTACTATTGTGCAAACAATTTAAAATATTTATTTTTTACACATTCGAAATAGGTATAATTTTTCATAATTCTCTGTGGAATTAATCTTGACTAAATTGGTTAATTTTTTAATAATAAAAAATGACAATTAACTTGAAGCAATCTTTATTACAAAATGCTTTTGTGGATTATTTGGTTTTGCCTTAATTATCATTCTAATAAGTTTGACAAAAAAAAATTAGTTTTGAAATCGCTTAAAATAATACTAAAAATAAAACAAATAACATGTTAAAATTTATTATTAGTATCTGGAACCAAGCAGAATGAGTTAAGTACTAACGTATTAGTAGAAACGTATCACAAATACTGAATTGATGTACAAGTCTATCTAGTTTATTTTATAGTTTTACATCATAGTATCTAAATTTTAATTCTAGGTTCTTTAGTCACACCAGCTGATTACTTCAAAATTGAAGCTGTGGACGACGTTAACATAACATAAGATAAATTATGTTTTTAAATAATAATCTATTTTATTTATTTTTAAAATTTTGTTTTTATATGTATCTTTGAGGTGGAAGGACCCTTCAAAATATGAATCACGTAAGCCGTAAGTTCTTTGCTTGTATCAATTATTGCTTCGGATAAGTTTTAAATATAAACATGTACATAATTTAAATTGATAATCATTTACTTATTCTTATTGAACATACTGAAACAACATGTAGTTTATGCTATTTGAATTACAAATATGAGATTACTTACAACATCGTCGTCAAATCCTTGAAGCTGTTGATCTGGTAATCGTTCGTACATTACTCGTCCCAAACCCTGATTACAAGTGGTTTGGGCTGTAAAAGTTAAAAAAAAAAGTGTTACTGTTTAACAAATTTAAATGTTTGGTATGTCATATTGATTTCTACAAATAAAGGAAATTCATTTATGACTCCTAAATTTTGTTCGAAAATACATATTGGAAAATATTTTTTTAAAAATCTGGTGCGGTGCGCGTATCATACAACTTTTACTTAGCACACTCCTTTCTTTAGCTGAAATTAGACATTATTTTTTTTTAAATGGCGTACTTAAGTGCTATCGGAAAGGGAACAAAACTTTTTACCTCAATGATATTTATTTTGTTTATTTTATTTGAATAAGGGGAACGTCGTCAGTACTTCATATAGTGGTATACCAAGAATGAAGTTGGCCCCACATACTTATAGGACTCTTTACTTTCCGGAGGTCGTTTCAATTTTTAATGTAAATATTTTTTTTAGGAAATTATAGAAATAACAGTCGACTTTTAGACTAAACGATCGAGTTTTTCGACGATATATCGTAAATAAGACTTGATAGAAGGGGTTCATAATAACTGTCAGTAATAAATAATAATTGGAACGAAATTGTCAAATTTTGAGCGGTTGAATATTTCTCAGAAAACGACGGCGATATTGTATTTTTATCATGAAAAGGTAGTTAATTTTTCTTTATTTAAATCGATAGTTCATACAGTATTGATTTCAGTAATATTTATATATTAAAGTTTACGAATGGCCATAAGTTTTCCTATCGATTAACATTTTGAGCTGCACTGAGATATTTAGTTAATACTATTTCGAGTGGCTAAAGGCAATATACCTTTTTTAAATTCTAGTCATCATATTTTTTTAACTTAAAATTTACCTGCAATTTACTTTTGCAAATATTATCGTAATTTGTTTTCTTAAATAATTACTACAGATATATTTTTTTCATAAACATTACTTTTGGTGCGATTTACAAATTTATATCGTTTAATGCTCTTATGAGTCAGAACTTTAAACTAAACACTAAAAAAAATATTTCGTATCTATTGGGAGTTTAATTAAATATTTACCTATTTCTAAATTAGCTTATTTTTTTTTTCTTTTTGTTAGTGAATATAGCCATTATTTATGGTTTGAGTACCTAAGGTATATAATTAATGAAATCATGTTTTATATGCAGTATTCGTTAGGGGGTTTAACATAGCTTGCTTGATATTCAAATGGGATCGCAAGATTTCAACAAGAGCAAGACCCCACTTTCCCACAACTGTCAATAGATAGCGTGAGTCAATAGAGTACATGGTCAATATTTATCGAATCATTTCCTAGGCCCCGATTGTAATGCCAAAACCAGTTCCGCTAGGCTACATTTGAATTCCTGGTTTTACACAACAAAAGCTACAAGGGCCCACAACAGAATCATTAACAGCTTATCTTTAATATGGAAGTTGTGAAGGTTGTTGTAGGTAAAGTTAATTTATTTAACGTACACGATTTTTCTGAATGTTTCGCTATGTGGAAATGGTGGAAGGGGGGGGGGGGGTTACCGATGATGAATAATTGTGAATAAGACGAAGAAATACTGAAGATAAGGTATAGATTTTTGTCGTTAACAACAAAGTAATAAAGTTGGGATAGGATAGATAACTTGCTAAGGAATTCGCTAGATGAGTAACGATAGCTTATGGCATTTAAAAAGTTTAAAATTAACCTAGTAGAAGTGGTATATTTTAAATAATCTGACAATATTCTAGTAAAAGTGTGATTTAAATGATCGAAAAGCCATCGATTTGTTTCAGGTTTGGAATCCTTAGGATATTAATTCAAGCAAGAATGCATGTCCATTAAGGGGTTGCGAAGCGCAACTTATGCTATCAAAATGTTTGAGGCATAGCTACATTTTTGTGTAGACCAATTTTAGGGTACTTTCAAATCATGGTACAAGAAAAAAAATATAGAAAATGCCACCGCAAATGTAATAATGAATCAAGAAGTATATTATTTTAGTGATCGTAGAAAGATAAGCCAATATCTTCGATCTTATAATGCCAATGCGTTCTATCTAACCTACTTTGAAATATGAAATACTCTATAAATTTAGAATAGGAGTCATTCATTTCGTATATTCAGTTTTCAGGTAGCTACTAAATAGTCGATCTTTCCGTTCATGCAATCAGATTTATAGAGGGACTTATTTTGACTTAGGACTTGACTAAAATATTTTTCGTTTCATCATCTTTAGCTGATGTAGTCCCATTTGCAAGAAGTTTTCTATAAATGTTAGCCGTACCGGTAGGTACTGTTAGCAGTTTAAGGTCCATTCAAAACTTTTTATGGGCAATGTGATGGAGCTTGTGAAATATGCTGGCGAGGCTGCTGCAATTAGCCACCGGTACCGGAACCGGAAGCTACATAAAAGAGCGGGGTCGGCGGCCCAGTTCCCCGGCGGCTGGAACTAATCGCAGCGCTTCCTGTATCGCCGGATAGTGGCAGATCCATTCACCCCTGCCGTCGCGGTTGTCTTATATCCAATTGGCGAGTGGAACAGCCTTCTTGATCCGTGTCTCCAGCCAATCAAACGCTTCCTTTGTCTGATTTCCCTTTCAATATGGCGATTGGCCTAAATGAGGAACCTTTTTAGCGTTGTTTCAAAATGACATAAAAGCTTCAAGGAACATATCGATAAAAATGACAGATTTTCGCTTATTATCTTCTCGTATTTGCATCTTGCTAGCTATAAAAACTTTTTTAACATTCTCTCTTTACTGATCCCAAGTCCCGTCGATCGGAACTATAATCACGAAAATACGATTATTATCAGTCCAAGGGGGTGACATTGGGAACGAAATTTGGTGGTGGGGTTCCCTAGAAATTTGGATTAGTTGTATAAATTTGCATGTTTAATTCGTTACAAATTCTTAATTATTTCAGTATTTAGGTAGGGGAGACCGAGGGGATTTGGAACAGAGGTGAGTTGAAACAGTAAAGATTTCTCGGAACATAAAATCGCTAGCGAACAGGCAACTTCGCTTATCAATAACTTCCCTCCGCCTGCTGACATGTCAGTTCGCGTCGGCGGCGTAACTCGCGCTGTTATGGAGTTCTGCGTGCCATGTGACAAAAATCGTGAAAACTGTGTTTTTTTACGATGCCTATATTTCATTAAGGGTTTTGTATTTTGGTTTAAGTTATATATGTTTCGAAAGCTCATTAATTAAAGATTTATTATGTATGTGTGATACAATTGATTTCTGTGTAGTTGCTTCTTGATTGTGGATTAATTAAAAACTGGGAGGTTTTTTCTTACCGAGGAGATTTGAAACAGGTTGTTTCAACTGACCTCGTTTTGCCCGACGAGGACAAAAACAAGTGAGTGGCTTGACTTTCGCAGAGAGAGGAAGATTAGTTATTATAGAACCTATTCTGCAGAAGAAGAATCCTTTTGCCTTTGTTGTTTAGCGCCATTATCAAACAGCAGATCCAAATAAAAATGGGTGCAATGTCTAGAATGCAACAACGGGGCTCATGAAGCTTGCCCTTGTGGGGAACTTTATGTTTACCACAACTGCTTGTCAGATTGACCTTTTTTATTATCATAATTTTTTATTTTTGACCTTTTTGGGATTATTGTAACATAAACATTTGAAGAAATATTGATCAAAACTGATTTTAATACTTAAGAAACGGCTGAAAGTTAATAATTATTTTATTTCAAAGATTTATAATGTAAAACAATTTGTTTATTTTACTGTTATTTTTGCTAATGTTATGAATAGGAAGTTATGATACTTTTAACAACTTTAGGAGTTGATTATTTGTATTAGACCTGCAGTTACCAACTTAACTGATATATCTGCATGAAATATTAATAAAAAAGTTTGTTTCGTACTTCAAAAGTATAATTTTAATAAACACCTTTAAATTATATTATCATTTTTATTTTACGGACCTTAATACTTCTCAAAAATCACATGTTTCAACTCACCTCAATCCCTGTTTCATCTCACCTCGGTATGAGGGGAGTTGAAACAAGTTGACTTGTTACGGTTAAGTGGATTTTTAATCACAATATTTAACGCTTACAATTTCTTTATGATTGTCATTCGCAAGTGTAAAGAATTGATGTAAAGATTGCCCTGTTGATTGGTACTAATATCATAAGATTTCTGTCAATAGGATTTGGGATATGAAACAAAATGTGAAAATTGTTCCAATTCCCCTCGGTCTCCCCTACATGAATTTAATAAAGTTCATATTATTTTTTTAGATAAATAAGTGTACTGCTTTTACTCTTTAGTTATGTATTTTTTCTACAGAACAATCCCTCCCCCAATATTTTTCTGGGATCACTCCTGATTACATTTTTATCCGATTTTCTGTGGAACAAAAAAGGAAGAAGAAAAACTACTTTTAAATTCAAATTTTAAAGGTATTTATAAGAAAAAAATACAAAATAATCCCTAAAATTCAAGTGCCCAAAGCTCTTGACAAATTGCTTTGCCGCATGATATTAGTGCTCGGGCGCCACCTCAATTTAATCTTAGCCAGATACTAAATGACCTTTATACACAAGACAAGATAATAAGAGGCAAAAGATCTATTTGATTGCTGGCTTGCTTAAAGTTTTTCAAGCTCTCAGATTTTTTCTTCAATAATTTTACCGGCGTATATTTTTCAATTAAGCTTAATAAATGGAAAGTATATATTTTCGGACATTTTTATTTGTTATGTTTATCAAATATAACTACGGTGAAGGTATTTTAGGTTATTACAATTTTAAGTAATGTGTTATCTCAACTTGTGTTAGAAAAAATGATAAGATGTCAGCTTGATGCTGATTTTACATTTTTTAAATATTTTATTTTAAATAGGTATAATTTTATTATGGTTTGATTCAAAATTGGATACTGCCATTTTATTTATTTTTTTAAAAGTTATGTTATAAAAATAATATAATATGGCTAAAAAAATAATAATATTTAGTAAAACCTTAACTCACACAAAGTTACAAAGAAGGCTGAATGACACTTCAGAAATTTAGATTATCTATGACTACTTTTTTATAGTTTTGAATTTATTAATTTTTATTTTCTTATAGCTAAAGCTGTATGATTCTATAATAAACCATATTCGTCCACATTGAAATAATAATAATAATAATAAAAGTTTAAAAATTATGATACGATAGAGACCATTTTATTGGCTATAAAAGAAAGAAGTGGTAGAAATTGACCAAAAATAGAGACTATTTTATAATAGAGGCTAGTTTTATTTAGTCTAGAGGAAAGCAGACATTTTGATATAAGATCATTATTGACAAAACTGACCATGATGTAATTATTAAAAAAATTACCATAGTTGTTCAAACTACCAGTAATATAATTTTTATTAATCATCAATATCGTCGTGGCACTCACTACAACTACTGTAGAGTCAGGGCCCCCCGCAGTTAGGTCCGCCTGTCATATCTATTGGCTGATGCTGCTCTCCAGTTATAACACCGATGATAGCTTGTATCAGAGAATGCACCATCTAACCATCGCAACCGGGGTCTTCCAACTCTTCTGCTTGTGTATACTTTTTCATCTATAGTCTTGTGAGGTATCTGGTATACAGTACGCGACGGTGTCATTTTAGCAATGTGACCAGCCCATCGCGGTCGCCCAACCCTCACAATTCTTATAAGAACAGTGTTCTCGTATAATTCCCTCAACTCAGCGTTGGTTTGAATCCTCCATACTCCGGATGTATAATATAATAATCCGGGAGCTAAGGGCCAAAAAAGTGTCTAATTTAAAGAAAGTTTTTGATCCTAAAGGCTGAAAGAACTCATTTCATAGACAAAAAATTCATAGTCTGCCACCTCAGATCGGTTGCGATCAAATTTTATAGGCAAACAAAATCGAAATTTACGAACTTTTTTCAATTTTTCGCTCATAACTCGAAAACAATTTATCGCAGAGAATTAATTAATTAAAAATAAAATGGCATAAAATTTCGCGTCGACTAAGCTCCTTAAAGTTAAAATCGGTTAAGCCCTTTCGCCAAAACCGATTGTCAATTATCAGCAATATTTGCCATTTTAGGGGTAAAATGAATTACGCTCATGTTCCAAAGCCTCCCATTTGAAGAGGGCTACTCTGACTAAAAAATGTTACCTATAATAGTTGTAGAATATCAAATTATGTTTAAAACGAGCTCCTTAATTTTAAAATTATCCCGCTCCTGTGGAGAAAAAGTAATCGTGAACGTATTTAGCGCTTAGTGGCCTAAAATCCGTGAAATTTTCGGATATTTTTGTTTTCAGTTTCTCGCATATAAATCCGCAAATACAGATCCCAAAGAATTTCTTTCATCTTACTATGATATACTATTGCAAACAGAATGATATATTTGAATTTCAAATCGGTTTAGTGGTTTAGCCGGGTTTAGAACATCAAAAATATGTATTTTTTACGATTTTGGTGGAATCCGTGTTTCAACCCATATAAATCTAAAACATCTAATTTAAATGGAAAATGTTTTAGATAAAAGTTGTAGAGCATCAAATTTTGGATGGAGCAAGCTCCCTACGTATAACATTAGATATCTACTCCGTGGAAATACAAATAAAAACGTTATAGTCTTCGTAGTGCTTACTTCCTTCTAAGACTTCGTTTTAGAATTCTTAGAATTAGTTCTTCCATTTTAAACTACTAAACAACTATCTTCCATCTGTTAAAATTAAAGATAAATTTTGCCAAGCACCTACCTCTCTAAGTAGTTATTTTTATGAATATTTTATCAAATCTCCTGATACTTCAAAAACCGAAGTCTGAACATCAAAAATCGAGATGTCAAATTGTATATTTGATGTACGAGTACATCAAATATCCAGTTTCATGAAAATCTTTAGAGCCGTTTTTGAGGACAAAAAAAAAAAACGTGGAAATGAGACAAGATTAATTAGATAAACTGCCCCCTCCGTTTGACCAATTTCGATCAAATGTTGGCTGTTACATCGCGGGCATATTCATACATCAATTACCCAGTTTGATCAAAATCGTTACAGCCGTTTTTTAGAAAAAACAAAACAAACAAACGTGGAAATGAGACAAAATTTATTAGATAAAGTCCCCCCTCCGTTTGACCAATTTCGATCAAATTTTGGCTGTCACATCGCAGGCAAATATATACATCAAATACCCAGTTTAATAAAAAACGGCTCTAAGTTTTAGAGAAAATCGAAAAATCCATAAAAGTGAGAAAAAAATTATTAAATATAGTTCCCCCTCCGTTTGACCAATTTTGATGAATATTTACGGTCACATTGCGGGCATATACATACACAAAATACCCAAGTTCAAGTTCGTACGGTTTATAGCTTTTGAGCTAGTCTGTTCACACACTCACACAGACCATTTCGCGGGACTTGGTTATTTGGACTCAGGGGACCCCAAAACGTGTATTCCGTTGATTATCTGAAGTCGAAATTTTTTACGATCGCAATACTTTCCCTTACTATATATTTCATATATTGGTAAGTGAAAGTAAAAATAACTGTACTTCATTAGTTACAGATTTAGCCCGAAATAGATATGTTTTACTTATTTCCCAGTTTATCAACCACTCAAACCCTCTAGTTCATAATCTCCCATTCCAAACTGTTCCATGCACCCAACCATCCTTCTGAGGCGTCTTTAAAGACGATGTCCAGCGTAAATATATAAACATATATATTCTAGGTGTAGTCAATGAGCAGTGGCTTCACAATTTTTACTATGTTCTTTGTTCACATATCCGATAGTTATTTGATTTAAATATTTTATTTCAATCTAGTAAACTCTATTACAGGTGCCTGTGATATATAGTCCTATTTTAGTCTTATTTATTCATCGTAAACAAATTAAATCAGTGATAAATTTTCAATATATCAGTTCCTGTGTAATCGATCCCCCTCCCGCAGAAAATCAAATTGCCAAAAAAGGAGAATTGTATTTGATATGTCATATTAGTAATGAACAATTTTTTATTATAAATTATATAAATTTAAAATTATTTTAATGAAAAGCCTACGAGTCTGGTCTACTAAATTATTTTGAGCAATACTCGGTTTCATGTACCTCTCATTTCTTTAAAAATTGTATAGATTGTTCTTTTTTTTTAAATGATGCAATCCTTACTCCTCTGAACTTCGATTGTTTCAGTTTTTATTTAATATTAATCTTTTTATTTACATCAAAAATCCTTTTACCAAGGCTTGGCAAATGAAACCTAATGTTTTATTTTCATTCAGTTCCAGTAAAAAGAATGAAATCTTTATTTATGCTTACTTTTTTCTCTTCTGTAGGAACAAGAACTTTTCCCACAAAAATTTTTAATGAATTTCTGTTCAATCTTCTCAATTAAAATAATTGGAAATGTTACAGTAGGTACCTACCTACATTCTCAGTATATAAAATTTAAAAGGAAAGAAGTATCAAAATTGTACATTTGATTGAAGAGATATTATATCTATATAATAAATAAATCCCCCAACCCGATTTGGTATTTTTTTTTAAATGCGCCTTTGTGGAGGAAAATAATAGGTACTTTAGTAAAAATAAAAAAATAAATCAATCAATTTATTTGTAAATATATGGGTATTTTATTAGTTTATGTTAAACTTTTCAAATTACATTTTTTCTTTTAACTAATGAAGGTATGGAATATCTTAAGATAGCATTTTAAAATTTTAATTAACTTCTGGAGCGACCTCAACTATGGTATACATATTATGATTTTTCGTTCCAATATTTGGATCAATTGATGCGAAACCAGTCATGTGTACAATTTCAAATTGTTTGTTGTTTCTTATTTTTTTTTTTTTTTAGTAATCTAGTACCTACCAGAACAGTTATATGTCCATGAATCAATTGTAAAATCATTAATTAACGGACTAATATTTTAAAACCCATAACTCATTTTTAACAATAAATCAGGAAACCTAATAAAATTGTTGTGTTGTATAAGTGAAACAAAATCATTTTAAATCTTATTATTTAATTTTTTTAACTCTTATAAATATGGATGTTTCAATTTATATAATTTTACGAGGTTACGAATTGTCGGTGAGGACCTAATTTGGTACCTCATACTATAAAGTTGCCTGAATGAACGAAATATTATTTAACGTCGTTATTTAGGGATCATCTGTATTCTATAAACTAAAGGAGAGCTGGTTGAAAATATTATAATCTTTTCTATTTTCTTGAACAAGCCAGCTGACTTCAGACGCAATTTTTTTATCCGAAACCTCTTCGTTATATATGAAAGGTTGTCGGTTTAGCAATTTTCCTCAAGATAATAATCGTTATGGTGTTTTTTTTTTTGTTTTTTTTTAAATCTCATTATCTACTTTAATCAGGGCAGGGATAACAGTTATTCTATGGGTAATCATTCTACTACCAGGTCTGCAAGTTTAAAATGTCGTTTTAATTCCAATAGAATGCGCTCTTAGCCTATTGAAGGATTTGCTTATCTCTAAACGCTATTTTGTTTGTTAGTCATTTGTTTTCAAAAGTCAGTTGTTTTTAAGTCGTTTACGTGGACGTATCATACCTTTCTTTGGTGTTAAAAATGTCTAATTTTAAGCCAAATAAAGAGCATTTGCGGCATGTCATGATTTTCTTATTCAATCAAAAGAAAAAGGCATCTGAATATCATCGAATTCTTGTTGAGACTTATGGCGATCTTGCTCCAACCGTCAAGACATGTGAACGTTGGTTTCAAAGTTTCAAACGTGGTGATTTGGATGTTACTTATAAAAAACGAGAAAATCGACCAAAAAAGTTTGAGGACGTCGAATTGCTTCTCAAACCCGGCGAAACAGTCAATACCGACCGCTACCGACAACAAATGATCAATTTGAGTCACGCATTGATCGAAAAACGCCCAGAATGGGCTCACAGGCACGCCAAAGTCATTCTTCAGCATGATAACGCTCCTGCACATTCAGCCAGATTGACTAAGGAAACGATTTCTTCGCTTGGTTGGGAACTCCTACCCCACCCGCCGTATTCACCTGACCTGGCGCCTTCTGATTATCATGTCTTTTCATCGATGGGACACTCATTGGCTGAGCAACACTTTAACAATTTGGAGGATGTAAGAAAATGGCTCGATGAATGGATTTCAAATAAAGATGAAGCATTCATTTGGAATGGTATCCATAAAATGCCCGAGAGATGGGCAAAATGTGTAGAAAGCGAGGGCCAGTACTTTGAATAAAATATATTATACTTTTTTTTTAAATTACTGTGTATATATTTTAAGAAATAAACGACATTTTAAACTTGCAGACCTGGTATAACCAGCGTGAGAAGGTCATGAGTAGAAAGTTAATAGCCAAATTGGAATAGAGACTGTATCAGAAAATAATTAAATTACTTACTGTATCAAGGCAAAAATCTGATTTGAGTAAGACAGGAGGTCAGAATGGTGGGTGAAATAGGCTGTAACGAAATGGAAGCTCACTTAAAAGGAAAACTAAAAAGATTGGAAGTATGTAGTGGAGAGTAAAGAGGAAGCTAGGAGTCAATGGTTTCACCTGGCCTGTAGTTTTTAGGGAATTTATTTTTATTTTTTACTACGAATGATGTTTATTGTATTAATATTTCATTTAACTTTAAGATTTTGTACCAAATTTTGAACTAGAGTTTTGTAAGGTGGCCTTGAAACACGACTGATTATTTTGAGGCATCGCAATTTTAATATTAACATAACTTGAAGAGATTGAAACTGAAATTTATTAGAAATTATTTTTCTTTAGGTTTATTTTCCTAAATCAAACGATGGAGGTTACGAGCTCAAAAAGAAAGATTTAGAAATATTTTTTTTAATTATATTTTCACAAAAAATGTAAAAAATAATCGAAATTTCCCTTTGATCAAATATTTTTTTTAAATTCCCCCAAAATAAATCATTGAGTAAAAATAATAGGAATAAAAACTTAAGCAAATTTAAATAACTTTTAAGTAGGTAAATTTATTGGAGTTGTTTTATAAAACAGAAGGTTTGCTTATGTACAAAACTTTTTTTGAAATATTCCCTTTTTTTTTTAATATATTTTTGTAGAAGTGAGAGATAGTCAACTGTTCTTCTTTACGATAGGTTAAATGATAGTCAGGATTTTCAGTTACAATGGTTTTATTGTGGTAAGTACATAATGTAACAATGCATAAAAATTGGAAAATATACTGAAAGAAGTTATACAATACAAAAAGATAATAATAGTACAAGAGGTACAGAGATAATTGCAGGGACCTATGAAATCAAAACTAGGATTTTAGGATGCGGAAGATGTTGGAATAAGTGGATGAAATTATCTCTTAATCTGTTTTATGATTTACAGGGTTATTTTTTTCCAGATGGATGCATTGTTACATTATGTATTATCTCATTTTTATGTTATTATTGGGGGAGCGGGGTAGCCCACTGGTAAGGCAGTGGATAGCTGTGCTCAAGGTCCCGAGTTCGAATCTGACATGGCTTATGATATCTTTATTATTCGCCACAGTTCGTCTCGTGGGCCGAGAGACCCTCCTTGGGCAAACCCAGCCTCTATAAAGTGGGTACCCTTAATTGAAAAATTAAGGGGGAAAACCTGGCGGTTGAGCGTGATCACGGTCAAATCACCTCCTTGCACGACCGCTGACCAAGAAACAGTGCTCTTCCTTACATAGTACTGAACCCAAGACCCTTCATGGGTTGTAGTGTTACAGGTTTTTTTTTTTTTTTTTTTATGTTATTATTGAGTCCGGACATAACTATTTGTATACAGTACCATATATTTTGTTTTGTTTTTCATATATTTTTTGACTTAGTTGTCATGTGCCTTTACTTCAAAAGCGTAGGATTTCCCCGTCATAAACCTTTGAAGTCGGCAAACTAACCCCCTACCACTACCGTTAGGTAAACTAAGACTCAGTAGGTAAATATCAGATTCTATTTTATCTTGTTAACCAGCCACTTATGTTAATATTCATGTATACACCATCTTTTATATTATTATCAGTTCTGTAATGTATCCATTTATTGTCACCCTCTAGCATAGATACTCATATATTTGTTTTCTTTTAGCGCCGATGAAGATCCACAAGTTGGATCGAAACGTTGGCTTACCACAATAAAACCAATGTAACTGAATCCTGACTATCATTTAACCTATCGTTAATATATTTTTATATCATCTCGTTGAGCTGAAATATAAAATGGAGGATGCCACGCCTACATTCTCCTTCCTTGACTGGTTGCTCCTCCCCACTCTTTCTTAATAGTAATTCTCCATTTTGTCTCAATACATATGTCTCAAGCCTTCAAATGAAAGCAATTATATTCTTCCTAATATATAGATGTAATTAAAAAAAACATATTTAATTTATTTTTTATTTTTAAATTATTTTGGAGACATTTTATTTTTGTTTCTATTTTCAATATACCTACTATTTTTAGGAATGAATGAATGAATGAAAATGTTAACTTTATACTGGGACATTTAGTCATGAATGACAATTAATAAGACAGCTTTCGTCTGGCTGTACTACATAGAGTTACAATAATTACAAATAAAAATTGTATCAATAAGTTAAAGAATATAGTTCTCGAACACATAAAAAATATTAGAAATATGAAAATTGGCAATTACAAAAACAAAAAATACGAACAAACCAAAAAGAAATTATGTTTCTTACATTTATACGGAGGATTGGAGTTTTAGGAGATACAGAATTAGGAGATGTTCAAATGAGACTAAAGAATATAAATGGAGGAATGTTACAGAATATCAAAATAAAATAGTTATTTGTAAGCAATAATATGTTATATGGGCAATATTTAATGGGATGAATCAAATAAAGAATGTAGGCATACATATGTGTTAACGCAGTATATTCATTACATTAAAGAAAACTTGTAACAAAATTGTATTTTTAACAATTTTATCAGCCTTATCAAAAAGAGGCACGCTGTTGTGTCTCACCCCTCCAAATGTGAGAAAGCTGTATTAATTCTATCATGCATTATTTCATCAAACGCCATTTAATTGTAACGTTTTTATAATTTATGTAATTATAATTTTGCTGCTAATCACACGAATGTTCAAATGAACTACAAAAAAAGTTCTAAAGAACTCCCAAATTAATAACGGGCTATTTTTACATTTCCCAAGAAAGCCATTTTATGAGGGATGGATGAATTTCAGGCGCGAAAAAATGAAATTCTATGCTTCATTTTTCTGTAACGGATGTGGAATATGTTTGTTTTGATTGTTGTTGTTTTTGTGTCTATATTTTTTTTTTATCTTGATTAAATAATTTAAGACTCAAAAAGACATGTTACTTTAAAGATCAACATGTAAGATCCCTAAACTTACTATATCAACAATGCTACGAAAAGAGGTTGACCATTGTAGCGCGCTTAAAAATATTAGGCCTGAAATTGAACCCTTAAGATTTGAAACTTTTGATGGCTTTAAGCACATAATGAATTATTTTATTGAATAACAATAAGGTAATAAAAAGTAAAAAGCCTTTTTTTTTCCTAAAATAGCATAGAATTTAGCTGAATATGTGGTTATAAAACTGATGATGAAACTTCAATTGGTAAAAATCTTATAGTAATAGGGGAGAGATGCTGTAAAAGTGAAGGAGATACTATCGAAAATGCAATTGGTCAGAAATCGGGACATGCTAGTATAAAATAAATATATTAGGAAATAGTAGGGAAATTCCAATACGCAAAGACTAGAGTCTCCAAGATGTAGCAAAGAAAAAAAACATAAATGTAAATTAAGTATTGCTAATTAAGTAATCACCAGGATAAAAAAATAAAATAAATAAATAAATTTATTTAAATCAACAAATTTGCGCAAATGGAATTAACTTATCTCTCATCAACAGTCTAAAAAATTCAGAGATTAAAACAGAGCATCACTGCTTGACTCTAAACATATAAAATGTAAACCAATTATCTACTATAGTTGGTAATTATTGAGACGAATGTCGGGAGGTAAGAATACTCATTTTGTTCATGTGCTCAAAATCTTTCTTTTCCCAATAAAAATAAAAATATTATATAATAGTGAAGACGGTGTCTTGAAAAACATTTTCTGGGACCGGTCAAACAAAAATATAAATCGTGTGGTTGAAACATATTTATAACGACACTTCATTCGAAGATACCATTTTTAATTTAGCCTATCCCCTACGCTCTTCATTGGTTGTCGTGGAAATTGAATATTTTTGAAAATTGAAAAAACATAAAAGGAAATTTTACAGTATTGAGATAAATATTAATTATATTTTTTGAAAATGACAATTACACATTATTATAAAAATTATTCTGATCCTTATCCAAATGCTATTTTAAGGATAACTTTTTGTATTAAATATTTTCTTAATGTATTCTTCGCTGGGGTAAAATACCAGATGTCAATATCCTTAAGGATCCGATCATTTATCTGCTAGAAGGAATGAATGAATGAATGAATGCGTTTATTTGTTTTCGGGGTTTATCCCCATACAAATAGAGTTGGCTGTATACACATTATATAAATGTTAATGCAGTAATTATAAATCAAAAATTTAAACTATTGGAATTACAGTATTCAGAGATATATACAATAACATTTAAGCCTTTAAGAGCTTATAGTTTTTAGTTTTAGGAGGTCTGCCTCCATCTTGAACAAATTAAAATTAAATATACTTTAAGTCAAAAAGAAAGACGAAGAAAATAAGTGATAAATAAATATTAATTAATAGATAAAACTTATCAACATATACACACATCTTAATAGAAAAACAATAGATATACTAACGAATAAGAAAAAAATAAATAAATAAATAAAAATAATAATAATAATAATAATATCAGCATCAATCAAATATCAATTACGTGTGAATGGTTGTCCTAAGTGTTTATATTAGTACATTTATTCGTTTTTAATAAATGATCTTATTTTTAGACTGCCCAATGTGTAATGATAGATATCGTTTAATTTTTGTATTGTATCTATTGTAAGTAAATTTCCTAAAATAGAATTATTTTCTTGTTTAATATATTTAACTATGAAATTTTTTCTCAGTTCATTGTACAATGGGCACTCTATCAAGAAATGGAATAAGTTTTCCTGTTTTTGAAGATTACACATTGTACAATTTCCTTCCCCTTCTAATTTATGGGATCTTCCATTATAGTAAAATACAGGTTGTTGTAAATTGGCAATTCTAAGCTGACTTACTAATCTTTGTTTGTTTATATTAGTTCTGAAGTTTAGATATTGTTCTCCCTGATTAAAGCTAATTATATTTCTGTATTCTGAGTTATATTTCGAATTTATGGCTGAATTTATGTCGTTATAGAAAAAATGGTTCTCAAATCTATTTATTATGTCTTTAAAATACAGTTGGGCAAGGTCAGGATTAGGTTTATTATGTTCCAAGATTGTTACTGATCCGACTTTGGTTAGTTTTGTTTTTAGTTGTGAGTACCAGTTATTTACCATGTTGTTGTTATGGTCCAGTTCTTTTAATCTATTGTAACAAATGCGTGGCAGTCTGTCTTCGGGCATTTTTAATAAAGCGATCCACCATCTGTACATTTTCTTGACTATTTCTATTTCTATTGTTTTTATACCGGTTTCCAGTCGCACTATATAATTCGGAGTATTTCTAGGCCATTTGTAGATTAGTTTGACATATTTCATTGTTATTATTTCCAAATTTGAACAATATTGGGGGGCCCATATTTCTGAACAGTACAACAAGGTGGAGCGTATGAGAGAATTATATAGAAGATATTTAGAGTCCCAGTTTTCTGATTTACTATCTTGTAAAGTGGTCAGGGTTGTGGCTATGGAAATTTTGGTTTTTTGAATTGCAGAATTTGTGGCTTGAAGGAATTTCCCGGACGAACTAAACTGTATGCCCAAGTATGGATAATTATTTACTGTTTGAATACGTTGTTCTCTATAGTAAAATGGTTTCAGTGCTTTTGTTTTCCCACCTCCCTTGTGGAACGGAACTATTTTCGTTTTTTCAGTATTGAGTGACAGTAAATTTTCATTACAGTAATCCTGTAATATATTGAGCTTCTTTTGACAATCTATCCATGAATCCGCAAGTATTACTATGTCATCAGCAAATAATAACATTAGTAGCTCCTGAGAACCATTTATAGCTAAACCTCTTGCTTGGTGGTCTTGGAAATATTTTACAATATCTGAAATATACAAAGTAAAGAGTAAAGGACTTGCTGAATCGCCTTGAAGAACTCCTTTTGTAATTTTTATCGGATTTGATCTGGTCCCGTTTATTTCTATGACCGCCTCCATATTTTCGTACAATTTTTTGAGTGTTTTATTTATTTTGACACTCACTCCTATTTTATTTAATTTATCCCACAACTTATTATGGTTCAGAGTGTCAAAGGCTTTTTGTAGGTCAATAAATATACCAAAAACATATCGCCCTTTAAGTGTCAGGTTAATGTTAATGACAGAACTTAAAACGAAAATGCTGTCCCGACATCCCCTATTTTTACGAAAACCGTATTGTTCTTCTGGTAGTATGTTGTTGATTTCTGCCCATTCCATCAGCCTGCTGTTTATAATGTACGTGAATATTTTTGTTATTGTATTTAATAATGCTATGTTTCTATAATTTGTTGGGTCATCTTTATTGCCTTTTTTAAAAATAGGTTTTATTATAATATTATACCATCCTTTCGGAGTATTTCCCGTTTCGTAGACCGTATTAAAGAGATTAAGAATATAATGCTCCCATTGAGGGGTTAATAATTTATAATATTCATAAGGTATCCCGTCAATGCCCGCAGATTTGTTCCTTTTCATGTGGCTAATAGCTGTTTGCAATTCTTCTAAAGTTATATTCCTGTCAAGAAATTGGTCGGTAAAATTAAACACGGTGCTTATACTATTAATTGAGGAGGAATAAAAATTTCTAAAGTATTTTTCGTAAATTGAAATTGGTATTTCTAACTGAAAATTTTTATTTTTCCTAATTCGCTTTATGGTTTGCCAAAATTCTTTGTTATTTTTTTGTTTCCGAAATTTTATCAACTATTGATCTAGAATATTTCTTTTTAGAATCGTTTAATAACTGTTTGTATGTTTTCTTAGCTGTTATAAATGCTCTTAAATTCTCTATTGAAAATGGTTGCCTTTTAAAAAATTTATATCTTTTACGGACTTCTTTTTTTTTCATTTTACAGTTTGCGTCAAACCAATACTTGTTCCTATTGTTTATACCAAGTATAATTGTTTTGGTTTTTGAAATTTCTGAGTTAGTTGCTACGGTGGTGATTGTGTTTTTGAAGTTTTCATACATATCCGAAACACTCTTAGAGTAGTAATATATATTGGGTGATTGTTTTAATAAATCAAGAAATGTTTCAATATTTTTATTATCCCAATTAAACACTTGTTTTATGAGGGAACTATTTCCTCGGCTATAAGTTTTAGGCAGGCAGAGCGGAAGGTTAAGCTCGAGAAGGAGCGGCATGTGAGACGACACTTCCGGTATTTGCCCTATAACCAAATCATTAACGAACGCCATCATATTTAAGTTAACCCATACCGTGTCTACTACTGAGCTGCCGTTGTAGGTATGGCAAGTGAATTGTCCTATCTCGTCGCTTTTACACCTACCGTTTATCATAACAAATCTGCTAGAAGGATGAAATAATCGTATCAATCAATTTACTTTAATTATATCCAATACTTTATTTTTTTAATTATTACTCGGTAAATCAATCTATGTACTTATTCTTTCTCTTTTTTTTATTTAAGCATTCGACCTATTATACCCACGAAAGATAAATAATTTTAACATAGCAGCTTCGTTCATTATTAATTTTAGTTATAACTGCTACGAAAAAAATAAATAAAAAAATGCATGTAGGGTTTTTCATAGGACACATTTCACAGCTAGTAATATATTTACGTGTCTGGGACGAATAGTGACGTACGAAAACAATTTAGAAGTGGAAATTAAAGGCAGAATGGTTGTTTCTTTATGCCATGTAAGGCAAGATGTTGATTTATAAAAATAACGCAAACAATAACAGCAGTGAAACATGGCTTCCGACCAAGGAAGCGATGAGAGTCTTTAGGATGATTTTTGAATCATTAACAGAATAGCAAGGTGGATAATCAGAAGCTCGAACTTGTGGAACTGCTTGGTGCGCCTTACATCCACAGTTGTACGATTAAAAAGTGCAGGCTAACATGGTTGGAACATATAAAAGGAATGGAGCCCTAGCTGCCTAAAATTATACTGAATGAGAAACTAGGATGACAAAGAAAAAGAGGTAGACCATTGATATAGTAGACCCACAGGTTGATGTTGGAGGAGGACTAATGAAGGCTGAAGGATTTCAATAAAAAATTGGAGGCACCTCGGAAATTCACTTCCTCCATCAAACCAATAGGCAAAATTGCAATAAAGGTAGACCTTCCATTGTTTCCTAGCTTTTTTTAGGGAAATATTTTAACAAGGGAGGTAATAAGTGGATGATAATTTCCCGACTTTCTGATGTTGATAATTTTCAGAGTTTGAGTTGACTGATAGAATATCCAAAAGAAAGAGTTTCCTACCCGCTGTCGAAAATTAGTGCGTACTTGAACCATAAAATATATCCTGATAAGGATATATAAGGATAAGGAAATTAAACGGAATAGATGACTCGACTTAGCATGAGTTTAAATATATTCAGGATTCTGTTTTCTATCTTAATAACTGAAATAGCCTTACTGCATTAAGTTTAGTGACTTTTGTAAGTGTTAAAATAATATTCGAATAAGAAAATAGCCTTGTTTCAAAATATGCAACCATCATGTATTTTATAGGGGATCGAACATTTAGAATAGTGAAATTGAATAATTTATTTTGCAACTTGTGCTCAGTTACATGTTGTGTTGCATTCAAATCATTTTTTAGCTTATTTGAACTAATGCAAAAGGTATTGTCTGTTTAACATTAAAACTGAAAAGGCAAATTCATAAACTGCTGACCAGTTCCATGTGTCAAAAGAGTATACACGGTAACTTTCTCAGCAGAACGTAACTTGAGTCCTAAATGTATAGGTGAAACCCCAGAAAGCAATAGAGTGGATGGTTGCTCCCAGTGAAATATTGAATAAACATACCATTGGTGAGCATCTTGAGAACAGTGAGAACTGTTATAGCTTGGACCATATTGGGTAGGTGTGTTTTCATTTTGTAGTGACTCTCTCCTCAGAACAGACTCTCCGTTGGCATGACTGACTCTGACCGCGGACTAGCTGTGACTGGCCCGATGAGGGTCCGGTTTTGCCCTTGTACCCAGCCGGATACCCTTTGTCCGCTCGCGCTTCCGGCCAGTCAATGTCCGAACCCTACCCCCACCCTCACCGCCTGCCCTCAATTTCTCACCCCCTTTACACAGGGCATTGAAAAAAGAAATTCCGGAGTTACCGGGTAATGGAAGGCACAATAGGTTAGGCAAAATGGGGGGGAAAATGAAAACTTAATTTTACAATTATTCCATTTAAAATACTATTTCACATAACTCATAAACGAGGCGCTTGTTGATCACACTCTTACCATTCAGGTGCACCAAACTTACGATTCAAGGATTACTTTTGTCTATATCCTTTTATAGTGGCCATGGCCGCTAACATTGGGGGATAAGCAAAGGCTGATGATTTTTTAAAATTAGGTATTACGTCGAATATTTGTACCGAAGAGGGATGAATCAACTGGAGAATTTAGACGTTTAAACAACGCCAAAAAGAGTGAACTGTATCCGGTAAATATAATAGAGGTAATAGCAGCGCGACGAATAAAATGGGCAAGTAAAATAGCGAAACTCGGTTGTGAACAAATCCCTATAAGATTAATAAGCACGGGGCCGACTGGGAAACGTCCGAGGGGTAGGCCGAGACGGAGGTGGGAGGATTGCGTGAAGGCAGTTCTGTCGAAGTTGAGTCAGGACGGCGCACAGTGGTTGAAAGGCGGAAAAAACCTATTTTTTGAAGGTATCGGATTATTCTTTTTCTTTTCATTATTAATAAATAGAATAGTTACCAGACACATTCCCTCAATTTATTCGGAGATATTCCGATTTTTACACTTATTATGACCCTTTGAAAATCGATCATTGAAAAAGTTAATTTTTCAACGAAAAATTTATAATACTATAATTATTTTTGCTACTCGCATTTTTGTTTCTTGGTGCGATTTTCCTTCATAATCATGAAAAGCGATCTCACATATTACACGACCATAAAAATTATGCTATTTTGTCTATGTTTTAACCCAGAAATAAAATCCTGAATAAATGCAATAAAAATAAGACGAATTTTGTTTTTGTTAATCCGTATTTTTCAAGCGCTGTTTTAAAATCCATTTTTTAAAGAAGAAGATACCTCTAAGGAAATATTAAATCATATTATAGCTACGTCCACCTGCGTCTGTAAATGCGTGATTTTTTTTTTTTTAAGGAATTACCTATGCTATTTCTTGCAGTTTATTCACTATGGGGCTTGTGCGTCGAATTAGGTTATTACTAATCGTTAAGCAAAACGTCATGCCTTACTTACTAGCTCTGTAGCATCATTTATGAAGTCATTCTGAATCGTTATTAGGTCGATGATAAAAAAAAAAAAAAAACTTTTTCACCTACCGTGATTTTAGTATTATGTTTGAAAATTATTATTAATAAGTTTATAATAAGACCTCGGATAACTTGGTGGAAATAAACAGATTTCACATGAAAACTTTCCTGACTCGTTTTAACAGTAAATGGCAGGAAGCTCATAAAAATAAAAACAAATTTATTTAAAAAAATGAAGAATGGCTTGTACAGAACCAAACTGATGACTCGGTATCACTTCACTACTTTCAAGTAAAAGCTTAATTCGGTTCAAGAAACCTTTTTTTTCAAATACTTTCCCCTTTATAGGTAGAGTGCAATAGGAGGGTAAGATGAAGGATTAGTTGTGAATTTAGAATCATTTTGAGTGTGGTGAGTTTCAAAAGAAGAGGTTAATAGGTTGTGTGTAAGATAGAGTTATTGATGAGTTTAAGAAACAAAACCTATATTGAACAGTCTATCCCACCATCTCCTATCAAAATTATATTAAAGCCGGATAACCTCAATCTAATATTTTAATATGATAATACGTTTAATAGTTAAAAATAAAAATATAACGAAAAAAATAATTCATTGCTCCTATGTATGATTTTTTTTTCTTCACCTAACTTGGGTGTTTTCATGAAATAAAATGATACTGTAAGTACTATCAAGGATATTAATAGCATGAAACAGCAAAAGGTCTTAAACTAGCCGATCTCGAATCGAAAATTGATATATGATTTGTGTTTTTATTTTCCTAACACCGCCGGTTAATCCGAATAGCCGGTTAAGCGGGGCTCCAACCTATACATTTTATAGGAAATTCAATCGTGGTTATGATAATATCAACTTTATTTTTAGCGGCTTACAGATTAGGTTTGGCAAGGTTTTTTCCGAAAATAGTCGATTTTCAACCACTGTGCGCCGCATAAAGTTGATATTATCATAACCACGATTGAATTTCCTATAAAATGTATTGGTTCGAGCCCCGCTTAACCGGCTATTCGGATTAACCGGCAGTGTAAGGAAAATAGAAAAAAAATTATACATCAATTTTCGACTCGAAATCGGCTAGTTTAAACACTTTTGCTGTTTTATGCTAGTAATATCATTGATAGTACTTGCAACATTATTTTATTTTATGAAAACACTCAACTTAGGTAAAAAAAAAAAAAAAATCATACATAGGAACTATCAATTATTTTTGTCGTTATGTTTTAATTATTAAAACATTAAATGTTTTATCATATTAACTATTAAATGTATATCATATTAAAATATAAGATTGGGATCACCCGACTTTAATACAATTTTGATAGGAGATGGTGGGATTGACTGTTCAATGTAGGTTTAATAACTGCAACTCTATCTGTGAAAATTTAGTTCCCTTATTCACGCTAAATAATAGCTGAACCTTTTTTTTTAATACCAATCTTCTAAAAACAAATGGATGCTTAAAAATTAAAAGTGCCGAATCTTTAAGTTATCGGAGGTCATATTAATAAACTTATTATTAATAATTTTCAAATTCATTCTAAAATCACGGTAGGTGAAAAAGTTGATTTATTATCGACCTAATAACGATTCAGACTGACTTTATTAATGATGCTACAGACCTGGTAAGTAAGGCATGATGTTTTACGAAATGATTAGTAATAACCTAATTCGAAGCACAAGCTCCATAGCGAATAAACTGCACGAAATAGCATAGGTATTTCAACAAAAAAAATATCCCACATGTACAGACGCAGGTGGACGCAGCTAGAATACGTTTTAATATTTCTTTGAATGTATCTTCTTAAAAAAATGGATTTTAAAACTGCGCTCGGCTGCGCTTGAAAAATATGAATTACCAAAAAAAATTGTTGTCTTAATTTGATTGCATTTATTCGGGATTTTATTTCTGGGTTAAATCATAGACCAAATAGCATCATTTTTATGCTAGTGTAATATGTGAGATCGCTTTTCGTTGAAAAAGTCTATTTTTCAGCGGAAAATTTATAACACTATAATAATTTTTAAATCTCGCATTTTTGTTTCTTAGAGCGATTTTCCTTCATAATCATGAAGAGCGATGTCACATATTACACGACCATCAAAATTATACTATTTTGCCTATGTTTTAACCCAGAAATAAAATCCCGAATAAATGCAATAAAAATAAGACAAATTTTTTTTTTGGTAATCCATATTTTTCAAGCGCAGCCGAGCGCAGTTTTAAAATCCATTTTTTTAAGAAGAAGATACCTCCAAGGAAATATTCTAGCTGCGTCCACCTGCGTCTGTAGATGTGTGATTTTTACTTTCACTTACCTATACATGAAATATATAGTAAGTGGAAGTATTGCGATCGTGAAAAAATTCAACTTCCGGTTTTCAACGGAAATACACGTTTTGGGACCCCCTGAGTCGAAATAACCAAGTCCCGCGAAATGGTCTGTGTGTGTGTGTGTGTGTGTGTGTGTGTGTGAACAGACTAGCTCAAAAACTAAAAACCGTGGGAACCTGAAATTGGGTATTTAGTGTAGGTATATGCCCGCGATGTGACAGCAAAAATTTCATCAAAATTGATCTACGTGAGGGGGGACTTTACTTAATAAATTTTGTATCATTTTCACGGGGTTCTTTTATTTACTCAAAAACGGCTTTAACGATTAAGAAAAATAATATATGAATGTAGAAAAATGTGTGACTTTGGGAAATGATATTTAGCAAAACACATCAATTTCTAATCTAAGTAAGTTGGTAAGTCAAAGTTGTATGTTGCGCGCACGCACCAGATTATTTTTTATTGAATTACCTGTGCTATTTCATGCAGTTTATTCGCTATGGAGCTTGTGATTCGCCTACCGTGATGTTAGTATGTGTTTGGAAATTATTAATATTAGGTTTATTAACATGAACTCGGATAACTTGATGGAAATAAACCGATTTCTCATGAAAACTTTCTTGCCTCGTTTTAACAGTAAGTGGCAGGAAGCTCGTAGAAATAAAAACAATTAAAAAAAAAAATGAAGAATGGCTTGCACAGAACCAAACTGATGACTCGGTATTACTTCACTACTTTCAAGTAAAGGCTTAATTCGGTTCAAGGAAAGTTTTTCAAATACTTTCGGCTTTATAGGTAGAGTGCGAAAGGACGGTAATGAAGGATTGGTTGTGGATTTAGAATCATTTTGAGTGTGTCTATTTTGGTGAGTGTGTCGCATAGTACAAAGTTCGTTCCAAAAACCAGGAATACATATTTTGTGAATTCATTTAATTTAAAAAAATTGGTATTGAAAAAAGTTCAGCTGTTATTATTATGAATTAGGGAATTGAGTTTTCACTGATAGAGTTTTAGTTACTAAACCTATACTGAACAGTCTATCCCACCATCTCCTATAGAATTTATATTAAAGCCAGATAACCCCAATCTAATATTTTAATATGATAATGCATTTAATAGTTAAAAATAAAAATGTAGCGACAAAAATAATGTATGGTTTTTTTTTCTTCACCTAACTTGGGTGTTTTCATGAAATAAAATAATACTGCAAGTAATCGAGGATATTAGTAGCATGAAACAGCAAAAGTGCTTAAACTAACCGATATCGATTCGAAAATTGATGTATGATTTGTTTTTTTTTATTTTCCTAACACCGCCGGTTAATCCGAATAGCCGGTTAAGCGGGGCTCCAACCTATATATTTTATAGGAAATTCAATAGTGGTTATGATAATATCAACTTTATTTTTTTGCGGCTTACAGATCAGGTTTGACATGGTTTTTTCCGAAAATAGTCGATTTTCAACCACTGTGCCCCGCACAGTGGTGCAAAACGGTGAAAAATGGGAAAAAACCTCATCTCAAACGAACCATTTGGGTTACAGGCATCAAATTTACAATTTTTATGTTTTATTACCTGCTGAATCGAATGAAGCCATAGCCAATTCAATCGCATTATTGGAAAGGGTAGAAATTTAAGGTCAAAAATAAAAAATAAATCTAGTTTGGTAGCTACATGCATGTTTTTAAGGTGCTAAATCGAAAGAAATGATAGCCAACTTAATCAAATTATTAGAAAAGTCAACATGTGAGGTCAAAAAGGCAAAATTTAAAAAAAAAAAATCCAGTTTGGTATCGATATATGTATATGTTTTTTAAGGGCTAAATCGAATGAAGTGTTAGGCAATGTAATCCAATTATTAGATAGGGTCAAAATTTGAGGTCAAAAAGTCAAAATTCAAAATCAGTTGACATTTATTTTAGGAAATAAAATATTAACAGAAATTTACAAATTAACGATTCCGTTTCTTCAATCAAAATGAATTGAAACGTCGGAGAAATACAGTTGTGATTTGCATCTAAAATTAACTAACAATTAATAACACCTATAAATAGCAACAACAAAGTTATAGATATACTCCCTCACAACAGATATTGAGTTAACAAATATCAACATTTTTTTTTAATTATTTTAAAAAGTTATTATAAAGAGGGCTAATAAATCATTACAGTTGATTACTAATTAGATCGATTTATTGTTAACACGACGAAATTCGATGGAGAACTAATTTAATGAGTGATAGGAATAATTCCAAGAGATCAAATAATCCTTTGAAAAAAACAAGTGGAGTTTACTAGAAGAGCATAATATTTACCTGTGAACACATACGGCCGAGTACGGGATTGAAACTAATACCAATTTTTCTCCAATAGTAGTACTTTTATTTAAAATATGTCACAGAACCTAGTTCGACGGAGCTTTTTTTAAAAGTTCAAATGAAAACACGATAATTTAGATCTTTCAGGCAGCAAATGTAAAAATCCTTCGCTGTCACTGATATGCTAAATTTATCAAAAAAAAAACCCTAATGGAACCAGTATGTATATATAATGATGTTCGAAAGGCTTTGCGAGTAATCGGATAAAAAGTTAGTTTAAAAAAAAATCATCTCTACAGAACAATGAAACCGTGATTTTCACAACATATAAGAAAAGTACTACTTCAATCACGTATATATGTCTGGGCTTTGAGATATTTGGAAAAATCGTTCCACTAAACTGTACTACAGGTAGTTAAGTGTTGAAAAATTATTAAAGTATTACTCCAGAAATAGGCGAGCGCAAGCGACGGTGCTGCTACTTTGAGGACCTAGAAGGAACTAGAGAAACGGGGATAGAAGCCGTGCAATAGACTGGAATTCATAGGTTTTTTGCCGTTTTTAATTTATTTTTCCATTATTAAAACCCGATTGAGCAAAAAATTGTTGGAAAAATGTCTAAAAGGTATTGCTCGGTCCCTCAGTGTTCAATTAGAAAATCAAAAGACGTGTCATTCCCTTTCATTTCCAAAAAATAAAAAGATTCTTAAAGAATGGATTGTAAAATTAAGAATAGATAAGCCTGTTTCGAAACATATGACGATATGTAGTCTTTATTTTAAAGAAAGAGACTATATTTATCCAGGTAAATATTAGTATTTGACATTATATTATTCCAAAATGCTAGTTTTATGCAAATAACATTGAGACCATAGTGTCATAGATTTGTTTTTCTTTTTTAATTTTCCCCATTTTTCTATTACATCCGTTGTTCTTAATTGTTCCATGTTCTCAATGCGAAGCCTGAAAGTTTTGAGAAATAAATAAATAATATGACAAAGAATCTAAGCTGTCATAACAATGATTGTGTGAATAGGTAATTAATGTTATTACTAACCGAAAAACGTCTAGTAAAGTTACAATGATGTGTTTGCATTTACCAGAACTACCAGCTTTACATGTACAATGACAAGAAAATTGCTTATTATTAATAATACATTTGATTTCCACTTTTATTTGATGGGACAGTCTTTTAAGATTGCTAGTTTAAAGGCACGAGGCTTGTAAAATAACTGTTTTTTTATTTTTAGATATTACTCCACATGTAAATATGTGGTTAGGATCAAGAATAGCCTGCCCATTAATTAATGGTCTTTTAAAATTACCAATTATCTCTATCACATCAACTAGGTCTGACACCTTTCTTTCCGACATTTTGCAAAACTACTAGCGCACTCTATATTCGATTGCGCCCGCCTATATGTTGATTTTTAGGGTTTTTTCCCCTTATGCACCACTGTGCGGGGCACAGTGGTTGAAAATCGACTATTTTCGGAAAAAACCATGTCAAACCTGATCTGTAAGCCGCAAAAAAATAAAGTTGATATTATCATAACTACAATTGAATTTCCTATAAAATGTATAGGTTGGAGCCCCGCTTAACCGGTTATTCGGATTAACCGGCTGTGTTAGAAAAATAAAAAAACAAATCATACATCAATTTTCGACTCGATATCGGTTAGTTTAAGCACTTTTGCTGTTTCATGCTATTAATATCCTTGAGAGTACTTGCAGTATCATTTTATTTCATGAAAACACCCAAGTTAGGTGAAGAAAAAAAAAATCATACATTATTTTGTTCGCTAAATTTTTATTTTTAACTATTAAATGTATTATCATATTAAAATATTAGATTGGGGTTATCTGGCTTTAATATAAATTCGATAGGAGATGGTGGGATAGACTGTTCAGTATAGGTTTAGTAACTAAAACTCTATCAGAGAAAACTCAATTCCCTAATTCATACTTATAACAGCTGAAATTTTTTCAATACCAATTTTTTTAAATTAAATGAATTCACAAAATATGTAGACCTGGTTTTTGGAACGAACTTTGTACTATGCGACACACTTACCGAAATAGACACACTAAATGATTCTAAATCCACAACTAATCCTTCATCGTACAGTCCTATTGCACTCTACATATAAAGCCAAAAGTATTTGAAAAATTTTCCTTGAACCGAATTTAAGCCTTTACTTGAAAGTAATGAAGTGATACCGAGTCATCAGTTTGGTTCTGTGCAAGCCATTCTTCATTTTTTTTTTTTTAAATTGTTTTTATTTCTACGAGCTTCCTGCCACTTACTGTTAAAACGAGGCTAGAAAGTTTTCATGAGAAATCGGTTTATTTCCATCAAGTTATCCGAGGTCATGTTAATAACCTTAATATTAATAATTTCCAAACACATACTAACATCACGGTAGGTGAACATTTTTTTTTTTTTATCATCGACCTAATAATGATTCAGAATGACTTTATAAATGATGCTACAGAGCTGGTAAGTAAGGAATGATGTTTTACTTAACGATTAGTAATAACCTAATTCGAATCACAAGCTCCATAGCGAATAAACTGCATGAAATAGCATAGGTAATTCAATAAAAAAAAATCACACATCTACAGACGCAGGTGGACGCAGCTAGAATATGATTTAATATTTCCTTGGAGGTATCTTCTTCTTAAAAAAATGGATTTTAAAACTGCGCTCGGCTGCGCTTGAAAAATATGGATTACCAAAAAAAAATTTGTCTTATTTTTATTGCATTTATTCGGGATTTTATTTCTGGGTTAAAACATAGGCAAAATAGCATAATGTTTATGGTCGTGTAATATGTGAGATCGCTCTTCATGATTATGAAGGAAAATCGCACCAACAAACAAAAATACGAGTAGCAATAATAATTATAGTATCATAAATTTTTCGTTGAAAAATAAACTTTTTCAATGATCGATTTTCAAAGGGTCGTAATAAATGTAAAAATCGGAATATCTCCGAATAAATTGATGGAATGTGTCAGATAACTATTCTATTTATTAATAATGAAAAGAAAAAGAATATTCCGATACCTTCAAAAAATAGGTTTTTTCCGCCTTTCAACCACTGTGCGCCGCACAGTGGTGCAAAAGGGCGAAAAATGGGAAAAAACCTCATCTCAAACGAACCATTTGGGTTACAGGCATCAAAGTTACAATTTTTATGTTTTATTACCTGCTGAATCGAATGAAGCCATAGCCAACTCAATCACATTATTGGAAAGGGTCAAAATTTAAGGTCAAAAGGTCAAAAATAAAAAATAAATCTAGTTTGGTAGCTATACTATAGTTTTTAAGGTGCTAAATCGAATGAAATGATAGCCAACTTAATCAAATTATTAGAAAGGTGAGGTCAAAAAGGCAAAATTAAAAAAAAAAAAATCAAGTTTGGTATCGATATATGCATATGTTTTTAAGGGATATCCAACAACTTTCTATAACTTGGTAATATATAAAATCCCAAGTCTTTAATAGTTTTCCTTATAATGTCATTTTGGTATTTTGATAGCTGAGCTTGAATCATCAAAGCTAAAGCTCTATCATTATCCAAAATCGCATGTTTTTTTACTTTTTTTTGTGTCATCGAAGCAGCCACGTTTATTAAATCTCGGTCGTAATTTGCCTGTAATTCTCGAATTTTGTACAATTTTGCCTTTCTTCCGGATTCAGAGAAGTCTTTTGTAGGTCTACCCCCTAGACTTTTATCAGTAGGAACACTTTGCACTTCCTCAAATCTGATGTCAAAACGATTCTCTAACCAATCCGCATATCTTCTGACAAAATTTTGAGAATTATGATTTACCTCTCTTAGCCTTTTGAGAAAGTGAGGCTGAAATCTTCTTTTCACTTGCTGGATAACCTGTGATGATTGTTCTTCATTTAGATAAGCAAACCGTTCCTGTAAACACACTTCCCAAGAACGATCCTTGGTAAACAGAATCTCGCACAACACTTTATGTGTAATAGAAAAATTGTCCATTTTTTTTTTTTTTTGTTCATATAAGCCGTCACTAGATCGATTTATTGTTAACAAGACGAAATTCAATGGAGAACTGAGGTAATGACTGATACAAATAATTCCAAGAGATAAAAATAATCCTTTGAAGAAAACATGTGGTGTTTACTTGAAGAGCATAATATTTACCTGTGAACACATACGGCCGAGTACGGGAATGAAACTAATACCATTTTTTCTCCAATATTAGTACTTTTATTTAAAATACGTCACAGAACCTAGTTCGACGGAGCTTTTTTTAAAAGTTCAAATGAAAACACGATAAGTTAGATCTTTCAGGCAGCAAATGTAAAAATCCTTCGCTGTCACCGTTATGCTAAATTTATCAAAATAAAACCCCTAATGGAACCAGTATATATGTATAATGATGTTCAAAAGGTTTTGCGAGTAATCGGATAAAAAGTTAGTTTAAAAAAAAATTATCTCTACAGAACAATAAAACCATGATTTTCACAGCATATAAGAAAAGTACTACTTCAATGACGTATATATGTCTGGGCTTTGAGATATTAGGAAAAATCGTTTCACAAAACTGTACTACAGGTAGTAAGGTATTGAAAAATTATTAAAATATTACTCCAGAAATATGTTCATTTTTAGGGTTTTTTCCCCTAATGCACCACTGTGCGCCGTCCTGACTCAACTGTCTGTCCTTTTATAGACCCACTGTCATACATTATTTAATATCCACGGTCATAATATCATTTTAAATAATAAACTGTCTAAAAATATTCCTTCCCTAAGTGCACAATACAATATTATAAAAATAACAGTAACAGCTGGGAACTATATAAAAAATAAAAATAAAAATATAGGGATATAAATAATAATAAAAATATACAATGTAAAAGGTATAACTAAATAAAAATAGTAAAACTATTTTTACATAGTAAAAGGAGTTTCATGAGATTTCTGCTTATCATCAATATCAACCTCAATATTATCAAAAGAGGATAATTACAGCCGTCACCCCAATCAAAAAGGTTAAACAATTTAATTTCAGGTGTTTTAGCTATGGTACCCAGAATGGGGGGGGGGGAGGCAATAGTTGCACCATCGAAAATTGTTAGGAGGGAACATTATTACAGGTTATGAACTTTTGAGAGGGGGGAAATTTTTCTGGGTCATGAATTTTTTTTGGGAAAAACTTCAAATCACGGAACAATGATAAACGCAGGACCGAATCTTAACCTCAAGTATTTTTTTTACAATTTTAGTAAATCTTCCATCCAACCATGTTTATTAAGAAGAGAGGAATAAATTTTCTTTTTTTTTTCTTAAGAAGATTGAGTCAGCTAGTATTAATGACATATTTGACATTTGAAACTATAAAAAAACAAAAAGAAAAAAACATAAATGAAGAGTGTTCTAAAATATCTGAAAGTCAAATAGAAAGTTTAGAAATGATGCATTTATTTGAATATAATTTAGTAATTGACACTAAGGACGGGATCGAGCTCTGAGGGGCAGATAATGAAATAAAAAATGTGTCATTACTTTTCACGAGTGATTGACAATGATGGTTGAGATATTTTGCCTTAAGAAGATTGAGTCAGCTAGTATTAAATCATTTTATGTATCAATACTATCAAGTGTATCAATATGTATGCATCATATGTATCAATACGACCTGAGTAAACACTTATACTTAGTGAAATTTGGATTGTCAGCATGAATTGTAAAAGTTTTAAAAATAATATTTTGGGATTTCTATCAAGACTACTTTCAAGAAATTTAAAGAAAGAAATTTACCAAGCCAAGGGTAAATTTTGTTATTTGGGTGCAATATGCTAAGATTCAGTTACTAATCTGGTCTTATCATTAAGAGTGGTATTGCAGATTGCATTATTCTTTTGTAAAAACTTTGGTTGGTATTTTCTAGTAGATCAACATATCTTAATGCCCATAAAGATACAGCACCTATGCAGTAAGATTCTGATTTTTATTACTTCATTTAATCTCCTTCGGGGCTCCAAAGATGGCATTTTAGACCTTGCACAAATATTTATTACCAACTCTATTACTGTTTTACCTTCAAATGATGAAGTCTGAGCTGGAAGAGGAAAAAGTCCAGCGTTACTAAAGGGGACTCTTTTTTAGTCTTATGTGTATTAATAACCAGTTTATTATTTTGGCAAAATTGCGCAAGGGTATTGATTTTGTTCTGCATCAGTTATTGAATCAGCTATAATTGCAAGGTCATCCACAGACCTGAGCAATAATAAATCTTTATGTTTGCCAATAGCATAAAGTAGGTATATTGGTGATACCATTCAATGCAAGAAGTGTTCCAAATCACTTATGAAGATAGAGAACAAAAGGGGACTTAACTTAATAATCTATTTTATTACTGTATAGTATAATTAAATGATGAGAGTTTAAATTTATAATAATAAAAGTTGGAAAGAATAAAATTACAGGCTAATATTTTATTTTGAATAAGAATCCATTGATTTGTTAAATGCGTGTTTGTAATGTAGCTTGTATTTATGAAAGTTGAAATGTAACTCTTTGAATTTGAATTAGAGAAAATCCAGTAGTATATGAAGTAAATAAGTCTTAATTTTTTTTATTAATTTTTCTAAGTTTTTAGGTTATTAAAAACTTTCAATCGATTTCGGAATTACTGATACTTCTAAAAATGGTATAATAGCCGAGGACGATGATTTCAAAAGTCGGAGAACAATATGGACTCCGATCGTCGCGTAGCAAAGGCTCAGGAATAGCTTTCCACAGGCACATCAATCTGGATTAGTTTTTTAAAAAAACTGAAAAACTATTTTTACAGACGAAAAAAATATTTTCGGTAGAGGTACCGAAGAGCGGCTGATGGGAGGAGCCTATTTTTAAAGGTCGAGCAGTGGGCGGAGCTTAGCTATCACTCCCTTTCAGAGGGGAAATTCTCGTCAGCTGATGCCCAAACAAATTGTATTATCATGAAAATGGATACTTCCCATGTACCTGTTATGAAATGGTATGACACTAGGATGAGGTACAATATCATTTATTTGACTTATATGGTTGTAACAGGTAGCTTTTTAAACATAACATCATCATCTACTCATGTCTTCATTTTTTTATCAACACATATAGAAATAAAGAGGATATTCTCAATGGATGTGTTTCATCATGTAGATGAGAATTTGGTACAGGTACTGTTGTAGGGTGTACTGCATAATCTGGGTTAGATTCCAGTCTCAATGATGTTAAATTTTCAGTTGCAAATATTTGACATTTGAAACTATAAAAAAAAAAAAAAAAAAAAAAAAAATGAAGTGTTCTAAAATATCTGAAAGTTAAATAGAAAGTTTAGAAATGATGCATTTATTTGAATATAATTTAGTAATTGACACTAAGGACGGGATCGAGCTCTGAGGAGCAGATAATGTAATAAAAAATGTGTGGCTTGTCACATCACTAAAGTCCCATACCATTTTTGGAATAAAAAAAATGAAATAATTTTTTCAAACATCTTTTATCCCTAGGCAAAACCACCCCGAACTACATTATCCGCGTAGCAACAAGATCAATTCCTGTAGGAGTATGCATAATAAAAAATACTCTAAACTGGCTACTAAAATTGCACAATATGGTTTATTTCCGGTTACCAAAAATACTTTATACTTTATGGAGAATAGCTAAGATCAAGTAATTTATATTTAATCAAACTCACAATATTCGGCATAACTTTGCCTGAACATTGCCTGCTATGATGCCCAATGTATAATCCGGTCTGCCAATATTACTTGCCACAGTGTAATGATGTTGCGAACTTACTATCATCGCCCGACAGAATCATAAATTTATATTGTTATGTTAAACAAGCACTCAAATAAGATCATTTATCTTAAACGAATTACTTCAGCAATAATATAAATTTATATCACCAATAAAAAAATTGGAACTAATTAATTCAATAACAACATTAATTACAACGATAATTAATAGTTAAGTACTCATATAGTTTATTTATGCTTCATTTTATAATATACAGCACGATTTTAAACTATATTTTTCTTTATTGTTCTTTTATGTATTTTCATTATGAGTTTTGTGTACTTATTTTATTTTGATTAATCCAATCTTAAATTGTGGCTCACCACCAATTTTAAATTATTTTTAAATAATTTATTTTTTGAAGAGAAAAGATTTGGCTCCGCTCTGTGGTGTAGCGGTTAGCATCCTCGCATGTAACGCAGGAGACCCGGGTTCGACTCCCGGCGGAGCCAAATCTTTTCTCTTCAAAAAATAAATTATTTAAAAACTATTTTATTTTGTGTTAAATTGTATTTTAAATTGTAATCTCATGCATAGTATGTTGCTGTCAACTCATTGTTATTAGGCATAAACCTTAAAACCATAAATAAATCTATTTATCTATCTAACTATCTATACAGAAAAAATATTATTGGTACAAGTTATGATGGTTCTGCGCCTTCATACATTGATATCTCACCAGAAAAAAATTAAATAAAAAATCTTATCTATCTATTTGGTATCAGGAACCAAAAGATAAATACAATTTTTTATTAATAGGATTAGGACAGTTTAAAAAAGAATTGCAAAATAATCATTTGTAAGGCTTTAAGTTAATTCTAAAGAAGAATGAATGTCTGTCGGTTATTATTTTCAAATTCTAAAACAATGATAAATTCACTGATTATATCTTATCCTATGCATCATGAAGAAACTAGAATCTTTGTTACCACAACCTAATTCTGTACTATATTCCTTTTCCAAGTTATTCGTTCCCGTTGTCCCTCATATATCTCTGAACTCCTTCAGTTCAAATCCTCCGTCCATTCCCGCAATACCCGCTCTAGGTCTTCAGATCTATATACACTGGCCCACCGAACGTCAGCTTTTGATAGATCTTTCATTATTAGGTCCTCATCCCTATGGAATTCTATTCCTCCTTTCATCCGTAATTCCAATACCCTCTCCACCTTTAAATCCCGCCTATATCATCACTTCATAGCCATCCAGTCTCCTTAAAAAGTAAATTGACAATTCCTATTATAATTTACCCTTTAAACGTTAGAAGCTCTTATCTCATTTTTTTCTTTTTTAATTTAATTTTTTCTTTGTTCTGTTTTCTTTTTTCTTTTTTAGAAAATATAAATATTATTTAACCAACCTGTAAATAAGTGTGTACATATGTGTATATTATAAGATGCAGAAACTAGCTTCTTTTCACTCGATTGAACATTTAATGTGTATTCTTTTTATTTTTATTTATTTAAACTAGAGGTTTTCTAATTATTTGTATCAATTCAATTTGTTACTTAAACTTCAAGGCTCTAAAGCCCTCTCTGTATTTTATTTAATTTTGTTCTTAAGGGATACGTCCCAGAACAAATGAATAAAGAATTTATTTATTTATTTATATTTATGTCAGAACATAATATTTACTTGAATAACATCTTTCAGCTCATCGGTCACTATCAGTTACAAAAACTGGGAAGGGACTAAAGGTATACATAGTTTTATACAACCACATTGTATGATGATAAAAAAAAAAAATTATTTACTTTTTAACTTGGCTGAAGTATTGTCATTGAGAAATTTAGAAAATTTTACATTGAAATCAGGTCTCTCGGCTACAGCATTATTTTAATGGTGGAAACCATATTAATCTTTTGCATGCCAAAATAAATAATTAACCCCCCAATTCCAATATTGCTTCTCAATTGAAACTTTGTTTTCAACTTTATATCCTGCATGCTAGGCATCAAAATTTATTTTTTAAAAGGTTATTTCATAATAATAGTTAATTTTAGCTTTGTTACAGCCCTGCACCCTGTGGGACTAATGCACCCATTAGTGCATTAGGTAAGGGAGCAACACTTTACCTAAGGCACTACAAAAATACAGAACACTTTAGGTTCAAATTTTTTTTTTTTTATTCAATTACAATAAAAATTTCTTTAAAAACACACAAAAAAAATCTAAATACCTTAATATAATAATAACAATAAAAATTTTAAATAAAAAATATAAAACGTCACTGTATATTTTTTTTCTTTTTAACAATATTTTCTTACTTCGGCAAATTGTGGTTTTCACATAAGTGAAGATGTTTTTAGATCTCAAAACATCCATGAGGTCTCATGCTATGAGCCACCTGTTTATTGCAGGTATCTCTCGGCTGCATATATATATATATATATAATAGAATTATTTCAGGTTGTCAATATTTATGCTAGAATTCAAAAGGGAAACAAAATCATGCAACAGAACCCTAAAAATGATAAAAGAAGTGACATTCTCAAGAGTTATCTACAATGATAAAAGGTCAAAGTACTAAGGTTGACTAAGATCCTTGTCCTAGTGCACCCTACCAGGTTATTATTTGGCACTGTTACTTGATTTATGTTTGAGACAAATATTTTATGTTTTCCTCAATTTTTTTTAATCTGTTTAGATCTATTACCTATTTTAATAATAACAGATAACAAAACAAAGTGAGTATGTACATTTCATTTGACTGAACACAGTGACTGACAATCAACAGGCTGCTCTGATGACACTTGAAAACTTGAAGGTGACAAATTTTGGAAAGTTATTATAAATCTCTAGAACAGTCAATTGGCTTGTACAGGCTGAGACATGTTCTATGGCTATTGAAGGGTGTTTTTATAGCTTTGAAGTTATAAGGTAAAGGAATTGGCCAAATTAAAAACAGAAGTGGAACCCCTGGAGGGTGAATTAGGAGCTGAAGAGTTAAGAATGTGTTTAAATTTCTGAGGATCCCAAAATGTGTACTGAGAAGTTTCTAAAAGTTATTTTAATTTTAGATAAGTTTATCTAAAATTAAAATAACTTTTTCTCTTTTTCCCTAATAAAAATGAGGTATGAGGAAAAATAATAATAATGAAAGTATTAACTCAGTCATAGGGATACCCCTAGGGCACAAGCTTCTTAAAACCTTTCAAAGAGTTTATTCAAATGGGAGCAGGTTTTAAATTTTTTAGAAATGAAATTCATGCTTAATTTTTTTATTATTTCTCAAATTACATATCTCTATTTAATATGGCTATTTAAATGAACTTTTAAATGATTTTATTTCTTTTTTGAATTCTAGCATAAATATTGACTACCTGAAATAATTCTTTTATACATATATATATATGCAGCAGAGAGATACCTGCAATAAACAGGTGGCTCAAAGCATGAGACCTGAAGGATGTTTTGAGATCTAAAAACATCTTCACTTATGTGAAAACCACAATTAACCTCCAAAATTACAAATTTGCCGAAGTAAGAAAATATTGTTAAAAAGAAAAAAAATATACAGTGACGTTTTATGTTTTTTATTTAAAATTTTTATTGTTATTATTATATTAAGGTATTTAGATTTTTTTGTGTGTGTTTTTAAAGAACTTTTTATTGTAATTGAATAAAAAAAAAAATTTGAACCTAAAGTGTTCTGTATTTTTGTAGTGCTTTAGGTAAAATGTTGCTCCCTTACCTAATGCACCCCACAGGCCCCACGAAGCTAAAATTAACTATTATTATGAAACAACTTTTTTAAAAATAAATTTTGATGCCTAGCAAACAAAGTTTCAATTGAGAAAGCAATATTGGGTTTGGGGGGTTAATTATTTATTTTGGCATGCAAAAGATTAATATGGTTTCCACCATTAAAATAATGTTTCCACCATTAAAATAATGCTGTATCCGAGAGACCTGATTTCAATGTAAAATTTTCTAAATTTCTCAATGACAATACTTCAGCCAAGTTAAAAAGTAAATAAAGTTTTTTTTTTTCATCATGTAATGTGGTTGTATAAAACTTTTTATACCTTTAGTCCCTCCCCAGTTTTTGTAAGTGATAGTGACCGATGAGCTGAAAGATGTTATTCAACTAAATATTATGTTGTGACATAAATATAGTACAGAATTAGGTTGTGGTAACAAAGATTCTAGTTTCTTCATGATGCAAAGGATAAGATATAATCAGTGAATTTATCATCGTTTTACAATTTGAAAGTAATAACTGACAGACATTCATTCTTCTTTAGAATTAACTTAAAGCCTTACAAATGATTATTTTGCAATTCTTTTTTAAACTAAATTTTAAACTGTCCTAATCCTATTAATAAAAACTCATATTTATCTATTCGATTCCTGAAGCCAAATAGATAGATAAGAGTTTTTATTTAATTTTTTCCTAGTGAGGTATCTATGTTTGAAGATGTTGAATCATGTTAATGGTTATAATATGCTGGAATTTGGGCAAAGAGACTTAAGTCATGGAATATGAAGCTTAAACGATTTACTAAGTTTAAAAAATCATTATAACTTCGGTATGATTGCATTTTATTATTCCTGAATAATAAATGAAACTATTATTTCATTAGAGACTGGTCTGTAATAAAAAGAATATGGTAGTAAAATATGAATTTTAAGAAGAGGAGACAAAACACCAATCGATTAACATTAAAAAAATGTCTGTATATTGTTATAAGTTTTTAATTAATGAGGAAGGTTCCAAATCAGTAAATAAAATGAGCAGATAGTTTTAAAATATTTTTTGAATTTATTTAGTCTAGCTAGAAATTTTGACTATGTTACTTGAGGAGTTTGTTATTAATGTATGTAATGAAATAAACTTTGTTGCCAAAAAAAATTATTTTAAAATCTTCAATTTGAATATGTTCTTTAAAAGGTGTTCATAAATTATCATCATTTAACTGTTACATATGCTTAAATAATCGGAATAAGATTAAATGAATATCATGCACAATAATTTTATTTGTCACAAAACACCTAAACAAAGTTAGAAGTTCTGCAATGACAATGTATGTCATATAATCAAAAGAGGTGATAGTTACAGAATAGGAAGTGTGAATTTTGAAAAGCTAAGACCACATATGTGCAAGAAGCATGGTATTTCCTTCAATCATGAAAAACAAATTTGTAACACCACTTAAACGTGATGTTGATTAAAAGTAAGAGTGTTAAAACAAAATAGGTATAAAAGTTTTTGTGACAGCCAGTAAAAATAAAGTAACAGGTAACAGTAAATATTGAAATATTAAATGGAGAAATAGAATAAATAATAATTATAACTATGAGACAAATAATGAGGTATCAAGTAGTAAATAGAGAAATACAATAAATAGTAATTAAAAAGATTGAAAAAATAAAGTGGTAAAGAGATAAACCAGACAATAAAAAAAAGAAAAGTTAAGTTCAGCTATTTTACTTATAATAACAAATATAACTCTGTAAATCAGCTTAAGATCGGTAAAATGATATAATGACGCTTAATTCTAAACAGGAAACTTCCAAAATATGTAAATTATATAATAAATCGAAAGTATGGATAAAGATATTTAATTTCAAACTTAAGGTATTAGTATCGAAAGTAGCACGGTCGATCTTTATTGTCGATAAAGAGAGGTGACGATTACATGACGTCACAGTCGACTACTGAAGGGTAATGGCGGGAAAAATAATTGGGACAGAACAGCGAGCTGGAGCCTTATCAACGAAGGGGGGAAGGTGGTGGCGCCGAGCGATCGCTGTGCCTTAGGCCACGCCCCGAAGCAGGGCTGCCCGTCAGCCGCACTTCGGTACCTGTACCATATTTTCAAAAGAAAGCCTGATAATGGACAGGATACACAACTCCTACATGGAAGAAGGAAAAAAAAAGATTAATAACCGAAGTAAACGCCAAAGTCGAGGAGGAGGACTCTTGGGTAGCAATACCCGCTTCCGGAGATTTCTTGATTGAAAGGCTTTTTGGAAGGGTAAGTAGCGAAAATTATTTATCATTAAATAGGGAAAAGATGCAGCCATGGATGTTTATAATATTTCCAGGCGGAGATTTTTTTCTTCAATATAATGCTATTTTTCGCAAATCAAAGCTAAAAATGGACAGATTCAAGACCTGAACCCCATCGAGAACTTTTGAAAATCTTTCTCAGATGAAGTTTACTCAAAAGGAGCCTATAATTCCGACTCAGACCTTGTAGGATTGTGTCCAAAAAGCTGTGGTAGTCTATGAATGAAATAGACCGTTCAATCTAATCAGTAAAAGTATTTAATAACTGTAATTTAAAAAATAATGTAAAAAAATTTAGCCATCAGAGTCGCCAAAGAGTTTGTTAACCCGCACCGCACCAGTTTAAAGGGCTGTTACCTTTCATTTCAAAAATAAATTAAGAATTTGTAAGAATGATCTATTAAATTTATAACTAAACAATTCTGAATGAATTTTAAGTAAAAAAAGTGAAGAGTAGTTCCTTTGAAAGTTAAACTAATTGTGGGTATGGGAATTTTAGTTTAAAAAACCATCATCAAATTACTGAAACACATCAGTATTTTTTTCTTTATAAATTTTATTTTTAAAAAACATTATGTATAATAAAAAACTATAACAAATAAAAATAATAATATATAACAATTAAAAATAAATAATACAAATAATAATAAAGGATTACAATTATAATACATAAAGCAATTGCATTCTTAAACCTAATTATTTTAAACTAACTATAATTACACTATTTATAATTTTTTTGTGACAAGAAATCACTCAAACTCGTACATAACGAAAAAAAATTAATAACTAATATATACATACAATATTAAAAAAAAAACAATACAATAAAAAATATGTATATATATAACACAAATTTACATTTTCGTATGAAATTCCCGGAAGCAAGGGTCAATGCATAGACCGGGTTGCCCTTCACAATCGGGACAATCAAATTTGTAAATATAGTTTTTTTGTTCTTTTACTAATCCACTGTAACTGGATAATGTAATATAATAATAAAATATAATAAGTAGTGAGAATAGCTTTAAAATTAGATATTATAAGCAAAATGAAAAAATAGAATAGTTTAAAAAAAATTAATTATAAAATACTTACTTCTTTTAGATGGTTGTTCACTGGTATTCTTCTTCTTAGGTCCCATTTTCAATTAAATTAAATTAAAATTAAAAATAAAACACTTAAATTAACAAAACTTCAGAGAAAACTTTAAAAATTCACAACTTCGGCTATAATGCAGCTATCCCGAAACCAAAAACGCCGAAATGACCGTTATGGACCAGTGCAAGGGGCTGACTAACTAAAGTAAAAACTTTCCTACCTGGCCATCGCTTTTAAGTGGAAAAGGTAAAATATACCTGAGTGCAGCCCTGGGCTGTAGTTGGCCACCTGGGCTCGCCGCCGGGTACAGCTCAGGGCTGTACTTGGCGTTGAATGTGTTAATACCATTATTCTTGTTCTCCACATTTACCAGTATTTTGGACTTAACAAATTTTCTATTTTTTTGTAAGTTCATTTTAATAAAACAAAAGAATATAAATGTCCTATTATTAACATAACTATTTATAATCAGACAATATTTTTGACCGCATAATAAATGGGGAGTGCAGAGGTATAAAACTGCCAAGCGTGAGGAAATAGGCCAATGGCCGATTAGGATCGGTGTAAGGGTGCACCTGGTAAATCTCGCCCCACAAAACCCACACGACAGCCCTGTCCATTAGGCCGGCGCTACAGGATACTTGGCAGTTAAGTTAAAAACATGTGTAAATTTGGTGTTACGTTTATTTATACTATTAATTTATTATTTTTGTTCGAATTCAAAATTTTATTTTCATTACACTCATCAATGTGGTATATAAAAATGATATTTTGCTAGTAATGTTACGCTTATTATTCCTATTACTTATACTTTTATAAATTCTTGATGATGTAGTTAAACCACAATAGTTTCCCCATTATAAAATTTACATATACCATTCGATCTATTACTGATTTATATTAGAAATCAATATGGATATATAATTATTATTCTGTTCATGATTGTTATTCTTAGGGGATTAGATGTCCCAGAATAAAAATTACTTTATTATACATAGATTGTTGAATGACAATCTTCCATTAATTTCTTTTATTTAAATTGTATATATTTAAAAATGGTCTAACGCCAACGTTTCGGACAATTCTCGACCATCTTCAGGGCAATATTCTCTTATTTCATACATTCTCCTCATTTTTTTTTTTTTTTTTTGATGGCATGGTGAATTAGCTTATATTCTATAATTCTTTCACTTGTCCATTACAACTGTAATAGGTCACATTTTTTAAAAAATATTTTTCACTTTTTTTTAAAACATTAAAATTACTACCACTTATATAGGATCACTTTCAGAGACCTTTTTATCCTTGTCACATCTGTCTACTCTATGTATAATAAAAAACATGATCTTCCTTTATAATCAATATATACTTTTGCATATATAGTAAAAAATTACTTTCTTTCTTTCTATAATGATCTATAAAGCAGCTACTGCTTTCAAATGTTATAAGACATTTATTATTATATTAATGTTATTATATATTTATTATAATATATAATATAATTTTATGACATAGGATTTAGAAAATATCTTTAAACTTTTTTTTATTTTTCCTAGGAATTTATTTTAATATTTTATTATTATTATTTACTTTTTAGAATTTATCCACTCCAGAAGATTTATTGGGTCTTTTTCGTTTAATGCACAATTCGGTTATTAAAAAAAGTAACTGTTATTAAAAAAAGTAACACGTGATATAATTACAACCTCCATATCAGTAGAACATATGACTACATTTCTTAGTTTCGTTTTTAACCTCATAATGGCTATGTTCAGGTTATACGAAGATGTCGGACGAATATATCCCAACCAATGGGTTTTTGGTGGTATTTGCAGGGAGACGAACCAATCTTTCATATATTAAGTGCCCAACAGGAACAAAGATACTTTAATAGCGTGCATTAAAGAATGTATTCTTCCAGGAAGTATTATAATATCAGATTTATGGAAAGCTTATTCCACTATAGAAAGAATAGAAGGGTATGATTTTAAGCATTATACAGTCAACCATTCTGAAAATTTCGTTGATCCTTCAACTGGGGCGTACACACAGTCTATAGAATCGTTATGGGCTGCGGCCAAAAGAAGAAATAAAATAGAAGCTGGAACTAGAAGAACAATGTTGGATTCATATCTCTGTGAATTTATGTGGAGACAAAGGAATATGGGGAAAGACCTTTTTGAGGTTATATTGGAAGATATTGCTTCATTTTGGAAATTAGAATAAACCATATCATTTGTGTTAACAATTACAGTTACTTTATATTAATCACGTGTTACTTTTTTTAATAACAGTTACTTTTTTTAATAACCGAATTGTGCATTAAACGAAAAAGACCCGATTCTTTCACCTCATTTCGATATTCAACTTGAGTACATGCATGTTAAGAAGTCATACCATTTGCATTTCTTTTTTTTCGTTTACCTCAATATTTATTTTCATCTATCCTTTCTCTGATTTCGCCGTTCCTGACATCTCTCTATGCTAAAAACCGATCTGAAAGAATTAAGAGTCTTTTCTAAGGCACCAAAACCATTATAGCATTATACGTTCTACAAGTAAAATTGTTCAGTTTATTACATATCTTAAAATACGAAATAAGTATAAAACTATGCATAATTTAAATAAATCTTAAACATACCTAATTATTTTAAAGTAAATAATTTATTTTTTATAATTTATAGGTTTAGTTTAATGCTAAAATTTATTCAGTACTAATTAATCATAATATTTTTTTTATTTATTGGTTAAAGTTATTTTAAGTTAAAGTTTTTTTTATTAATTGGTTAAAGTAAGAATAAGCTTTGAATTTTAGCAAGGTAATAAAATAAAAAAATGTTCAGAAAGATTAAGACGACTTAAAACAATGAAATTTATATCCTACATTTTTAAATATATAAAACAACAAACCATTATTTTATAATAATAAATTAAATAGATATAGGTGGATAAAAAAAATCAGCCACGGTAGAAGGGTTATACTCTTTCTGAATTCTCTGCTTTGGGGGAAAAATAGACAAAGTTCAGAACAAATTTTGATGTTTTAGTAGTAAGATTGAAGATCTGTAATGTCCGCCCAAATTACGGGGGGCAACCATCCTGCAAGGGGGATTGAAAAGGGGGGGGGAGGTTTGCAAATTAATTTTGCTGCAAGTAGGTCGAGTAATGCAATTTTATGGTTACTATGCTTCTGTATCCAATTAAACAATTTCCATTATCACACAGCCAACAGTTATTAATATTGTAACATTGAAAATTTAAACATTTATTTTGATAAATTTTAATGTTGAAAATTTCGACTTGCCGACCGGCGATGAATACTTAAAAATAAGTGGTGATTGGATTTTTATGTTTGATAGGAGTCATACATAGTCCTACAATACACGCTCATACGGTATGTAGATATAATTTAGATAAATATGAAATGTTTTAATTTTATACCTAATCAGAAAATATACAAGAAAATTAACAAATCTAATTATTTAAGAGGGCGGGTGTAAGTTTTCTTACAAAACTTCAAATATGCATTTATTGTAAGTATATTGAAATGTGTTGATATATTAATAAGAATATACAAAAAAAAGATCAATGTGAAATGATAGTTTCATTTCCTATATTTTTAGAAAAACTTTTATCTGCTGAAAAAAACTGTTAAAAGAAATAACAGTTTAATTAATTGGGACACGAATAATTGAAAAATTAAATGAAAAAATTAAATTGTAATACACGAGAAATTAAATAAATAATGGAATTAAAGAAATTGGAATTTATTAATTTGTACTAAATGAACTTTTTCATTAAACTAAATCTATAAAGTAGATTGAAGTAAAATTAAATTAAATTAAGTTAACTTTATTAATTGTTCTAAAACAAAAGAAACGAAAAAAGGAATATAAATTATTAAAAAGTACTAAATAATTATAAATTTGAATGCACTTTCGGCGTATAGTCATAAATATAACCAATCCCTAGGTGTGTGCCAAATATTAGATTCTTGGTTATCTTTTGACTTGGGTCAAAACAGCAACAATGGAGTATGATTTAGGAGGCTCATGACAACACAGTTTTAAGGTCCCACGAATTTCTAACTCAAAATTCGAAAGTTTGGCTTTATGTAATACATAAATTAGTAAACCTTGATGTATAAATATTATTATTATAATATTGTGCTCTGTCACATTGGCCTACCTACCACCAAAGATTTATGCCCTTGGATGGTTGTCTAAATATAGTAAATGGTTGAGGCAATTTTATAACTATCGTAGTTAGAACTATCGTAGTGTTGCTTATGATTAACAATTTTTAAATCTATTTCTATGAAATTTGGTTTTAGGCCTAATATTTTTAAGCGCACTACAACTGTCTGTAGAAATACTTATATAGAAGTCTGTAGAATATGGTAATATAGTTTGGGCCTACTGGTTCCTTCCAGCCTGTACGATAATTATTATCCAGCTAAAGAAATAGAGTATTCTAAATTGAAGGCGCTGATGCCAGTAATTACAAACTAAACGAAAGTTGAGAAAGACGCTGAGAATCTTCTTCATGACCCAGCCACTTTCTGTAAAACACTTTTCAAGCGAAATACAACTTGTATTAATTGTATCCCTGAGTCCCAAAAAATAAAACTGGGACTTAACATTGTTGCAATATAGAATGAAAACAAACACCATAGGTAACTTTGGCCTTTAAGGATAACAATGACCCAACAAACTAAAACAGATTTTTTAAAGAAGCTTAGACAATCTTCTTCAGTTTGTTCGGTAGTTGGAGATCACGACCAAATATTAGTTAGTCGGCCTTATTCTGTTTTTATTCGATTTGTAAATGGTAGTTTTACTCCAACTCGTCCAAATTTTTAGAAATATCTTAATCTTCTAGACAATGTATTTTATTCTCTACACCTGACACATATCCGTGTCTTAACTCTGCACTGCAATAGAAGTCTTGCGTTAGTCACCAACGAATTTCCTTCTTATGATTCTTAGAAATCTATTGGAGGGTTCACATGGTTTACCACATCTTGGTCTACCACTCAAACCTCGGTAAAAGTTTACGATACTTTTACCGAGTTTTAAAGTTTTAGTGATTTCAGGGTAATATTTCTCTTTTTGTGAAAATCTCTTAATTATTTCTATGATAAAAGGTAATTCATGATATTAAATAAGCAACAGCCTTGTGAAGTCCGGAAATGTTTTAACACAAGAAATTATTCAAACTGTAAATAATTTTCTTCCTCATAACTGATTTTATCTAAACTAATATAGACTCGAACTTATATAGAAAAAAATTACCGCACTACTAGAAAATCTTGTAATACCGTAAAATGGGGTGACATTGTGACTAATGGGGTGACTTTGTGACAAGCCTATTTTTCTACAGTTTTTGAATTTCACTCCTAAAAAAGAATCAGGTTAGGCAATTCAGTGTACTTGTCAGTTGGTCAGTAGTGTGCTGCAAACTACTGGCCACTTATGGACCTCTATAACTTTTTTTCATTCCATTTACCATCGTGCTTTATTTCAAGGTTTCAACTAAATGAAAACAATCAAACAAATATGAAATAAAGCACTATGGTAAATGGAATGAAAGAAGTTATATGTGGCCAGTAGGTTGCAGCATATTACCGACCAACTGACAAGTACACTGAATTGCCTAACCTGATTCTTTCTAAGGAGGGAAATTCAAAAACTGTAGAAAAATAGGCTTGTCTCAAAGTCACCCCATTTTACGGTACTTAAAATTATTACAGTATAATTTATATATATATATATATATATATATATATATATATATATATATATATATATATATATACATTTTACGAGTAAAGAAATATAGTAATATATATAATGTATGTATTATAATACAATTTAATGTATACAAATAAAATTACCAAGAATTTAAGCGAGTTTAAATGAAAATTTATTGTTGATTTCTAATCTTAGTGAGGATTTACCACGTTCAGTATTTTTTATTTACACATATGCCTCTTAGAAGTCCTAATCCAGAACGTTGTGAGTCTTTAGTTACAGATCTGACTTCGTCACATCTTCGTGAAAATGGCACAACTCATCATGAGTGATTACAAATGTGTACAAGGGTTCACTCTGCTTGAGGAGGCTACAGTCAGCGGCAGGTGGCGAAATATTTTGTTTTGAGGGCTAATATAAACATTAGAATCTTAGAAAAGAAAGAAAACATCACAATTCAAATATAAAAACAAAGGCTCGAAGCTAAGGATTAACTTGAATTGTTGTTAAAAATACAAAGAATAAAACTGGTTCTGTTAGTAAATATTTACTTTGGCTACTACCATCTTATTACTTAAACATTTTGATTCCTCTTTTCGCCAATTAAAGTGGCAGTCTTAATTGAATTGTTCATTGATTAATCTTGGACAAAAGTGCAAACATGGGGACGATCTATTTTTTTTGTATTATATATGAAATTTTCATCAATTTTTAAACTTTGGAATTGATTTTCTAAAAACATAAAATAACGGTTTTTCCATACTCTAACCATACATAGTATATTTCTCCAAATTTATTTTGATACCTAGTTTATCTGCCTCTGGCTGGTTTCAGATTTCAAAACCAAATCTCAACTATACGATGTCCGGCGCAGTACTGAACCAAGCACCAGAAACGATGGTTTATTTGATAGACTAGTGCACGAATATAATTTATCTGATTGTTCGGATGAAGTTGAGGAGAATATAAGACAATTCGTACGGTTAGTCCATAATCAAAATTAGTGATCATTATTTTTATCGACCACTACCGTTTCTTTGCGTCTGATTGATGCAAATAACAAAGCTTTGCGAGGAAATAAAACTTCGTCTTTCACGTTATTTTGTCGGCTACCTAAATGTTATTTTCGCAATGGAATCGTCTTTACTGATTGAATCTGAGCGCGGCAATTTGAACCAAGCAATTGCGAATCATGTCCCAAGTGCGAGTCGACAATGGTACTTGGGGAATAGCACACCAAATGATTTTCACTATGGTGGAGTGCGTAACATTTCAAGTGTCACCAATTCTACACAAAAATTCAACATTTGTGGTGCAACTCCTAATCTCATGAAAAAAGAGTTGGTAGGTATATAGTTTACCATCTAAAACTGAACATTAAGAATATTATCTATATTAATATGTACTTAATTTTAAGAGAAAATGATAGTATTTTTTACAATCTAGTGATTCTGAGGAGGAATAAGATTTTTTTATTAGTAATGTTTTGTATATATTTTTTGTAAGTTCGTTAATTTCATATGTAAGTCTCTATATACATTTCATACCTTAATAAATTATTTTTTCTTTCATGTTTGTGTTATTTAGTAGCCTAAAAACATAATAAACCTTTTTAAGGATAAAACACGATTTTCGATTTCTTACCCCATATACTCTCGACACTGTGCATTGGATGGACCTTTATGTTTAGGGAGACGGGATTCCATCAGAGGCGGAGAGGACAAGCCCGACCGAGGTCCTCAGGCGATGCAGACGACTGCATTCTTCGACTTCGGACTCTACGGAATCGAGATCTCACCGGATATGAGTTGAGAAACCTACTGCAATGGCTCAAGCTTCTAAAGCGGTTAGGAGACATCTCCAGGAAGGTCGCCTGAGCACTAGGAGCCTAGTCGAGGGTCTACTTCTAACCTCTGCTCACTGGAAAGCAAGGCTTGAATTTGCCAGATTAAACCTGAGTTGGAACTTGGACAACTGGAGAAGAGTTCTCTTCACCGACGATACATGTCTTATAAGATTGCTTAATAGAAAAAGAACAGAAACATATTCCTCATTACCTTTAACATGAACTATTATCAACCAGAAACAAACATAAACTGGACCATATGAATTTAAAATAATTAAATTGGTTTACAATCCAGAGAGGTTCTGTATATATTACTCTTCTTCCTCCTCAGCTTCTTGTTCAACAACCTCTCCTTCGGTCCATTGTCGGCTAGTCCTGTTGGCAGTCCCTCATCGATTGCTCCGATGCGCTTTCTCAGATAATCGGGCAGGTTTCCTCTTTGCCACACCACCAATATCTACTTCGTAGCTCAGCTGGGGTGTGCCTTCTGATCCTTCCCGGCTACCATCCACTTTCCTCCTCCTTCTCACCCAGACTTCACCCCCACCTTCAAAGGTACCCAGTTATTTTTACAAAATATCCTGAATTCTTATAATACAAATCGGGGATCATTATCCGTAACAATATTCTTTGGTATTCCAAATTCGGCAAATATTTCTCTTGACTTCCTTAATATTACGCTAGAAGTCGCTTTTCCCAGACTTTCCACCTCAGGCCATTTGCATAAGGCATCTACTAAAATGAGCCAATTTCTTCCATATAATAGAGCAAGTAAATATTTCCCCTTTCCCACGGTTTGTCTGGAATGTTCCAGGGATAGAGCGGGGCTTTGGGTTCGTTGTCTCTCCCTTTTTAGGTTTTAGTTCCGAAGAGATGACTGAAGGCCTTTTTTTACATACGCTATCACTTCATGCAAAATTTTATCGTGCTTAATTTTTTTTAAGGTGTCCGGGGTAATCAGCGTTTCAAGTTTTTCTTCTTGAGGACGAAATAGTCCATGGGGTTAAAATCAGGAGATCTTGGTGGCCATAGAACTGTCCCACCACGGCCGATCCACGTTTCGAATATTCTGTTCAAATACGCCTTAACGATCCTAGAGGAGTGAGGAGGCGCACCGTCGCGACGCGTCATGCTAAAAATTATTTTTCTCCTCAATTGTAAAGGAAGGTGCTCCAGCAAGATAGGCAGCGTGTTTTGGATAAAATTTAAATAAATTGGGCCAGTTAATCTTGCCTGAAAATCTAAGTAGGGGCCGATCAGTACATTTCCAATAACTCCTGCCCAAACATTGATTGAAAAACGTCTTTGGCAATGTTGCTGATGACTTACATATGGATTCTGATATGAGTATTGGTGCAGATTATGGGTGTTAAATATTCCGTCTCGGGTGAAATTTGATTCATCTGACCACAAAATTCGATAAAAGAAGTGATGTTCCTCACTTCCTCTGTGATTGTAGAAGCCAGCAACAAAATTCCTTCCTACGATAATTGTCACCTGTATCCAATACCTAAACCTTTTAAAGGTGGTATGGATACAGTTTTTCCTTTTTTAGAATTTCACACACCTTGAACTGGGAGATCCTGAATTCTCTCGCGAGATCTCGTGAGCTGATATCTGGGTGAACCATAACACGATCGATCGCCGTTTATAACACCGCCATAACACCGTCGCAGCATCAGCTTGCTGGTTACCTAATTCACGTGAATTTGTGAGGAATCTACCTATTCTATGGAGACTTTCATGGAGCCTAATAAAAACACCGATGCTAGGTAAGCGTCGGTGAGGATATCTAACTCCGTATTCTTGATAAACTGCTCTCGCGCTACAATCGCAGAAACCGTAAAGGAGATATCTGCTTATCTAAGAATATGCATATCTACATATGCTTTATATGAAAATGTAGCCATTATCACAAATTTATTATTAACTGCAACAGTACACATTAGACAATGAAAAAAATTCAAATCTTTTCATTCCTTGTGTGCAAACACCATTATCCTAATTCTAATTGTGTAAATAAAAGACATATTGGATGTTTCTGCCTCGACCCTTTAAACAAAATGTTAGTGAAATTATTAAACATTACTTACAAAATTGGCATTAAATTAATTTTTTTTTAAGTATCGATGGAAATCTTTTTTTGAGAGAAAAACAAAGTGAAATAACTTTTGGTGGTTTTTACAGTTTTTCCCTTTTTGTCATCGATATCTTGGTCTTAGTAACACCAAATTAAAAAATGAAGAGAGTGCTAGAAGCGTTATTAAATGAGATATTTTCCCTCAAATTCGCTACCTTCTATGACTAAAATTAGAAACTCTGGATTACTTTAAAAATTTTTCGATTAACAAAATTTTTCACTTATTTTGTTGCTCTGGCTGAAATAAAACACGATACATACATAGATGTAGTCTCTACATAGATTTGTAGAGACTAACTATAATACTCTTAAGTACAACGGCAAGTTATGGACTGTCTCCAAAAAAACACTTGTTCTACTCTCTGCAAAACACCATGAATTGGAAGCTATTCAAAAATGAACAAGACATCACAAACAAATAAGATCGGTTTTTGAACATAAAGCACAGACATTCAATGAACTTGGCAATTAGTGGAAAGATGGGAATAGTATTACTAATAAAATTCATGGGGTAAAGGTACTGAAGAGCGGCTGATGGGCTTGGTCTGTTTTGAGAGGTTATCGAACTCCCATCGCCTTGTTTTCTGTTAAAAAGTGCCTTGATTGGCTTTAATAGATGTAATATTTTTTGTATTGATTAAATACATTATAATAGATTCTAGCTTTCGACTCCCACTCGCTGTGCTCCCTCTTCAGAGATAAATAAACCCCCAAAAGGGTCCTTATCAGTGGAGATCGGGCCTTACTTTGAAGGGCGCCTTAGTGAAAAGCGCATAAGCCGCACTTCAGTACTTGTACCATTCATGGGAATAGTCTTACTAATAAAAGTCAATCCATTGTAGATTAAAATGAATTTTATGTCTACAATACAGTGATTTTATTTCACCCTGAAAAAACAAAAAAACTTATTTGCCAACTGAATACATACATATTTTATTTACAGTAAAAAGCCATAATCAAATGAACTTTTAAAATAGATGAACAAAATAGACTGTTATTTAGATATGAGAAAGCTGACTAGGGACTGATAGGACTGGCTCAAATGATTTCAGGCTTCTCCTCACTGAAAGGGAATTGAGTCACTTAGAAATAAGAAAACAATCAATTGATCACAGGAAAAACATGTCATTAAATAAAAATACAACCAATAGCAATTTTGTACATACAGTTTATTTTAAATTTACATTTAAAATAAACTATTTTATTAAATTTATTTCAAAAATACATCATTTAAATAAATTCATTTGTTTGAAATTATTAATTTTTTTATACAATTACACCTGACACTTAATACCTATAAGCACAAACTAATTTTAATACAATCCACTTATAGTATTTGGAAACAGCAGTATACCCCGGAAGCTAATATAGAAGGTCCCTGATAAAAGAAAAAAATACACACTGATTACAATATTCCATTATAATGAAATAGATCAATTTAAACTGTTCTTAGTTGAATATAGGAAATAACAAATAATTACAATAATATTTATCATTTAGAATTAATAACACCATAATATAAATACACCTAATGTAATATAAGCACGTATAAATAAAAACAAAAATACAGAAGGAAAAGGAATGGTTTAAAAATCTTTTTATTACACAAAGTGTATTTTGATCACCTGGATTGAAAATAAATAGTATAGTTTGCACTTAATGGTATTTAATAAAGTATCATTGATCTAAATTTTGGAAGAAACTTAATAACAAAGTTTATTTAATTATCATTATACTTTGGCATATCTTGTTTTAAATTTTTCTTGTTTCCCACAATATTCATTGAATATTAATTTAAATAAAAACAAATGAAATATAACAATTAGGAAAATAACAGAGGCCCAAAACATCAGAGGCAATCCACCGAGATGATGTCCATGTCTGTGTAATGCAATTACATGATGATCATAGGCTGGGGCTAAAAATAATAATTATAATTACCAAATATATCATTATACTATTTTTTTAATAAAACATGACTTAAGTAGAAAAACTTTATAGAATAAAGTAAGTCTGTAAAAAGTTTAATCATAAGTGTAAGTAAAAATACATAGTGTAAGGTCAAACTTTCAAAATCAAATAGATGCCAATAGATATTATCTAAGCCACTTTAATCATATCAGAACGACTTATTTACCATTAAGATTAAGATTTCAAAACCAAAATAGACCTGTGTTATTATTTCTTTTCTGTCAACCGTAAGTACAATAGAACCCAAAAAAGAAGGTGGGTCTTTAATTTGAAGTGCATTTGTTAAAAAAAAAAAAAAAAAAATATTAACAGAAACATAACCAAAAAATGATCAGTGAATCAAAAAATAATTTAATGGCACTCAGGCGAGGTAGACGAGTAATATTCTGAAGTGCACAAGTTTGAGTCCATAGTGCTGCCGGGGTGCATCGAACAATACAGCATTAATCTCCTGGCTCAAAAAAACAAAAAAAAAAAAACATGCATAGCCTAAAAAGCGAGTAAGGGGAGGAAATAAAAATTAAAAAGATGGACAAAATTAATGGCACTTTATCTTATAAGGTAAATTAAGAAAGTCAAGTTAGTTTTTGTTTTTTAAAAAGACAACTAAATTCGCAATAAGTTAATTAATAAGCTCAAAAAAGGGAAGAGACGAGAATGGGAAATGGGGTTTCTAAACAACGGTAACAACATAAACTGATAAATTTAACACGTTAGGTGCGGCATCGGTACCCGGGGTCCGATGTCTTACATTCCCATCTTAACTGCCGATTATCACATGAAAATGTCCGAAAGGCCGAACACCTCAAAGACTCAATTAGTCAATTTTTAATGAGATTATTGCAATTTATTGGAGCAAAAGTTGCTAACAGATGAAATTCTGTAGTTTTTTAGAATCGGACTCCAGGGTCCGATACAGGCCATCAGTAATAAAACAAGACTACTGGACGGCATCAGCCTTCCGCGTCCGAGAATATTGCAACCACTACCTTTTTGGTTATCTTTAATTTTATGGTTTGATTTTATACAATGTAGTTCTATTTAATTTCTTTGACATTCTTTAATTATTGCATAAATATAGGAAAGAAAACAATATTTTTTTTTAATACTTCTTACTAAGTCTGTATTTATAAATAAAACTTGCTGCTATTTGCATTATTTATATTATATAAATTCATTTCTTTAAAAAGAATTTTTTTTATCATAAAGTAAGTGGTTGTAAAACAGTAAAAGACTTCTAAAAATTGTTTTAACATTGCAAAAATTATCAATATGGATGATCATTCAAAATTCTAGCAGTTTAATGCTATTTTCGATAAAGTATGGCGTAAATCCTGTATCCGACCCCGGGGGCATGTCCTGCGCCTGTTATGTCTAGGTCTAATCCTTACCAAGAGATAATGCCCTTGAGATGCTCATTTAATTCAATTTTCAGTAAAAAAATAACACTTTCGTCAGAGCATTCCCATCGGACCCCGACGCCCGATATCGTCTGTGGCTCATCCCAGCAGTCAGACCCCCGGGACCGATACCGTCCAATTCAGGATACCCCTAAAGTACGCCGCCGCACCTGTTAAACCACCACGTGTTAATGAAAGGGAACAAATCCTAACACTCCCATTTAGACATAGTTGGATGGAGAGGTACATTCAGAAGAAACTCCAAGTTACTTTAAAAATTAAAATTTTTGTTCTGAAAGTTTAAATTCTTATATATTATGTTCTTGCACTGTTCACAATATTCTTTTGAGGTTAATTTGAAACATTAAGTTTTTAATTTATTTTTCTCAATGTCAATAATTATATTTTTTATCAAAGTTTTAAATAAAAAGTTTAAAAATAATTTGTTTAATCAGTTGGACAGGGGGAGGAAAAAAAAAAAAAAAAAAAAAAAAAAAAAAAAAAAAAAAGAAAGAAAAAAAAAAAAAGAAGCACCACCATAGACCGTTTTTCTCCATTGTCAAATACACGATCAACAATCAATTGAGGCGTTTGGTTTCAAAACCGGTTACATCCATTTTTTTCCAAACAATGTTTTTCTTCTTTCTTTACAAGTTTTTAATGTAAAAAAAATGTGTTAGACGCGTTTTTTACAAAAACGTCTAGATCCTTCAAAAATCAATGCTAAAAGATTCCATTTGTTATCAAAAGCTGTTCCAATTGATCCTTTTTTGATCAGACCTGAAAAATTGTTAAAAATGGATGTAGCCGGTTTTGAAACCAAACGCCTCAATTATGCTATAAGCAATAAATATTTAGAGTAAAATACTTCAAATGATAAAATAACAGCTTTACTAGCTTTAATGAATAATAAAAAAAAATGACCAGCTGACCTTCTACAACTTTGTGGACGTGTAGTGTATCCTTAATCAGCTCCATATGATTTTTGTCAGAAGTTATATACAATATTGAGGTAATTGGGTCAGTCATTTTCACTGGTAAGTACACTTCTGTCGAACTGAAAACAAAAGTTTACTTTTATAAAGTTAATATGTGAAGAAAAAAAAAAAACTATATATTAACCCTCGGTAACAACAGTAATTTTTACCGCTATGGAATTTTCCACAACCTATTCTGAAGGCAGGTTAAAACATACCCCTTGGAAATCTTCAGTAGCTTTGCTAAAGTAAAATTGACTAATCATCTTCTAAAATTTTATATTGTTTTGGTGATTGCATTATTTATTAATTTTTTTTTGTAAAAGTATGGCAGGAGAAATTATGTGTAGTCACAAGTAATGTGGTGTTAAGTGGTGTCAATGGTCGTCTCAATAAGCGGAATGTTTTTACATCCTGAAATTCAAACAAGTGACCATTAGAAGTTCTAGCAAGTAAGTGATTATTCAAATTATATTCAATGTCCAGATCCAATTTTTATTTTTTTGTGTTTGCTTTGTCTTAGATCGATCCCAAGTCATCTAAATCAAAAGCCAAAAACAACTTTATTAGGGATTTATCAGAGCCATTCCAATGTAATCATCTTCTTTTCCAAAAAAATATTATTTGGCCATTGCCTGGTTTTCGAGGATACACCAAGAAATTAGGCAACAATCCAAAGCCTGCCAATATTGGGAATGTTCTTAGTGATCAAGATATTGTGTCTGAAATGAAAAGAATATGGACTAACATCAAAATAACATTAAAATTTTTCAAGAGAAAAGCTCACATATGAACCAAACCAAGGTAAACATCGATGTTAATAACAACTTGGTTATTGTTAAAACATTGTTGTTAAAATATACTTGTTTTTGTCCAAAACATCAATGTTGAAAACAAAGTGTGTTATTTTTAAAACATCTTTGTTATAGCTAAAACATCGATGTTAGAGCATACATATTCTTGTCTTTTGACCAAAACATAGATGTTAAAACATATTTGTTTCGTCAAAATCATCGATGTTAATAACACCCAGGTTACTGTTAAAATATATTTGTATTTGTCCAAAACATCGATGTTACAACATATTTGTTTTTGTCCAAAACATCGATGTTAAAAACAACCTGTTTATGGTGAAAATATATTTGTTGTCCAAAACATTGATGTTAAAACATATTTGTTTTTGCCAAGAACATCAATGTTAAAAACAACTTTGTTATTATCAAAACTTCGATGTTAAAACATATTTGTTTCGTCAAAAACAACGATGTTAATAACTGCTTTGTTATTCTTAAAACATCGATGTTAAAAAATACTTGTTTTTGTGTAAACAAGCACAAACGTCGATGTTGAAAACAACTTGGTTATTGTTAAAACATCGATGTTGAAAACAAGTTTGTTATTTTTAAAACATCGATGTTAAAAACATCTTTGTTATAGCTAAAACATCGATGTTAAAATATACTTGTTTTTGTATAAAACATCGATGTCGAAAACAACTTGGTTATTGTTAAAACATCGATGTTGAAAACGAGCTTGTTATTTTTAAAACATCGATGTTAAAAACATCTTTGTTATAGCTAAAACATCGATGTTAAAAGTATATATATTGTTTTTGTTTTTTTGTCCGAACATCGATATTAAAACATATAACAAATAACAACAATATTAATGCTTTTAACATCGATGTTTTAACAATAACGAAGATGTTTTTAACATCGATGTTTTTGACAAAATCAAATACAGTGGCTCACAGTCAAATTGATACACCCTGTAGGAACTGAAAAAAAATACTTTAATGGTTGCAGTAAACAAAAAAACCCATGAAATTTCCAACACATTTATTTATAATCTCTATTAAAATATGTCATAACTCAAAAAATTAAAATATTCAACTTCATTATTTAAAAAAAATGAACAAAACAAAATAAATCAATAATTTCACCTCACAATCAAAATGATACACCTCACTTCAGATTAACTTTTATATGTTATTTATTTAGTTCAATACCTAGTAGGCAAGCCTTTATTTTCTACCACTTCCTTAAGTCTGTTTGGAACTGATTCGACCATTTTTTTGGAGAATTCCGAGCTCAGCTTGTTCCATCCTTCGAGAACATATTTTTTTAAGTCTTCTTTGCTTGAAATCGCATTTCTAATTCTAATTTCTACCTCCAATTTCGCCCATAGTTGTAATATTATATTAAGATCAGGTCATTATGGTGGAGTTTTTATTATTTTTGGGCAGTTATATAGGAGCCATTCCTTAACTAACATGGCAGAATGTTTGGGGTCATTGTCATGATAAAAACAAAACTTGTCTTTGAGCCCCAGTTTTTACGCACTTTCTTTTAATTTTTTTTTTTTTAAATGTCTATGTAAATATGCTTGTTAACGATGCCATCAATAAAGTGAAGATATCCCACACCAGTGGCCGCCATACATACCCACACCACAACACTGCCACCACCATGCTTCACAGTTGGGGGTAATTTTTTTTGCGAGCTCTTCTCCTGGTTTTTTCCACACATAGGAACGCCCATCGGATCCAAAAATATTAAATTTACTTTCATCAGCAAATATCACCATTGTCCAAAAGTCAGGGTCCTTCAACAAATATTCAGTTGCAAATTGCATCCTAACTTTTTGATTTTTCTTGCTGAAAGAAGGTTTCTTACGCGCTACTCGTCCATGAAATTTATTTTTTCTTAGCACACGCCTCACTGTTTCTGTGTTTACTGGCTTACCTAAGCGTTTGAACAGTTCCACGGCTATTTTGGGTGCAATCAAGCGTGGATTTTGTTTTATTTCTCTGACGATCCAAGTCTCATCCCTGTTACTTAACATTTTTCTTGCACTTTTAATTTTTTTTTCTGGCAAGTCGATTTTCCTTTTTGTATCTCTCCGCAATATGTTGGACAGTTGAACGGCCTTTTTTAATGATTTCTTCGGGAAATGAGAAGAGATGAATGCTCTAAAAGAAAATGATACTTGGACACTGGTGGATAGGCCTGAGGGGAAGAAGATAATAGATTGTCGTTGGGTCTACAAGGTAAAATATGATCCTGATGATATTGTAGAGCGTTACAAGGCTCGATTAGTCGCAAAAGGTTTTCTCAACAACCAGGAGTTGATTTCTCTTAAACCTTTAGTCCAACCATTAGATGGGATACTATCAGGGCTGTGCTTAGTGCCAGTGCACAGGACGGACTTCACTTGAAGCAGTTTGATATCAAGAGTGCCTTTCTGTATGGAGAACTGAACGAACAAAGTTATATGAAACAACCCGAAGGGTTTGATGATGGCTCGGGTAGGGTATGTCTCCTACGCAATTCTATAAATACGTAGACAATATCACAATTCCAAAGTACCCCTTGACTGGTCGGCCCCTGAGCCTGCAGTTATATTTTTTATTTTCGACGAAAATGACGGGTTGAGAAGATAACATAAGAAACACAACGATTATTTACCTTTCGTGTCGGTCGAATGTTTTCTTGTTTATTCTAAATCGGACTATCGGCGATAGCATTGGGGTTATGGAAAGATCGGAACAGATGACAACAACAACAATGACAACTAGCGCATCGGATTGTTTCACGACCTTTTGATTTACAACACACTACGTATATTGTAAGATCATAATGATACCATACTTGAAATACCAGCGCTAACTGTAAAATCACATAGATTATTTTAAAACTTATACAAATTATACTTACAAAATCCTGCATCTAAAATATGGCTACTATGGAAATAAAGTCTATAAGAATCGAATATTTAATGAATGAATCTGTTCTACCAGCTGCGAAGCACATAATAGAAATCTTAACCCAAATAACTTTCATTGGGTGAAAAAACGACTTCGTATTACCGGGTTAAGACGTGTGAGAAATCCATTTAAAGTCATTAAATTTCTAGAAAACTAACATAATTTGGGTAGCATAAAGGGATTATTTATTAGTACCTTCGCACCTTTTAGATAAATATACCTGTTGGTATATGGTTACCATATCGAAACTTTCTATTTTATTATTAGAGTATAATTATATTTATATTTAATAATTTATTTTTATTTATAACATATTATATTTTTATATAACATCAGCACACTTTTTTCATAGACCATTTGTTCATAGACTTTCGAATGGCCTATGACAGCATAAAGAGAAATGAGCTATATCAGGAGCTCTTGGAAATGGGAATACCGCCGAAGCTGATACGTCTGGTTAGGGCAACTATGAAGAAGGTACAATGTACAGTGTGTGTTGAGGGTGACCTGACTGACAGCTTTGAAACCCACAAGGGACTCCGGCAGGGTGATTGCCTCGCATGCCTTCTCTTTAATTTGGCCCTCGAAAGCGCCGTGCGAAAATCTGGAATCCAAGTTGGAGGGACCCTATTCAATAGATCTTCTATGATTTTGGCGTTCGCCGATGACATAGATATTATTGGAAGAACCCCCAGAGAACTAAGCAACGCGTTTCGTAGTCTTCAGATGGCAGCGGCTAGAGTGGGCTTAGAGGTTAATGAATCCAAAACCAAATACATGCCTACAGGCCCACGACTGGATGTGCATGAGCAATCGCATTTTTCGGCTGGAAGCTTTTCTTTTGAAAGGGTAAGAGAATTTTGCTATCTTGGATCGCAAGTGAACGCGGATAACGACATAAAAGCCGAGATCCATCGAAGAATTATTTCCGCAAATAAATGCTATTTCGGATTACAAAAGCATTTTAAGAACAGGGCTATTTCTCGGAAAACAAAGGTGCAACTGTACAAGACCTTGGTAAGACCAGTTCTCACCTATGCCTCCGAATGTTGGACGTTACCTAGCTCGCAGGAAGCTCTCCTCTTAAGGTTTGAGAGGAAAATATTGAGAAAAATCTTTGGCCCAGTGTGCGCTGATAGAGTCTGGAGAATAAGAACAAATGCTGAGCTAACCGGACTCTACAAGAGCCCAGATGTTGTAAAGATCATAAAAGTGGGACGGCTTCGATGGGCAGGCCACGTAATGAGAATGTCCCAGGATCAGATTCCTAGAAAGGTCCTGGAGGAGACGATTCATGGGACTAGAAGAGTTGGAAGACCTAGACTCCGATGGATGGATGGAGTGACAGCGGATGCCAGATCCATCATGGGGATCCGCAATTGGAGAGCGGCGGCTACCGACAGGGAGCGCTGGCGGACCATGTTACAGGAGGCCTTGACTCTACAAGAGTTGTAGCGCCAAGAAAGAAGAAGAAGATTTAATAATTTATTTTTGAAGAGAAAAGATTTGGCTCCGCCAGGAATCGAACCCGGGTCTTCCGCGTGACATGCACGGTATGCTTATCCATTACACCACGGAGTCGCTTCCAAACGGTGCCAAATCCGTTTTGGATTTGAACCGTTGGAACGATTTGGCACCGTTTGGAAGCGACTCCATGGTGTAATGGATAAGCATACCGCGCATGTCACGCGGAAGACCCGGGTTCGATTCCCGGCGGAGCCAAATCTATTCTCTTCAAAAATAAATCATTTAAAATAATTTAAAAACAAGAGTGGTCATCCACGATAATGATTAAATTAATTATATTTATACATATCAATACCAAATACCTAAATATTATAACAATCTATATATATATGCAAATCTTGTTATTTAACAGATCTTATTAAAAAAATATTACACAAAACTTATAGTACTTTAGAGAAAACAATATTTGTATTTCTACTTTCTTTTGGTAATTTATATGTTATATAAAAATGCTCCATATAATTATTCTGGGGGGAAAAAATTCGTCTTCTCAAGTCGATTCAAACCAATGTAATGTTTGTCTCCAATAAAACCTATTCAGGGTATTAGCATAAACGCAACCCTATCGTTATAACTACATCAGTACTTCTAGTTATTTCTTCTATCGGTACTGTTTTGGATAAATATTTTAATAGCAGTAATATTTGTTCTATTATAGGTTGATTAATTTGTTTAAAAAATATATATATAAATTAATAGTAAAATTAAAAAAACCAAATTGGAGATTTTTTTCTTTGACTTTTTGACTATATAGAATTGTTTACGTCAGGCATCCCGTTGTTGGAACAAGAAATTCACAAATTTTCTCGAGGAATGTGATCTCAAGCAAAGTGAGAATGATCCCTGCCTTTTTGTAAGTACCAATAAATCACTTATTGTAACAATTCACGTGAATGATGGCTTGGTAGCATCGAGAAGTATTTCACAGTTGGAGAAATTTTTAAATGCTTTGCGTAAAACTTTTAAAGTAAATATCACTGAAGCCAAACATTATCTAGGAATCGAGATCAAACATTTCAAGGATGGAACCATTTTTATAAATCAAGAGGCTAACACTCGTAGAATTCTAAGCAGATTTCGGATGTAAAATTCGCACCCGGTTTCAACACCAATTAAAAAGGGTGAATTTATTAGTTCTAGCAAGAAATTAGAGGAAAATGTGCCATATCGTGAAGCTATTGGTTCTTTACTTTATCTCTCGATTGGAACTAGACCAGACATCTCCTTTTCTGTCATCAGTCTCTCTCAAAGGGTGGAGTCTCCAACGGTGGAAGATTGGGAGATGGTGAAGAGAGTGTTCAGGCATTTGAAAGGGACAAAAAATTATGGAATATACTATGGCAAAGGAGAGGCCTGCCTTGAAGGATTTTCTGATTCGGATTACGCTGGTGATGTGGTTACGAGAAGATCAACCTCTGGTGTTCTCTTTCGATATTCCGGAGGACCTGTTTCTTGGATGAGAAAGAAACAAAGGAGTGTCGCCAAGTCTACGACGGAGGAAGAATTTGTTGCGGCGAGTTTGGCTGTGGGGGAAGCTGTTTGGCTATTACGAATCTACAGTGAGATTGGATTGCTGAAGAAACTACCTGTACTTCGAGTAGACAACCATAATGCTATTCAACTTCTTAAAAACCCTTTATTCCAAAGTCGGACAAAGCACATAGATATCCAGATGAAGTTTGTCAGGGAAAAGGTGGAGTCAGGACTGATCTCAGTTGAAGCTATTTTATCATCGGAGCAGTTGGCGGACATCTTGAAGAAACCTTTGCCTCGGCCACAATTTGAAGCTCTTCGCAGTCTTCTTGGAGTGTGTGCTATGCAGTGCGGGAGCGATTAATTGTGTATGGTCATTCGTTGTGTATATTGGTGTAGAGTTAGTGAGTATGTTGGCATTATATATTTTTGGGGAAAGTGTTAATGATAAAAATATGCCGTGCCAACACTGTCGATTATGCTTGTCTTGGGTGACAACACTGTCTGTAACCTCACTTTCTTGTTGTTATCTACTTTCAATATGACCACATGTATTTTGTACAGTTTATTATTAAATATGAGTTTATATTCAAGCTGTGATTATATTGAGTATTCTTAAGGCCGCCTTCCCGATTCTTTATCATTTATCTATAACAAAGTTGTTTTTAACAACGATGCTTGAAATTATATTGAATGTATTACCTCTGTTCTTCCTACCCTTTCTTGTTTCTGTAAAACTTTCAACTTCAAATAAGTTAATAAAATATGAAAACGCAAAGCCATAGTATCATAATTGAATTACTTATTTAATGCAGGTGCTCACAAAATCTTTTAAAATATTCACCAGAAATACGATTCTCTGTATATGCTATGGAAACTGTATCAATGTATGAATATGTTTGGGTTTTTACAGTTGAATGTTTAATATATGAATATGAAAAACCAACTATGTCGAAAACATCGATGTTTTTATACATTAATTATGAAAAATAAACATGCTTTACACTTAAACATCGATTTAAATACGTTTGGGCACTAATATGTTAATAATTACAGACTGTATAAATTAAAAACATCGATGTTCTTGCAAATCGATGTTTTGTGGTCGATGATTGATCGACATCAATGTTTTGATTGTAAAAACATCGATGTCGCATCTCTAATTCATATTTCAAAACTTTACATTCAATAATTTTCTTTCAATGCATAACTTCTCTGTTAAACAATTGAAGAATAAATTATGATGAATAAATGCTAACATTAAAATTAGTAATGTTAGTAAAAAATAATCTAGAAAGTAATTATTAAAAACTCCTAAAATTGTATGAATAACATTTAAGGATGGTAGAAGTAACATATAAAAGATTGCTATCACAGGTAGAGAGTAAAAGGTATTTTGACTTACTTAAAGACCTTAAATATTATCTATTAAAAATGGAATGAATACTGCCATAAAAACTATTTATACCTATTCTATAGCAATAGTAATATTTTCACTACAGAAATAAAGAGAATAAAATTTATCATAAACAAACAATAAAATTTATCATAAACAAAATATTAAAAATTCATAAAAATTAATTTAAACTCTTAGATTAATATAAGTGTAAGGCCTGAATAAGACCATATTAAAAAATAAAAAAAAATAAAATATATATATATATATATATATATATATATATATACACATATATAACTAAATACAATATTGGAATAAGATGATAAATGTACACAAGTTTAGCAAGTGCAGGCCATAAACAAACCAGGTATATTTTTGAAGAGATGCTAATCTCTGAAATATATTTTTAAAAAAGGAAGAAAAAAATGAAATGAATTCTACAATACCTTAACTCTACAGGGGATAATGTACAGCCTCCGTCACAAGCATAATAAACTTTATCTTTTTCAGTTTTATCCAAAGCAACACCGAGAAGGGCTTTATTGTCATCTTGCAAAGTAACAGATACATTTATGAAGGTATTGAAATCATACTGTATCCTCCTAGACAAACAATTAAAGTTGTTTATATAAATAACAACACTAATTAAAAAATAATAAATAAAAAAATGCATTCAATTTTTTTTTTCATGTGTTGACCAAAATGTTTAAATATTTTTTTTATGAAGAAAATTTCCCTCTCTTCAATATAATTCGCGAAAATTGCGAAATCGGTGGGAAAGGGAATCAGTGAAGAGTACAGATTGACTTGACTGGGAGATGTGCTTAAATTTTCAAACCGTAATTAATACTTTTTTTTTTTCTCCGACCCCACCAGGAACCCCAATATCTCATAACCCCAACTCGTTGCTTTCGCGCTCTAGTTAGCTCTAGCACACACAAATTTTCATTAACTAATTACTATGGTTATTTTCCTAGCTAATTACAAATCTCAAAGGTAAATATTCAAAAAGTCTTTATTAAGAGGTGTAGCGGTGGGTGGGGCTTCCCCCACCCTCCCTCCATTGACTTTGTCCATGCGAGCTCTAGTCAATTCTTGCGAACTTAAATTTTCAAACCGTAATTAATACGGTTTTTTTTCGTGAATAGTTACCTCTCGCGTAGGTAATTAGTCCAAAAGTCTTTATTAGGTAAGATTATAGATTAGGGAGGGGGGGGGTTTTCTCTGACCCCAGCAGGAACCACCACTATCGCCAACTTTGCGTATAAACATATTTGCATATAAACAGATAAAAATGAGCCCAGATAAAATAATAACAATAAACGCGTTTGCATACTATTGGGTAGTTTCACAAGAAATGTCTGTTCAGTCTCAACATATTTCGTTCATTTTTTTAAAATTCAAACCAACTGAAATTCGCGCCTGTCCAGGGCTTCCGCCGTTTTATCATGTGAGTAGATGTATTTAGAATAGCGATTCAAGATAGCATTGTACTTAAGGAGGCGCTGGAAACAGCTGTCGGTATCCACCGCCACGTACATCTCCCCCCCCCCACCAAGTTAGTTGAGAAACGGCTCCATTATAAATGCCCAAATAAGTTTTTGAAATTCCACCGAAGTCATCTGATCTTAATATGACAGAAGACCTGTAGGCAATATTGGAGATAGAAATCAGAAAACATGTCATTTCAAGCAAAGAAAACTTAAAAAATATCTCCTCAAAGAATAAAAAAAGTTAAGCCCAGAATTCCCCTTACTTGGTGGCGCAAGTGGCAAGCATGCCGTACTAGTGATTTGGGTTCAAATCAGATCTGGGTGGAAATCTGTGTTCAAATCCCCGCCAAGGACAACTGTTTCAATTTCATAAAATAAAATAAGATATTTAAAAGTTATAGAAATAATTTTCAAGTGCTCAAAAAAACGAGATACTAAATTATTCCTTACATACAAACCCTATCAGAAAGGCTTGAAAAAACACCATCGGGTCACCTGTGGTGTAGTTGGCTACGCTAACCACTTTACTAGTGATTTGGGTTCAAATCAGATCTGGGTGGAAATTGCTACGTTCCTGGTCTCCCGCTTTTCTAAGGCGGGTGGGGGTTACCAGGAACGGCTGATATCTAGTTACATTTTGATGTCCCAAAATAAAAATACTTTTTCTTTCTTTCTTTCTTTCATATCTAACATATATATGAATTTACTTAAGTCTTTATCCAGAATGAAATTATAGTTTACTTAAAAGTATACAGTTTTGATTAAATCAGGTATCAGAATTTTTTTTTTCTTTTTTGCAGTTTGAATAATTTCTTGATTTCAAAAGTTACCAGGCACTAGCTAGTGTCTATACAAGTTCTGTTGCTTATTTATTATTATGGATTACCTTTAATTTGAAAATATTTTAGTTCAATTTTAAAAATGAGTTACAATACAAGTTTAGGTGTGTAAAAGAATTGTTAGATTTTCATAAAAAGGTAAACTTAGCCGTGAACCTGCTAAAATTTCAAAAGTCGTAAAAGTCCCATTAATGATTTAATTTAAGAAATAAACTGTAGAAGAAGGCATCTATGAAACTTCTACTGGCATTGCAGAGAGGCTAAGATATGAAAATGTGTCAGATATGGGCCCGAAGTAAAGAGTCTAGAAGATTAAGATATTTCAGACTATTCGGATGAGTTGGATTAAAAAAAATCACTCATACCCAAAAAATAAGGCCATCCAGCGTGATTTTATCATAATCACCGAGACAGGACTGTATGGGAAAATTTGGCTTTTTCTGAAAAATGGACATTTCATTTATTTGGGAGTGATGACTATGAGACCAGTAAACAAAAGGAGGGATCCTTGGTACCAATATCGCAAGGTCAAGCATGGTGCTAGAAAAATTATTGTTCAAGGAATTTTTTTACGTCTACTGGGTTGGTCTGCTTGGGGAAATAAAGGATAAAAATATTTTAAATAGCCACTTTCTCCAATAAATAAAAAAATAAAAGACAAAATCTTGGTCATTTCAAAATGACTAACGTAAATAGTATATTTGAAAATTAGCTAAAAGATCTAAAAGAAAATAAAAGCCTACTAAAAGAAGGCTAAACTACAAAAATATTACTGTGAAGATTTTTATTTGGTCTCTGACTTGTTGGTGAATCTCACTCAAACCTTCTCCTACATTATATTTTTTAAATAAATTGTTAGAGGTACTTTTTGGCAGTAAGAGCCATTAGAACAAACCCAGGTGGAACAATTATGAATAGACTCACACAGCATATGGCCTATGCAGACGATGAAAGGAAGAATACTAGCATCGATGGCAGGCGTCTACGAGGAACTTCTGGAAGCTGCAAAGAAACTCGGTTTACAGATTCATGCAGAAAAGACCAAATATCTGAGATATTTGAGTTAGTTGAGATATTGAGCTCCGTGAGGGGCAAAAGATTGAGAGGGGCAAGAATAAGATGGCTTGGCCATGTAGAGAGAATGCCGGAAAACTGGATACCAAGAAAGCTATTATATGAGAGACCAGGAGGAAAGCGGTTAAGAGGAAGACCTCATCTAAGGTTATATTATAGGAGGTTATATTTTAAGAGGTTATATTATAAGAGGAAATATAAGAGGTGGCTGGAGGACGTGGAGGCAGACTGAATGGGAGTGAGGAAAATTGAGAGCGGAGGCGGCTGATGGAGGGAATTGGATGAGGATTCTTTCGGAGGCTAAAGTCCTACATGGGCTCTAGCGTCAGTGTAGATAGTGGTACTTCTATGAACTTTTATGTGTCAGGAAACTTTTGAACACAAGAAATCATTCAAACTCCAAATATATTTTTCATTATCATAACTGATTTAAAAAAAAAAAAATTCCTCATCCCTCGGTACTATATCCTATACGCTGATCATCAAATTATAAATTAGTTAAATATGCACTTAATATATAATACTGTAATATATAATATATAAAACTGAAGTTAAATACTAACATATATATTCGGCTAATTTTTATTAATCAAAACACTGATCAACACAAAATAAATTATTATAAATAATTCAATAATTATACTCGCTAATTAACTCATATCTATATTTCCATGCCTGTTTTGTAAAGGCCAAAAGCTTAGTCCAGCTCACTCAAGTACTCTATTAAATCCGACGTACTGATGATAGATTGTGAGAACCATCTAATTCGAAACTCCTTTAACACAGGACATGTGGAATGCAATGCAAAAATGCACATCTTCCCTCTCTTTCATATTACATATGGTACAGACACCTTCACCATGTTGATAATGCCTTCTACGATTGAGGTATAAGAGCTCCCCTCTCAACTTAATAATCCAGGCCATATCATTCGTGGAAAAATTATGATTAATATAGCCAACCTCTTCACTTAAGTCATGGTTTACATCTTTACAAACTATTGATTCCTCTGAGGCAGTACATAACATAACTTGCTCCTGAAATATTTTATTTTCTATTTTTGGAATTATTGGCCAGATACTAATACTATTTATATTTATTTTTGTGTCTTAATGGTAGAAGTCAAGCAATGAATTTATGTTTTTAAACCACAAGACATTTTTCTCTACTGTTTTTAGTGCCAGAGTATTGGTAAGCCAATTTTTAGAATTTTCTACTTTCACGTTGTACTTTAGGTGTGCTTTTATGGTATGAATAATAATGGGCTTTAATTTAGTTTCAACGGATAATACATAATTCGAAGTGTTTTGAGGTAGTTTAAAAAGTTTTTTTATTAAAAAAGTTTGTAGCTTCTCTACTGTGTTATATCGTTGACCACACCAAACCTGGGCCCCATAACATAATATGCTTCTAGATACTGTATTAAAAATGCTTAACTTGGATGCAAAAGGAATAGCATTGCTATTTACAATTTTATACCATACTGAATTTATCTCTGCTTTAGCTGCAATAAGTTTTAACTCAAAATGTAAGTCCATAAAAATTTTTGATGATAAGGTAATTCCGAGATATTTATAACTTTTCAAAATTTCAATTTCTTTTCCTCCAAATTTCTATTTTTCTTGTTTAGATAGTTTGCCTCCTCTTCTAAATACTATAATACTAGATTTTATTAAATTTATTTTCAGGTTCTAGAGCTTAAGATACCCTTCTAGTTGATTGATCATCAGCTGCAGCCCAGTTGGATCTGAGGATAGCAAAACCAAATTGTCGACAAATGCTAATAACTTAACCCTGCTATTATTTACCAATATTCCTCCTAGATATTCTTAAGTCATTTAAAAATAGTGAAAATAACAATGGAATAGTGAAAATAAATATTATAATACGCCACCCTGCTTCAGTCCCATCATCATTTTAACTTCTTTTGATAATCCTACCTTGCTCCATACATATCCATACCTATTCTCGAGTAATGCATGAATAATTTGAATTAACTGAGTAGAAATTCCTGAATCATAGAGCTTATAGATTAAGGCATATCAATCAATTCTATCAAACGCAGCTGATAGATCAACAAAAAATGCATAAACCTTTTGTCCTTTCAAACTAAGCCTATAGTGTATTATACTCATAAAGTTGAAGATATTGTCAATGGTCAAATATTACTCGCAGAACCCAGCTTGAAATTCTTTTAATATATTTTTCTCATGTACCCATTCTGTTAATCTATTCAAAATTAACCCTGAGAATATTTTAGAAGCTAAGAAAAAATCTTGGGAGGAATTTGGGAAATCTCTAAACAAAGATTACTATGATAATATAAAAATATTTTGGAGGACAACCAAAGCCCTGAGAAACAAAAAAACTAAGGAAATAAGAAATATTATGAATGAGAACGATGAAATACTTACCAAGCCAGAAGAAATCCTTGATAGATGAAAAAGATATTTTAAAAGGGTTTTCTCTGAAAACCTACCAGAGACCAATGAGGTAGTGGCAGAGGAAAGACAAGAAAATGAAAATACCATTTGGGAAGAGGAAGTGGAAAGAGCCATAGAAAAGATTAAAACTGGCAAAGCTGCAGGATATGATCAAATCTCACCAGAAATGATTAAATATGGCGGAAAAGAGATGGTGAAAGTTCTTCAGATCCTATTTCAGAAAGTATGGGACCACAAGAGGATACCGAAGGAATGGGAAATAAACTGTTACCTAGGAACAGTTATCAGCAAGACGGGGAAGATAGACCAGGAAATCTCAAGCAGAATAAGGAAAGCAAATGAGGTCTATTACCAGATTTGCAACAACATAGTAGGTAAACGCGAAGTAAGCAAACAAGTCAAACTCCATATTTTTAAATCCATATTTCTCCCTACCCTGATGTATGGAAGTGAAAGTTGGGTTGCAAGCGAAAAGAATATCAGCCGAATCACAGTGGTAGAAATGAAATACCTACGCAGAGTAGCTGGTAAAACTAGAAGAGACTATATAAGGAACTAAGCAATTAGAGAAGAACTGGAGATTTCTGCACTAATAGATACCTTGCACAGGCGGCAACTGAGATGGTATGGTCACGTATGTAGGATGAGCCAGGACCGAGATCCACGGAAGATTATGGAGGCCAGACCTGCTGGCACAAGACCACAAGGAAGACCCAGGATTGTCTACAATGAATACATCCACAAGTTGGGAGAAAAAAAGGGGAAGAATCTGGCTCAAATGAGGCGACTTGCGCAGGAGAGATAGGGATGGATGAGATGGATCGAGGCCCCTCCACACAGAGGTATATGGAGGAAGGAAAAGAAGAAGAAGAATATTTTAGAAACCGCATTTTCGAAGGAAATACCTCGATAGTTGGCAACATTATTTACATCTCCATTTTTATGAAGTGGGAATATAATTGATTAATTGAAACTCCTGGAAACAATACTTTCTGGCGCATATTTAAAAAATTTATAAGGTATACAATCTATACCTGCCGCTTTATTATATTTTACTCTACTTAAAACTATTTTTTGTTCAACTAAAGAGAAAGGTGCATCAAGAAAAGTATCCTATATAAAAGGCTCTGGATAATGTATTCTGATGGCATTTAATGGTGGATTATTGAGTGCTCTAAAGTGATCTAGCCATTCGTTAATTTTCATTCCTCCGCATACAGTACTACTACTGTCATCTCGTTGATTTCTATTGGCCAACCAGAATACCTACATATAACTTTGTAAGACTTATTCAATTGTAGATATATTTGTTTTTCTTGTTCCGCATTAGAAACCCTAAATAGCTTCAAAGCCCAAAAAGAATTAGTCCTAGCAGTCGAACACCAATTACTAAACCATTTTTATTGATTATCTTGTTTTTAAATTTATATAATTTATGGTATGATTTCATAATGATACCACACAACATATCAAAATCTCGAATCTCATCCAGTTCCAAATGTTCGCTCAATGCATTTTCAATATTTATCTTATATTTTACTTTGTCCAATAAATTCCAATTAAGTTTAGGTGGTATCAGAATAAAATTTTCAATAATAAATTCTCCATTTTCAGAATAAAACAAGCAAAGAGCATGCGATCAGAATAAATTTGCTGATCCACCACAAAAGAATCAACACAACTCAAAATTTCTCTTGACACACAGTAATAATCAATTATTGAACATCCCGACTTACCTATAAATGTGTATTCTCCATTAAATTCATTATATATTCTACCATTTAATATTATCTTGTCATTATTATCCAGATGTTCTAACATATTTTTACCTTGACCGTTTGATAATTTGTCTTTAGATTTTCTCTTTTTATATATACCAAAATTATTTATAAATATATCATCAGTAAGAACTTGAAAATTAGACTTTCTACAGTTTAGGTCACCAATTAATACAAAACAGGCATTCGGATGCTTAGAAAAAACATTACACAATTTTGCAAAATCGAAATCCCAATTATTACAATTAATATATGTTGGCAATAAATATACCAGTTTACTTCTATGTTTTAATTCTATGGCAACACAATCCATTATTTCACAATATTTGGCATATTGACAAACAATCTTCTCATAAATACAGCCGCCACTAGCTCGACTGTATCTTAAATTTTTGATTGCTGGTATCCATTTAATGGATGTGTATATGGAGAATCAACTAGAGTACAATGAGACATCTTTAGCCTCTACATGTGTCTCATGTAATCAAGGATTGAAGTTCTTCCGGTGTATAAAAAGTTCCCCTAATTTTATTAAATTTTTAAAAATAATTGTGTTCTTATCAATTTCTTTTGCCAATATTATTCCTTCACATAATTCTCTTTTCTTCTTCCGATCAAGAAACGTACTACCAAGTGCTAGAGAAATGTTCAAATTGCTTAATTTATCCCTGGCTTCGAAAAGTTTAATTTTTTCTCTCTATGACACCATTTTTATAATAGGATGTGGAACCTGCTCACCTCTACCTATCCTTCTGCAATCTGAAATATTTACATATGTAATATTCAGTTCAGCCTTATCCAATATATTTAGAACCGTGGCAAACATATTTTCAGGCTGATCATCCTTTGATTCATCACATAAAATTATAAAACACATTGTGTTTTATAATTTCTCTACTTAAGCTATTTATTTCTACTTCTCGCAATAATACTTTTTTTTTTAAGTTCCATGTTTTTCAACATTATATTTAGTATTTCTTCAATTAGTTTATTAAAAGTTTGGTTGATCAAACTTAGATTATTGTTTATTTCTTTTGTCTTCTTGCTGTTTTTTCTGATTTTCTCCATAAATTCATCTAGTGTTGGTGACATACTGTTACTTCACTATCCAGTTATACAAATATTAATTTACTTATTGATATTCCAAATAAATATATATCACTACTAGGTATATATACTATATGTACACATCGGCTATACTTCTGTTCGTTAGTAGAGGCATCACTAAAGGTCTGGAGGATTATTGAAGTAAATACACCAAATCACCTGTTCCACTTGTAGCCACTGATTTACCCCTACTATTCCTTCTAGCAGTTTCTCATAAAACTTTATTGCACAATTTATCAAATTAATTCACATTTTTTTAAAAAACTTTTTATCACCACTTTATTCTGAATCACTATATAAGCAGATACGTCCAACTTTTGAATAAACTAAGCTACTTTATACCGCACAAAACTAAGACTAATACCTGTGTGATATGAACACCTTTGTGGCCAGCTGCCATCTCCATTTTCTTTTGACTGTTACTATTTAAACATATTTTTAACACATCAGCAGGCAAAAACTTTTTTATAACCTATAATATCTTGCATCATATATATATATATATATATATATATATATATATATATATATATATATATATTTAGTATTGGCCATCGGCTTCCCCGGTCTGACCAACACTAATTGGTAAATGAAATAAAAAAAAGGAAATGGAAATGAATGCATGCTAATATATAAAAGAAAAGAATGGTAGTGGACTGTATAAAAAGGATAATAATTAAATTGCTGGAAACATAAAAGTTATATTTGTACAAATTAAAATTATTAAATACAGGTATTAGAAGTCAGTTGAGCGATGATATGGTTGATGTGGATAATTTGAAGTTAAAGTTAAAATAATCTTCTTATTTGTGGTAGTTTTGAGAATACTTGCTAATTTTCGGTAAGAATGGCCATTCTTTATTACCCCTTGCCGCCTGCCCTGCGGCTGCCTGTCTGTTCTACTCTATCATTTTGTAGAGGAAATTAAGTTCACAAAAAACAGAAGTCCTTTTTCAGTCTAAGTGCACTTACTGAACTCTACAGGTACTCTACAGGTCCTAAGCAGGATTTTTGCAAGTGAACTTCTACCTTTAGGGATTTAGTTCCCCAGTTTCTCCATAGATGGCGCTGGGGGCAGCTTGCAAGCTGCCAAATATTCGTTCCGTGAACAAAGCCGCCCACCTAAATTAAGCTTGGCTAATTTACTTGAAAACTCAGACTGATGTCCCTATAGTATAACCAATAAATGATGATATACAAATATGAATACCACAGAGATTCAAAATGCATAACATTATAAATATCATTTATAAATACAAAATAAACAAAAAATATACTACTGGATCACATGAGTGATAGGACATGTGCTTTGTCGCCGAAGGCTCCATTCTCTGCAATGGATCATAAAGGGAAATAACAAAATTGTGAAAGATAAATTAAAGGAGGAAACTGGTTTAAAAAACAAAACCAAAGGTGAAAATAAATATGTGTAATGAATGATAAATGAAATGTAAATGAAAAGGTTACTTCCACATGCAAATTATTATTCTGACGGCTCTGCCTCGTCAGAGGGGAAAAGGCGGACGAGAGAAGAAACCGGCGTCTAGAGGTTTCCTGATTTCCAAAAGCTGGTGCTGGAGCTGTACCACAAGCAGGTGTAGTTCCAGGTACCGATGTGTTTCCAAAAGTATTGGTTGAACTGCTACCAAAGGCTTGAGTACTTTGGTTTTGGGCAGTGAAGGTATTGTGAGTGCCAAAAGATGGGGTGCCTGATGCTTGGCCGAAGGTAGAAGAGCTGCCAAATGATGTTCCCGATTGGCTACCAAAGCTAGGTTGAGCCTGATTTCCAAAGGCTGGAGTTGCTGTAGCATTATTCCCAAATGTTGGAGCAGAGGAAGGGCCAATTGCTGGTACTGAAGAACTACTACCAAAGGCTGGTGCACTTCCAAAGGATGGAACACTGTTAGCTGCACTGAAACCTGGAGCTCTCGGACAAGCTGAGGAGGTACCAAAAGGTGATGGATTGGTATCACTCACAGTAATTCCTTCGGGGTCGCCTTGATTGGCAGAGGTGGGCTCTTCGATTTCCCAAAACTTGTGTAGCTGTGCCTCCACCTCTCCCTGAGATTCTAGGAAGAAGGAACAAGTTGTAGAGGATATTCGAGAACTGAGCTTCCCCGTTACCACTAGCCCGAACATTCTAGGAACTAGATAGAGGTCATGTTTTCCTGAATGATGAGGAGCACCAGTAATGATCTGCGGATAAAGGTCTGCACCAATCAACAGATCAACGGGGCGAGAGACACCAAACTGGCTGTCAGCGATCGGTTGTTGCATCAGGTCATCACTAACACTTGCTGGAATATTGCCGCTAGGCAAGAATGTTGTGATTCGATCGACCACTACTGCGGTGATTGAAAACTCCCGATTCCTCTGCAGAGCGACTATTGAGCACGCCGTGGTACCCTTTATTTGTGTTTTCGGGACTGCTGATTCTCCGAGGCCAAAGATATTACCTTTAAATGGGGTGATGACGGCACCAATCTTCTGGGCGAGCGAGATGGTCGCGAAGGTGTGTTGGCTGCCGGAGTCCAGAATGGCTCTTGCAGAGTGAAGATCTTCACGATGACCCTTGATCAAAACTCTCGCAGTACCGAGAAGTACCTCAGTACTGTATGGAGAGGGTAGAGGAGAGAAACCAAATCCAATAAAGCTGCTTGGCTGCATGGTTTGATTTTCAGAGCTGGTCTTTATATCTCCAGTATCTTCGTGAATAATGGAGTGATGTTTGGCTCTGCAGAATCTACATGCGTAACGGGATCTGCAATCCTTGGTGAGGTGACCTGGCTTTAAATAATTACAGCATATTTTCCAGGATCGCGCAAGAGCCGCTCTTTCTTGTGAGGTTAGAGACAGGAAAGATGAGCAGCCGTATAATTGGTGCGTTGAGTTGCAATGAGGGCACCTCGGAGTTGATGTTGGACGTTTTCCTGGAGCATGGGATTTCGGATTCTGCTTGGCAGCTGAAGAGCGTTCCTTGGGAACATTAGAGGTGTGAAAGGCAACTGAGTTATATTTTCGTGACTCTCTGTCCTCTAGGCGAAGAATGGGTTGCGCTGCTACAGCTTCCCGAGATGCGAGAATCTTGAGCCATCGTTAACGCTGTTTTCCGTTGTCTCACGAAGGTGAATATGTCATTGGGTTTCGGGAGGTCTTTAGTTGACTTGAGGGACAACTCAAATTCCTTCCTGGTTCCAGCATCAAGCGCGCGAAGAGACAAGGTCGCCAAGACGAAGGCACATGGATCTTCTAATCTTAGTGCGTTGAAAGCTTCCACGCTGTCAGCAACACAGCTAAGAAATGCCTCATAACGCTGCTGCTCACCTCTGTACTTATTGCTGTCATATTCCAGTATTTTATTTATAAGAAGACTGGCAAGAATTCTGGGGTTATCATATGTTGCTAGGACCTTGTTCCATGCCTGAGCGTAGGATTGCTCCTCTGCGGGAAAGCCTGCTAGTAAGGATGCAGCTTCACCTTTTAAGGCTGACAACAAGTAATGAAACTTCTCGATACCTGACAGATTGGGCTGACTGTGAACCATGGAGACAAAGGTATCCTTAAAATGAGTGAACTGCAGGATATCTCCGCTAAAGGTGGGTATCTGGATTTTTGGGAGAGAAGGCTTGGATGGGCCGCCCAGGGTAGTGTTGAATGACTGACTAAATGTGTCAGCGTGTTGCGACTCTGATGATCTTTGCAGCTTTAAGAGGATGCTATCTGCTTCGATAAGCTCATCGCGGAGCTGATCCCACAATGCTAGCCATTGATCATTGGGAAACTGATGTTCATCATCTAAGTACAGCTGGATCTCATCCCGTTGCTCCCATACGGACTTAAACTCAGCCCAATACTCTTTGGCAGAATATAATTTTGCCTGAAAGCGATATGAGTCATCGCCTTTTATTTCACGCGTCCTGAACTGGGACACAAATAATACGTCTCACTTGATAGCTACGAGACGGCGCTCGAGGGTCGCTGCCTTGGCGACATAATTGGGCTCCTTAGGAGGCATAATGAATAATTATAGCAATAGATTTTAAAGAGACTCCGCAAGGCGGCGGTAGGTATGGGTAACGACTGGCCAAGGTCGCTAAGGTACAAGAGCAAGAAATAAGATGGGCACAATAGGAATAATGAAAATAAATAACTGAGAACCTGACCGTAAACAAGATTGAGATAGGCATATTATGAAGACTTCGATGTTTAAATTCAATTATGAAATTAAAATGATGAGAGGATGCCGGTAACCTGATAGAGAGAAGAAGAAAAAAAAAATTAAGTGAATTGTGCAGTGATAATTAAAGAGTTATGTAAAGTGGTAATGTCACTGCCTGAGAATCAACTGCCAATTCATCAAACTGAATGCCGGATGTATTACCTCTTTGGTAATGCCTCGCTGGAAGAATCAGGTTACCTAAAGGTCAGGTTGTTATCAGAGTAATGTTTAACCTGTTGAGTTTATTAGAAACTCATGCCAGTGACTGATTGTTTACCTAATTATTGTTAATAGATTAAATAAATTGATTAATGAAGTACTTGTTTTGTAAATAACAATGCCCTGTATAAATTGTATGAATTTATAAGTTAATTATAGATGGTGACTTAATATGGTAATGTGCTTTGGAAACTATCTGTTTTCTATGTACAAAGGTATTTAATGACAAACTGAAAAGATATTGTAAACTTGAAATAGCTCAATTTGCAAGTGAGTGTTGGTGCAATAATTATTGGAGAATGTAGCCTTTACAATGATAAATAATATCAATTGGTATATTACATAAATTATGATAATAACATGACTATAGAAGTTACATTTAAGATTAAATTATTTGAAAGATAAATTGATTAGTGACTAGAACTATAAAGAAGGTCAATTCATATAAAATGAATAAATTGGTTAGCTTTATCAATTACTTAAACTATTAATTAATTAGCTCAGTGAGTTTGTATAATTATTGCTAATGAAAGCGTTTTAGCCTCTCTTCTTAAGATTTAATGAACATATTCAGACGACATTGGACAAGAAAAGATACCTACTAGTAGTAAGCCTGGACATTAAAGGAGCATTTGACAACGCTTGGTGGACAGTAATTTTAAATAATCTGAAACAATACAACTTCCCCAAAAATCTTTATAAATTAGTGCAAAATTATTTCAACAACAGACAACTTAAAATACTAACTAACTCATTCACGATCAGCAGACAATTAAGCAAGGAGACTCCACAAGGTTCTAGTTTATCACCAGTAATATGGAACATTTTAATTAATACCATATTTCAGGTAGAATTATCGGATGATAGTAGAATAATTGCATAGGCAGACGATGTCCTACTACTGGCCAAATGACGGAATATGGAAGAACTAGAACCCTCACAAACCTAGTACTAGCTAGGCTTACCAGATGGGCTAAACAAAATAAACTGACATTTAACCCCCAAAAATCAGAATTTATCATTTTTTCACGGAAACGGACTCTACCAAAATTAAACATAATCCTGAACTCTTTGCAATAAAACAAAATGAAACTTTAAAATACTTAGGAGTACTTTATGACCGAAAAATGAACTGGAAAAGACACATTGACAACATTTACAATCGGGCCTTACTAACCATTAACAGACTGACTGTAGCAGCCAGAGTCTCTTGAGGTCTTAGATCGGAGATTCTTAAGATTATTTATCGCGGAGCTATCTTGCCTAAAGTTTTATATGCAGTTCATGTATGGCACAAAGATATGCTTCGAAAAAGTAATCTTATGAAACTCCGAAGGCTCCAAAGACTTATGGGGATTAAAAACTGTAAATCATTCCACGCCATCTCTCATGAAGCAGCCTGCATTCTGGCAGGAATGATTCCTATAGATTTGATAATCCAAGAAACAGTTCAACTTTATGGTATTAAAAAACGACGGACTAACTACAAAGATTTAGTACAAGACATTGTTGACCTCCCAACTAACTGTAAATATTGGACACACCCCGCGCTTTCGGCACAAGTACTGCCACATGAAAAAATCGATACAGAAACTGGTACAGAAATTTATACAGACGGAAGCAAAGATGGAGAGAACGTAGGATGCGCCTGGTTACTAAAAGGTACCCATGAAATAATGTCCCAAGCTCAGTACAGGCTGGGTAAACATTGTTTGAATAACCAGGCGGAGAAGTTAGCCATACTAAAAGCTTTAGAGTATCTCTCTGAAAATGGGACAGAAACAGAAGACAACATAACCATTTACACAGACAACATGAACATCATACATTCACTGAAAAATTCAAAGATACATGACGAACTTACTGACAAAATCAGAAACCATTTGGCTACACTACACAATCAAAACAAATACATAAACATAGTCTGGGTAAGGGGCCACTCAGGGATAGAGGGCAATGAGAGAGCGGACAGGCTTGCTAAGCTAGCAGTTCACAGCGATCTCCCGCTGACAAACGATAAGGTTCCGATATCCTACTCAAAGCGGACATTCGAAAAGATACAGTAGTTAAGTGGAACCTAGCCTGGACTGCTTCCTCGAAATCACCGAGTCTCCATAGATTTGTTCCCCTCATCATATCCCACAGACAAGTATACTAAGTACTGACTACAAACTGACACAAATTCTTACTGAACACGGACAAACCAGACAGTACTTAACTTCAACACCTAATATTTGACTGCAAAAAACTAGACAACATTCGGGCAAAACTTATACAGAACGTTCTTTTGAAACGAGGGACATAGCCTGAAACAGAACAGAGACTGATGACAAAATTTAAAAAAGACTTCCTGGAATTTATGAGGAAAATAGACTTTGACGGACTGACTGACAAATGTAGGAAGGCGGTTTAAATCATCTGTACTTATTAGCTTTGTAGATTGGAAAAAGCGCTTGTTGCGCTTTTTATTTTAATTTATTTCAGTTTATTTGTTTATTTTATCTTTTATTTTAATTGTAACTTAGTTTTAACATAATAATTGTATATCATAAATCTTAATAATTTAACGTTACTTATATTGCTATATTTGATAAATTTTCTTTTTTATAGTTTCTGTTTATATTGCTACTTAGTTATTAATGTTTATATTGCTACTTTATATTTATTTTGCTACTTACTTTATAATTATATTGTTTTCTAGTTTGTATTTATATTGCTACTTTAGTTTATATTTATATTGCTACTTTTGTCTATGTTTATATTGCTACTTTTGTAACTTTCTTATTTATTTGGTTTTTTTTCGTATATAACATTATTTAGGTTTAAACAATTATAATTTGTTCACTATATAATGTAACATGTAATACATGTAATGTGCCTAATAAAATAGGCATGGAGCATGTAAATATTTCAATAAACTCTCCTTCTTTGGGGTTACCATAGAAGGAAAAATATAAAAAAAAAATGATCAAATGAGACCATTCCCATGTGATGCAGTCAGTAGTTTAAAAGTAATAAATGAATATAAACAAGATATGTATAACATTTTGCAGATGAAACTTTTCTCTTACAGTCATAGGTAAAACTATCATTTCAAAAACTATGCTAAATTAATTTGCACACCTCCCCCCTTTTCAACCACCCTAAAGGGTTGTCCCCCTTCAATTTGAATGACTCTGCAGATCCCAATTCTTACAATAAATAATATACAGTCTATGAAGAGTTTCGCAATTAAAACTTGTTTATTATGCCATTAAATGGTAATCTATTATTAGTATTAGTTCATTCTGAAAGCAGGCTAACTTCAGAAGGTTACACCTTTTCCAAATGCTAAGTTTTGCCAATAAATATGATGCCTTATGACACTGAATGTGGCATTTTTTTTTATATTATTTTTTTTTTTGTATCAACGAGGGTTGACTCCATGAAAATGAATTCATCAGAAACTGATTTTATAAAAAATGGAGATAACCCATTTTCAAAATGACAGATTCAATTTTAGATCATTCTAGGGGATATAACTTACCGAAATACATAGTCTCTATGAAGGAACTTTGGATCTATCTTGAATTCTAAATGATGTGCGCTAAAATGGAAGCCACCAAAACTAAGCACCATGGCTTGCATGACCCCCTCACTTCCCAAAGAAAGTAGTTTATGACATCCCTAAAAAAAAAAAAAAAATATATGTATATATATATATATATATATATATATATATATATATATATATATATCAATCCAATTCTTTTTCTTGACATGATGACAGTTATTATTATTATTCATAATTATAATTATAAATTATTATTATAATTTTTAAATATTTTTTATATGAAGAGAAAAGATTGAACTTCGCCGGGATTTGAACCTGGAATTTCTTATCACTAGTAAGGAGCTCTTATCACTTGAGCAACCGGGTGCATATACGCTCAAGCCAATCCCGTCTCTTTACTGACCTCTTTCCCATTGATCTTTCAATTTTTGCGAATTAAACGGGGGAATGTTCAGTTTGTGCATTATATGAGGTCTCTTGATCATTATCAATTTATTTAAATATTAATCCCGTTTTTTTTTTTTTTTTGTGTGTCATGGTGACACTAAAATTATTTTTATAATTTTAAAATATTTTTTATAGGAAGAGAAAATGTAGGTATATACAAACACACAATTGACATTAATTTTTCAAACAGAAACATAGGTAAGTGGATAAGCAAATTAATATTTTTTATTTTTCTTTTGAATAGTTTGTATATTTGTTTTGTTTTGGGGTAAATCCCAAGGAGACAAAAAAAGGAAAACGCACAAAAAAAAAAAAAAAAAAAAAGAAAAAAAAAAGGAGAATGAAAAGTCACTTTTGTGCTTGGGAAACTGAGGCAAGAGATTGGTTATTGTGTTTTGGTGATAATGTTGCATTCAGTTATTAATTCATCATCAATTTTGACAAAGCCTTTTAGGGTTTCCTCATCAACAGTCGGCGGATATTGTAGAGATGTTACCCAGTGTAAAGAATTTGGTTCTTTTTGTTCACAATTAATTTCCTGAGTATCCAGTCCTGAATGTTTAAAACAGTTCAAAATCGTTAGGGGGGTTACATCATTCCAAGCCTTATCTAACATAATTATAGCATCATTATGACCCTGTTCAATGTTTTGTAAAAACTTTATGATCAGTTGCTTTCGCTAATTGTTTTTCAAATTTTGAATAACTCCATGGTCCATTGGTAGTAATACCGATGTGGTATTTGAAGGTAAAAATGCTATTTTTTTAAATGTCAAGTTTTGTAAGTTGATATGCGCAGAACAGTTATCGATCAATAACAGTATTTTTTTATTTTATTTTTTTTGGAAAGTTCTAGATCCAACCTTACTAAAAACTTATTAAACAGCTCAGTTGTCATCCATGCTTTTGAGTTGTTATGGTATTCAATTGGTAGTTTTTTAACGATTTTGAAGCAGCGAGGATTTGTATTCCTATTACAAAAAGTTTACGTATTTCTGTTCCAGTCTACCTATTCCGGAAGCTGGACGTTATAACCGATCTTTTTGTGCCCTGGGGGACTCAAAATGGGTTGCTAAAGCCGATCAGTCGCATTAGCCGTGGTTGTAATAGGCGGATAAAAATTTATTAAAATATGACCGTAGGGACCTGGGACTTAATATTTCCGTCGCTATAAGCGATACGTCGGTATAACCGATGTCATTATAAACGATATCCACTGTAATTAGGTAGGGGAAAAAAAAAATCAGAAAGTCACATGAATATTATCGTCCAATACAGTAACTACCATTATTTACTTGCTTGTGGATTCATTTTCATGAGTGAGAGAGTTATCTCAGAAATCAAGCATCACAACCTAATAGGTTTCAGAGCAAATTACTGGGTCAGCTCAAGTCCAGAGAAGCATGCTGAGTACTTATAAAGTTAATTACTTCAACATAAAGTCATAGTAAAGTATGTGAAGCATCACTAATGGAGTATTTTCATGGACTTTCTAAATTTTTTATTCAGGGGTTAAGATTAGGTAAAGGGGCCCGGTGTGGCTTTGCGGTAAAGCGCTGTACTCCCATGCCGGAGCTGCGGGTTCGAGTCCCGCCCTGGGTGGTGCTTTTCTTTCGTAAGAGAAGTATCACCCAATGCCATGGGTGTTAGTATGGGCAGTATAGGGCTTCAGTAGAAGCCTTGAAGTCCCCCCCCCCAAAAAAAAAAAAAAAAAAAAAAAAAAGATTAGGTAAATAATAAAGATGCAAAAATCCCCAATTTTGTCCTGCTTGAATATCTTATATATTTTAGCTTGGGGACATGTTTCCAGTTTCATAAATTCCATCTAAGAAATGGTGTTTTGTAGCAAAATTACAAAAACTTTAGTATCCAAAGTTTAAAATGAATATATTTTTTTCCATTTGGCAAAGATATGTTGTTTAACTCATTAAATTAGAGCCATCGTGCAAATTAGATTTGCAACTTATTTTAATTGAAATAAAAATGAGATAACGGGAAAATATAAACAATATTGAAGATACACAAATCTTGTTTACTGTTTAAATATTTTTATGACACTAATTTTATTTATTTAATGAAAAACAATAAAACACTTTTTAATTTTGGTTATAAAAAAAGATGAAAGAAAAAACGGAAAGATATTTTTAAATGGAATTCGGAATGTGAAAATGGAAACACTTTTTAAACTAAAAGTATAAGTTATTCTTTCAAAATACGTCGAAACGTATTTATGATTGTTTCTTTAAAATCAAACAAATGTTAATATATTAATTATATTATATATTAATGTTAGAATATTAATATATTTCACTATATGATTTCCGTTTGATTTCTGAGTATTGTTGCCTATAAAATATATAAATATAAAATCATTTTAAGGAACACAAGGGTCGTCAGTTTGATAATACAGCTACAAACTCCATAACTTCCACTGACTTTTATATCCCACATCATAAATACTATTCATCCTAAATTATCCTCATTACTAAGATTTATTGGGGAACATTGAAGGTAAAGGTTATGACTAAAATTAAAATCTATATCACTTCTGGGAGTGGCCAACTTCGGGAGGTTTTGTTACCGTGATTTCAGGGGACTCTCATCGCATCCTTTTAAGTTAAAAAGGGCCTTGATTAGCTTTATCCCAGCTTTCTACTCCTGCTTGCTCTTCAGAGCACCATGTTTGCTTTTCCCAGAAGTAACATAGGGAAACTAGTACCATATTAAGTTTTTAATAGGTAATTGGAAAAGCATAATGAAGTTTATAAGTAGAACGTATATAAACAACTGTTAAAAACTTTGGGAGATGAATAGAATAAAATTAAATCATGCCATATCATGTAACACTATTGTAGAGTTCATATGGATATACAAACATACCTGTTTTTCTAAAGTTAATAGCCATAATGAAACTGATTCATTAACTTCCTTAAAAGTTTTCAAATTTTTCCATAGACGTAATGCTTGCCTTAAAAAAAAAAAAAAAAACATAAAAAAGTTTCCTGAATACCTTTGAAATAATTTATGCAAGATAAAATAAAAATATTATGCATAAATATGCAGGCTGATACAATATAAAAATATAGTCAGGTATATACATAGGTGAGTCAAATATAAACCAGACTTTCATTTTAAATGCTAAGATATTGAGAGGAGCGGATGGGTAAAAGTGGGGTAGGTGAGTAAGGAGAGGGGTGAGGGGAGGGGGGCCGGTCGCTTCTTCTTGGTTATGTCTGTGCAGCCATGTCGAAGCAAGAGGTCACAACTGCAGTTGCGCAATGCGTCATCATTAAGTTTTTGACTAATGAAGGCGTTAAGCCCAGTAAAGGCTAAGTCTCACTAGACTTAATGCTCAGTTTGGGGATGCAACACTCTCACGCACTCAAGTCTTTGACTGGGTCAAGAAATTTAAAGAAAGGCGAGAAGCCATAGAAAATGAGAGCCAAAATAGGCGTCCATGGACAAGTGTGTGATTCGTGATCTCACTGAAGGTGATCAGGGTCTGACGGCTGCTAGAAAGCGCTAAAGCCTCCTATAGGAACAAAAGACGCAACCAGTCGGTCAGAGATGTCATTTTGTTGCACTACAATGCCAGGGCTCACACTGCCGGACTGACTCGAGAAAAATTGAACCAATTGCACTGGGAAACACTTGAACACCCTCCCTACAGCCCAGACTTGCCCCCCTGTGACTTCCATCTCTTTGGGCCTTAGAAGGAAGCACTTGGCGGACATCATTTTGAAAGCAATGGCAGTGTAGAGGAGTTTGTGCGTAATTGGTTCAAGACACATCCTCAAACTTTTTATCAAAAGGAGATCCAGAAGCTCCCCACCCGATGGGAAAATGTGTAAACTTGGAAGGTGGCTATATAGAAAAACTATAAAATATTTTTGAAATTTAATTTTAAACAAATAAATAATTCTGGAAAAAATCCGGTTTATTTTTGACTCACACCCGTACAACATAAGAAAATTACATGCATGTTGGATGAAAAACAAATGTAAATATGGCTCAAAATGATTCATTTCAGTGGAGTATAGCAGCCAGCCTTGCCTTCCAGTCATCTCCTGCTAGGCTCACTTGAAAAAGCATACTTTTTATCATGAATGTCATCATTATAAAATGCCTAAACCCACAACAAATGTCAATAAGGGAATGAAATGTCTAAATCAGCTTTAGAAAAATACTGCATACTCAATGGGATTTGCCAAAAACTGTCTTGAAGATTATTCTAGGAATTTTTCGTATATTGTAGCAATATATGGAGGATTTAGTCAAACAAAATAAATTCTGTGTATTGCTAAAGAAATAAACAAAGAAGTGTTAAGTATAATATAACATGGGTGGACAGACTTTACTATAGGTACAATTCAGAAAAAATAAAATAATATTATAATAATCAGCAATGATGTTGAATGGTCTAAACAATAATTTATCATTACACCAAAATAATTTTACTTTCTCTAGTAACCATTAAAAATACAACAGCACAACAATGAGGCAACAAAAGAAATACAAAAGAAATTGAACGCACACATTGTTCAATAAATAACACTTTTTTATAGTAGTACTTACAATGTATGGTGATAACCACCATAACAACTTTCTGCAATCGAAATGTAGTCTTTTTTAATACTTTTTTCCATTTCTAAATTAGAAACATTCTTCATCTTTACACTAGAAAGTACATAGTAGAGTGTAGCATTAATTTTATCTCCATTCAGAGCACCAGCTGCTTTGGAATGACTGATTGACAAACCAGTTTTCCATAGTTTATTCCAGGAATCAATATGGTCTTGTTCTAATTGGAGAGAACTACTGGATAATACTCGCTGCATTATCTGAAATTAGGCATAAATTTTAAGGAACAGACAAAAATACTAAGAATCTTTATTTGACAATATTTAAGAATCGTTTTCCAATTCCTGTATAATTAAGAGGATTATAGGATAGCTATAAAAGCCCATAGAAATCAAGAAGTGTTTTTAATGTGTAAACACTTAATGAAGACCGGAATACTTAATGAAGGCATAGTAAAGACCCCTCGATTTTGGGAGGGGTTCCAAATGTTACTTTTTCTGGTTTTGCCTCATAACACAAAAATGGTGCATCGCAGAGCATATGCTATTCTATTCAGAATTAAAGCTTATTAAATTCCCCAGAGAGGACTGAATATGGATAATTTTCCAAAAAAATTATAGAGCTCCATGTTTTTCGTCATACTTGCCCTTCTAACTCCTTTGCCTTCCATATTGTAAGAAACTCATAAAAAAGAGAGTTGTACATCATCAAATGTCCTTCAAGAATACATATACTTTTGCTAATCTATCTTTATGCAGTCAGATGTTAGAGCGTTTTGAAGTTTAAGGAAAAGGAGAAGTTTAGAGTGAGACTTGAGTTGGTTTTTCAGTCATTGCAATTCAGCATTTGGCTTGATTTAGTTATAAATAGTCAGATAATCAGAATATATAAAGAAACATAAAGAACAAATTGGCCTAGACAACAAAAAATATCTTAAAATTAAATGTTACATGAAAGTTAAAGTGATTTTATATCGGCAACTCCATTCATAGAACAGGTTCATTCTTGAATATTAATATTAAAATGGAACGGGACTGTGCCAGGTACCTACAGATGTGCCACCAGTGTCTTTCATGCTGTCTAACTGCTACAAGAGCAAAGTTTGGGGTTTCTGACAAAAATCAAATAGATGGTAGAGAGACATACTGAAGAGAATACTCGATTCAGAAAGAAGGTTATAAGTTAACATCAGTTGTTACTAATAAATATACTAAGATGAAGCAATTTTCACAGTTTTCCAAAAGAAAAAAGTCCATATAACCACACCAATTCGAAGAATCTGGTAGGTTTAAATTTGTGAGGCATAGACGCAGGAATAAAATACACCCAACACTTTTTTCAAACATTGTTTATTTTACACGCAACTATAACATTTGGAACCTTTTGGAGGCAAGAATTGGCCACCTATTTATTGCTAGATAACGTACTTACTTTGCTGTTTCCAGGACAGTAAAACTTCAATGTGTGAGACATTAAAAGAAAAATATAAGAAATGTACACTAACAGAAACAGAACAGAAAAATAACAAAGAATGTACAGTGAATCAAAGAATAATTTATTAATCTGTATCTTATTAGGTTAATGTTTGATGAAAAAGTGAATCATTTTTCTTAACAAAGTTTTTGTTCTAAGGTAAAAAAATAAATAAATAAAAGAAGACTATCTACGCACTTGAATTTATAAAATTCATATGCTCAAAAAAAATAAAGGCTAGAAACAATAATGGGAAGGGGGAGGGGGTTTAAGAAAATTACAAACTGTGATGAGATAATTAAGACTAATATTTAAAAACCAAAAAAATCACTGGTAAACTATTTTTTATGGGTTTTAACAAATGAATATTATATATTGCTAAGATAACTTGCACAACAATATCTCTCTTTGATATTCAGTGTGTTTCAGAGGCAAAATTAGGTGTGATATATTGTAGTACACAACCCTGATGAAAAAACATGCCACTGAAAAAAAATTCTCCCTCTATTCCCATGGGACATATTACGTTCCCTAGGATAAGAATTTAAAGTTGAGACATTTGGTAAGTTGAGTAGATATGCTCGAAGCTCAAGGTGATTATTGGCAGGAGCTATTAATCAAAACCTTCAAAAAGTGGCACATTGTTGTACCATTTCACAATAAAGAAAAACTACAGTACATAGACCTTTACATTTACATAAAAACAGAAGAGAGAAACCACATATATCAAGAAAATGAAGATAAACTGAAGTAAACATACAAGAATCTTCATGCAATTTTAACTCATGACATGAAATAGAAAATACCTCAAATCTCACATGATATAATAGAAGTGTGCTCCTACCACAAACTCTGAACAAACTGAAGAAAGTATACCAGAAAGATATATATCACATCACAAAGACAGTTGTCATTTTTTATGTAACATTAACCAGAGAAAACTGCTCCAATCCTAACTATTATGCTTATATTATATAGGCTTTTATTACGCTTTATTTTAGGAACCCAGTACGAATATATTGAAATATTATGACATGCAAAATATTTTAGAAGAACACTCCGGGAAGAATAAACAACTCAAAATGTATAAGTAAAGAACTGATTATATTGGATAACTTTGTTACACAACTCACAACGGTCATTGTCATCTGGCCATACCCAACTGCCACCATAATTAATACAGGCATGACTTACTTGATATATATAATTCAATAAATACAATAATTAATTAATGCATAATTACATCAATACTCCCTCTTAATTGTGCATTAGGTACAGACAAGATTTAATCTTTTACAAAAGTCATTAAACTTAGTTGCGGTTAAGGACTTAGTCATAATGTCCCCTAGTTGTTCAGAAGATTCAATATAATTTATTTTAATTGTACCATTAGCTACCAAATCTTTTACAAAATAGTATTTTATATCAAAATGTTTTGACCTTTTGGTTTCCATTGTCCCTGAAATTTTAATTGCACCTTGATTATCCTCATAAATTTGTATTACATCATCAAAATTAAAATTTTCACATAATATTTTCTTTAAAAATAGTGTTTCTTTGATACACTCAGCTAAAGCATAATATTCTGCCTCGCAAGTACTAACAGCTACAATTTATTGCTTTTTCGATCCCCACGAGACAACATTATTATTTAATTTAATGACAAATCCTGATATACTTTTTCGGTCATTAATGTCGAATGCATAATCAGCATCGACAAATGCATGTATATTAATTGAGTTACAACCTGAATTTTTAAAACTTAAGCTAAAATTTGCGGTACATATTAGATACTTAATGACATTTTTGAGATGTTTCCAATGGGTATTTGTGTAACAATTTTGAAAGCGTCCAAAATATGAAATTGAATAACACAAATCAGGGCGAGATCCTATCATAAGGTACATTAAACTACCCAATAATTCCTTGTATGGAACATTAGGACAGTCATTAACCGGTCCTTTTTCAAGATTCAATTTAGGTTCAATAGGTACCTTTCTACCCTTAGCATTTGTCATGTTAAATTTATTAATGATTCTTTTAATTAAACCTTCTTGATTAATATTAATATTACCTTGATCATTTTTTAAAATTTGTAAACCCAGAAATTGAAATGAATTATTATTATTACCTACATCCTTACAATCTATATCAGACATAAACAAATTCTTTACAAAATCCAAATCAGATTTGGAACTGGCCACAATAAGGAAATCATCTACCCAGATAAGTACATAAACATTATTATCATTAAAATAAAGACATGGATCTACTTTAGATCTATTAAAACCAAATTTTATAAAAATTTCATTTAAGTGGTCGTTCCAAGCCTTAGGGCTTTGTTTCAAACCATACAATGCTTTCCTTAATCTAAGCACCTTTCCACTGACACTTTTATAGCCTTCCGGTGGCTTAATAAAAACAGGTACTTTAAGATAGCACTTAAGAAACGCACTTCTCACATCGAGTTGGTCGATAATCATATTTTTCTCTGCTACAGCAGCTAGGAGCACCCGAAGGGTTGTGAAGCGGGCAACTGGAGCATAGAGGTCATCGGGCTGATTGTCGGTTTGTTGATACCCTCGCGCCACAAGCCTGGCCTTCTTCTTCATATCGTCTTCTGAAGACTTCACAGTGAAGATCCATTTGCAGTCAATTATCGTCTTGTCAGGTGGTGTGTCGACTTCTTCCCATGTTTCATTAGCTTCAAGTGAATTTAATTCATCGTTGATAGCTTCATGCCAACCAGGATCACTAATTGCTTCAGAATAAGTTCTAGGGACATCACAATCATAATTAGCAGACAAGGCTAGCTCATCAAAGGCAAATGTTACAAAATCATCGAGATATTTGGGTTTAACTCTAGTTCTTGTAGGCTTTGATTTTTCTTCTTCAACATCAGGGAAACCGTGAAAGTCACTTTCTTGATCAGAATTATCCAGGGTTTCAATATTTTCTCCAACGTCATTGACCGGGAAATGTCTCTGTTCAGGAGATATTATTGTATGTCGTAGTTCTTCATGATTGGAGGTTTCAATTTTCTCGTCAAATACAACATTTCTCCCAAATTCGATCTTCCTAGTATTGGGGTTCCAAAGGCGATACCCATTATCACAATATCCCACCATATATAACCTTTTAGACTGATCACTTAATTTCCCATGTCTATCTTCTTTATGAATCAACGAATAGGCAGGGCAACCAAAAACTTTAATTTTATTCAAATTGGGCTTGTAACCATACCATCTTTCAGCAGGAGTGACACCTTTAGACAAAACGGAAGACTCTAGTCTATTTGTGATATAAGTCGCAGTTGCTAAAGCTTCGCCCCACATATCCTTATCTAATGTGCTGTCCAATAGCAAGCACCTAGCCTTCTCCAGTAGGGTTCGGTTCATTCGTTCTGCTTTACCGTTTTGAGACGGATTCCTGGGCATCAAGTAACTAATAGTAATTCCTTTAGACTGGCAGAACTCAATAAATTTACCAGAAACATATTCTCCACCTCTGTCACATCTTAAATTTTCTATTTTGGTACCAAACTTTGCCTCAACCATCGCAACGTAAATTTTGAATTTGTCAAAAACTTCAGATTTTGAATGTAATAAATACATAACACAAAAATTTGAAAAATGGTCAATAAAAGTAACGAAATAATTATAGTTATCATAAGTGGGAGGTGATATTTTTCCGCAAACATCTGTAGAAATACGTTGGAGCACTCTACTTGCCTTCCAGTCATCAGGGATGGATTTCATGTATGGTAATTTGGTTTGTTTACCTTTCAAACAAATGTCGCAAAGTCCGACCGGGTAGAGCGAGCTGTGTGCCATCTTCTGATGCATCAATTTATTACTTGCTGAAACCAAATTAGCATGCTCTTGAATCAGATGTAGTTTCACAATATAAAGTTTTCCAAAAAGTTCTCCCCTTAACACTTTATTCCCAGAGATAATTTTAACACTTGAATTTTCAAATAACACCTTACATCATTTTTCTTCTAATTTCATCACAGATAGGAGATTCATTGATAAATTGTCACAAACCAAAACATCATAAATATTTACCTTGTCACCACTCTCAGACAAGCAAACCAGGTTACCCTTATTCTCAGCACTGACACTCTCTCCCTTTTTGGCAACACTAATATTCAAATTAACTTTAGTGGAATCTCTTAAATAATCGATATAATCAACTTTCAAAAGATGACTTGTAGCCCCTGAATCCACCACAAAGTACGTCAAATCCGAGGAATGTTTACAAACATGAGAGGTTTCATCACTGTTAACTATGAAGGTAAATTCGTTATCAGTCTTATCACCAGATGTAGCGCCAAAAGTTTTATTTTTCAACTTAGGACAAAAATTCTTCATGTGCCCCCGTTCTCTACAATAATAACAAATAACACTGGACTTGTTATTGGATGGTTCACTACTGTTTGGCTTGTAATTTCTAAAAGTGTTGGACCACTTACCTCTATTTTTGTAGGCAGCAAATACATTTTGGGACTGGTCCTCTTTCTTCTTGGATCTCTCGTACTCAGCCAAAAGGGTATTCTTTACATACTCCAAACTGATGGAAGATTCATTTTGGTTGAAAAGAATATCCATTGCTGACACCACTGCATCAAAGTCAGATGGCATTGCGACCAACAACTGACTGACGACTTCGTCTTCTTCTAATTTCCCTCCAGCAATTTTTACTTCTGATGACAATGTCTCGAACTCCTGGAAAAATTCTTGAAGCGGTCGCTCGTTTCTGTATTCCAGCTTCCTCCACACCTTTTGTGCATTTACAAGCGATTTCATGCCGCGCTTCTCGTACGTTTTCTCGAGAGCTTCCATAATCAGTTTAGCTGTTTTCTTGTCCTTTATCGTAGGCAGAATGTTATCGGCAAGTCCTTGAACTATGATATTTCGAGCCTTAACATCGTCTACGATGAAAGCCTTGAGCTCGGCTTCAGTTGTTGGAGGTTCCTGTGATAGTACACCAAGTACTCCATTCTGCTCCAAAAGTAACTTCATTCGAAAATTCCAATTGGTGAAATTTATTCCATCGAACGGTTTAATACCGTAGACAACGTTTCCAAAACTTGTAGTTGCCATAATTAACAAAAAAATAAAATTTCGCTCAATGACAAACACGTGACTCAATGACAAACACGTGGCCTCACTTCAAAATACCGAAATCCGACTTTACTAACAAAATCCCAAGTACATAACTCAAAATGGGTACACTGGGCCCATAACCTTTTAGAAGAACACTCCGGGAAGAATAAACAACTCAAAATGTATAAGTAAAGAACGGATTATATTGGATAACTTTGTTACACAACTCACAACGGTCATTGTCATCTGGCCATAACCAACTGCCACCATAATTAATACAGGCATGACTTACTTGATATATATAATTCAATAAATACAATAATTAATTAATGCATAATTACATCAATAAAATATACATCTAAAAAATAACTAAAATACCTCTTTGCTTTTATTTTCCATCAAAGCTTTCTTCTTGCCAAAATCTTTTATATTCATGTCTTCCTGATAGATAATACATGGTATATTGAGAGAAGCACTTCGGTGAGGTTTTACCTACCATTGAAACAATAAAATATGGATTAAGAATATTTTATTCCTTAAAGAAAATAGATCTCATGTTAGAGAGAAAACAAGTATCAGAGATATATAGGTATTAAATTATATTTTATAAAATACATATTAAACACCCAGCTAACAATTATAAACATATCAATAATACAAACTAATTTTAACTCAAACTAGCATATGTAACTGATTCAGAAATTGCATTTAATTTCAATAAAAAGTTTGAAGTTTTGGTCAATGGATGGTCTGGTTCAAGAAAAGAAATATAGGTCCTCCTGGAGCACCTGCAAACCCCAAAAAGCCATAATATATACATCTACAAGGTCCAATATTGTCCTTTAAGCTACTGAGATAGAGGGATAGTTACTATCACATTGACCCAAAAAGGGACTTCTTACGGAAAATTTTTCTTTGTCAGTAGGGCCAACCAAAAAAAACTTGAGTATAAAAATTATAATAAGAGATAAAAAAAAAGAAAGTAAAAGATAAAATAATTTTTAAACAATTTCATTAGAAGAAAAAAGATTCGGCCAGGGCTGGGATATATATATATACAGTGAAACCTCTAAATAGGGGACAGCCATGGTGACTCAATTATTGTCCGTTAATGAGAGGTGTCCTTAAAGTAGAGGTTTATTAAATTTTGTTAAACGTATACATAAAACAGTAAGCACCAACATATTCGTGTATATAGATGTAATAATGGTACATTGGTTCAAATTAAAATACATACAATGCTTTTATTGCAAACAACTGAATTTACATACTGCAAAAAATTACAAAAGAAATTTCTCTCACAAAAGTTAATAGATTTGATTTGAAGATTATTACAATGTAGTTTTACCATGACAAAATTGGATCTCAATAAAACAATTACTTAATAAGAGAGCAAACTGAAGAAATGTCTAAGTACCAATGGGTTTAAAAAAACTTTCCAAAGTTAATTGCCTTACATTTTTTTGATAATTAGACTCTAAAAAGATCTGTGCACTTGGCCGGCCACTTTTTTCGTACTCATCAATGATTTCCTGTTTTCTTTTAATGAAAACCTTTTACGTGTTGTAGACATGTTGTTAGTTTTTTTTCAATATTTTCAATAAACTGGTTCAAAATGAAAATAAATATTCACCCTAAGCAATGTTCTGTAGAAAAGGTGAGAAAAGGGGGAAGGACAGGAAGTGACTCTGTTTAGTGAGTATTAGATGAATTGGACAAAAGACTTTCTCGGAAAATGTTTAAAACAAATTTTGCACTGTCCTTTAACTAGAGGTCTTAAAACCCATTTTCAGGCAATTTTCTCTGTCCATGTCCTCTATCTAGAGTGTCCCTTAAAAAGAGGTTTCAAAAGCATTGTTTCTGTATATCCAGCGCCAGTGCAATTGAAAGTTGTCCCATAAACAGAGGTGTCCTTTAAAGGGAGTGGTCCTTAACGAGAGGTCTCACTGTATATATATACACATATATATGTATACAACATAAGGTATTAGGCAGTTATTAAACTTCGTTAATGAAGCACAATAAACCATATTATAATGAATAACAATATGAAAACTCATCAACTTTAACCTTTAAGCCATTAATGAAAAAATACGAAATGTAAACAAAAGAAACAGAGGAAGGTTATATTACCCACAGTGCACTGTTCATGGATTATCTCACTCTCTAGATCGTTGCCAAGGAAACTGACAATGGATGACTCAACACTTCCAGAAACTATATACACAACTTGTTGAAACCAACCATCCAATACAAAAGTCATAACAGGATTATAAGCATAAAATTATCACAAGAATACATAAGAAAATTACATATTCATACAATATTACATGTACAAACGAATAACTGTGCATAGAATGTTTAAAAAAATCTTAACGGTAGGAAAAACAATGAAATTCTAATACCCTCTGGTAGGAATGTGAAGTAGTAATTTACTCTTCACGGCAATTGTATAAATATATATATATTTATATATATATATATATCGTGCGGTAAATATAACCGATTTAAGAGGCTGTGTGATTGAGTCGGCTTTGGAGCCTAGGGTGGGGGGAACGTGGCCTCCTAAGTTCCTCTTCTGCTTCAGCCGCCGTGGAGTTTGGACGTTCTTGTTATGACTGAGGTGTTTTTCAACACAGGTATTGGTCTATCTCAATCCTATTATTCTCCTTCCCTAATTTTCCTTTCAGACCAGTATCTGGTACAGGATGCAGTGAAGAGTGAAGATAAATTCTGTAAGTTTTCCATACCTTTATTGGTAATTGCATTTTTATTTATATTGTTTGTAATGCCACATTTTCATGTATTTTTGTACCTTTCAATTACAGTCCACATTTGTTCTCTCATATCTGGGAGCTACCGGATTTATTCGTATATGCCTTGATAATTTTCTTATTATAAATTTTATTTTTATTCAATGTAAAATGTCTAATTTATTTTTATACAATTGCCGTGAAGAGTAAATTACTACTTCACACACACACACACGTACACGGCCCAAAGATAAAAGATTCCCGGCCGTGGTCGAATCTTCTATCTTCTAAACAAGTAGTTAGAAATAAATGAAGAAAAAATAAACCAAAAAGATATTACTTCTTAAAATTACTTTTTGGGGACAAAAAAAAAAAAAAAAAAATGATTGAAACAAAACTGATTTACACAAAATTCATTTATTCAAGGATATGATGTGTAGGTGAAATAAAACAATATTTCTTTTTTAGTTTTATGTGGTCCAGCATGCTGGCCTACATTGTACAAGTGTTTAGGGTTATAAAACAAGTGCATTAAAAATTAAGTAAATAATAAACAAATAGAATATGTAAAATAAATTACATACCTGAGAAATTATGCAAAACGAAATTAAGTAGAAATCATAATAAGTAATATTGTATGTATATATAACCTATACCACTACAACCCATGAAGGGTCTTGGGTTCAGTACTATGTAAGGAAGCACTGTTTCTTGGTCAGCAGTTGTGCGAGGTAATTTGACCGTGATCGCACTCAACCGCCAGGTTTTCCCCCTTAATTTTTCAATTTTATAGTGGGTTTGCCCCAGGAGGGTCTCTCAGCCCACGAGATGAACTCAGGCAGAATAATAAAGAGACCAAGCCAGATTCGAACTCGGGACCTTGAGCAAATCAATTCACTGCCTTACTAATGAGCTACCCCTCTCCCATACATACATACATATATATATATATATATATATATATATATATATATATATATATATATAGAGAGAGAGAGAGAGAGAGAGAGATAGAAAAAGAAGTAGAAATAGTGTACAAAAAGAAGGTAAATTCTTCGAATAAAGTTTATTGTTTTCATATTGTATTTTTACTAAAATCCCTTTACCTTGAAAACGGACATTTCATGTGCAACAACTTTTATATATATATATATATATATATATATATATATATATATATATATATATATATACATATATATACATATATAATTAATAAGAGTAAGATAGAAATAGAGGTCAAAGTGTAAATTAGAACAAAACAATAGTTTAGCATTGGGTAAATCAAAATAAAAATGGCTATATTAAAAGATATAAACAGAAATCCTAAATAGAGAGAAGTACAAAATGTAAAGTAACTGTTAGGAAAGTAGAGAAAAGTACTAAGTTATAAGTTCAGAAATTGCTACCTAGCAGCAGTTCCTACTCCCCTCATTCTGTTTTATTCAAAGACAACTTTTTGTTTGGTTGCAATTTATATCTTTAGCCCCCTTACCTCTAAGCATTATTGGGCAGTTCATAAAAGCATGCTACATTCAATGGCTTCGTCATGTAATTCTCATGGGTAAATGAGGAAAAAGTGCCTAAGAGAATACTAAACATGTCAGTCTATGGAACCAAAGGAAAGGGAGACCATGAAAGAGATGGCTTCAGGATGTGGAAGAGGATTTGGAAAAGCTTCCAGTTCAGAGATGGAGAGAGAAGGCATTGGGCAGGGACACGTGGAGTGATATTAAGGCCCATCACAGGCTGTAGAGCTCAAGAAAATAAGTAATTAAGTTAAGCGTCTTCTATTCTGAAGGAGTTGGCTAAGAAAGAACCTTAGGAGAGCAGCAGGAATTCGCCAAATCGCAGCTCTTTTTGGATGTTTCATAAAAACAACAACCCTGGAGATGACCACAAATGGGTTAAGAATGACAGGTATTTTTCCATGTAATTAGAGGATTTTGTTGAATGGATGTTAGCCCCATCCTTAATTACAGACGAGTCAGTGCAAATCAATAGAAAGCCAAGAACAGTGCAAATCAATAGAAACCTTATCGACAACAACCGTCTTGAAGGACTTTGATAAGCCACTTTACCAAGTGCTGTGTTTTGAAATAAATCATAATATTAAAAAGTAATTATAAAAAAGGCTTGAGGAACCGTAATTGTAATGAATGACAAGGCCCTAACAATGAAATTAGGGCATATTAACCCATTAGTGCCCACACGCAACTTTAGTTGCATCCAACTTTTAAAAAATCTCCCTCCTAAGGAAGTTATAATTTGATGGTGTTTTTGTTATAGATTCTTACTGTAAGCTTATAAGAATGTACTGTAGGATTTGCAATGGTCAACCCTCTCAGGTAAAAGAAAGGTCAGGTCAGGTATGAGCATGTCCCTAATCCAGTTCAGTTTGCCCTTGCAATTGTTAGTGTACTGTGTCTATTTGAGCGCTATAATACTTATTTTTGTATTCTTACTGTCAAGAGGACTTTGTCTGATCACGTGAGTACAGTTTGTTATGGAAAATATTATTTATTAGGAAGTTATGAGATCCTAAAGTTAGCACGCAACTAAAGTTGCGTGTGGGCACATAGAGTACTAATTTTGGCTTTCTCGTCTACTTTGATCTGGTGCACTTAAAAGTTATTTTAAATAGTAAAGTGGTTTTTTTCTAGTATGTGGGAATTTGTTTATTAGTTAAATAAATATTTTTTTAAATAAAGAAAATATATTAGAATGTCGAAAAAGCCTACGGTGAACGATCTTCTTTCTTTGATTGAAGAAAGTGATAAATTCTATGGAACAGAAACTATAATTATTGGACCTCCTGAAGAAGATAAAGACGTTGCAACTGATGAAGATTCCGATGCATCGGATGGAGAAGCTACTGGAGAGGCTCTTCATCTGCCAGCAGTATTGTTACGTTCTGAGGTAGTTCCATCTGTTTCATCACCCCAACATAAAGAAGAAAACGAAGAAATAGCAGAGCTACCTTTATTTTCAGACCAGCCGAGTAGTTAGTATCAAACAAGAAAAAAGCGGGCCAAGAAATCTATTGATAAAAATCAGCAGCCGTGGAATGTAGATGCTAAAAAGGTAAAATTTTCATTACCTATATTTGTACCACCTACCATTTCTTCTGAAATTACTAATTTAAAAACACCTTTTGAAGCATTTTCATACCTTTTCTCTGAAGAATTAGTGAATATAATTGTCGCAAATACGAATACTTATGCTCATGCTAAAGGATTTCATGAATTTTCTTTGACAGCAAATGATTTATATTGTGCACTGGGTATACTTCTTTTTTCGGGATACCACATTTTACTTAGGAGAAGGATGTACTGGAGTACTGATGAAGATTTTAATTTGCCTTTTATTAGAAATTCCATGAGAAGAAATCACTTTGATGATATCCTTAGATTTCTTCATATAGTAGATAATAGTAAGCAAACAAAAGATACTTTATTCAAAGTACGACCACTTTTTGAAAATTTAAATAAAAAATTTAAATCTTTATCGACACTACAAAACTACAGTGTGGACGAGTCTATAATACCATATTTTGGTAGACACGGCTGCAAACAATTTATTAGGGGAAAACCTATTAGATTTGATTTTAAATTATGGTGTCTGGTAGATTCCAGTGGCCTATTAGTGCACGCAGAACCATATGCCGGCATACATACAGATTTAAAAAAAACAAATTTAGGGCAAGGTAGAGATGTTGTAGTAGGTCTAATAGAAAAATGTAATATACAACCTGGGTCGAGGATATTTCTTGACAATTTTTTTACCTCTGAGAAACTCGTAAGAGAATTACGAGAAAAGGGAATAGGCTGCACAGGGACAGTTAGGGAAAATAGAATTAACTATGAAAAATACAAATTGACAGACCGAAAATATTATAAAAAACTAAAAAGAGGTTCAATACAAATGAAGTCTGATGGAACATTGATCATTATCAGATGGAATGACAACGCTGTAGTCACAGTTATGACTAGCTGTATTGAAGCAGAGGAGAAACAAATAAAGAGATATTCACATGAAGAAAAGAAAAAAATTTCAATACCTATACCTGCAGCAATAGCTGCTTACAATCAATACATGGGAGGAGTTGATTTGTCAGATCAATTTATTAGTACATATCGCTGTAGTATCAGAACAAAGAAATGGTGGTGGCCATATTTTGCTTGGGCAGTTGACATTTCTGTTGTTCAAGGTTGGATTTTACTTAGAAGGAATGGGATAAATATGGATTTGCTGGAGTTCAGAAGAACTTGAGTATTGTACATGATAAGGCTATCATCAAGTAGAACTCAAAGCAGCCCTCAGAGTTCCAGAGGAGAAGATGAACTAAGAATAGACAGACTTGACCACATAATAGTGAAGGGTTCTTCAAAATATAAAGTTTGTGTAGTGTGCAAAGCAAGAACGGTTTAGCTATGTAAAAAGTGTCAAAAATCACTACATCTTGATTCATGTTTCGAAAAATTTCATTCAAATATTAGCAAATAAAATATTTGGTAAATAAATTTATGGATATGATAAATAAATGAATGGATGTTAGCCCCATCCTTAATTACAGACGAGTCAGTGCAAATCAATAGAAAGCCAAGAACAGTGCAAATCAATAGAAACCTTATCGACAACAACCGTCTTGAAGGACTTTGATAAGCCACTTTACCAAGTGCTGTGTTTTGAAATAAATCATAATATTAAAAAGTAATTATAAAAAAGGCTTGAGGAACCGTAATTGTAATGAATGACAAGGCCCTAACAATGAAATTAGGGCATATTAACCTATTAGTGCCCACACGCAACTTTAGTTGCATCCAACTTTTAAAAAATCCCCCTCCTAAGGAAGTTATAATTTGAATAGACAGACTTGACCACATAATAGTGAAGGGTTCTTCAAAATATAAAGTTTGTGTAGTGTGCAAAGCAAGAACGGTTTAGCTATGTAAAAAGTGTCAAAAATCACTACATCTTGATTCATGTTTCGAAAAATTTCATTCAAATATTAGCAAATAAAATATTTGGTAAATAAATTATAATTTTGTAAATGTATATGTCAAGAAAAAATAAAAATAAAAAGAATTAAGTTCAATACAAAAATTGTTTTCCTTATTGGAAGTGGAACTAACATTCCTCTGCATGTAGCCACATCTGACCCCTTATGTGCCCACACGCAACTAAAGTTGCGTGGTCATTTCTCCTAACCTACCTTAAATTAATTTTTAAAAATATTTTTTACAATATATTAGAATCCCAATAATCAATATTTTATAATAAAATACAAAAAAAAACTTCCTGGGCACTAATGGGTTAATAATGAAAATAAGCTCTAATAGAATCAATAATGTTTTACAAGAGTAAAAAGTACTCAGGGAGTACAGTAGAGTCTCGGTAATCCGAACTAATGATTGCACACGCTGATACGGATTAGCGAAAATTCGGATTAGTGGAACATGGAAAAAAAAAGTACATATAAAGATTATACATATGCATTTGCATGTATGTATATAAAAACTGAACAACAATGCTGAACAATGAACGATGAACAATGAAAGAAAACAGAAACTAAATGTATATTAACTTTTCTATTAATCAAATATGTTTAATAATGCTATTATGAATTTTATAATGCTAGAAATTACACTTAATGATACAGGACTACATCATAATGATAAACTAATGGTTTATTTTTTAAAATAGTAGTCCATTATCGTTTTCTGTTTTGATTGCGCAATTTTGAGACTCATTGCATGCGATCGAAGTTGACGAAATTGCATTACCTGATGTAATGGTATATTGTTTTCTGACGCCCAATCCAGACATTTATTAAGACTTTGAACAGCATCAGAATGTGTCACAACAGTTTGCCATTCACATTGCTCCTCTTGGTCCTCATCGTTTCTCCCATCTTCCACAATTTGCTAGACAATCTCGTCATCAGTTAAAAACTCATCCACGTCATTTTCATTTTTACCGACTGCCCACTCTCTGGTTTCGTCTTCTGTAACCTCTCCTCCTTGCGATATTTTACACAACAGATTAGTAATAGATTTAATATTATCCCCGGTTTCTTCACTGTCGACTTCTTCCAAAGCATTATTACCAATATGGCCTTCAGGGACCAATAAATGTGATAGCTCTGGCCATAATTTCTTCCATGAGGCTTCTATTAGTTTTGTGGATACTGAATTCCACGCTTCAGCAAGGTTAAAAACCACATCTTTCAAATTAACTGATTTTAGAAATGTTAATACGTCCTTATCCTCGGATAAAATTTGCATCAATAGTTTTTTCTATAATGAATTTTGATACATTGTAGGACATGTTGGTCCATCGGTTGAATAAGAGGAGTGCAGTTCGGAGGTAAAAACAATGTCATGATGTTCCCGTGGTCAGTTTTCAGGATATCCTCGTCTGGGTGACCTGGGGCATTGTCAAGGATTAATAATGCTTTTGGCGTAATATTAAGTTCTAAACTTTTTTTTTTCACTGAGGGGACAAAATCTGTGAAAAACCACTCTGTGAACAAAGCCCCATCAACCCAAGCTCTTTTTTGTGCTTTGTAGATTACAGGTAATGGACTAGATTTAAAGGCTCTTGGTTTTTTTGATTTACCAATAACCAATAAATTTAACTTGTGACTGCCACTTGTATTAGCACATGGCATAAAGGTTACCCTCTCCTTACTTATTTTATGCCCTGGGGCTGACTCCTCATTGTTGCGAGCTAACGTTTTCTTTGGCAAGACTCTCCAAAATAAACCGCTCTCATCAGCGTTATAAACTTGATGAGGACTCAAATTCAACTTTTCTATAGTTTCCCTCAGCTTCTTTTTAAATGGCTCAACAGCTGTTTTGAGGAGCTGAGAAGGAAAGGTCTACAGATCAACCCAGCCAAGAGCAAGGTAATGCACATTGGAAGAGATGTACAAGAACTAAATATATTATGCTGTGGTGAGAAGCTGGAGACGGTAGAATGCTACGAATACCTAGGGACTGTCATTAGCAATAATGGGAGAATCGACCAGGAGGTGCTGAACAGGATAAGGAAAGCCAATGGTGTATTCTACCAGATATCCAACACTCTAATAGGGAAGCAAGAGTTGAGCCGAAAAGCCAAAATGAGACTCTCTAAGACAGTGTTCCTTCCAGTTTTACTTTACGGGTCAGATAGTTGGACAGCTCTTGAAAGGCATGTTGGTAAGATCACGGGGGCAGAAATGAGGTTCCTGAGAAGACCTGCTGGTAAAACCAAACGAGACCGAGTGAGAAACGAAACTATCCGGGAAAATTTGGGAGTGAGGCCCCAAAGAGATGTCCTCATTGAACGCCAACTCAAGTGGTTCGGCCATGTGTGCAGAATGGGTGATGACCGGAGAGCGAGGTGGCTATTGGAAGCAAGACCACGAGGGCAGCGACCAGTTGGCAGACCGAGGCTTACATATAATGGATATGTAGAGAGACTTGGGAGTGAGAGGGGCTGCTCTATGAGGAAAATGGGGAAATGAGGAGAATGGCTCAGGACAGGGGAAGATTTAAGAAGTGGTGTGAGGAGGCTACTCCACGCCTTAGGGCACAAAGGAGATAGATAAAGAAATAAAAAAAACAGCTGTAAAGTCACTGGATATTTGTTCCCCAGTAAGTGCTAATTGTCAAATACCATGCCGCTTTTTGAATTTATCAAGCCAACCAATGCTGGCTTTAAAGTCGTTATTTTTATTTATTTTTTGATAAAACATAATTGCTTTCTCGCGTAAAATTTTCCCAGAAATTGGGGTTCCTTTTGCTCTCTCTTGAAGGAACCATGTAAAAAGAGCTGTTTCCATAACAGGATAATCACTTGATTTTAATGTCTTTCTCTTACCTGGGCCTTGATCTGTTGAAGATACAAACTTTAGAATTTCTTCCCTTTTTTTTTTAATGTCCGTTACAGTGGATTTTCCGATTCCGAAATTACTGGCAATGGTTATGGCGGCTACTCCGGAATCTAATTGATCTATAATTTTTGACTTATCGGCAAGCGGCAGGGTTGTGTGCTTTCGCTTAGACATGCTGGTAACGTTAGTTTAACACAATGACAATAATAGGGGTGTTCCGAACAGACTGAAATCCCGAACTGAACTGAGCGATACTACCCTATACTAGACCGACTTCTGCCGGCACTTCCGAGAAAATTAAATAGCAATGGATAAAGTTCAGTTCTGAGAAGTGGCGAGTCTACATTTCCCTCCTGTGTTTTGGATTCTAAGGAAAACCCGACAAAAGATCTATGTCATGAATATTTTTTTTTTTTTTTACAATTAAAAAAATAAACCTGATGCCGGTTCAAATTACTGGGAATTCGGATTAGAGTGGGTTCGGATTACAGACACTCTACTGTATAGTATAGATCAATGATTCATCAATGGTGGAACTACATGCAAATAAATATCATTACAAACATCTTCAATAACCATATTATAACCAATTATTGAAACTTACCTCAACTGTAGATGGCCAAACCTTCATAGTAACAAAAAAAGCTAGAATTTCTTCATTATTTTGTAAGTGTTTAATCTGGCCATGAAAAGTATGTAATGGAAAATGTCCTGACTCTCTTTTTGACAAAATTCTAAATTAGTAAAATATGTGTGAATTAAAAAGTAAAATGAAGTGAAGTAATCTATTTCAATAATTGAGGTAATACCATTCAATAAAATTAAATAAAGCTATCATTACCCTGAATTTTGTCACTTAAATTAAACACTTCTATTAATAAAAAAAAAAAAAAAAAAAAAAAAAAAAAAAAAAAAAAAAAAAAAAAAAAAAAAAAAAGGCAAAGAAATAAAAGGTCTATTATATTTAATATCAGTAACAAAATTCAGGGCAATCTGTAAGTTTTACTTTATTTAGTTTTAGAAAAGCTTTCACTTTTTATAAAGTAGATAAATTTTGGTTTTGCTTGAACAATAGGCATTATAAAAGGATAATAGCTAATAGAAAAGCAAAGAAGTTGATATTGACATAGTATCGAAAACAAATAAGCTAGAAAATTACTATTAAAATAAAGGTAAATTTTGAATACAATATGATTTTAAAGTTAGATTAATTAAAAAGCAGAGTAATTTAAATGAATGAATCATGAGATATTTAACATTTGTAAGATAGTATAGGCTAAAAAATAGAATAATAATTATTACATGACAACAAACATTTAGACATTCGATATTTTGATTTGTACCTACCATGAATCATACTTGATCACTTTATATAACTGGTGGTTATAAACATAATGTATATAGTATCGATAGTGGAATTATTCAATCTTTATTGGGCAGAGTGGGGTGAAGAATATGGTGACGTCACCGTGAAATACTACCATTAAAAGACGGGTGATATAATTCAAACCTAAGTATAAATCGATAATAATATATATTTACATTTATACTAATAAAAAATTAATACATTATGAGACATTAAGAGAAAGCCCAACAGCAGGCATTTTTTTGTCCTCAATTGATCATCGAAACAATCAAACAAATTTTTTTCATTGGTGTATTACAATCACGAAAAAATATCGAATAAATAAAAAGTAAAAATAAAATAAAACAATTATAACAATAGAATCATGTAATTTCCAACATAAACACACAGTGCAAATAACAATTTAAATATTTTTTTTAATATATTAATTTTAGATATATATATCGTCATCACCATGCTAAAGTAGTAAATATGCATTGGTTTATAGTTGCACATTCGTTACTTTAGCATGGTTACGACGATATATCAGATATGTTTACTTGACTGTTGATATTAAAGGTTATAATAGGGTTCTTGAGGTTCAGTCAATAATAAACAACTATATATATATATATATATATATATATATATACACTCCCGATCAAAAGTATCACAACACCTAAGAATTTCTGGTATTTCAAATAAAATGGAGATTGCTAGTAGAGTAAAGTTAAAGCCCGAAATCCTTCACCCACGACTTTAGCAGGGCTGGAAACAGCAGTTCTAGAGGAATGGGAGCAAATTCCATAGGAAGCCATTCAAGACCTCATTAGAAGCATGAGATCAGAGCTAGAGGAGGAAACACGGCGTATTAAGAATATTCCGCATACAATCTAAGGTTTATCTACTTCAATAGTTCCAATTTGATTTAAGAGGGTATTTAGGTTTTGTTTATTTTGTTGTGAAAAATACTTTTTTATTAGCCAAATTTAATTAATTGCAGAATCATGCAAAATTTACCTAATCATTTATAACCTTCAATCAATATGTGATTTAATTAAAGAAATCAGAAAATTTAACGATGTAATCATTTATAACCTTCTATCAATATGTAATTTAATAAAAGAAAATTTATCGAATGTTTAACGATGTAATCATTTATAACCTTCGATCAATATGTGATTTGATAAAAGAAATCAGAAAATTTAACGATGCTTTAGTTGTGGAAAACAAATTGTATCAATGGAACGAGAATGGAGTAAAGAAGACTGATAATAGGCTTTAATTAAAATAATACAAAAATTATAAGAAATCATGTAGCATTTGCGAAGCTCTCGGCTTTGAAAATCGATTCCATCCAACATGGTTAAGTAGAAATAAAACTCTACAATAAAAAAGCAGGTTAATTTGACAGAACTAAAAGATAATGAGAATAAATTACTAGGGATTGAAATAGAGCGAAATGACACAAAAAACTAGCTGGCCCAGAAAAATTTTAACCAAACGTTGGTGAACAGGATTCGGTGTAAATTAAATGATTAGATATTTGTTATTTGTTACAAGATTATATATATATGTATATTCTTTGATATTTTTATTGTAATTTCTATCTTAAATAAATGCATTTCTTATTATTATATAGTAAGATAAGACTTGTAATTGTAATAAATTTGAAAAAACATACTTATCTTCCATAGAAGAAGTGGCCCAATTTGGATATGAAGATTTACTGAGCTGCAGTTTTACTTCCCGCATAGTAGGATTTTTTATTTTGATTTCTTGATAAAATAAATGAGGAATGGTTCTATGGGCATAATATTTATAAATAACTTGAACACCATTAGCTATACATTGCACTCGAATCACTGTTCCTGATTCAATATTAGTTATGTACGTATCTTTTATTGGTAAATCAGTTTCTATTGAAATAACAGGATTCCAGTTTATATTGAACGACAAGGTCCTTTTTTCTTTAACATAGACCGATGGATTAGGTATTAATGGTACACCAAGAAATCCATTTCCTACAAATGGAAGAAAAGAAACCTCATTTTCACTAGGGGGTTCAGGATATATGAATGGATTAGTAACTTCTCTTTCGTAATCATGATACGATATCAAATTATCATCAGAGCATCGATTCATTACATCTGAAAAACAAAGTAAGTGCACAGTAGTCATATTGAATATGGATGAAAGAAATATTCAATATTTATAACTAATCAGTAAAACTAAATCTTAGAAATCAATCTTTTCTTAAACACAAATGTCACCCAGAGGAATATTAATGCATTTCCAGATTAAAATTTAATTTATCAGACAAATAAATTTGAAAATATAAAACCTAATACTCCTATGAAGCAGAAACCTACTAAATCAATAGTTAGTTACATTGATGATAGTTGGCATATAAACATGTATGTTTGTAATCTAAACATAATTTCTTGATTTTAGTTCTAAAAAAAGTAATGCTACCTAATTATAATTACTCAATAATTAATTAAAAAAATTTAAAAACATAATAAATTGAAAAAATTTAAAAAACGAAGATCCCTGTTATAATTACAGCATTCTATTAGTGTTTATCATTGTCAGTAAATTAATACAAAATGTGAATTAGAAATTCCACAGATCAAGAAACTATCATAAAGATTAAAAACCATTCTGTTATTCATCCAAGAAATATATTTTATACCTCACTAAAAAATATAAAACTAATCACTTTAATTTTGATCTAATCAATAGTTATGACAAATCAAACATATCAGTTGAAAACATAAAAGAGTCAAGATAGTCATGGGTGACATAGAGGGACTAAATAAAGCCATAATCCTAAGATCTCTATCTTCAAATATTTTTAACAGGTAATTAACCCACCAAAGCCAAGTGTGACTTCAAAGCCAAAGCAAAACCCTACCCATCTTCCAATCCTACTTCCTTTTTTGTTATGGTTTAGAATGATGCGTCATTACCTTTACCTGCAGGGGGCTATGGCAGTCAGTTGTGTACCAATACTGTGTTTCTACAGTGCTTATTCAAGTTTATCTTGTAGTTTTTGAATCAGACTACAATGAACGTTTATCTTAATGCATGGCAAGTCTTCTAAAATGTTTACATTATTTTTAAAATTTCAATTATTCATTAATTTTCACTAATCCCTTTATTTAAAGCTCACAGAATCTTAGGTTTGATAAAAAAATTATAGCTGCCTAATTTAGGTTTAAACTCTGTAAACGTATAAGTAGCAGTCGGACTGGTAACTACTTTTTCAACTTTTTCTAATCAGATTTGCATAAAATTAAGATAATTTTTTTTTTAGTAGGAAAATCGTATTTTATAGCTGGTAAAATAGCAGTGGTCCATATTTGTTTGCAATTTATTTAAAAATTATATGTACAATTTTCAAAAAATTCTCTTTTATTCTTTACTATGTAAAGGAAGCTATTTGCAATAGCAAGAATAATAATAGATAATTTTGAATTAATTTTATCAAATAATTTAGTTTATATAAAAAGTTGTATTTTATTTTTTAAGAAAAAAATTTCACTTGTGGGCTATCTTACACTTGAAGATTGAACAAAGATTCAGTACAAAGTGATGAAAGTGATATTCAAGAAAAAGCTTTGCATTGCTCCTTCTGAACCAAGTATTCTCACCAATGAGGTCAATGAGGTCAGTGTCAATGAAGACGAGGAAGGACTCATATGATCAAGAGAAGCACTTGAGTGAAAAAATATCCAAGGGCAAGTGAAATATGTGTTAGAGCTGCAAAAACAATATGTAAACAGAGTAAAGTAGGACTGTGAATGAAATGTGTTAGCAATTATCATAAAAATTAAATGAAATATATATTTTTAAAATTTATTAATGATTTTTATTAATAAAATTATTATTAAAAGTTATATTGCCAGTCATTACAATCCTAATGAAAATATATCAAATTATATTTCAGAGACTGAAAATCCAGGGGTATATTCACTAGCCGTACTGAAATAGTAGCCCAAGGGCTAAGTGTGTATAAGTCACACCTGCCCACGACGTTCCCAAGATAGGTATTTTTCAAAAATTAATTTTCTCATGTTTTAATACTCCCTTTCAATGGGAAAATGTAAAAAAAAAGCATAATTTTTAAATTAGTTATCGGCTTTGGAGGGTTAACTGAAAATTTTAAAAAACAAATTATATAATAATATATTAAATAAAATCTCACTTGTAAATGAAAAACAACAATTTCTGTCACACTATTCAACTCTTCTGAAGGTTTTTTTATTATATACTTATATGTCCTGTGTTTGCAACAAAAGATTCCCAGAGAGAGGGAGATCATATTGCATTAGATTTTTTAATAAATATCTAATATCCTTTTAGAAATTATTTTTAACTATAAGAAATAGGTTTTATCAAAGCAATGGGTTAAGGAAATTTAGGAGCAATTAAGAAAGTACTAGGGTGTGACATTTCCATAAAAACAAACAATTAACGACCACTTCATTTTTTATATTTTATATGTCATATTTTGATGTTTTTGTTGTCTATAAACTCGAGCCTTTGTTATAACAAACAAAAATCATATTCTGTTAATCAAAAATATGTTCAATAAACAAAAAGGAGGCCCCTAGCAATCCAAAAATGATTAATGGCATGGAAAGAAATAATATTGCCATTCAAAGTATAAATATATTAAAATGGAGGAAAAGTTGTATTGTATTAGTTACCTTCAACAGAGTGAGACTCATCCCGAAACATATGAATAGGAGAAGGCCACATATATATTAGCAAGAAGAAAGCTATCACAAACAAACATAATGATTTCTTACATCTGGAAAAAAAATTAAAATATTAAACAAAGAAAATATATAAGGCTGATTTACATTATTCCTTGAATAATAAGAAATTTGGGGGAGCCACAAAAATCTTCTGATGAATTAAAAAAATTTTTAATGTGATTTACTAAAGTAAACTAAATTAAAAGGCATAAATTTAAAGTAAATAATAGATTTTTTTTAGTATAAAAACAAAATAAATATATTTCTTAGCAAATGATAGGTTTTAAAAATTCAGCATATAGGAAAGTTTAAGTATTCAAATACTAAACTCATAAACAGAATTCCAATTATAAACTTGTTTAGGATGTCTCCTCATTCAGCTACATTTTGATCTATGCTTACATGCATAGTATACAATTATTTGAGTATTGTTGAAAACTACAGTTTTTAAAAAGTAAACACAGTGGAGATTTTATTGAACTTCATGTTTGTCAGGTTGAACTTCATGTCATGTTCAGGTTATTGCCAGTATTTTCATTAAAGATAATCGTTTAAAACATTGTTCTCGCAGGTGCTTTATATGTCCTTTCCACGTTAGCCTGTTGACAAACATTGTACGGCATGGAAATCCGTCTGCCGGAAAATTTATACAAAATTTTAACAAAAATTACTGATACAGTAAATAAATAATAATAAATTAAAAAAAACAAAAAAAAAACAGAGATATAAAGTAATAATAAAAAAATAAATAAATAAACAATAAAAACCAGATTCTTCTGATTAAAATACAAACAAAGAAATGGAATAAAACAAGGAAAATGCTATTTATCAATTACCGTAAAATGAGGTGACATTGTGACTAATGGGGTAACTTTTTTTCTACAGTTTTTGAATTTCCCTCCTTTAAAAGAATCAGGTTAGGCAATGTACTTGTCAGTTAGTCAGTAATGTGCTGCAACCTACTGGCCACATATACTTCTTTCATTCCATTTACCATGGTGCTTTATTTCAAGGTTTCAACTAAATGAAAACAATCAAACATATATGGAATAAAGCACCATGGTAAATGGAATGAAAGAAGTTATATGTGGCCAGTAGGTTGCAGCACATTACTGACTAACTGACAAGTACACTGAATTGCCTCACCTGATTCTTTTTAAGGAGGGAAATTCAAAAATAGGCTTGTCACAAAGTCACCCCATTAGTCACAATGTCACCCCATTTTACGGTACTACAAATTCTGATTATGGGTTAAAAAAGAGAATACAAGTTAAGTAAGGGTTGCAAAAACAAAAAATATAAAAGCATTAAGAAATGAAAATAAAATAAATAATACTATATAATAAAATAAAAAATTATATAAGAATAAAGAGTGAAAAGAAACGAAAGATGAATTCTGTTTATGTTGGGTGGATTAAGTGGTAGCGATGGGACCATGCATGTCGAGTATAATTTACAATTTTATGGCATTTGTTTACAGTGGGGGCATTAAGGAGAGAAATTAAAAAAGTATTATGGACAGTACTAAAACCTAGAAACTGTATTCGAATGTTACTGAGAGCTGAACATTCTGCCGGGAAATGAAAAAGGTCCTCTTTAACCGCCAGGTTACAAAGTTGGCAATTCGTATTTTCCCTATCAAGCCATGGGGTGTAATTTAAATAAAGGAGTTCACATCTAAGTTTAAACAACCAACATAAATCGTTCCTAGTAAGATCCCAAGAACAGCCATCTTTGAACCTCAAAAGTGTGATGTATGGTTTAATTCCTTATACAAAAGAAATCTATTCGAATTCATCGCGGCCAGCTCACACTGTTCCCTATGATGGCACTTGATAGGGGTCAATTATACAGCTAACTGGACTTTCCATAAGGAAACACTATCCAGAGTACTTTCAAACCTAAATGAGTATCTTTCCGCCAAATCACACCATGTTTTAAACCAAAAGATATTGCGCTTAATCACTTCTAACGCTATAATTTTAGAAAGACGATCGTCAGCTGCGTTCACCACTTTAAGACAATACTTAAAATGTAACTTAAAGGTAAACACCTCAAGCAAGTCGGTAGCTGTTTCTAAATAAACCATGTTGTTTGGCGAAGCAGGCGGCAAAGAGAACCATTTTTTAATAAAAAAGCGCTGAAATTGTTCCAACTCTTCATACCTCTGATAACCCCAAACTTTAGCTGCATAGCATACTATAGATCGGATTACAGCATCAAATATATGTTTTTTAGCAGAGAGAGTGATTAGATCATGAGACATAAAACTTGACCAATTTCTGTTTAGCCCCATTTTAGCAGCCGATATGCGCTCTTTCAAATGGTACCTGAAAGAAAGGCGGGAGCTTAATGTAACACCCAAATATCTATAGGTATTAACCACTTCTATTGGCAGCCCCTTATATTTCCATTTTTCTGCAGCGGCCAGTCTACCACCATTTCTAAATACCATAATTTTGGATTTAGAGAGATTAACTGTCAGATTCCAGTTATCACAATAGGATGCCAAAAGGTGTATATTTCTCTGCAATATAACCCTATCTTCAGCAAGCAACACGATATCATCAGCATACATCAAAATGCTGATACATGAACCTCCTATACGAACTCCTCCTTCAAGAGCAAGAGGAAGATCATCCAAATACAAAGAAAATAGAAGTGGGCTGAGTAAACAACCCTGGCGTACACCACTATTCACAGAAAAAAAACTCAGAACCCCTAACAGCCGATTCAGATTTCGAATAAATATTTTTTAGAATATTGATAAATTTAGTGGAAACTCCTAAATTATATAATTTCATAAATAAAGAATTTCTAGAAATGCTATCAAATGCGGCTTTGAAGTCCACAAAAAGTCCTTTCTTGAGCAGTTTAAGTTGGTAATGTTTAACAGGACAAATAAATTATCGATAGTGGAGTATCCACGTCTGAAACCTGTTTGGAATTGACTGAGGATATTATTTTCTATTACGAAAGTTTCTAATCGTTGTAGAAGAAGAACTGTAAAAATTTTTGCAGATGCAACAGGATATACCCCTATAATTTTGTCTGGGGTGTTGCCGGTTTCATAAATTTGATTAAATTAAAGAGACAAAAGTTTAACCAAGAATATGTGGGGAGCATGCATATAGAATTCATATGGTACTCTATCCATACCTGGGGCCTTATTGTTTTGTAGATTACTTATTACCGGCTGTAGTTCACTTAGGTCAAAGGAGAGATCTAGAGTGGTAGAATATATAATTGGTTCTGCATAGAGTACAACTAAATCTTTATTGGGGGGATTAAGTAAGTTTTGAAAATAATTGACTAATTTGGAAAGATCAATATTACCGCAAGTAATTTTTTTTCTTTTAAAATGATTAGTTAGGTGCCAAAATTCCTTCGAGTCTCTTACCCTTTTAAATCTCTCAACTACGGCATAAAGATATTCTCTCTTTTTTTAAAGCATAAGTTCTTATAATTCCTACTAGCTTCTAAATAATTATGTTTGACAAAAATAGATCTAGTTCGACGAAAAAGATTTAATAATGCAAATGATTTATTTCTTGCACGAAGGCATTGTCCATCAAACCAATCATTTCGGCGGATATTTCTAACATATTGGGAATATGTAGTAGGTGAGAGGGAAGAGTGCTTAATACAATCAACTAGAATATTTAAGAACTCTTGGGATTTCGAGGGGAGATAAGAAATGGTTTCAGTAGCCAGTTTCAAAGAATTTTTATAAACATTTGTATATTTATCTAACCAAACTAACTGAGGCATAAGTAGTAAAACATTACATTGTAAAGTGTTAATAAATGAGATCTCACAAAAAAGGGGAAGGTGATCAGAAAAAGGTTCTGCCAAAATTCTAAAATTAACAATAAAAGATATATAATCAACAGGAAAGCAAATGAAGTAAATTACAGATTTACCTAAGCTATTAATAAACGTAAATTCACCTTCTACATCATTAAAACGACCATTTAAAATAATATAATCATAATTATCACATAATCCGAGTAATTTGGAACCTCTACCATTAATAACCTGATCCTTAGACCTCCTAAACAAATTACAGGTAGGGTTATTTAAAATTATATCATAGGGAAAAGACTGAGAAGCCGCTATTCTAGCATAGGAATGCCTTCTTTATATTTCTTTTTAGCCTCGTTATAAGATACTTTATTTTTAAATTGGATTGTTTTAATTTCTTTTTCTTCAAGATATCTGGACACGTTAGATCCAGACTAATGTGATGTTCACCACAATTGACATAGATGGGTATTATAGTTTCACAGGGGGTTCCTTTATGTTCTAATTTGGCGCAAAAGGCACATATGGGTGATTTTGAACATTTGTCAGCGAAGTGACCGAAGTTTAAACAAGTTCTGCATCTGATTGGATTGGGAACGCACATTTTTACATTTAATTTTTGAAAACCTACCCGAATGGAGTCCGGTAGAGTCGGTGAGGATATAAAGGTGTGTTTTTCTTTCTATACCATTTTTTTTGCTCACTATTCTTTTTATTTCTTTCACCAGGCACTCTTTTAATTCATCTAAAATTTCACTTTCCTGAACTCCATCTAAATCCGGGCAAAATATAACACCTTTACTAATATTTAACTTTTCATGTGTTTTTACCTTAATTTTTACAATAGATCCTAAATTATTTAATTTTAGAAGTTTTTCAGACTGTTCCCTCGAATTATTCTCTACTAAAATTGTCCCATCTCGTAACTTTTTAAGGTTTTTGGGTTCCCCACAATGGTTGTTTATTGCTTTATAGAGGATCAGTTAGCTCTCTGTGCAAGTTATTAATTTCATCTACGATTTCTTTTTGTCTGATTCCTAGTGGAGCAGGCCTGGAGCGGTTTATTTCATAGTTTCTAATGTGAAGGGGATTAAATATATATACGTGAGCTGGGTTCGTAGGTTGTATAGAGATTTTCGTGATATAATTATTCATCAGGTCTTGTCTACGGAAGACGAGCGGTGGAATCGCTGCTTCAGCACAGAGGCTTTCGACTGGGCTCGTTCTGAATGCGCCGGTAGCAAGCCTGATCCCAGAGTGGTGTATTGAATCTAACAGTAAAAGAAGGGTTTGTTTTGCAGACGAGTAAACCACACTGCCGTAGTCCAGCTTTGAGCGTATTAGACTCGTGTATACCAGTAGCATCGTTTTCCGATCAGCACCCCAGGAGGTTATTGCCAGTATTTTCATTAAAGATAATCGTTTAAATCATTGTTCTCGCAGGTGCTTTATATGTCCTTTCCACGTTAGCCTGTTATCTAGCACTAGACCCAGGAACTTAATGTTTTCGCAAAAATGAAGGATGGTTCATGCATATTAAGCTGAGGAATTGGGCTTGGAGTTCTTTTTCTTAAAAATAGTATCCCCTTGGTCTTTTCAGTAGAAAATCGGAGGTTTCTTCTTTCACACCAAGCTTGTAATTTATTCAGCGCTAATTGTATCGTTCGGTTCATCCAGTCATAATTTCTAAACCTTAAAAAGATCGCTAAGTCATCGACGTAGAGGAAAGAATTATAAGAAACCTTTTTCAGGTCCCCTTCTTCATCTCTTTCTACTATTAAAAATCTATTATTATTTTTATGTTCCTGTGGAACATTAGTATTATTATCCTCAATATTTCTCCAACTTCTTTTCGGCCTTTTTGAAATAGGGGATCCGGCAAAGGATCTTTACCTGCTATAATCCCTCGCATACAATAGATGTTTCTTCTACCACTGTCAACACTTGGAGTCTTGAAGGTAATAATGCATTAATTGAGAATATAAAGTCGAAATACTTCTGACTTATATTTGTTTGTTTGAACTGATAGCTTGTTTGGGTTTCAGTGATTGAAAGAATATTTTTTTTTTTTTTTCAAGAAATGTATACCTTTTTCAGGAACTTAACCGATTGAAAGTGTCTTACCACTCTTTTTTAAAGATGTTTTGCACTCTAAAGTGCATAGGTTCCCTCAGGGCTCCTAGTCAATGCAGAGGTTGAGTTTTTTGAGCTGGCTTTGTCTCTTTTTGGTATTTCTATGAATAATATTTTGAAATAACATTGTTCTGATATTTTTTCTAACCCCAGTTAGAATTGTCCAATGTCATGAATAGACATTCCAATGTAATAATTTATTCATTTGAAGATGATTTTTTTTCCTTTTTTTTTGTAGAAAAGCTTTCGATCATACCACCAATTAAAAAAAGTTGCAATCAATAAAATAAAATAAACTTTTAACCTTCCTTCCATACTAGGAATTTTAGCTTTTCGACGTTTTAACGACGCTTCCAACTGCAATTCTGGTTTTAGACTCATTGAGTTTCGCAACTTTAATATCCAGCCCTGAACTGGAAAACATTACTCCCAAATAAGTGTATTCCTGCACCCTTTCTACTAATTTTCCCTCAAAGTAAAACTCTTTCATATTTTTGTTGGTACGCTTATGAAAATGAACTATTTTCGTTTTTGTAATGTTTATTTCTAAATCGTTTTTCTAGCAGAAATAGCCCAATATTTATAACTTTTTTAGGACATCCGTCACACTGTCCCCGAATATCACTAAGTCGTCAACTTATAACTCCAAAATAATATCACAGTCTGGGGTGATCGGAATGCCATGTGCCCCATTAGCTCTAAAAAAGTCATCTATATCCCTCAAAAACAAACTGAAAAGGTATGGGCTAAGAACCTCCCCCTGAAGAACCCCTTGAGTGACTTCGATATTTTTCCATTTGCTCTTAATCACATGGTGAGTTTATTATAAATATTCATAAGAAGTCACCCTATTTTTGAGCTTACACCTAGTTGAAATAGTTTGTTCCATAACAGGAATAGAATGTATAGAGAGTGGAATACTCATTGCAAAAAAAAGACTGAATATTTTGATGATGTATTAATTACAGATCATGGCTTCATTTTGCAAGAAATGATTTGTAAATTAGAACGTAATTGCAGAACATGGAATTTTGATATAAATCTTGATAAGTCCAAAATAATGGTATGTATCAAAAAACATACAAAATCAAGGAAAAAGTGGTACTTCGAGGAAAAACCAATCAAATCCGTAAACGTTTACAAATATTTGAACATCAATATAACCAATAATTTATCCTTAAAAGCACCCTTCAAACTTAAACTGACAGCCTGCAAAAATATTCTGAATGTGGTTTGGTCTGGATTGATGTCAAAATAATAAGTCCTGCTGAAACATAAATTTAATGTTTTTAATTATACAGCAAGAACGGTTTTGTGCTACGGAGGTATGAACAGATCTGGTGATATGAAGACTCAGGCTCACAAGGGGAGGGGACGGCTATGGGGTCGTCGATCGGGCCCATTTTTACTTTCACTTACCTATATATGAAATATATAGTAAGTGGAAGTATTGCGATCGTGAAAATTTTCGACTTCCGGTTTTCAACGGAAATACACGTTTTGGGACCCCCTGAGTCGAAATAACCAAGTCCCGCGAAATGGTCTGTGTGTGTGTATGTGAACAGACTAGCTCAAAAACTATAAACGGTGGGAACCTGAAATTGGGTATTTAGTGTAGGTATATGCCCGCGATGTGACAGCAAAAATTTCATCAAAATTGCTCAAAGGGAGGGGGTACTTTATTTAATAACTTTTTACGTTTTTTTCGATTTTCTCAAAAACGGCTCTAACGATTCTGATTAAACTGAGTATTTGATCGATTTATATGCCCGAAATATGACTGTAAAAATTTCATCAAAATTGATTAACCGGAGGGGGGACTTTACTTACTAAATTTTGTATCATTTTCACGTGTTTTTTTTATTTACTCAAAAAAGGTTTTAAAGATTTTGATCAAACTTGGTATTTGATGTATTTATATGCCCGAGATGTGACTGGAAAAATTTCATCAAAATTGATCTACGGGAGGGGGGACTTTACCTAATAAATTTTGTATCATTTTCACAGGTTTTTTTATTTACTCAAAAACGGCTTTAACGATTAACAAAAATAAGATATGAATGTAGAAAAATGTGTGACTTTGGGAAATGATTATTAGCAAAACACGTCAATTTCTAATCATACCAAGTAAGTTGGTAAGTGAAAGTTGTGTGTTGCGCGCACGCACCAGATTTTTTTTCTGGTGATTCTACATCGAAAAATAGTCGACATGTGTCCGAGCGTTCCGTCCAATGGGCCTTAGAAGCTGAGAAATAAAATAAAATACCTTGAAAATCCTTTATTTTTTATCTTGAGTTTGGAAAATGATATCGACATGATTCTTTCACTAATTCATTTATTTTAGAGAGTAGATTAAAGGAAAAATACAATCGTTGAAGAATTATTCATACTTCTTCAATTTAATTTAAAAAAAGCTTCAAGTTTTCAAGTAAACTAGCTTTATAATTTTTTTCACATAAAAACCAATAGCAGAATTGAGTTCAGCACCTCAAGAAACCCTGATGTCTTAAATATCATCCAAAACAAAAAATAAAAAAATTTTCCTGTCAGGAACAGCTTAAAAATGTTTCAGCAAAATTGTATGCGTAGTTTCAAAATCTGCATCTCGTGTTGAGCTGATCCGATTTTTACGTTCTTGAGCTCGTTGCATAGAAGAAAGCTTCCTTTTTCTAACCATATAAATAACTATTGTATTATCTCGGGAAGCTCTTGTAAAAATGGTCCTCAAAATAAAAATTAAATTCAAACTTTTCTTTATATTATGTTGATTCTTGAACACGTAAAAATATCTCGATTATGTAAAAATGTGTAACTCTAGAGCCTTTATTTACCCTATGAATTTGATGAGAATCGGTAGAATTTTCTCCGAAATATGGTCGGATTTTTGGATGTTTAACGAAATTGTAAGGGTCTAGCCTTAGCGAAACTTTTAATGCAACTTTTAATTTTTTTTTTTTTTTTTAATCTTCCCAAAATTTACTTATAGGTTTTTTTGATTGTCCTCAAAACGAATCTGAAAACTGTTATGAAACAAAAACAGTTTTTCACATACTACACTCTATGTACTCACTCAAAATGATTTTTTAATGTCATTATTTTGCCAGAATATTCCATGAACCTAACTCTAACAATAAGGGAGAATAAGGATAATAGTTTCCAATCCGAATAATTTCTCTATTTCTTACAGAAAATCATTTCAAAGTTTGGTGTTGTTTAAAAATACCCCTACTCTCATTGAAGAGGAATGAAATTACTATGCATTGATGAAAAAAAAATTATTGTTAAGTCATATATACAATAATTTATTCTAACATTTGCTTTACTACTTTTTACAATATTTTGGGTGGTAGGACACGTAGAAGCATTGAAAACAAAGCCAACTCCGGCACACAGCACACTGTATAAAACACACATTCCCACACACACACCTCCCCTTCATGAGTGATTCGGAAAAACAAATTTGGTTCACGTTGGAGAAAATTTTTCGATCAGGTATCAGTTTCGCAGCAAACCATGCATATCTAACCATTGCCTGAAAGCCAGGAGCGGAGAGCTGATGATGTATGAGGGAATGCATTTTAATTGAATCTTCCCTCGACGATAGCTCCAGCTGCGACTGGAGGACGTAGACCGAGTTTTGTATCTTTTTTATAAAGTTTTTAACTTGACGGAAAAAATAAACATCGCACGGCTGACAATATGGAGGTATAATTTCCGTTCTAGCAGTGCAATTTCCATCATCGTCAGTGAACAAATTTTCCACGTGGGAAGTATGTTTCTGTCCTCCCCAAGAGTCATAGATCAGCAAAAAATTATCAGATCTGCCCGTGTAGGGAAGAATAATTTCAGATACAAACGAATCAACATGGGCAGCTGTCAGTTTGCCGGATTTTGAGGCTGTAACAAAAACATTCTGGTACTCCTGCATTAGTGCACTCACGTTTGTTTCGATTCGCGGTCCAAATGTCCCGCCCGCTTCCTGCATGCACAGGAAAACTTTTGGTAGAATGGTCCCTGCTGCAGTAATAGCGTATTGCGCGGTATAGCTATGAGTGACTTTATTGAAGTCACCCAGGAAAAGCTCCGTGGTTTTTTCTCCTCTAACCGACAACGTTCTGTCCACTCTACATCTGTACTCACAGCCCGTTTGGTCAGTGTTGATAACCAGGTATGGTTGATACTGTGTGATGAGTGCTGCCATTCTCTTTTGAAATATACAAGCTATATTCAAAATTTCAGTATCATTCAACGCATTCTTTGACATAATATATTTTGTCACCTTCCTTTGACGAATGCAATGCGAAGTTTTAAATTTCTTCACCCATCTCCCAAAGGTGACTGTAGAGCAGCTGAAGCACCCCATTGTTGAAGCATGCGGGTGGATACTGGCTGCCTTTTCGCCCTTGCTTCCAGAAACTTATTATACACCCACTTATTTATGGTGTCAAATCGCTCCTTGATGCAACCTCCAGCAAGTATATCACTTTCCCACTGCTTCAACTGGTCCTTCCTCCTTAATGCACCTGCCCCATTTTTTGCAAGGTCTCCAGACTCCACGATGGATGGGCTTTTCCTAAATTTACCGCTTTAATTTTGGTTTTCAGAGGAATAAAATCAGTTACCCTCGATGTTTTTTCCTCAGAAGGCACGTACTCGTCTCCACTTGACGATTGTGAAGTGTTTGAAGAACCTTGCGACGAAATGCTCGCTGCTTGAGTTTGAAATGAAAAATCATCGAGGGAAGGCACTTCAGGCTGATCGAGCAAATCCTCCTCCAGTAGCTCAGTTACCGTATACAATTCGTCTGATTCTTCAAATACGAATGTTGACTGAAGGCTCAAAACATACGATGCGATGTTCTGGCCAATCAGTCGAGATCGCAACGATATTGTCTCGGTAGGTGAAGCCTCTATCCAGCCTTGCTGCAAGAGCAGATCATAGCACACCTTGAGTGCATTAGAAAGGTCTTTTTTACTTACCGAAGAAACGAGGGTCGTTGAGCCAGTGTCTATAATTTCAAAATCATTTTCCGTGAAAATCCAAGTCGTTGCCAGAGAAAGAAATAAGTCCAGGAAAGTCCAAAGAAAGCCAAAAATCGATGAGCCGAGTAACAACCAAAAACAATACTAATAATTAAAAAAAAAATCCAAGAATGAATGAAAATAAAAAGTTAGTCGATCACTTTGAGAGAGAGGTTTGTTAGAGTTTTCAATAACAAATAACAATTAGGAATGATTCACATCGTATCAGTTTTAAAATCCCACACCTACCCTCACCAGTAAGTAAACAAAGAGTATATGCGGAGGAGTACAAAGTATGTTTTTCTATTTTAGTTCACACTTGTTTCATTATACCACCTTCACATTGGAAGTATATCCATAAGAAAAAAGTACTACTTGTTGATGGCGAGGGCATAGAAAAAACACACTGCATATAGATCATTGAGAAAAAGTAGTTTTAAATTTTAGTTCGTTTAAAGTTCAAAATCATTTTTTGTAAGGCGAACGTGAAACAATCGGGATGAACCCATTTTCTCCTAGCCGACCAAGAAAAACAAAATAGGCTCCGTAAAATGAATTTACTAGTGATAAAAATATCGTGAAAAGGATGGAAATAATTACTTTTTAGAGTTATGTTCATGGAATATTCTGGCAAAATACTGAAATTAAAAAATCATTTTGTACAAAACTGTTTTTGTTTCATAACAGTTTTCAGATTTGTTTTGAGGACAATCAAAAAAACCTATAAGTAAATTTTGGGAAGATTAAAAAAAAAAAAAAAATTAAAAATTGCATTAAAAGTTTCGCTAAGGCTAGACCCTTACAATTTCGTTAAACATCCAAAAATCCGACCATATTTCGGAGAAAATTCTACCGATTCTCATCAAATTCATAGGGTAAATAAAGGCTCTAGAGTTGCACATTTTTACATAATCGAGATATTTTTACGTGTTCAAGAATCAACATAATATAAAGAAAAGTTTGAATTTAATTTTTATTTTGAGGACCATTTTTACAAGAGCTTCCCGAGATAATACAATAGTTATTTATATGGTTAGAAAAAGGAAGCTTTCTTCTATGCAACGAGCTCAAGAACGTAAAAATAGGATCAGCTCAACACGAGATGCAGAATTTGAAACTACGCATACAATTTTGCTGAAACATTTTTAAGCTGTTCCTGACAGGAAATTTTTTTTATTTTTTGTTTTGGATGATATTTAAGACATCAGGGTTTCTTGAGGTACTGAACTCAATTCTGCTATTGGTTTTTATGTGAAAAAATTTATAAAGCTAGTTTACTTGAAAACTTGAAGCTTTTTTTAAATTAAATTGAAGAAGTATGAATAATTCTTCAACGATTGTATTTTTCCTTTAATCTACTCTCTAAAATAAATGAATTAGTGAAAGAATCATGTCGATATTATTTTCCAAACTCAAGATAAAAAATACAGGATTTTCAAGGTATTTTATTTCTCAGCACCTAAGGCCCATTGGACGGAACGCTCGGACACGTGTCGACTTTTTTTCGATATAGAATCACCAGAAAAAAATTGGGCCCGATCGACGACCCCATAGCTGTGCCCTCCCCTTGTCAGTAGAAAAACTGCAAATGTATTTTGTAAAAAGAATTATTGAGATTTCTATCAATACTATATTTGGAGTCCAAACTAGATCCGATACAGATTTACACCTTATCCATCCACCTAAACTTTATTAAAGATAGATAAGATATTAAAGATGGAACCAATCGCTTTCCTAAAGTAATTGCCATCAAAATAATTGAAAAAAATTTAAATTGGGTCAGTACTTTAAGAAGACTAGGCAGAAATGTTGGCATATAATTTTCAGGCAAAGGGTTACTAAAAACTACAGTTTTTAAAAAGTAAACACAGTGGAGATTTTATTGAACTTCCATTCAATAAAAATATAAAATTCAAAAACTTGACAAACAAAACAAAATTTTACTAATATCTATATTTGAAATGAGAGAATTGGAGAAATTTTCTGAACATATTAATTTCATTTGTAGATTCTCATCTTTTCTTATAATTTCATAAAATTCTAGTTTTCACTTTATGTATAATGAGTTGCTCTATTATCTCTTTCTTGGCTCTAAGTAAAGATCTTTCAGAAAAAACATTTTTCTGACGCATATAGGATATGTAGAAGTAGGAGTCTTGAAGGTTAGGTTAGGTTAGTGATTCATCTGGGCGATCAACTGGAGGGCGGTTATTATGCCCTCCAAATTTTATCACAATTATAATTTTATCCGAGTCTGTCAGATCAAGCTTCAAAGTTACTTAAATAAATTCTTTATATCCCTTTTTTATTATCGTTAGCCAAAAAAAAAAAAAAAAAAAAAAAAAAAAAAAAAAAAAAAAAAAAAAAAAAAAAAAAAAAAAAAAAAAAAAATGCTACATATTATTCTTTTCTTATTTTCCTCTTTCATTCTTGCTTTTTTACTTTCACTTATTTTTTATTTATTAAATTTTATGGAAAAGCTCAGTTTCTTTTAATATTTTAATAACTCCATCTATCATTTCCTTTGAGTTATTGAGTGCTAATTCTCTACGGCGGGGCACTTTATTCCTTTGGAAATTACTTTGCAGCGCTCTGCACTCCTCAATTAAATGTTGAACTGTTAGCGGTTGCTGGCAGGTCTCGCATTGTGGTGAGCTTTCCCTTGAGATCAAGTGTACATGGGTCAGGTTGGTGTGGCCGATACGCAGCCTTGTCAAGACCACTTCTTCCCGTCTGTTTTCTCTTAATGCACTTATCCAGGTACTTGTATTTCTTTTCATGTTTTTTAGTTTATTGGAACTTGGGACTTCTTCCCAAATTGATTCCCAACTTTTGCGGACTCTATTCTTGAGGTGTGCCTTCATATCGTTGGGCTCGTATATTTGTAGAGCGGTAGAAGTACTGTCGGCTGCCTCTTTAGCTGCTCTATCTGCGGCTTCAGTGCCTGGTATTCCGGAGTGTCCTGGGGTCCAGAGGAATGTGACATTTTTACCAAGGTTGTTCAGTGTATCTAGGTATTCATGAATCCTGTTTAATGTCGGTCCGGTTTTATTAAAGTTATTTATACTTTGGAGAGCTGATATTGAATCTGAGCATATTAATATATTCGGTTTTTGACTATTTATAAAAAGATAGAGTGCAGTGGAGATCGCTTGCAGTTCTGCTGTAAATATCGTACTATACAAGGGCATTTTGTACTTCTTTGCTTCGCCGTTGTGAATTACTGCGAATCCGATGTTTTCGTTCTTCTTTGATCCATCTGTGTATAGTACTTCATGGTCATGATTTTTTTGTTCAATTCTATGATATTTGTGGCTGTTGGAAGTTTTATATATTTTTTTATAAGATAAATCTATTATAAACTGTTGTTGTTGTTTCCAGGGAGGAACAGTGAATGGGGGATCAGTTAGCTCTCTGTGCAAGTTATTAATTTCATCTACGATTTCTTTTTGTCTGATTCCTAGTGGAGCAGGCCTGGAGCGGTTTATTTCATAGTTTCTAATGTGAAGGGGATTAAATATATATACGTGAGCTGGGTTCGTAGGTTGTATAGAGATTTTCGTGATATAATTATTCATCAGGTCTTGTCTACGGAAGACGAGCGGTGGAACCGCTGCTTCAGCACAGAGGCTTTCGACTGGGCTCATTCTGAATGCGCCGGTAGCAAGCCTGATCCCAGAGTGGTGTATTGAATCTAACAGTAAAAGAAGGGTTTGTTTTGCAGACGAGTAAACCACACTGCCGTAGTCCAGCTTTGAGCGTATTAGACTCGTGTATACCAGTAGCATCGTTTTCCGATCAGCACCCCAGGAGGTTATTGCCAGTATTTTCATTAAAGATAATCGTTTAAATCATTGTTCTCGCAGGTGCTTTATATGTCCTTTCCACGTTAGCCTGTTATCTAGCACTAGACCCAGGAACTTAATGTTTTCGCAAAAATGAAGGATGGTTCATGCATATAAAGCTGAGGAATTGGGCTTGGAGTTCTTTTTCTTGAAAATAGTATCCCCTTGGTCTTTTCAGTAGAAAATCGGAGGTTTCTTCTTTCACACCAAGCTTGTAATTTATTCAGCGCTAATTGAATCGTTCGGTTCATCCAGTCATAATTTCTAAACCTTAAAAAGATCGCTAAGTCATCGACGTAGAGGAAAGAATTATAAGAAACCTTTTTCAGGTCCCCTTCTTCATCTCTTTCTACTATTAAAAATCTATTATTATTTTTATGTTCCTGTGGAACATTAGTATTATTATCCTCTATATTTCTCCAACTTCTTTTCGGCCTTTTTGAAATAGGGGATCCGGCAAAGGATCTTTACCTGCTATAATCCCTCACATACAATAGATGTTTCTTCTACCACTGTCAACACTTGGAGTCTTGAAGGTAATAATGCATTAATTGAGAATATAAAGTCGAAATACTTCTGACTTATATTTGTTTGTTTGAACTGATAGCTTGTTTGGGTTTCAGTGATTGAAAGAATATTTTTTTTTTTTTTTCAAGAAATGTATACCTTTTTCAGGAACTTAACCGATTGAAAGTGTCTTACCACTCTTTTTTAAAGATGTTTTGCACTCTAAAGTGCAAGGTTCCCTCAGGGCTCCTAGTCAATGCAGAGGTTGAGTTTTTTGAGCTGGCTTTGTCTCTTTTTGGTATTTCTATGAATAATATTTTGAAATAACATTGTTCTGATATTTTTTCTAACCCCAGTTAGAATTGTCCAATGTCATGAATAGTATATTATAATAAATTTATTATAATAAATATTATAAATATTCATAAGAAGTCACCCTATTTTTGAGCTTACACCTAGTTGAAATAGTTTGTTCCATAACAGGAATAGAATAGAATGACCCAAAGAGAGAATTTCAATAATGTCAATACTGTCGAGTAAGATTTCACCTCTTTATTCTATTCTATTTCACCTCTATTTCGGCCCATGCTGGGGTGTTCTTTCATGGAAAATGGAAGTTTATGTTTATTACCCTCATTAACGTGACCCGAATTTTTCGCTGTTTTGTATGAATTTACGGCTTTAAAATATTTTCTTCTTTTCCCCCTTAACTTGCTCTAATAAACTTGCTCTCTCTCTAAGTTATTAAAGTATGTATTTATTCATCAATTTTATGGCGAGATATATTTTGCAATGAATTGATGTAAAAAACGATCACCGATTTATTTATTGACTACATACTCATTGCTATTATAAAATAACGTTCAATTTGAAACGAATAAAAATGCAGTATATTATGAAAAATGTCAGATTATTAGCAAAAAAATATATTAAAGCAAAAAATAATTAAAATATGAATCAGGAAAAGAGGAGAACACAATCGGTAAATTGCAGCATTTACCGATTTCAAGCGTATTCGAATACATTCGAAAAAAAAATTAAATAATTTCTTCAGCATTAATTAAATTAATTTATAAATATTATTAATAACTATCATAACGTTGCAATATATTCTTCTTATTATATGTTTTGATAATATTATCTTCTTCATCAAGAAAAGTACACTTAAGAGCTATTTCTACTAACGAAAAGTTGAACTTTTTTTTTGGCCGTAAAATTGATGAATAAATAAATACTTTAATAACTGAAATTTAATCATTAATTAAAATCCAAATACAGACGACTTCGATTATTAATGGTTTCAATGGCTTCAACCGCTCAAAAGTGAATGGTGTAAAATTATATAATTGAATATGATATATATGTGGAAGTTAATACGGAGTTGATTAGTGGATAGTTAATACGGACCGGGAGCGGAGCGATAGTGTGAATGGGGTAGAGCGAGAGCGGACCGGGAGCGAAACCTATAGTGTGAATAGGCCCTAAATAGTTCTCCCCTGACTTTAAAAATAAGTCTGATATAATGAATGTCCTTCTCTGACTCTGAACTATGTTACTTCATAATTCAATTTTTTATACATCAAATAATGTTCGGAATTTCTAGCTCTTTCGATAAATCTAACCCTCGCTTGTTGACTCAACTTAGATATTAGGTCAGTTTTATGTGTTTCCAGCTGATCTAGTAACCCTTTGCCTGAAAATTATATGCCAACATTTCTGCCTAGTCTTCTTAAAGTACTGACGAACTTAAAGTACTGGAAGCGATTGGTTCCATCTTTAATATCTTATCTATCTTTAATAAAGTTTAGGTGGATGGATAAGGTGTAAATCTGTATCGGATCTAGTTTGGACTACAAATATAGTATTGATAGAAATCTCAATAATTCTTTTTACAAAATACATATTCATGATGCCACGATCAGTTGTTGATTTCAATCAATATATTAAATGCCTTGAGCGGAAATTACGCGCTCTACGCCGTAACATATTGGGCACTTCGGAAGCGGGACGCAATGCCATCGTTGACCCAAACTGGAGACTTCTCTTTGAAGCAACGTTGGAGTCTGCCCACACTGATTGGCTCGAATTCAAAAGATATTATGATGACCTCGCCGACTCTTATCTTATAAACAAACAAAGCAAGTTCAGCAAAAGTTCAGTAGGTTAAAACAGTGATCTTGTTAAATAGAAACCACCATGAGAAATAAGCTGATGATAAACAGAGGACTGCAAATAGATCATCGTGTTCAATAAAAAAATCAATTATGTTGGACTAAGAACTGAAAAACAAAATAGTTAAACAAGTAAAGTTAAACAGTAAATAACAGCTGTAATATTTACAGCGCTAATTGGTGGCGAAAATGATTAGTGTGTAATGAGCGTGGTCAATGTTTGACTAAGTGTGCTCATTTATTAGAGCCAATCGATGGAGAAAATTATTAATGAAAATTTAAAAAAAATGATTAGTGAGCACGGTCAATGTATGACGCGGTGTGTGCCCCTGAAAGAAATGATATATTAAGTGTTATAGACAAAATAGTAAAATGAAATGATAATGGTTGTGATAACCTTATATTAGTTACTTGTGATGAAATGAATCTATTGTGCAACTTTAAAGAATCGATCTCTTAGAGCTGATTCTTGAACCTCTATGGCGGCAGCAAACAGCAGTGAAACCTACTTCTACTGGCACTGTTCCCTCATGGATCTCTGTGAAGTGTGATCTTGAGACAGTGTCTAATTGATGATAAATGTGCTTAATTTATTGATTTAGTGAAACAAATTCTCCATTTAAATGAGTTTAGATTGATTGGTTATCAATGTTTAATGAGAATTGTGTACTGTTTCAAATGGTTCAATATTTTACAAGTTAAGGAAAACTGAGTTTATTCTTTGGCTCAAAAAGTTATTTGTTTTTGATTAAGAAATTGTTTAAGGTGAAAGTTTACAGTTAATCAGCTACTCTATTGCATTGTAACAAAGTGATCAATAAATATTTTTTGCAATTTCAATCTATTATTTTAGAAAATCATTTTCCTAAAATTTGATACAAAAGAAATAAAAGTAACTAAACAATGAATTCAAAGTATATGTAATTATGCTTTCAAAGTGAATAGTATATTATAATAAATTTATTATAATAAATATTATAAATATTCATAAGAAGTCACCCTATTTTTGAGCTTACACCTAGTTGAAATAGTTTGTTCCATAACAGGAATAGAATAGAATGACCCAAAGAGAGAATTTCAATAATGTCAATACTGTCGAGTAAGATTTCACCTCTTTATTCTATTCTATTTCACCTCTATTTCGGCCCATGCTGGGGTGTTCTTTCATGGAAAATGGAAGTTTATGTTTATTACCCTCATTAACGTGACCCGAATTTTTCGCTGTTTTGTATGAATTTACGGCTTTAAAATATTTTCTTCTTTTCCCCCTTAACTTGCTCTAATAAACTTGCTCTCTCTCTAAGTTATTAAAGTATGTATTTATTCATCAATTTTATGGCGAGATATATTTTGCAATGAATTGATGTAAAAAACGATCACCGATTTATTTATTGACTACATACTCATTGCTATTATAAAATAACGTTCAATTTGAAACGAATAAAAATGCAGTATATTATGAAAAATGTCAGATTATTAGCAAAAAAATATATTAAAGCAAAAAATAATTAAAATATGAATCAGGAAAAGAGGAGAACACAATCGGTAAATTGCAGCATTTACCGATTTCAAGCGTATTCGAATACATTCGAAAAAAAAATTAAATAATTTCTTCAGCATTAATTAAATTAATTTATAAATATTATTAATAACTATCATAACATTGCAATATATTCTTCTTATTATATGTTTTGATAATATTATCTTCTTCATCAAGAAAAGTACACTTAAGAGCTATTTCTACTAACGAAAAGTTGAACTTTTTTTTTGGCCGTAAAATTGATGAATAAATAAATACTTTAATAACTGAAATTTAATCATTAATTAAAATCCAAATACAGACGACTTCGATTATTAATGGTTTCAATGGCTTCAACCGCTCAAAAGTGAATGGTGTAAAATTATATAATTGAATATGATATATATGTGGAAGTTAATACGGAGTTGATTAGTGGATAGTTAATACGGACCGGGAGCGGAGCGATAGTGTGAATGGGGTAGAGCGAGAGCGGACCGGGAGCGAAACCTATAGTGTGAATAGGCCCTAAATAGTTCTCCCCTGACTTTAAAAATAAGTCTGATATAATGAATGTCCTTCTCTGACTCTGAACTATGTTACTTCATAATTCAATTTTTTATACATCAAATAATGTTCGGAATTTCTAGCTCTTTCGATAAATCTAACCCTCGCTTGTTGACTCAACTTAGATATTAGGTCAGTTTTATGTGTTTCCAGCTGATCTAGTAACCCTTTGCCTGAAAATTATATGCCAACATTTCTGCCTAGTCTTCTTAAAGTACTGACGAACTTAAAGTACTGGAAGCGATTGGTTCCATCTTTAATATCTTATCTATCTTTAATAAAGTTTAGGTGGATGGATAAGGTGTAAATCTGTATCGGATCTAGTTTGGACTACAAATATAGTATTGATAGAAATCTCAATAATTCTTTTTACAAAATACATATTCATGATGCCACGATCAGTTGTTGATTTCAATCAATATATTAAATGCCTTGAGCGGAAATTACGCGCTCTACGCCGTAACATATTGGGCACTTCGGAAGCGGGACGCAATGCCATCGTTGACCCAAACTGGAGACTTCTCTTTGAAGCAACGTTGGAGTCTGCCCACACTGATTGGCTCGAATTCAAAAGATATTATGATGACCTCGCCGACTCTTATCTTATAAACAAACAAAGCAAGTTCAGCAAAAGTTCAGTAGGTTAAAACAGTGATCTTGTTAAATAGAAACCACCATGAGAAATAAGCTGATGATAAACAGAGGACTGCAAATAGATCATCGTGTTCAATAAAAAAATCAATTATGTTGGACTAAGAACTGAAAAACAAAATAGTTAAACAAGTAAAGTTAAACAGTAAATAACAGCTGTAATATTTACAGCGCTAATTGGTGGCGAAAATGATTAGTGTGTAATGAGCGTGGTCAATGTTTGACTAAGTGTGCTCATTTATTAGAGCCAATCGATGGAGAAAATTATTAATGAAAATTTAAAAAAAATGATTAGTGAGCACGGTCAATGTATGACGCGGTGTGTGCCCCTGAAAGAAATGATATATTAAGTGTTATAGACAAAATAGTAAAATGAAATGATAATGGTTGTGATAACCTTATATTAGTTACTTGTGATGAAATGAATCTATTGTGCAACTTTAAAGAATCGATCTCTTAGAGCTGATTCTTGAACCTCTATGGCGGCAGCAAACAGCAGTGAAACCTACTTCTACTGGCACTGTTCCCTCATGGATCTCTGTGAAGTGTGATCTTGAGACAGTGTCTAATTGATGATAAATGTGCTTAATTTATTGATTTAGTGAAACAAATTCTCCATTTAAATGAGTTTAGATTGATTGGTTATCAATGTTTAATGAGAATTGTGTACTGTTTCAAATGGTTCAATATTTTACAAGTTAAGGAAAACTGAGTTTATTCTTTGGCTCAAAAAGTTATTTGTTTTTGATTAAGAAATTGTTTAAGGTGAAAGTTTACAGTTAATCAGCTACTCTATTGCATTGTAACAAAGTGATCAATAAATATTTTTTGCAATTTCAATCTATTATTTTAGAAAATCATTTTCCTAAAATTTGATACAAAAGAAATAAAAGTAACTAAACAATGAATTCAAAGTATATGTAATTATGCTTTCAAAGTGTATGTAATTGAAATGTAAGTATAACAATTAAATAAAATTTGAATAACAATGATAGTAAAATATTGCGGCCAGAAAAGCAAAACAAAAGAAAAGGTAAAATTAAGGTTATTTACTGAAATGGCTTGACTTGGCCTTAGATGATAGATACTTGTAGTAAATATAATTTAAGAAAAAATGTTAATTTATAATTCCAGAAAGTGAATGATTTTATCAATTCAGCTTTTTAAAATGAACATGTTATAGATCTCATTTTAAAATAAACAATAAATTTCAGCATTTGTTCTTTTAGAAAACTATTTCAATAAATTACAAAAAATAAAATAAAAGAAAATGATATGATTGAGAGTGAAAACATATACAAGTAAGTATAATAATTATTAAAATCATACAGAGACCCTGGGAATTAGCTGTTTCACATCAAGCAATTGGACATTTATCAATTAAATTTCTTGACATTTTAATAAATCAATTGAGCTGCTGTTACTAACTAAATAAAATTTCATTTTTGGTAATTCTGAGCAATCAGTGCCCATACTCCAATTTCTTTCAAACTTCACATATCGATCTATACTCACCTAAATATTATTAATGAGGTCAAAAAAAAAAAGGTCGGAAAGCTTATAAAAACATTTTATTTTTTTTTAAGTACGTAATAAAAAAAATAAAAATGGTCTTTTCAAACAAAAATAAATAAATAAATAAACAAAAAATGTCTTTCAAATTAAAGAAAAAGTTAATACAAATATCTTCCTTACATAAAAAATAATAATAAATCAACAATAATAAAAAAAAATCAAATTTAAAATAAATAAACAACCTAATAATCCCCCTCATCACTATCCGAATCATGGTCCACATCTTCATCCTCTTCTTTTGAACCGCCTGGGTACAATCTTCCTATGGCCTTAAAAATATGGTGGATTCTCTCACTGTAAGTTGGATGTTTCCTTTTGAACATAAATTCAGCCAAATGGCCAATTAAATGATGCTTCTTATTCCCATAACGTGGAACATTTCCTCGAACTTCTCGCCATAGCCTTTCTATGTGCTGAGTGTGTGCCCCAGTATCGGGGTCAATGAAATTGTAAGTATGATTGACAGTTAAATGTGAATATTCATGTTTTTCGAGACAATTATATGCTTTACAGCAGTCGCTGATTATGAATGATTTCGGTCTAATATATTCTTTAATTATCGGCAAAAGTGTATCTTCGCCTCTTGTAGCAACAGGTATTCAAAAGCACCTACCTGTCCCTCTTTCAAATCCTCCAAAAATCCAGCTACCTTCTATGACACGCCCTCGATTATATTTTCTACGACCTATTTTCGCTTCATCTATTTCTACTATCACGTCTGGTCCTCCTAATACACTATTTTCGTCCATAATTTCATTGATGTACACCCCCCGCAAATAACTTGACAAATCAACCACTGCATGATCTGATAAACCAAGTTCGTTTCTTAAAAGGTCGTGGCGTGGTGGCTTTAACAATATCCAAAATGCAACAAATCTGCATATTGTTTCCTTCGGAAGATTGTGTGCCTCAAACCAGGTGTCGTTATATTGTGACAATCTTTTATCGCAACGTTTTCTTCTTTTTTGAATCCTGGTATTCCAGCATGTTGTTGCACCGAAACTGGTGTCTGTCCTGGAACAGAACCATAGAATAACCGCAAGTAGGACACAATTTTTCCCGCGGCAAGACTTTGTGTTCCAATAAAAAATTATGAAGTCTATTTTCATCTGAAATAAAAACAATAAAAGTTGACAATGTATAAACACAACCGTCGCACTAAGCCATGATTTCTCATACACTGACTAGAATGACCTGCATCACGATTATTCTGGATTACAGTTGTTGTCAGATGACCGCAGCAGTGTATTATAATTTGTCTTTGAACAATATCTTACTATGTTGTTATTATTATTGTTATAGATAATATTATTAGTAAAAAAATTATTCCAAATGATTTCCGACCTTTTTTTTTTTTGACCTCATTAATAATATTTAGGTGAGTATAGATCGATATGTGAAGTTTGAAAGAAATTGGAGTTTGGGCACTGATTGCTCAGAATTACCTCATTTTTAGTTGAATGGCCAGTTGAGTTGACCAACATGAAAAAAATGGCATTGAGTAAAGGTCACAGGACCTGTTGCATACTGTGTTGATCACTGAATTTTATTGTTAATATTTTATTTAAATTATTGCTCACATCACGTTGGGGTCACCAAAATGTTAAGGGCCAGGCATTCCCAATTCCCTGGTCGGGGGGAGTATGCCCTTTCTTATTAGTAGTTAGTAAGTAAAGCAGGAAATTTCAGTGATCAACATATTTTAAATATAATAAAAGAAACCACAGTTTTATTTTTCTTTGGTAATACAGTTTCTGCTGAAACATAAAGGTAAGAAATAAAATGAACATTTGCCTTGCTTAAGTGTCCATATATTTCAAGTCCATCATGTGCCGCCTTTCTCCCTGCCATCCTGGCCACCTGGGTCCCCTTACTTAGTCCTTTGCCGGACATTGTTTGATGAAGAAATGAAGAACAGACAAATGAGGGAGCACTAGACCCTGTTCACCTATGGGGGTCACAGTTTGACTTGATTGGCCACTAGGTGGCGCTATATTGGGCAGTTAGTTCCCTTGATTCAGAGTGCACTGAACAATATTTAAATTACAAAAATATACTGGCTTTTTGAGTAAGCTTGTCGGTCTTTGTAATAATGGCATAATAGGTCCCGTATTTTTACCTGCTCGAATTAATGCTGAAAGTTATTATCTATTCCTCAAGAATGACTTACGGGCACTTTTGGAAGATATCCCTTTGGAAAGAAGGCTTTAGAACCTGGTTTCAACATGATGGTTGTCCAGCACATTACGGAAGGGCCATGCGAGACAGGTTGGACATCAACTACCCAGGTCGCTGGATAGGACAAGGTGGGCCGGTGCCTTGGCCTCCACGGTCTTCGGACCTCACGCCACTAGATTTCTTCGTGTGGGGATAGGTGAAAGAAAATGTCTATCAAGAGCCCGTCCGCACAAGGGATGATCTCATCGAGCGCACCAGAATGGTTTGCAACCAGCTCACCGCAGAACAATGTTTAGATGCAGTATGATCTGTGAGTATGCGATGTGATGCGTGTATAGCAGCGAGAGGCCAGCACTTCGAACAACATTTACTTTGACGCTCCGAGAAATTAACTATGTAATTTTAGAGAAGGTAAAACCTCCAAATTTTCAGTTTTTTTTTGTTGTTTTTTTCTCACAATGGTAGTCCCACATAAAAACTGAAACATTTATGTTTTCCTAGTAAGAATATTTAATTATTTTCTAAATGTAAAATTTTTTTTATTTTTAAAAATATTTTTATTATTTAAATTTTTAATCTTCAGTTTTTGTTCATAATGTTATGTACTTTAAATAGGTAATTTTCTTTATACTATAAATATTTGAATAAAAAAGTATTTATTCTTTTCTGAATAAAAAATAATTTTTTTTTCAATTACCTTTCTATTAGTATAAGATTAAAATACAATAATTGTATTGGAATAACAATTATTGTTAAAATTCATTCTAGGAATGAAATCAGCTCCTGTATGGCCCTAACTAGTTTTAGCACAACTATTTTTAGTTTTTTGCGATTTTCTCAAAAACATGAATTTGCCAGAGGACTTTTTTTCTTAGTTTTTCGATCCTCTATAGATCCCTGAAGTTTGGCGTTTTGTTTGGGGACACCCTGTATATTTATATTGGTGTTAAAAGATAAATAATGTATTTCAGTAATAATAAATAAACTCCACAGCGGTAAGAAAATTAAAATATTTGTAACTATTTATTAAATGCCAAAGGTTCGACCCATATATATAGTAAAGTATTCATTAGGACTAAAAAAAGACACCAAGAAGATGAACTACTGTAGGAGAATAAAAAAATGGTATTAAATTATTAACATTAATTCTTTTCTTATAAGAATTATCGATTATTTTGTAAATAACAAAGAAATTATATATTTTTTCACAGATATTAAGGTAATTAGAGGAGCAGAAAAAAATACAAATCATAGAATGACAGTAGCATACACCAAAAGCATGAAATTGGGTGGATCAATAAGTTTGTTCAGTTTTTTTGGAAATTATTTCAGTTGTCTTTGCCTTATCTGAAAATAATGATACTCATCGAACAGGACAAAATCTGATCTTTGAAACTGTTGTGTTTAGTTCTAGGCATAATTTTTATTTGTGCTACAGCAAATTGAAAATTTCAAATGATAAAATTCCTTTTTAGGCATGATTTGCTTTCCTATTTAAAAAAGGCAAATGAGCTTCAGAGGCCCACATGCCTTAAAAGAACGTACGGCTCAATTGGTTTGCCGTAGAGATTTAAGTCTTGAAGATGCACTTCACAGCGGTCAGCCCACCGCTTAGAGTGATATCACGGCTTCCATATATATTTCCTGCCTCAAAGTTGGGTGCCACACACATACTGACAGAGATAAACCTGCCCCATTGAATATAAATCTGCAACTCCCTTCTGAACTTGCACGATAGGGACCCATTTCTCAAATGAATAGTGATGGGTAATGAAAAGAGGAACATCTGAGACAATATAGAGTGCAATAGATCATGTACAATTGCTGATGTGCCACCAAATGCCACCCAGAAGGCATTGTTTTATAAGTTGCTCCCCCAAAGAAAACTAATAGATTCGAAGATTTACAGCAAACAGCTAAATAAACTGGATCAAGCATTGCGACAGAAATTCCCAGAACTTATCAATTGCAAAGGTGTTTTCAATTTCACCATGATAAAGCTGGACCTCACAGCAATTAGCAAACAGCAAAAGTTAGTGAAACTTGGATGGGATGTTTTACCACACCCACCATATTTTCCGGATCTTGCACTATCCGACTACCACTTATTCCCCTCCCTCCCTTCCTGTTCCTAAATTAATTCCCCCTCAATAAGAAATTGCTCGCTGATGAGATAGATGTGAAAAAATACCTCATTCAATTTTTCACTTCTAGGCCCCCAGATATTTAACGAGAACAGAGCAATGAAATCTTTACAAAGAAGGAAAGTGGTCATTAATAAAAAACCACAAATACATAATTGAATAATACTTATTCTTAGTATGAAAAACATTTGTTTCATTTCACCCTTCTAAAGCCGAAAGAACTAATGGAGTCACTAAATATAAGAAAAACCTAGGGTATACAAAACACTTGCAGCTGAATTGATTTGAGTGGAAAATCAAGAAAAAAATATACACTGATGTCCTGAAAAGGGAGGTTGAAGGAATCAATGGAACCTCATTCCAGGAAAGACTGGAATGGGCCTTGACTTGAGTATCAGTTAAAAAATAGTCTTGAGTTATTGAAAAGAAAAAGACTGGGTATAAATCGTAATAAGCGTAAAGGTTGCATATTGATAGGACAGACCAACAGCTTACAATCAACTTCCTTGGACAAAAAATTGAATTAGAGTATAATTTTGATTATTTGGATACTTGAATGAGTGGAGATGAATAAAGTAACCAAGAGAATAATTATCTACATTTGGAATTACTGTAATTGACAAATAATGTACTTATAAATTGTGTAATAATTACTTAAATCGACCAAGTACTGATTAGAATAAGAGCAGCAGCTAATATGGTTCAGCCATGTTTGTAAAATAAGAGATGACCTAAAGGTCCCCTGGTGGATGGAAGCAAGAACAGGAATGTGCCTAGTTTGGAGGCCAATACTTACCTATAATGAGCATATAATGCAGATGGACCGGGAGGATCAACTCTGAAGAATACCTCTAGACAGAGATACATACAAAAATGGACTGCTACTCCACACCTAATAGCACTAAGGCCACAGTGAAAGGAAATAAAAAAAGTTGTAAAAAATCTACTCTTTCCTTTACAGGTATGCCTTTTGTTTAAATTTTCTTTAATAAATAGCATTATGAAGAGTTTTTCTACCATCATAATTTATATTAATGAGCTCTTAAAACATACAGTCACAACAAATTGTCTTAAAAAACTAATAGGCTATACCAATAAACGAGACTAAATACCTGGTTAATATAAATTCATTGCATAAAATTTCCAAATATAAATAATAAAAAAACATAATTAATTATATTATTGGAACCAATAAACCTCCTAACATATTCATTTGACGCATCGTCAGATTCCAAATGGAAAAGTAGTAATGTCCAATTACGTTAAGGAGGTTGTGTTTTTTATTAAATAAGCAAGCACTGCTTAAATACTGGTCACTGTAATGAAATTTTAAACATACGACCATAAAGTAGACAAAGTTTCCTTTGACAGAACTATCATTTACTTAACTAAGATAAAAGGTCTGGCTATCTGAAAAAAACATAAATGCAAAGTTATGTTTCTCGATAAATCAGAGTTTCTTGCAATCATTTGTAGCCTCCTGATAGACTGCAAATTCACTACTTTAAGGATAACTTTAACAAATATAAGCATTGAATTCCTGCAAATAAAGTTGAAGTTAAATGAGGAATAGGTTGAATGGTTGGCTCCTTATTGTCAAATGGTGATTTGTTACTGCGATATTTTTTGCTATAAAGGACTCGTCTCTTAAGAAAAATTTATTTTTTATTTATATATAAATGAATTTATATATAAATAAATAAATGAGGTGTGATGTAGGCTAGTGAAACATTCAAAACACAAATCTTTCAAATATGTACTAAAAACTCAATTAATTGCATTGTATAGAAAAAAATAATAATAACTTTAATCAAAATATACGCCAACAACAAATTTAATATTATGTTAATAACCATTATTTCTTAACCATATCAAAGCAGTAAAAACAATTCAAAAAACCTGTGAGAAGTAAAAATCTGTTCCATATTTACCTCAGGTAATGCAAAAAACAATTGAATTAATATATTCAACACAATAAAATAATTCAAATCATCATCAGCTGCATAGTAAAATTCATATTTATAAACAGATAAAAATAAAACAGTTAATTATCTATCAGAATGAAACAAATATTGAGTTGTCAAATAGAAAAATTCATTTTTTTAAACAAATAAAATAAAACGACCTTTAATATATGAATATAAACAATAATAATTAAACTTACGAGACATAAACGTCAAATGACCGTTTCCATTTTTTGAACGGTTCTATAACTCCCATTTCATTTTAGACTAGAAACTAAAGGTATACATATACATATTGACTAACAAGTTTATAAAAATTAGTTACAAACATTTGAAATATAAAGGCACTTCTACATGTCCTACAAAAGTAAACATTCCAATGAGATCAGTTCTACAAAATACACCTAGGAGGTTTTACGTCATAAAAACTGAAACATAATAGTTGTTTTATGGTGTGAGACCATATTAATTATTAAATGAATAAGTAACAAACGAACAAAGTTATAAACAACAACTAATTCGTGTGTAAGGTAGCGTGAGCGATATATGGGAGCATGTTTAGAAGTCAGATTGGACGAATGTCTTCTATCAATGCATCCTTGTGACCATGTGCAGGGCGCAACTGGTCAATAAGCTCCCTGAGATTCCGGACAAAGCTTTGACTTCTTCAACAGTTCTCAAGGCAGAAAAGAGGTTGACCCAAGTCCATGCATCACCACAGAAATTGTGTGGAGGCCGTCAAAAACGTCCGATGTCATCTCTCGACAAATCCGTTGGCCAGTCGGTGGGTATGCGATCGTTCTGTTGTGCAAAAATCCCGGGGTCTATGAGAACAAGAGTAACTATTATTATTATTATTATTATTATTGGGTGCTAGGACCCATGAAGTTGAGGCTGGCCTGCTTCAACATCGACCGCGAATGATCTTTGTCCATTGCTGCTGCCTTCCAGTTACTAACATTCAATATGGTTCGGGCGTCCGAAGCTACGCAGTACTCCTACCGAAGTCGTGGCCGGCCTGCTGTTCTCACTCCAAAGATCTTCTCTCTCAAAGTTATGGCTGGTATTTCGTCCTGCCCCATCCTAATCAAATGTCCGGCCCACCTCAGTCTCACCAACTTTATAAATTGAACTACATGAAGGTCCTTATAAAGCAGTTTCAGTTCGTTGTTGAGCCACCGCCTCCATTCTCCACTCAATAGGACTGGACCATATATCCTCCTGAGGATCTTTCTTTCTTTCAGAGAGGTTTCGTGCGCTTGGGTCAAGGTCCCATTTTCAGATGCATATGTGAGGACTGGTCGGATAAGGGTTTTATATAGACGGACCTTGGAGGATTTGGATAGGAGGCCACCTCTTAAATGCTTCTGTATAGCAAAATAGCAGCAACTAGCAGCCATGATCCGCTTCTCGACTTCTGCCCCAATATCATTTTGTATATTGACCAAAGATCCAAGGTACACAAATTACTCAACTCTCTCCACACGCTCCCCATCAACTAGGATGTGGTTGCCAATATTTATTTGTTGAGGATTTGCGCAAATGTACTTTGCTTTGTTGTAGTTCACGATAAGTTCCATCCTCGCAGCAGCATTCTTTAGTGCGATAAATGCTTCCTTGACTGCTGCTAGTGATCTGCCAGCAATATCAATGTCATCTGCAAATCCAAGGAGTTGCACGCAGAAGTTAATAAGTGTACCATTAGTCTGGATCCCAGTGTCTCTAACCGCCTTTTCTAGAGCGAGATTGTAGACCAGACATGCCAGTCCGTCTCCTTGCCGAACTCCAGTTCTACTGGAAAGCCTCTTGAGAATTCTCCATTAACCCGGACAAAGGATATGTTGCCTTCTATTGTCATTCTAGTCAAGCGTACCAATTTTGGAGGAAGATTTATATCAATCATTGCTTGATACACCTCTATTGATTGCTTGATACTGATCTATTGACGGAGTCGTAGGCTTGCTTGAAATCGACAAATATATGGTGCGTTGTGATCTTGTATTCTCTTGTCTTTTCCAAAAGCATTCGGAGGTTGTATATCTGGTCATTAGTTGACCTACCTATTCGAAATCCACACTGATATGTTCCAATCTCTCTATCAGCATTTGGTTACAGCCGGTTGAACAAGATCATCGACAATATCTTGTAAGCCAAGGGAAGTAAAGATATTCCCCTATAATTACTACAAGATAAAGTATCCCCCTTCTTGTGTATTGGACAGATCACTGTTTTCTTCCATTCCTCAGGTAGCCTCTCTTGAGTCCAAATATCGTGCAAAAGGTCCCGAAGATACTGTTCCAGTCCGTATCCGCCATGCTTTAGCAATTGGATTATGTAGGGATGTTGTCGATACCGGGGGCTTTATTGTTCTTTAACTTAGCCAGTGCTTCTTGGATTTCTTCTTCATCTGGAGGGTCTAAATGATCTGCTTCCAGTGCTTCATCCACGGCAGGCCATCTGAGGTCTCCTTCAACATTACCTCTATTAAGCAAACTTTCGAAGTGATCAGTCCATCGATTCAATATCCCTTGTTTGTCGGCGATTAGGGATCCATTCTCCGGTTTGCAGGCAGTAGCTCTGGGAATGAATGGTCTTCGGCCTTCGTTTACTTGTTGAAAGAAATTTCGGCAGTTTTTTTCTTGGTACGATTTTTCTATATCTACCAGCATCTTATTTTCCCAATTCGAAGATGGACCTCTTGACGCCGCAGAGTTCGGTACTCCTCCCTACATGTTCTTGCTCGTCGGCCCTGCACCATTCTTTTGTAGGCCTCATTCTTCCTATCGTTCATTCACTCCTCGTCAAACCATGGGTTGTGCGTCGGTTTTACTTTCGAACCAAGCACTTCCAATGCAGTTGTGGTCAAAGCTTTATGACACTGATCCCATTTATTTTCGATATCCACTACTGCATTAATTTCTCTTAACTTTTGCCCAAGTTGTGGGGAGAACCTTGCAGCATGCTCAGCATCATTTAGCTTATAGGTATCATAACGTTCTGCGATGTGTACTACGAATTTCATTATGGTATGTAGCTGCGCGAATGCGTTGCGATGGATGCTCTTTAGTAAGGACGGACAGTGGCCGTAGACTTCCCACTTAAAGGCGGCAAAGATGGCGGGACCTCCATCCACTTGAGCTGCGGATTGCGGTTCCTCGAGAATCCTGGAATGCTGTCATTAGCAGCCTGCATTTTATCTGGGTCGCTAATCGCCTCTACGCGAGTGAACAAAACAGCCAAGTTGTTTTCAACTCCTGTCACGTAACGATTGTCATTGTAAATTGGCTGATGCAATTCATTCAACTACTCCTCAAAGGGTTTAATGTTTCTGGCTTCTGTTGGAGGGTAAAGAGTAGCGGCTTGTGGTGTGTCGAATAGTATTAACACGACCAGGGATCGAGAGAGCCCGTGGGTTGAGTTAATTCACTGGACTTTGATGAATCCTCTTGAGAAAAAAAAAACCAGAGCTCGTCATACACCGTTGTCCTTCAGTCGAAGTGCTTTTCCTACCGTTGTTCCAGAAGCGTTGCAAATCAGTACTAACTCCGCGTCCAGGTTAGGTTGTGCGATGTCGAATCTACAAATTCTTTACAACCACCTAACGCTGGAGTCTTCGTTGATCGAGTGATATTTCTGCAGCAGGTTGGTGTAACATTCAACACTGAAGACGGATTTATTCTTATGGATCCAGAGGTTTGTCGGTGTCCTTTAAAAGTTAAACTGGCCTGTCTACCCAAATTATAGGTTTTCCTACCTCTGGTAGAATAAACCGCTAGGTCAACTTCCTCCAACCCAAATCCTAGGTAACAAGCCAATCCCCGATGGAATTGCTGTCCAGTTGGCTGTAAAAAGGCGAGGTCACTGGGTAGAGTCTTCGCCTTCTTCCACGAAAATTTGGAACATTTAAAACTTTTGCTAAATGATTCAATTCCAAATCGATCAATGGTTTATTTGGTAGTCATATTTTTCTTGGTCTTTTTTGTCGGGTTATAAATAGACCGTAACCATTCTTATACGGTTTCAAATAAAGTCCGTTTCCAACTTTTTGACCATCTATGGCCAAATTAAGCCTCTTTTGCTCATCCAAGTTTAGTTTGGCTTCTTTAGCTTCATTGATCGCCTTGGCTACACTCGCGGCTCCACCTGCTAAAGACCCCACAGCGGAAAGTCCTGCCATCAATGGTACAAGAAATTGGAGAAAACCTCCCTGTTTTGGCAGCGGAAGAACTCTTGGTGGTGAAGGTTTCGCCTTACCACGTAGATGCATTTTAGCCTTTTTATATACCGCTTTTGATGCATTGAGAATAGATGATACATCATCTACTTTTGACGATTTAACCAAATCTTTAAAACTAATCTTCTTCTTTTTCTTCCTCAGCCCCGAACCAATTTTCCTTTTTGCTTTCATGGCATTTGTAACTAACCAAGCCGCGGCCTTTTCTCCCCATGACGAATCTGGAGCTTTAACCCGTTTCCAAGCATTATCAGCAAGAATCTTGTCCGCTTGTTTACGACTCTCCATATCCTTATTTATGCTATAAGCTATGTCGTGTTCTTTACAAGCTCTATCCAGCTCGTTTATTCCGCTATCACCTCTAGCTAAGCGTTTTTCTAGTATCGTACCGGGACCGCAATATTGATATCCTGGAAGGTGCAATTTAATCGGCAACCTATTGATAAGACTGTTCAGCAAGCCTCTGCCTCTGCGAGCCTTGTGACTCATACTGTACTCAGAAAATGAAACAATATAGCCGTCTTGATGTTGTTTGCATTCAGAATGAAATTAGTTAAACAAGTGCAATGTTTCCCTACTACCAACTTTTCCCCAGTTAAAGGACAATCGGAGGAGAGACATAGTTCATTATTACCAAACACTATCCGAGCCTCGATATGTGGCCCGAGCGGATGTGGAAAGACCAATATTATGATTGGATTGCTATTGAACCCTAACGGCTTAAATTTTAAAAATGTGTATCTGTTTGGAAAAACTTTACATCAACCTAAATACCAGTATTTAAAAAGCGTCATAAATCTTGTTCCTGAAATAAAATTATATGAATTTGAAGATGCAAAGAAATTGTAAAAAGTCGAATCAAATTCGGTATGCATATTTGATGATGTCACCATGGAAGATCAGGATATAATTAAACGATACTTTAGTTATGGCCGTCATATGAACCTCGATTGCTTTTATTTAACACAAAGTTATGTTTGTATCCCGAGACATCTTATCAGGTGTAATTTTAACTTTTTAATAGTTTTTCCTCAAGATGAATTAAATTCAAAACATATTTATGATGAACACGTAAGCATGCCAGATTTAAGTTTTACTCTTTTTAAAGACATGTGCTTGTTATGCTGGAAAGAACCGTTTGGCTCGTTATTGATAAAAGTAGGGGTATGAACGATGGACGTTTTAGAAAAGGAATCGACACATACATTCTAGATATATAAAGAGCGATCTCGGCAGTAATTATCATTAACAATCATGGACCCGAAAGTCACTCGTGAAATAATAAAAACAGGTGAGATTTTGAAAAACAAATTTCGAGCTTTGAAGCGTAACCTCCAGGATATTGAAACGGGTCGTCAAGAATTTTTTACACCCATGCTTGAACCTTTAGAAGACATTAAGCAATCATTAAAACCTAAATCGGAACAGACTTCCAGAGAAGGTATTAATGAGCGGGACGAATCGCCAGATAAAAACGAGTCTGCTCGTATTTACCGAAAATCAACTTTATTGCCGATAACAACGCCTCCCTACAAAAGAGCTAGACCGTTATCTAGTTTTTCCTTTCCCGTATTACCATCTGAAGAATGCGAGGACGAGTATGTGACTTGCGAACCACTATCAGAGCTTGTCAAAGAATATGCTAAAACTCCACGAGGAGAAGCCGAATTGAAGGAACATCTCGCCGAATTTGGAAACCTGCAAAGGGAATACTTGGATAAGATTTTAAAAAAAGATGATGAGGCATATGACGATCGTTATGGAATTAGAGTCATGCCTTTAGGGGGATTAGCTATTGGAGATTCGACAAATGTTCGGCTGTTTCCAAACAGCGACGATATTTCTATAAACGACATAGAGTATGAAGGAACTCCGGGATTGTTGCAGCTACTCTACTTGAAAAACCCACAAGATTATACCGAGACCGACTTGGAAAATTATAAGAATATTTTAATCTCGACCAATGCACACAGGAAAGGCTATAGCGAAGAACAAGGGGTATTTAGAAACAGATCTGAGAAATATAGAAATGTAATATCCAAGTTATTTCCACCGGAAACCTTAAAACTCTATGCCCCTTCCTCAGCTCCGAGAATGAAGCTCCGTTCTCACAAAAGGGGCCATGGTCTTATGAGAGCCGATAAACTTCTGTATGAGTATTGGAACGATCCAAATGAGCTAGTAAATCGTCTAAAGCTGTTAATGGCTTCCGCTCATGCTGGTCATGAAGGACACCAAAACGAAATAGAATCAATAATTGAAGAGCTACGAGAAGAAAATATTATATATTAAAGACTATATATAGCTAGGTTTAGTATAAACATGACAATAAACAAGTTCGGATCTCACATGTCATTAAAGCACTCCAAATATAAAAAACGCTATTTTCCGTTTAGCATATTGAAGTCGGTAAAGGACATCGATGCACGCAATTTACGAATAATCAATGTTGCCAACCCAATCACAGCTCATGACGCTGCTAATAAAGTGTATTGTGATACGCTAGCGGCTACTTACACTGATTTAAACAATTGGCCTGGTAATTGGATTGATGGAAAAAGGAAAAGACTTGTCAACTTTGCACCACCTATAAATAAACAGGATGTTGTTACCAAAGAATTTTTAAACAGTGTTGCTTTAACATTGGTTGAAGATATATATGACTCTCTTGATAAGAGAATAACAAACGTAAACTGAACCTGAGAAGGAATCTGATGTGGTCACACTTGGTTACCTAAACAAAGTACTTGATAATGGATTCATCAATAATTAAAAGAACTGTTGTAAATGAATTACATAAGCCAGCTCGCAAGAAATATCCTAGGAGAAAGACAGTTTTGAAAGGAATAAATGTGGCAGATAGATTTAGTAGAGATGATACCTTATTCTCGAGAAAATAAAGGGTACAAATATTTATTAACAGTTATAGACTGCTTTGCTAAATATGCATGGGCCATACCAATAAAGAAGAAATCTGCTGAAGATGTAACTAAGGCGATGGAGAGGGTGTTTCTTTCGAGTAGACAAATTCCAAAAAATATTCAAAGTGATCAGGGAAAGGAGTTTTACAATTCCAAGTTTAAATCTCCAATGAAAAAATATTGTATTAATCATTATTCCACCTTTTCTAATATGAAAGCTTCCATTGTAGAAAGGTTTAATAGAACATTAAAAGGGAAAATGTGGAAAGCCTTCAGTATGCAAGGAAATTACACGTTTTTAGATATCCTACCTCAGATTTTACAAGAATATAACTCATCATTTCATACAACAATTGGTATGAAACCAATTGATGCTTGTAATAAAATATCGGAAAAATACTTGCTAAACAATGTGTATTCTTCTGTTCGGACTAAAATGCGAAAGCAGAAGTTTGAAGAGGACGATTTTGTAAGGATATCTAAACAAAAAACAGCATTTTCAAAAGGTTACAAGCCAAATTGGTCAAGTGAAATATTTAAAGCAGTCAAGATTCAGAAGACGGATCCATATACATATTTACTTGAAGATCTAAAAGGTCAACCTATCAGTGGCTCTTTTTATGCTGAAGAGCTTCAAAAAGTAAAATAACCAGATGTATACCTTGTGGAAAAAGTTTTAAAAAGAAAAGAAATAAATTGTATGTAAAGTGGCTGGGATTAGATGAACGCAGCTGGATTGACAAAAAGGATATTGCATAATGTATTAAAAGAAAAAAACACTTACTGTTATAATATACATTTATTAATTTTTTTACAAAAACTGTATATTATATATATTTATTATACCTCTACATTTAAAATATATTTATTTCTCACAAACTGTTGTTTTTCTTTAATCTAAACTTACTAAATAGTACTAGTGCTGATGTCACAAATAGACATTAAATTGTCTTCTATTATCATTTTGACATATTACATTTAATGGCTGTTTTTTTTTATTCATCAAGGCTATAGTGACCATAAGGGAGTGTTTGCACTCCATCGCTTAATGAACGCCTTTTGTCATCCAATGAGCATAATGACTTTTTATTTATTAGTGAGGTTGTAACGTTATGTATTTTAGATTGAATTATATAAAACGAAGAATATACACTTTTACTCTCTTTACTTTAAGTTTGTTTAAATAATCGTTAAAAGTAAATTCGCTAACAGCTGATTTTTTTATTCCCTTTGACTTTTTAACCGTTATATCATTGTTTGTTATGTAAGAATACATTTTAGGTCTCAACCCGACAAATTCGACAATAGGATCTCCAAAGGTTTCATCTTTCAACAGGACGACTACTTTTTTTATTTTTTTCATTATAACAGAAATGAGAAGTGGGAAAATTGCTTGTATCAAAATTTTTTTGTAACTCTCCAGACATATCAGAATAAATATCTTCAGTCTTAATATTGTATAAAAATGAATCGGTATCGGTATAACATAAAGTAACATTTTCTATACCATATTTTTTCAAGAAAACATTGTAATGGTAATGATACATCAAAACTTTGCTCAACTCTAACACTGAGAATCCTACATACAAAGGTTTATCAAAAATAATGCTTTCTTTTTCCAACTGAACCGCTGTAACAATATAATCCTGCCTTTAAAATTTGGTTTATTAACTTGACGATATAATGATTTTTCATTTGTTACTATTTTTAAATCAATTCTGTTACGCACGTTTTCCATAAATTTGCCGAAGCAACTATTATTCATCAATTTGTAAAAATCAGACTCGAATGTATTTTTTGCTGATGCTTTCATCTTTGAATTAATTTTTATATATGGTGCCAACCCAACCAATTCTTTTGTTTAAACTTTAATACCCTGTGAATTTTTGTAATTTTTACCCCCAGTTGTAAAGCTTGTTTTAAATTCACATAATGTACTATATAACGTGTTTTGGGTAGCAAAGAAGTTAATAATTTCACATTTTTAGTATTAGGTGGTTTATTTTTTTCAGGTAACAAAGGTAGTTGAGAATGTTTATCATGAATTTCTATAGGGTATTCAATGTCAACATCTAGCACCGGTTTCTGAATCGTTTTCTAGATCTAATACATTCAATTTTTCATCAGTCCACTCACATTCGGCATAGGGTAGGGGAAGGTTCATAGCATAACCATAAAGATTGTTAACGTCTACATATAATAAATATTTACTGGGTTTTGTGAAATCATACTCATTTAAATATTTATTGTTAGCTTTAGTATACCGGGAAACGACTTTGCAAATACCTCCCCTTATCCCCTTTTCAAAAAACTGTACTATATCAATATCTTTTATTACGTCTAATTTTATTTTTGTTTTTACATATAATTCTGCATAATCTTTTAATGTTTGGATTTTAAAAGTTTCCCAGACATTTTTTGCATGATCATAATCTACATCGCTAATGGATTGTTTTGTTAAATCATTAAAAAATGAATTTTTAGATGGTAGTTTTGTTTCATTTAGGCAATCAAACGAACTAAAATAATTATATGGAAATACACCTTTCCTTGTCAGCAATTTAACTTTGTTTTCATCATTAATAATACTAGCCATATTTGGAAATATTTCACAAGGTGTTGACGGATTCGGGCAAGCCCCTGAAATTGGTATTAAAAGAGATTCTATATCCGCATAAACTACAATTGGAATGGGTTGTGTATATTCCACATGTTTAAATTCAATTTTATCTTCTTTCGGAAAATCAGATCGAATTGGTTTATGATTACGACAAAATAATTCATGTTCTCGCTTTCGCTCATCGCCATTTTTCTTAAACTTGTTTACATACGTCTTTGGAAATGTGGTCAGACATCTACGACATATAGTATATGCATGTTCTTTCAACGATATTTGAGAACTTACTAATCGTGAAAGATTCGTAATCAAACAATAGTGAAAATTTTACCCATTTTGTAAAAACAATAAATCGAACATTTTATTATATTTTTCCTTTTTACTAATTCTAATTGGATACACATTATTTTTCTCATCTAAGCCATAAACATTTATAGACACATTATTTAAATTTTCAAATCGCTTTACCTCCTTTATTGGAGTCGGGAACGATATCGAATCAAAGGAATATGTGGTTTGAACATTTTTGAATTCATTAAATTTATTTGATCTAATATCATCACTAAGTATAGCTAAACGGAAGCAATCATTAGTATTATTTTTTACATTTATAACACAACGTTTATCCTTAATTTTTTTAGGTAATTCAATATACTGGGATCCTCCAAAAGGTCTATATTTTGTTAAATGTAAGCATATGTAGTTTGATGAAATATACATCCAACCAGAACCTTTTTTTTCAAACTTGTCCTGTTCCGCTAAAATTTTTTCAAAAGTTTTTTCAACATAATTTTCAACATTTATGCTAACATCTATCGTATTACTTTTCGATTTAAAATTAAAATCCGTTCTTTCACTAATAGTGTTTCCGTTTTTCTTAATATATGTACATTCTAACATTATATTTATTTTATAAGATTTCCAATCTTCAACATAAGAATTTAATAAATTTACTAAGAGTTCTTTTTTATTGTTTAAAAATTCGGTAGCTACTAATTTTTTATTATCGTTAGGAATGTATACGTCCTTAACCGAATTTCCTAAAGAAGCTCTAATAATCCCGTTTTCGTCAGTAATCGCCTTCTCTCGCATCTGTCTATCAAACATGCTATATTTTCTTTTTTTATTCGGTATTTCCATTGTGCTTACGTTGAACGTATTATTACTACTAACCCCACTAACAACTTGACAGTTTATTTTATGGCGTTCAAAATTGAACTTTCTATTAAATTCTTTCCCACAGATTTGACAATAAAAAAACAACCATTTACATCTGTGCCGTCTATTTGGAACCAATAACCCACATTGCTCACACAATTAATTGTTTTTATTATTCATTTTATCAAATCCTTAAATTAAATTAAACATAAATTATAACTAGGTCTTACACGATAGTAATATTTACATAAACGTTAATTCATATGAATTTTTCTTTTTCCTACAATATTTAAATTTCAATTGACCTAAAAACATAAAACATCAATTAGCTAAGTATAGTAATGTTTTTACAACTTTATTAAGCATTTTAATAATAATTACCATCATACTGTGCTATATCTTCATAAGTTGTAACGAACAGATATCTTTTCAGCAAATATGTCGTCCTCGTCAACTTCCAAGTTCTCAATAATGGCCTCAATACTTAAGCCATATTCTGTCTCATTTTTTGTTAATTTTGTATGTTTTTCCTATAGTCAGTTCCCCAATGTTTTTGTAAATGGGTTTTGTTTCATTCAATTTTATAAGGAGAGACATCTGTAATATTTACAAAAATTAACAAAATTTTTTGTTATCTTTATGCAAGTATTAGTTTAAAAAAGTTAAAATGACTCACCTTTAGGCAAAACTGCACAATAGTCCAGGTTGGATTGGAAAATTTTAATTATATCCTCACGCGGCGGCTGATGTCTGGGCGGTGTCCTTTCAAACAGATAACAGACCCGTCGCGAGCTAGCTCAAGGCTTTGATGATAAATATTGCTCAGTCGCAGCTGATATCTGGGCGGCATCCTTTCAAGTAGATAACAAGTAGCGAACGACATCTTCCCAACACTGCATGCGGGCTATAAAAGAGCGACCCCGACCGGACGGCAAGGGTATGGTACTGACCGTTATTCCTCCAACATCATTGCTTATGAATTATGAATGAACTTGAATGAAACAGCTGAGTAAACTGATTAAATCACACACCTGCAGCCACCGCTTTTACTAAGTTTATTCAATGAATTCAAATGATGAATTATGAATGAAACAGCTGAGTCATGCATCAGTAAACTGGTTTATCAGTACTAGGACTATGACGAAGCTTTATGTATGTGGTGGGTTTTACTCCCGCTTTTACTAAGCTTGATCAATGAATTCAATTGATAAATTATGAATGAAACAGCTGAGTAAACTGATTATTTTAAGGTCACATATAGCCTTGCTACATCACGATATAAACAAAGCGCTGTTGCCACATCTACAATCCAACGTTGCCATGTTGAGCATCTCACATCCGTTGACCCCTTCAAGGTCAACCAAAACCTCATAACACACCTCAAGGACACCCCCCCCCTCACCCTAGAACAACACCCCCCTGGCCCTCACAAGGTCGGTCAATGACCCTCAAGGTCACATATTGCTCTGCTACAGCACGCTCAAGGTTATTTCCTTCGTGCTCCTGCTCAACCGGCCAAATATAACTACTCATAATCGTTGGTGTGGGATTTTAGGATTGCAGTAAGAAAGTCTTCGTATGTTATGTGAGAAAAAAAGAAATTTTCCGAATTGAAATGATGGTGATTAATAACAGTAGGTTGGGATGAATCGGAAGTGAAGGATGCAAAATGTTTATTAAGTTTTATCAGTACTAGGACTATGACGAAGGTTTATGTATGTGGTGGGTTAAAATGTCTCACCTTTAGGCAAAACTGCACAATAGTCCAGGTTGGATTGGAAAATTTTAATTATATCCTCACGCGGCGGCTGATGTCTGGGCGGTGTCCTTTCAAACAGATAACAGACCCGTCGCGAGCTAGCTCAAGGCTTTGATGATAAATATTGCTCAGTCGCAGCTGATATCTGGGCGCCATCCTTTCAAGTAGATAACAAGTAGCGAACGACATCTTCCCAACACTGCATGCGGGCTATAAAAGAGCGACCCCGACCGGACGGCAAGGGTATGGTACTGACCGTTATTCCTCCAACATCATTGCTTATGAATTATGAATGAACTTGAATGAAACATGCAAAATGTTTATTAAGATCATCTGGAGTGAGCTGAAGGAAACTAGGGTTATTGGAACCTGGTGGGGATAATTGTCGGAGTATTTTCCACTTGCTTTTAGGATCGTGGGCATTAGAGAGAGCATTGTGGAAGTGGAGAGATTTAGATCGTCGGATTTCGGATTGGGTCACCTTTATAAGTTTTTTGAAAGACGCATAATCAGCTGCCAAACGGGTTCGCCGAAATTTGCGCCTTGCAGCTTCCCTTCTTTTTATCATATCCTTTATTTCAGGAGTCAGCCACGGAGCAGCAGGAAGACGTGTAAGGTTCGGGTTTTCAGCGGAGCATGGATATCTAAAATGGATTTTAAATTTGAGGTGAGGATGGAAACCATAGGATCGATTGAGTCATAGGAATATATTATGTGCCATTGAACGGATTCAAGGTCGGATTGAAGGGATTCATAGGAGAGGAGGTCTAAATTGCGGAATGATATCACCTTGGGAATAAAAAGTTTGACTGGGAGGTCGTATGAGATCTGGATGAGGTCATGTGATGAGAGAAAAGGAACAGGGTATTGCAAAGAAGAGACTATTTTGGAGGGAGAGTCAGAGATACAAAGGTCGAGCCATGTGTCGGAATATTGTGTATGATTTGTTGGAGAATAGGGGACTAGGTAAAGGTTGAGGGAATAGAGGAGGTCGGTTAGATAGGATTTCTCGGGGGAGTCTGCAAGCATATTTACATTGAAATCTCCGGTGATGATGACGTTAGGATGCTTGGATACAAGATTGATGAGGGAAGATTCGAAGAGGCTGTCGAAAGGAACACGAGGAGGTCTATAGACTACGGCAAATAATAAGGAAGAGGAAAGGGACGAGATTTCAACAAACATATACTCTACATGAGGGAGGTCAGGGGAAGGAGACTGAAGGAGGACTTTGGCCTTTAGGTTTTCATGGATGTATAATCCGACACCACATCCCGTACGATTAGATCTGTCGTGGCGTAAAAATAGGGTTTCACCCGGGAAATTTAATTTTTCTAATGAAACGGTCGATTTCGTAAAAAACCATTGTAAAGCGAGATCATTACGATTTTTATTAGGATAAAGAATATCAGCTGAAGTTATGCAATTTTAATATGCACCTGGTATGAAAGAACCACTGAGCGAAATTTGGAGATTTTAGGATCAACGGTATGGATTTCTATAAAGAACAAACAAACAAACAGAAATATTGCCCTGCAGTTTCAGCTTCTCGCAAATCGGCTTGCCTAAGCCTCTGTGGCGCAAGGCGGGCGTCGTATTCCTGGGCAGACTCAGTTTCCCGCGATTCTGCCTTTCTAAGCCTCTGTTGTTCAATCCTATTTTGATGTTCGTCGAGAGTTTCAGCTACTCGTATTTGATTGACGTTGACTAATAAATTAGCTTTTGAGCTCACTACTCCTATTGAAGCTCGCTTCTTAGGAGGCATCTTTGAAAAATGAATTTACCATACATGTGAATAAACGTATTGTAATGTTAAAAAAAAAAACTTATGGTTTAAAAATCCCAGAACTCGACGCCTGCCAAGGGACGGTCTTACCGGGCCTTGTTGGCCTCTTCAAAATCTATAAAATGAATTTTAAGGCCGTTTTTTTTTACTCGAACGGTCGATTTCGTAAAAAAAAACCGTTGTAAAGGTAGATCATGACGAATTTTATAACAATAAAGAATATGCCCAGAGATTGGCTGAAGCTATGCAATTTTAATATGGACGGGTGTTCGCACCTGGTATCAAAGAACCACTGAGCGAAATTTGGAGAATTTAGGACAAACGGTATGGATTTCTATAACGAACAAATAAACAAACAAACAAACAGAATTTCATCTTTATTTATGTAGATATGAAATATATAGTAAGGGGAAGTATTGCGATCGTGAAAAATTTCGACTTCCGGTTTTCAACGGAAATACATGTTTTGGGGTCTCCTGAGTCCAAATAACCAAGTCCCGCGAAATGATCTGTGTGTGTGTGTGTGTGTGTGTGTGTGTGTGTGTGTGTGTATGAACAGACTAGCTCAAAAACTATAAACCGTGCGAACTTAAAATTGGGTATTTAGTGTATGTATATATATGCCCGCGATGTGACAGCAAAAATTTCATCAAAATTGGTCAAAAAGAGGGGGCACTTTATTTAATAACTTTTTACGTTTTTTTCGATTTTCTCAAAAATGGCTCTAACGATTTTGATTAAACTGAATATTTGATGTATTAATATGCCTGAGATATGACTGTAAAAATTTCATCAAAATTGATCAACCTGAGGGAGAACTTTACTTAATAAATTTTGTATCATATTTACGTATTTTTTTTAGTTACTCAAAAACGGCTTTAACGATTTTGATCAAACTGGGTATTTGATTTATGTATATGAGTAGTTATATTTGGCCGGTTGAGCAGGAGCACGAAGGAAATGACCTTGAGCGTGCTGTAGCAGAGCTATCTGTGACCTTGAGGGTCATTGACCGACCTTGTGAGGGCGAGGGGGTGTTGTTCTAGGGTGAGGGGGGTGTCCTTGAGGTGTGTTATGAGGTTTCAAGGGGTCAACGGATGTGAGATGCCCAACATGGCAACGTTGGATTGTAGATGTGGCAACAGCGCTTTGTTTACATCGTGCTGTAGCAAGGCTATATGTTGATATTTACTCAGCTGTTTCATTCATAATTTATCAATTGAATTCATTGATCAAGCTTTCTCCCCCTACCACGTACATAAGCCTTCGTCATAGTCCTAGTACTGATAAACCAGTTTACTGGTTCAGCTGTTTCATTCATAATTTATCAATTGAATTCATTGATCAAGCTTTCTCCCCCTACCACGTACATAAGCCTTCGTCATAGTCCTAGTACTGATAAACCAGTTTACTGGTTCAGCTGTTTCTTTCATAATTTATCAATTGAATTCATTGATCAAGCTTTCTCCCCCCACCACATACATAAGCCTTCGTCATAGTCCTAGGACTGATAAACCAGTTTACTGGTTCAGCTGTTTCATTCAAGTTCATTCATAAGCAATGATGTTGGAGGAACAACGGTCAAGACCAAACCCCCTACCGTCCGGTCCATGTCGCTCTTTTATAGCCCGCTTGCAGTGGTGGGGAGATGACGTTCGCTACATGCTATCTACTTGAAAGGGGGGCAGACATGAGCCGGCACTGATTACGATGCCTTGAGCTAGCTCGCGACGGGCATGTTATCTGTTTGAAAGGACGCCGCCCAGATAACAGCCGCCGTGTGAGGATATAATTAAAATTTTCCAATTTATACATTACCTGCAGTTTTGCCTAAAGGTGAGTCATTTTAACTTTTTTGAACTAATACTTGCATATAGATGACAAAAAATTGTTAATTTTTGTAAATATTACTGATGTCTCTCCTTAAAAAATTGAACGAAACATTGGGGAACTGACAGCCCACTTTGACGAATTCCAAAAATACTTCCTCGACAATTTCAATCATATAATAGCAATCCTTATTATTTGCCGTAGTCTATAGACCTCCTCGTGTTCCTTTCGACAGCCTCTTCGAATCTTCCCTCATCAATCTTGTATCCAAGCATCCTAACGTCATCATCACCGGAGATTTCAATGTAAATATGCTTGCAGACTCCCCCGAGAAATCCTATCTAACCGACCTCCTCTATTCCCTCAACCTTTACCTAGTCCCCTATTCTCCAACAGATCATACACAATATTCCGACACATGGTTCGACCTTTGTATCTCTGACTCTCCCTCCAAAATAGTCTCTTCTTTGCAATACCCTGTTCCTTTTCTTTCATCACATGACCTCATCCAGATCTCATACGACCTCCCAGTCAAACGTTTTATTCCCAAGGTGATATCATTCCGCAATTTAGACCTCCTCTCCTATGAATCCCTTCAATCCGACCTTGAATCCGTTCAATGGCACATAATATATTCCTATGACTCAATCGATCCTATGGTTTCCATCCTCACCTCAAATTTAAAATCCATTTTAGATATCCATGCTCCGCTGAAAACCCGAACCTTACACGTCGTCCTGCTGCTCCGTGGCTGACTCCTGAAATAAAGGATATGATAAAAAGAAGGGAAGCTGCAAGGCGCAAATTTCGGCGAACCCGTTTGGCAGCTGATTATGCGTCTTTCAAAAAACTTATAAATGTGACCCAATCCGAAATCCGACGATCTAAATCTCTCCACTTCCACAATGCTCTCTCTAATGCCCACGATCCTAAAAGCAAGTGGAAAATACTCCGACAATTATCCCCACCAGGTTCCAATAACCCTAGTTTCCTTCAGCTCACTCCAGATGATCTTAATAAACATTTTGCATGTTTCATTCAAGTTCATTCATAATTCATAAGCAATGATGTTGGAGGAATAACGGTCAGTACCATACCCTTGCCGTCCGGTCGGGGTCGCTCTTTTATAGCCCGCATGCAGTGTTGGGAAGATGTCGTTCGCTACTTGTTATCTCCTTGAAAGGATGCCGCCCAGATATCAGCTGCGACTGAGCAATATTTATCATCAAAGCCTTGAGCTAGCTCGCGACGGGTGTGTTATCTGTTTGAAAGGACACCGCCCAGACATCAGCCGCCGCATGAGGATATAATTAAAATTTTCCAATCCAACCTGGACTATTGTGCAGTTTTGCCTAAAGGTGAGTCATTTTAACCCACCACATACATAAACCTTCGTCATAGTCCTAGTACTGATAAACCAGTTTACTGATGCATGACTCAGCTGTTTCATTCATAATTCATCATTTGAATTCATTGACTAAATTTAGCAAAAGCGGTGGCTGCAGGTGTGTGATTTAATCAGTTTACTCAGCTGTTTCATTCAAGTTCATTCACTTCTCTCACATTTATCTTATGGGGGAAATCATAATTAATTAATAATCTTCTTATAAACTACAGGTTCTTCTGCCGCTTTCAAATAACCAATGGGTAGTCCCTTTGTATAACGATGCTTGTATCTTTCAATTTTTTTGTATTGCTGAGAATTTTATCTATTTGATGGCCTAGGGCAAACTCTGTTAATATTAATGGTGGAGCATTTCTTTTTCCGATATTAAAAGCTCTACTAATTAATAACGGCTCATTTATTTGTAATATGTTTTTACAAACCTCTTTTACACTTTCTTCAGGTGTTACACCAGGAGGTATCCCTTTAAATATGAGATTGTTAGACCTATTTCTTTTTTCTAATTGAACGATTCTTTCTTTTAACTCCTTGTTCTCATTTTTTAGTGCAGTAATTTCCTTTTTCATTGCGACCATTTCTTTTATGAATGTGGACATGTTCTCGTTAATTTTTTGTATGTCTGATTTAGTGGCCAATACATTAATTTTACTATCCAATTTATTGTCTAGTAGCTGGCTTATCATTTTGATCAATTCTTCGTTTTGAGCACTTCCTGTCATTTTTTCGGAAATTTCTTTCTTTTCTTTTTTAATATTGGTGTTCTTTGAAAATTCCGGTGAAGACTTACTTCTCTTAGTTCTTTTCGTTTTAGGTGTTACAGACTTATCTGCAATATTTTCTTTAGAATTCATAAGATATTATTTCAATTTCGGTAGAAATAAAATAGAATAACAGATCATCAGTTTAATTATAACAATTAGCTCCGGTAACTATCCGAACTGTTATATTTACTCGATGTCTATTTCAAGAGCAAGTAGGTTATGTTTATGTTATTTGTTTACCTGGTGTAATCCCAGCAGGTGTATCACCTGAGACGTGGTTCCCCCACTCCACTGCTTCTCGCTGCAATTACACAAATTGCTTTTATTAATTGTCCCAAAACGGCTCGTTAGATTTTATTCAAACTTTACACTTTCACTGTTGACAATCTGATCTGTAAACACATCAATTTGCATTCACCCACTCTCAATATATCCACACACAGCAGTACGTCTTGTAGGACTCGATGTGACCTATACAACAGTCCGAAGGCAACCTCCTCGCCCCTAAATATCTAAATTTCTCTACGAGTTCAAACGTATTCCCTTCGACATTATTATCAGCAAAATCGTCACCACTTCTACGGCTAACCATATATTTTGTCTTATCCGTATTTATTTCCAGTCCTAGTTCTTGACCGACTTTCATCAACGATTCTGTATTTAGTTCTATGGTTTCCGCGTCCTTAACAAGCAAAATCAGATCATTGGCATATCCGAGCACGGGTATATTCCGTCCAAAATTCGAACCCTTTCCAGTACGTGTCACCTCCCTAATGGCATATTCCAGTGCTCAATTATGTAAAATTGGTGATAAGGTGCTACTCTACGAAAGTTCATAAATACGGCCCTAAGAAATATATCATAAATATACAATAGTATATCACAAACGTCTTAATTAGAAGAATATTGCAGTCTCTCAACCCCCAAGCTAACCTCAATAGAAATAAAGTTTGAGACTACCACTACCTAACATTGTTTTATCACACTTTTTCACTCTCATTTGCATCTTCATCTTATAATAAAGATATTTTTGATTGTTATCCTGAAGCATCCATTAAGTTGTTTTGAAATCGGTTAGATGAAACATTGTATACATTTGTTTGTTCTTTTGCACTAACAATGTTTGCATACTATTCAACTTTGAGTGATTTCTACTCCAATTATCATGTTCTTATAGTTCTAGAGCTGTAATTGCCACATTAACTACATACATCACTCGAAACAACACAGTAAACAAGAGTGAAGTTAACACTGATGTCAGTCTCCTAAATCTTCTCTGATTGGTTGTTTAGTTAAGGTGGCCTTAAATTTGCACCTTAATAAATGCATACTTAGTTAAGGAAAGGAATTGTTAAGGAAGGTTCATAAAATGAGAATTATCTAAAGGAACACTTAAGCTTAAAGGTTACCTTAACATAGGAACCAGTTAAGGTTACCTTAACTGCTTCCTTAGGAACATTCATAAATACGGCCCTTAATATATATAATATATATATATATTCACTTTTATATATATATAATCATATATAGGTAAGTGAAAGTAAAAATGGCGGGAAAAAATTCTCTGCTAGAGGAATCCATTCCTAAAATCTTTTTTTCTATAAAAATTTGTTCGGAAAATAATAGTTTATCTTCTCCTTCGGAATATCAGAGTGCTGAACCGTTACTAGAACCGAGTAAAGATGAAGTTGAAACAGCTATTGGAAAATTAAAATTGCATAAAACAGCGGGTGCAGATAATATTCCTAGTGAACTAATTGAGGCATGTGGAAAAGCTGGGATCTCTAAAATACATCTTTTGGTTAAAAAGGTCTATGAACAGGAAAAAATATCCGAAGAGTGAGAAGAAGCTATTCTTATTCTGATTCACAAAAAGGGATCAAAGACGGATTGCAATAACTATTGCGGAATCTCACTCCTTACAGTATGTTATAAAATATTTATGTTAATCCTGAACTGTTGAATCACTGAATACGCCGAGGAAATCGTCGGAGACTATCAGTGGTTTCAGACGGAACCGTTCAACCGTAGACCAAATAATCTCCCTCCGTCAAATATTAGAGAAAAAAAATAATGTAACGGAATAGTATATCAGTTTTTCATCGATTTAAAAAAAACATATGATTCAAATAACCGCCAAAAGTATAATATAGTTTAATATTCTTGTAGAACAGGGAATGCTAAAAAAGTTAAATTTTTAAGTTAGTAAAAAAGGGTGTATGACCGAAACGCTCAATAAAGTTAGAATAGGTAGTTATTTTTCTGAGAAGTTCGAGGTTCACGTATTCTCTATAGGTGCCTTTAGTCTTTAAGGGCCGTATTTATGAATGTTCCTAAGGAAGCAGTTAAGGTAACCTTGAACAGAGATTTGCAGATTATGAACTAAGGTTTATAGGAGCAAAAAAAGAGGGAATTAGGGGAAGAGCTAGTGGGGGCTATCTTTATGGATTTAATAAAACAAAGTTTAAAGAACGGCAAGTTGAATATTGCAGTATCAACAAAAAATAGGTATAAAATTTTAGGAAGGTTTCAAATATTTGATTCCTATTTATTTAAACGCTAATAATTGGGATCAGGATTTTGAGGAAATAGTTAAAATAATAGAAGCAAACAGAACTGAAGATTTTATATTGTTGGGTTACTGGAATGCTCATTCCGGAAAACTACAAACTTGTCCTAAGGAAATTCTAGACGAAACGAATTTAATAACAGAGACTAGAAATTCGAAAGATAATAAAACAGATGAAAAAGGCACTAGAGTAATTGAATTTTGTGAGGATTTTGGTTTCTCGGAATCGTTCAATTAGAAAAAAGAAATAGGTTTAACAATCTCATATTTAAAGGGATACCTCCTGGTGTAACACCTGAAGAAAGTGTAAAAGAGGTTTGTAAAAACATATTACAAATAAATGAGCCGTTATTAATTAGTAGAGCTTTTAATATCGGAAAAAGAAATGCTCCACCATTAATATTAACAGAGTTTGCCCTAGGCCATCAAATAGATAAAATTCTCAGCAATACAAAAAAATTGAAAGATACAAGCATCGTTATACAAAGGGACTACCCATTGGTTATTCGAAAGCGGCAGAAGAACCTGTAGTTTATAAGAAGATTATTAATTAATTATGATTTCCCCCATAAGATAAATGTGAGAGAAGATAAAATGAAAATAAGAGATTGTGTTTTTGTTGGTCAGAAGAAAAAGGTCTAGTTTATAATAATGAAGATGGTGTCGGTAAAATGAAAGACTTAACTGGAGTTGAAGTGGGAGAGATAGTGACAAGCCTACTGCAGGGGACATACCCGGCCATTGGAAGGAGATCGGCTTCTGGTGTCCATGCAGCCTCAAACGAAGCGGGACAGTTGGAAAGGAAAGAAGATTAGGGTAAGTCCGTCTGTCGAGAATATAACAAAAATAAAAAAGATAACGAAGGTGAAATCAGGATTTTATTTTATAATATTAGGGGAATTAAATCTAAGGAAAATTTGTTTTATGATTTTGTTAAAAATTTTGATATTTTTTTATTGGTAGAAACATTTCTAATTGAAGAACATTTACTATTTTATGAACAGAGATTTGCAGATTATGAACTAAGGTTTATAGGAGCAAAAAAAGAGGGAATTAGGGGAAGAGCTAGCGGGGGCTATCTTTATGGATTTAATAAAACAAAGTTTAAAGAAAGGCAAGTTGAATATTGCAGTATCAACAAAAAAATAGGTATAAAATTAAAATTAAAGGAAGGTTTCAAATATTTGATTCCTATTTATTTAAACGCTAATAATTGGGATCAGGATTTTGAGGAAATAGTTAAAATAATAGAAGCAAACAGAACTGAAGATTTTATATTGTTGGGTTACTGGAATGCTCATACCGGAAAACTACAAACTTGTCCTAAGGAAATTCTAGACGAAACGAATTTAATAACAGAGACTAGAAATTCGAAAGATAATAAAACAGATGAAAAAGGCACTAGAGTAATTGAATTTTGTGAGGATTTTGGTTTTTATATATTGAATGGTCGAACTTTAGGAGATGAAGAAGGGGAATTGACATTTATTTCCGCTAGAGGATCTTCTGTTATCGATTTCGGAATGGTGTCGATTAATTGCTTAAAAAATGTTAAGTATTTCGAAATTATTCCTGAAACATTTTCGGATCATTTGCCATTGATACTAATTGTGTCGGGTGCAGATGCCATTAATAAATCTATGTTAATGCCACTTTTACCAAAACTAGCTTGGAATAAACAGCAAGAGAAAAACTATAAAAACAACTTAACAAAGTTAGTGAAATGGGAGGATTTCAAAGTGAATGACATCGAATTATTAGTTAAAAGATTTGCGGGCCTAATCAGGGAAGCTGCAGGAGAAAATACATTTCCAAATAATCCTCGAACAAGCGAGAAATGGTTCGATAATCAGTGTGCAAAAAGTAGAAAAAGGTCCTTCAAGTTACTGAATTTATTCCGAAAAACTAACTCAACAACTATTAAAAAGTGGTATTTAGCAGCAAACAAAAATTATAAAGCTTTATGTACCCGGAAAAAATTAACGTTTTATGAATCTGTCATTGAAAAAATTAGAGGAGCAAAGGAAATCTGGGATGGAATTAATATAATGAAACAGAAATCACACATTTTTCACCCCAATTTACACATTGATGAGTGGGTGCGACACTTCAAGCAACTTCTAAACCCACCCCTTTTATCAAGTCCTATACAATATGCAGAGCCTTACCTACGCGAAGAGACTTTAGATAGTAGGATTAGTTCTGTCGAAATAATTAATATAATTAAGAAAAGCAAAAATAATAAGGCTCCGGGACAAGATAGAATACCTTTTGAATTTCTAAAAAATCTACCTCAAGAATTCATCTGTTTACTGGAAGATATATTTAATAAGATATGGGAGAAGGAGAAAGTACCCAAAGCTTTTAAACAAAGTATTATTTTTCCAATATACAAGAAAGGAGATCCCAAAGATATAAAAAACTATAGGGGCATATCTCTACTTAACACGATCGCTAAGCTATTTTTTGGAGTGGTATCGGAAAGAATAAAAAAATGGATAACACAACGCAATATTATAAAAGAGAGCCAAGCAGGATTTAGAGAAGGATACAGCACCATAGAGAACTTATTTAATTTATACAATATAATAAATATAAAATTCAGCCGAAATGAAAAAGTATACCTGTTTTTTGTCGACTTCCAAGCAGCATTTGACAGCATAGACAGAAATGCTTTATTCTACAAGTTAACGTCACAAGGGATGTCAACCAAAATTATGAACATTCTAAAAAATTATTATGAAGATACAGATGCGAAAGTTTGGAGTAAAGATGGACTCTCAAAGGCATTCCGTTGTGAAATGGGGGTGAATAGCCCGATGCTATTTACAATATTCATAAATGACCTAGAAGATGAAATAGAAGGCGGCGTACTCATAAATAGGCGTAAAATAAAGTCCTTAATGTTCGCCGATGCTATAGTTCTCATGGCCTCATCTCCAGCTTCCCTACAGCTGATGATTAAAGATTTGGAAATATACTGTGAGAAATGGAATCTCAAAGTAAACCTGGATAAATCACAGATCATGGTATGCAGGAGGAAGGGAGGAAGGATGAGGGAAAATGAGAAATGGTATTTCCAGGGACAAAGAGTGCTGTGCGTAGATAATTATAAATATCTAGGAATAAAAATCAGCCCATCATTTAACTTCAAAAGAAATAGCAAGGAAAAAGTGGCTAAAGCTAAATTTGCAATAAATAGCATATGGAAGAAAATAATATTAAATAAAGATCTTTCTATAGAAAAAAAATACAGGTATTTAATAGTGCTATACGCTCGGTGGTTTGTTATGGTGGCCAAGTCTGGGGATACTTAAATATGCCATAAGTGGAAAAAGTCCAAAAATATTTTTTAAAAAGACTATTTTACCTCCCACAGAACACGCCTGATTATATTCTATATCAAGAAATAGCGAAAGCACCCCTCTACTTGTATACATTAAAATTACATATAAATTACATCCGCAAAGTATTAACGATTCATCCCGAAAACAGACTAACAAATTTTTTGGCTAATATAATCATAGATGAAAACATAACTTGGTACAGACAAATAAAAGAAATGGGAAACGAATTCCATATTAACATGAACAAAGAAACGTACAAAACACTGAAGCCAGAAAACTTGATAAATAAAGTGGAAGAAAAGATTAATTGCCAGATGCTATCCAAAGCCATGAGTAGCGAGTTCCACTCAATATATAGTAAACTGGACAATAAGCAAGCAAAGGAATATATCCAAAACGATGCATTGAGTTTATACCAGAGGTCACTAATATTGAGAGCAAGAGGGGAACTATTAGAGCTTAACTACCAGCCATGGAAGAAGGAGAGGATATATACCTGTGCAATGTGCAACTTAAACATGCCGGAGGATACATATCACTTCCTAGGAGTATGTCCTGTTTTGAGAGAGTTTAGATATAGCTATTGGGGAAAGGGACATTTAACAAGGGACGAAGTATTAAACATACTAAACGGGACAGATTGGATAAAACTCTCTGTATATTTATGTAAAATAGTAAAATATAGGAAATTCTTGATTGAACAATTCAATTTCTAGGTACAAAATCATAAAATATCAAATTGTCTTTAATTGAGTAGTCATAATAAAATAATTACAAAAAGAAAATTAGGCAACTCGACAGACGGCTTACGCCATTGTCAAAATATGCTTTTAAAAAATAATACTATTTTTTGTATTTTTGTATATATGTAAATAAAAGCATTTATTCATTCATTCATTCATTCATATTTAGGGGCGATTGTATCTAGCAAAAAACAAATCGATGTGGATATTAAGGTTACTTTAAAAGCTCGTAATTCTTGCTACTTTTCAGTAGCGAAATTGCTTAGCTCGTGCCTTCTTCCCCGAAACTTAAAAATTAGGATTTAAAAAAATATTATTCAGACATTGAGGGATGAACAACGGCTTAGGGTTTTTGAAAATAAAGTACTGCATAGGTTATTTGGACGGAAGAGGGTTGAACTAACCGGGGATTTTAGACAGTTACACTACGCCGAACTGAGTGAACTGTACTCGGTAAATATAATTGACGTGATAGCAGCGAGACGAATAAAATGGTCGTGTGAAATTGCGAAACTTAGTAGTGAACGAATTCCGTAAAGATTAATAAGCGCGGTGCCGAATGGGAAACGTTCGAGGGGTAGGCTGAATCGAAGGAGGGATGATTGCGTTAAGGCATATCTTTCGAAGTTGGGTCTGAATGGCGGTCGGTAGATAGAGGTGTGCAGGGTTGTGGCGTCGACATCGAACCTTCGGGTTCGTTAAGCCTTCATTATTATTATTATAACAAAAATTTGAGCTTTAGGAGAATTTCAAAATTAATTTGATTAGCTTTTTCTTGAATAAAATTCATTTGACCTACTCTTCCTAAACTACTTGTTTTTGTGATTTAATATGCATTTGAATTACTTTAATTACGTTAATTTACGTTCGGCATAATTTTTTCACTCAATAAAACAAATCGTTTGATATACCGGGTGTCCCAGACCTAGTGTAAAAAAAAAAAAGGTAATACTGCATGTTAAACGGGGTAGAATGGCGCAGAAAATAGTTTCCTATCTCAATCTGTTGAGGAGATAGAATTTTTTTTTTTTTTTTTTTTAAATCTTACTTTTTTCTCAAAGATGGCAGTTTTCTGTACTTCGGTTTAGCGTAGAAACAAAAACAATGATATTTTCTTAATCAGCATTAAATTTCCAAAAAGATGAGTTAGGCTTGGTTATTTTAAATCCACTTTCAGTGGGCCTTTTAACGCGCAAAACACAAAAAATTTATTAAAACTTAAATAATTAATAGTTTTTGAAAATTCTTCACTTTTCACTGGAGCACCCTAGAAGCTGTTAAATTTCCTAAGAACTGCGGAATTTAGTTAGCTTTTTAATGCTGTAACCCATGATACAATTGCACTTCACCTTTTGAGTCTAAAAGAAGTTTTTCTGATGAAAAACAAGCTAGAGAGTAAATACTTGATTGCTTCACGTACCTACTATAAAAACTACTTGATGGAATAAAAGTATTAGTTATTTTATATTCATGTCGATATGCATGAGGGGTAAAGAGTTGGGAAGGTGGCAAGCCCTCCTTCCCCCTCCCACCCCCCCAAAAAAATAAAATAATAATCTTATTTATAGGGAGTCAAGGGAGGGAGGTGACCCAAATTCTTGCTGATTACCTAATGTTGCATAAACCTACAATTTTTTTCCTTTTATTTAACACCTATAAAAAATAACAATTTAGGATCATTTGAAGAAATTAAATACACCAACAGAAAAATAACACTAATTCCAATCAGAAGGTGATATCATTGTCAGGGCTAATGATAGCAGGGCACATTATGAAATGTCATTTTTCTGTTGGTGTATTTAGTTTATAGTTTTAATAGTTATAACTATTACTATTAAAAATTTAAGTTTTAATAAATGTTTTGTGTTTGGCGCGTTAAAAAGCCCACTGAAAGTGGATTTAAAATAACCAAGCCTAACTCATCTTTTAGGAAATTTAATGCTGATTAAGAAAATATCATTGTTTCTATTTCTACGCTATACCGAAGTAGAGAACACTGCCATTTTTTAGAAAAAAAGTAAGATTTTAAAAATAAAAACAAAAAAAATTCTATCTCCTCAACAGATTGAGATAGGAAACTCTTTTCTGTGCCATTCCACCCCGTTTAGCATGCAGTATTACCCAATTTTTTTTTTACACTAGGTCTGGGACACCCATTATAATAACCCCGACATCCAATCAAAGACAAAAACAATATTTTTAAAAAATATATAAAATAAATGTTTTAGTGGCTCCATGCATTTTGACGTAGAATTGGCAAAAAAGTTTTTCAAAGTCGGTGAACAAACAGGCAATCTTTGTTAGTTGAAAAAATGTACAAAAAAGAACATCACAGGATGGGAAACGATAAATGACCGCATAATCAGGTTGGCCAAAAATCGACCGAAACTTCGACCTGAAACTTCGAACCGGGACTGCACGATTTCAGCTTTTAAGTTCGATCTCTTTCATGGGCTTTAGCACCCTCGAATTTAATAGTGAGTAGTATCTTTCGGTTTAGTTAATTACACTCGAATTTTCATTCGATAAAACTTGGATTTATCTGATACTTTTGGTATCTTAAATTGATCGAAAACTTTAAGTTAGGTGTGGTGTCAAAAATGTGATGACAAACAGGGATCTGCAATGTAAAATAAAACAAGTCTTAACACAACAATGAAAGCATTTTTTTCGTCCAGAATTCTTTACGTTGAGTTAAAGAATAGTATTCTTTACTTTGAGCGTTAGGAGCCTTTTTTACTTTTAATTATCTCATTACTTTACGAAATTTGATTTCTTTAAACTAGATATTATCCGCATAATTTTCAGACAAAAACTGACTCAGAAGACTAAATAGCTTCTGAGATACAGCTTTACGTATTAACAATGGCGCCATTTTGAATTCCATCGGCTTTATTATGGCAGAGATTTACTAAATTATTTATTATTTAGATATGATAATTTGAATTGCTATTATTATCAGCCTGTTACTAAAAGTATATTCCACCTTTTACGTCTTTGTTACTTAAGGGGGTAAGGTCTAACTTCACGCGGTGATCAGCTGTACTAGGAAGTAGGGGCTGAGATTCGATCTTATAACCTAATTAGTGCACCTGTCTTCTATATGCCATTTTCTATACCAAGCCCTCGCACTTTATGAATAATTAAGTTCAATTACTGTCTTTTTATAAGCTTTCATTGATATTATTGCTAAACTAGACATATTACACACTTGCATGTATTATATATAAGCAAGTAAATTTCAGTTTCGCCCCGAAACCAGGTCCCCGGCCGAAATTCGGTTTCGGTTTCGGCTAAAAATTTGGTTTCGGTCGGACACTAAAAATTATGAATATTTTTTGAGCTCAAGGATATTCACAAATTCACATGGAATATTGAAAGAAGGCATCTAAAATTCAGAATCAACTCTACCTATCAAGGAGCCTAAATACAACTGTTTTTACTTTAATTGGAATTTCAATATTCGCCCAATTAACTCTGCTGTCATAAGACAATGCAGTACAAATAGAGAGAGAGAAACACTTTATTTATGATAAAAGAGGTGCTGCCCAACTTCATTGGGTTGCTAAGACACAGCATACTGTAGGTCCATATGAGGCTATTTGTAATATCTTATTGTAACAATATAATATTAATAATAATAACATCCATATTTATATATGTATACCAACAGGATTATATTTTTTTTTATTTTTTTTTTTTTTTTTTTTTTTTTTTTTTATTAATTTTCATTTTTTTTTTTTTTTTTTTTCTCTTTTACACAATCCCTTTAGCGCTAAATTTTGAATAAAATACATCTATCATGCAACAACAACAACAACAATAATAAAACCTAATCAGTACTCAATTCCGGCATATAAAGTTAGAAATAAGAATATATTAGAATTTAACAAACAATTAAGTATGAACTCAGTACTACAAAAAAAACAAAAACAATTAAGTAACTCATTCATGCATAAAATAAATATATATAAATAGATAAATAAATATATAAATAAATGATAAATAAATAAATATATAAATAAATAAATAGATAACTTATATACATAAATGTCCTCTCACCAGTTTCTAATTCAGCTACTCCCATATATGTGGTGATGTATTATACCCAGGGAGTCCAGCACTATACTCTCCGCCAAGCTTGCTACGTCCTTTATATCCACACCAAGATCCTCCATGAAGCTCCTGGTTGACCTGGGTATGGCTCCGCGGGCTCCGAACCAAAGGCCTCTCACGTGGAACTCTCTCTCGCCGAAGCTCTCGCGGAACCTCTCTTTGAGAAAAGGAATACACTTTTCATATATTCCCCTCTTTTCCTCGTCAACTTTGCTCGCCTGATCGAGGTCATTAGTCTCATACCTCACGGTGGGATCCAGAATGACAGCCGACTTTCCGGTCTTCGGGAATGCCACTATATCGGCATATCTCGTGGATCCATCCGTATCCACACAATACACTTCCTCGAAGCAGGCGAAGTCTCTTTCCTTCAGGAGCCCCATCAATGCATGTTTGACCCTGTGGTGACGGCGAGTTATCAGGAGTGAGTTGTTGGGGCATTTCCCCAGCACGTGTGCTGGTGTTTCAGGCTCTCTGTTACATTTGCGACAGAGGGACCCAACTTCTCTCACCTGTCCGCTGACACCTGGGACTCCGCGCAGGGGTGCATAATTGATGTTCAGCTTCAGGGCATTGGACCATTCAGACCCCGAAAGTATCTGCTTCTCGTACATGTATTTGTTAGCTTTCGGGGTGTCTTTAAAATGTCGTACTCCAATGCCCTGCCACCTGCAGTTGGCCCATTCCTCAAACGAGTTTTCTCGTAGCGACTGCCGTAGAGCTCTCATATTCCGGTGCCCCTGTTCAACTCCCAATCTCTCAGCACACTCTGCTATCTCCGCCGAGTAATCAAATGTAGATTGGAACAGGGCATCCGGCACATTGGACAGTCGCTGAGCAATGGACCAGTGTTGAAGAGGAGCTTCCCATTGGCAGCGGATCAAACCCAATCCTCGGTACCTCCTGGGAGCGTACAACATCGCCGTGGAGGTGTTCGCAGGAAGACCAATTATGGCCTTTACGCTTCTACGAATCATGGTGTCGATTCCCTCCAATACTTCCGGACGCAGCTTTGTTAAAGGCGCAGTTTGGAGAGGGTAAGTGAGACCCGGGAACAGATATTGGTTGACAATGTTGAGCTTCTGTTCGGGCTTCAGCAAGCAAGAGGTGACAAGCCTATTCAGGTTTTCATTTAATTTTGTCACCGAATCCTCGCTAAACAGTAGCTCTCCCGAGAAGGTGCATCCTAGATATTTGATAGTTTCTCCTTCTTTTAATGTCTGGATATCGTCTCCATTCTCGAGGGAGAGCACCGTTGCCTCCAGCTCTCCCTTATTTAGGACTATGCCCACACTCTTTTGAGGATTTATCGCCAAACCAATCTCTGCGAGGTTCCTCTGTATACTGCCGATCACTCTCTCTGCCGCACCCCTGTCACGCGCCGACACCGCCTGATCATCTGCGAAACCTGTGAGGACTACAAAATCCTGGTCTCTCTTTAGCTTGTAACCAAACTTTTTGGCGAAATCTTCGTCGCACAGGTCGCGGTATAGATGATCGATCGCTATGTTGAAGAGCGACGATGACAAGGGGCCGCCTTGGGGCACTCCTCGCAGCACTTTGATTTGGCTAGTCGTGTGGGCACCGATATTAATTCTTATTCTATTTGTGCTAAGGAGAGCTGAAATCACATTCCTGAGATCCGGTGACACACCCCTCGCTTCTAACGAGCTAATTATGTGTGAATGCCCAACATTGTCAAACGCACCAACTACGTCGAGAAAGGCGACAGCGCAATCCTTTTTATTAGTTTTTGCATCCTTTAAAATTGCGTTTATAATTCTCGCGTTGACGTGCGTTCCCGGAAGTCCCTTTATAAAACCCCTTTGATTCCTGTGGAAGGTGACCTGCTTCCTCAGTTCCTGGTCCAGAACTTTTTCTATAATTCGGCGCACAATTGAGTAAATCGTTATTGGCCTCCACGATGACATATTATTGGCCTCGCCTTTTCCTTTATATATTAGAATTGTGCGCCCTTGCCGAAGTTGTTCTGGTACATAGGCCACCTTCAACATTATCTCCGTAATTGTTTTCAAAATATGAGAAATATCAAAATACTTTATCGTACGGATTAACACGCCATCAGGCCCCGGCGATGTGTCCATAGACGTAGATTTGATTGCTTTTTTAAATGCCTCAATATTTATGGACATAATATTTGGCATCGGGGCTGATTTTTCATATTCCGCACGCCTACGGAGATTTTCGGTCTCAAAGAGGCTTTTATAATGTTTTTCGATATCCGCCACTTTTAGAGGACATTGCTTAGGAGCGTCAGCATTCATAACATTCTGCACTACTTTTTTTCTATTATTATAATAATTGTACTGTGCTACTTCATATTGGTACTGTTGCTGCCGACGACTCCTGTCTGCTTTGTTAGCCCTCTGCGGATTAGAGACTTTTCCAGCACCCTTGTCAGCCATATCGGTTTTGTTTCTTTTTCTCATTCTGTAAAACTTTACGGCGGGGTGCTGGGGGCCTGGTAGTTCCGCATTTATTTCCTTGAGAAATATTAGGAACTTACCTACGGCCTCATCAAAATCCGCAGGATTCAATGGATTCTTATCCAAAAGGCTCTTGAATGTAGCAGACCACTGCGCAATGTCCTCTTTTATTTTTGATTTATCACCCTCTCCATTTCTTGGGTCTATGGCGTTCTTGATTATCGCCCTCAAAGTCCTGTTATTGGCCTCCCTGGGATGCTTCTTGGCGATATGGGTTCCGAGTCCTCTTTCACCTTTAAAAGAAAGCCCGCAGACTGGGCAAACTTTGTCCTCTGGGCGTGAACCTTTGTCCTGCTTCTCAACATCCGCCCCCGTGACACTCTGCGGACATTTTGGCAATCGGGGAAAGACATCATCAATTGAAACTGTCTTTCCTAGCGTAACACCTTCTGCGTCAGCCCATTCAACTTTCACAAATTCTTTTTCGCCGCCTCCCGCAGTTGCCACAGTCATCACAGAGGCAACAACAGCTTCTTGAACAGGCCCACCAGTTCTCAGAACCCATACCGTTTGACCTATTTCTATTTTTGGCATGATATGACAAAACCTAAATTTAATATCAATATATAAGAAAATAAAAGAAAGGACATGTATGCTTACAAATAAGTATAATATATTCAAAAATAAAGTAGAAAATATCCCATTTAACAAATAAATATCTCACAATAAAATTTAAAAAAAAAAATTTAAAAATTAAATATTTAAAATCAACAAAAGAAAGACAGATATCACAATCAACTAATACTATAAATATACATGCCCACCCATTAAATCTCTAAAATTGATATTATAACAGAGATATAAAAAGAAGAAAAAGAAAAAAAAAAAACTATATTAAAATTAGTAAAAATAAATTAAAATTAATTGATAAAAGATAAAGATATTTTAATGAATAATAATTTTTAAAAAAATATGAATGATTAAAAAAAGATTTTATAAAGGTCTACACAAAAATCAATAGTAAAATTATGGAATCTTTCCTTTGATTAGGAAAAGTCATTTGAGTTTAAAATAAGATAAAAATTGATATAAAATAAATTAGGTACAGTATAGATGAGATCATAATATTGGTTAATTTATAAAATAGTTGAAAGCGAATAGCAAAGATAAAAAAAATAAATAAAATAGAACAAACTGAAATGCATAAATGCATAAATAGTAAAATTATGGAATCTTTCCTTTGATTAGGAAAAGTCATTTGAGTTTAAAATAAGATAAAAATTGATATAAAATAAATTAGGTACAGTATAGATGAGATCATAATATTGGTTAATTTATAAAATAGTTGAAAGCGAATAGCAAAGATAAAAAAAATAAATAAAATAGAACAAACTGAAATGCCAATAACACGGAAATAAAAAAAAAAAAAAAAAAAAGAATAGTGAATAGTGAAAATAGTGGTTTATATGCCAGAATAAAATCCAACGATTATTTGTTGTTGCTACAACTATTATTTTCTCTCTTCCTCTATTATATTTTGTAACCTTTCTTTGCCTCAAATTAAATAAATAGAATAAATTACAAGTAAGTTCGGGTCCGATGACAGAAGACGTAGAGAAATACCTGTGGTTGTTTATGTTGACAGCTGGGCTCCACAAACAGCTGGGGCCGGCGGAGTGGGGCGGTGCAGGTTCTTGCCGATCGCTCCTTATCAGCTAGCTCCTCGCCCAATATTTACTAAGTTACATTAAATTATTGGCCAAAATACTTGAGCGATTTACGCCAAATTTTAGAACACACATCCTAAAGTCACATTCCACACACATGAAAACTTTGGATTCAATCCGATGAATAATAATCAGGTAATTCCTATGCCAGCGTGGGCCCGATGTGCCTCTGTTCACGGCCCGAGTCCAACTGAGAATATGTTAATATGTTATAAATTAATATATGAGAATATGTTATAAAATATGTTGGAGTCTATTGGGGTGTCTAATGTGGATCCGACCATTACTTATTAAAAACCGTTTGCTGATTTCCATGGGTTAAGATAAATAATAATGTGGATTGAAAAACTGATGAAAGAAGCAATCTATCGATGAACGCTTTAAGCAGACTACTTCAAAAGGTCTTGGTGAAAAAAAGTAAGAATAAATATAAGAAACAAAAAGGCTTATCAGAGAGATCAGAGATCAGAGAGGGGAGAGATCAGGGATCAGAGAGAAAAACAACTAAAAAATGGAAAAGGTGCTGGCCGACGGGGTGTATTTGTCACTGCTTAAGTATGGCGATGAGGAAGTAGTGAACAGCCCATTTTAACTTGTAACTTGTTAGATTCGAGACCCTGCATTCTATAATGGATACATATATGACTACGGTTAGAAATTTCTCCGATTTAACATAAGGTTTCACCCCCGTCAAGGCGCCTAAATACATCTGTTTTTACTTTAATTGGAATTTCAATATTCGCCCAATTATTCCTTTTAGGCCAATAATGTTGATTCATTGTGGCTAGATAATAAAGAAAAGACTTTGAAGTTATTCATGATAATATGATTTCCTTTTGCTATCCTTTTGTCATTTGGTCCTAATCCCAGATGTTTTTGATGATTTAATGAAGTTTTAAGAAAGGAGGAGGGTAAGGAATTTCAAAAAAGGTTATCATGCAATTTGTTTTTCGGTGGAGCAGTTCTATAAAAGGAGCATACTGTTTATTATTGTGCGGTCCTCCAGATTGGACGCTTTCTTAATGGTCTTGCTACCATCAACCAGCGTCCCTTTGGCCATCTCCAATTTCACAAGTTTGGCTGATCAACTTCAGCTGCTGCTCCTAGAGGACTTATATAAAGATCTCAATCACAATGAAGTGCGGAAGTTTTATATTTTACGGATTCCCCTCTGGTCCTGCCATTTTTCTCAGGAATCTCATTTCTGTTGCGATAACTGTCTGGTAGGATACAAAGGCAGAGCTGCAAAGAAAAAAACATTTATGATTAAAGGAGTTGGAGAAAAAAGTTTATTTTTCAATCAACTTTTCTCCCAGTTTGTTAGATAACAAACCATTTTCATTTAGGAAATTTTGTTATTTCCTGAGAAAAGCAAGTTCAATCTTTTTGGATCTGATGAAAAGAGCTTCGTTTGGAGGCAATAGGGATGACCATTAAAATCAACAATGTAAAAAGAACCTGCAACCAACTGTGGAGCAAGGAGGGTGTAAAATCATGGTTTGGTGTAGCCCAAGTGCCAGGGGGTTTATTATTTCTCAAGGCCTTTTTTTTTGTCGGTACGCCATAACTTCCTTAATACTTTATCAAATTTCATGAATGAGGCATCATTTTAAAGCTTCCCTTAACCGATACACCAGAAAAATATACAAATCACTCATTTCGCCTTCGGCTGCGAGTTAAAATCCGTGGTTATTGCGAGAAAATCAAAATGGTCGTAGAGGTTTCTAAATGGTGTCAATCTTTTCAGGTTTTTAAGGAGAACATTTTCGGTCACATACATTTTTTCGATTAACCCCTTTGTTTGTATACAGTGTTGCTTACAGTGAGTTGTAAGCGAAAAACTGCAATTCTCAGCGAAAAAGGTTTTTCATTTTTTTCAGTTTGTTGAGACGAACATTATGGAAATATACACTTTTCCGTTGTCACCGTCGTTAGTTATGGATTCACCCAGCCTACAGAAACCTCTGAGTCAGCAGTCAGCAACTTCTAGTATATATATCCCCCAGGTCTAGGCTACCACTGGCATTGCTATTGTGTCACTCTTAGTTGTAATATCTGTAGATAGTAAAGTTTTCCAATATTTGTAGTGTTTGCTTTGAATAAAGTTTGAATAAGTGAATTAGTGAATTCAGAGATTTATTTGGCGCCCGAACAGGGACTGGTGCACTTTAAGTCAGAAGAGAAGAAGGTTGGTACAGCTATTCACGAAAATCCGAGGAAATAGATCCATTGTACAATTGTACGGACGACAGGATTTGGAATACTGATCCTACCACTCTGACGAACTGGTCAAGAAGATCCGAAGAAATATTAACAGGATCTGGAGCAGCTCACTTAAAGGTGTATTTCAATACTTCAGCACCGATCAGAAGAAAATATTGATCGCTGGACACACAGAATTTCGCTTCTTTATTTAAGGTAACTTTATGCCAAAACTTAGAGACGTTTTAAATCAAAAAAGATCCTTAAGCCCGATACAAGAAAATTCCACCATGACGACTAAATAGATGACAAAATAATGCTATGACCATTTACCTAGTTATGACGGTGATCCATCACAACTTGTTTTTTTCATTAAAGCTTTAGAATCAATATATAATGTCAATTGTAATGAAAAAAATTTTGAATAGGGTAACTAATTATGGAACTATTAACTAATCACGTCCTTCGTAACCTGCACTCTCGACTAAAAGATACCCTAAATCACATTAATATTAGGGAACTCTCACACTTAAAAAAAATATTCTGTACAATGAATGTCGTATTATAATGGAAGACCTGCACCCCCTAAGTAATGGAAGGCCCCCACAATATCTGCCACATAAAAAAAAACATAATAAACGCGATAATCAACAAAAAAAACATCAAAATCCTCCGTTTAATAGATTGAATTATCCAAACTTTGATAAACCCCCTCATTTCTATCAACCTGAGCACGACTATTACCCGAGATCGATGCAACAACGGTATAATCAAAATTATCACCCACAAAATTTTTATTGAGAACAACAACAAAAACCTTTAAGCAATCAATGGAGGAACCCCTATAATCAAACAAACTTCCATTATAACTCTCAACAACAACAAAATTACAGTCCCCATCAAAATCAAACTAATAACTATAATCATCAACAACAACCCAATTTTTTTAATCAACCACAGCAAAACGCCAATCCTAACTCTCAAAACACTGTATCTATGAGAACAGTTAGGAGCAATAATCTCCATCACCTTCAAGAAGAGAATGATAAATTAAGGGCAAGGCTAAAAATAAATTTGAATTTTTTTTAGAAATAGGACAGCCGGAGCCGGCCCCGCCAGAGGCATCCCTGTCCACAGATTAAACCTTATAAATGAATCTCCAACCTTCTGTGACAACCTTAGCGACCACTGGCTCATTGATACCGGCTCCGAAGTTAGTTATATCGATCCAAGTTCCGTACCAGTAGAAACTCAAATTAAATCAGAAGAATTCACTGTTATCACTCAAGCCAGGAAGAAGAGAGGAAATAGTTCTGTACTAGTTGATCTTGCTCCGAAACTAGGTTTGGACGGTGAATTTCATGTTAAGTTTAAAATATTAAAATTTAGTAATGAATATAAGTTTCTATTAGGAATGGAAATCTTAAGGGCAATATCAACAAAAATTGGGTACAGGTACCGAAGTGCGGCTGACGGGCAGCCCTGCTTCGGGGCGTGGCCTAAGGCGCAGCGATCGCTCGGCGCCTTGCCGAACTGCCGCCCCCACCACCTTCCCGCCTTCGTTGATAAGGCTCCAGCTCGCTGTTCTGTCCGAATTATTTTTCCCGCCATTTCCCTTCAGTATTCAACTGTGACGTCATGTAATCGTCACCTCTCTATATCGACAATAAAGATCGACCGTACTACTTTCGACACTAATACCTTAAGTTTGAAATTAAATATCTTTATACATACTTTCGATTTATTATATAATTTACGTATTTTCGAAGTTTCCTGTTTAGAATTAATCGTCATTATATCATTTTACCGATCTTAAGCTGATTTACAGAGTTATATTTGTTATTACATATTAGCAAAATAGCTGAACTTAACTTTTCTTTTTTTTAAATAATTTATTTTTTGAAGAGAAAAGATTTGGCTCTGCCGGGAGTCGAACCCGGGTCTCCTGCGTTACATGCGAGGATGCTAACCACTACACCACAGAGCTCGGCTCAAGGCAGCATGTATCGCAGGAGACCCGGGTTCGACTCCCGGCAGAGCCAAATCTTTTCTCTTCAAAAAAATAAATTATTTAAAATGGTGGTCAGCCACAAATTAAGATTAGATTAATTAAAATAATTTAAAAAAATTGACTTATGTCAATAAATATCATAAATTGGACAAAATTTGTCCACCTCCCGCTACTACTCGTAAAACTTGTGAGATAGGGGAAGTAGGTATCAGTGAAGAGGAAGGATTTGCTCTGCCTTGAGCCGAGCTCTGTGGTGTAGTGGTTAGCATCCTCGCATGTAACGCAGGAGACCCGGGTTCGACTCCCGGCAGAGCCAAATCTTTTCTCTTCAAAAAATAAATTATTTAAAAATAATTTAAAATGGTGGTCAGCCACAAATTAAGATTAGATTAATTTTCTTTTTTTTATTATCTGGTTTATCTCTTTGCCTCGTTATTTTTCCATCTTTTTAATTAATATTTATTGTATTTCTCTATTTACTACTTGATATCTCATTATTTGTCTCATAGTTATAATTATTATTTATTCTATTTCTCTATTTAATATTTCAATATTTACTGTTATATGTTACTTTATTTTTACTGGCTGTCACAAAAACTTTTATACCTATTTTGTTTTAACACTTACTTTTAATCAACATCACACATTTTAAGTGGTGTTACAAATTTGTTTTTCATGATTGAAGGAAATACCATGCTTCTTGCACATAGGTATGTATATGGTCTTAGCTTTTCAAAATTCACACTTCCTCACACGCACAAACACCTAACAAACACTTTGTGACAAATAAAAGTATTGTGCATGGTATTCATTTCATGATAATTTATAAACATCTTTTAAAGAACATATAAAAATTGAAGATTTTAAAATAATTTTTTTTTGGCAACAAAGTTTATTGAAACGCGATTTCATTACATACATTAATAACAAACTCTTCAAGTAACATAGTCAAAATTTCTAGCTTGACTAAATAAATTAAAAAAATATTTTTTTGGAATTCTTATTTTGTAAATGGTCTAAGTCCATTTGCAGCCCTTATTAGTACACATTATATTTGAAATTTACCTAAAACTAAATTGGAATAATCTAATTACATACTTATATAGCAGTACAGACACTGTACGACTTGATTTTAAAAACCTAATTGTGAAGTGTGTGTGTTACTGCTTGTTAAGAGATCCCACTATAATTTCTCTTCTGTTTCTGAATAAGAAAAGTAACAAATTGTATTATCATGAAAATGGATACTTCCCATGTACCTGTCATGAAATGATATAACACTAGGATGAGGTATAATATCATTTATTTGACTTATATGGTTGTAACAGGTAGCTTTTTAAACTTAACATCATCATCTTCTCATGTCTTCATTTATTATCCACACATATAGAAATAAAGAGGATATTCTCAATGGATGTGTTTCATCATGTAGATGAGAATTTGGTAATGGTACTGTACCATGTACTGCATAATCTGAGTTAGATTCCAGTTCAATGATGTTAAATTGTCAATTACACATATTTGAAATTTGAAACTATAAAAAAAAAAAAAAAAAAACATAAATGAAGAGTGCTCTAAAATATCTGAAAGTCAAATAGAAAGTTTAGAAATGATGCATTTAATTGAATATAATATAGTAATTGAAACTAAGGACGGGATTAAGCTCTGAGGGGCAGATAATGAAATAAAAAATGTGTGGCTTGTCACATCACTAAAGTCCCATACCATTTTTGGTAATAAATTTATATTGTTATGTCAATCATAAATTTATATTGTTATGTAATTTCAAAGTAATAACCGACAGACATTCATTCTTCTTTAGAATTAACTAAAAGCCTTACAAATTATTATTTTGCATTTCTTTTTTAAACTACATTTTAAACTGTCCTAATCGTATTAATGAAAACTCATATTCATCTTTTGGTTCCTGATACCAAATAGACAGAGAAGATATTTTATTTAATTTTTTCCTTGTGAGATATCTATGTATGAAGGCGACCTAAATTTATATTACTGCTGAAGTAATTTGTTTAAGATAAATGATCTTATTTGAGTGTTTGTTTAACATAACAATATAAATTTATGATTCAGTCGGGCGATGATAGTAAGTTTGCAACATCATTACACTGTGGCAAGTAATATTGGCAGACCGGAATATACATAGGGCATCATAGCAGGCATAGTTATGCCGAACATTGTGAGTTTGATTAAATATAAATTACTTGATCTTAGCTATTTTCCATAATGTATAAAGTATTTTTGGTAACCGGGAATAAACCATATTGTGCAATTTTAGTAGCCAGTTTAGAGTATTTTTTATTATGTATACTCCTACAGGCATTGATCTTGTTGCTATGCGGATAATGTAGTTCGGGGTGGTTTTGCCTAGGGATAAAAGGCATTTTCATTTTTTTTATTCCAAAAATGGTATGGGACTTTAGTGATGTGACAAGCCACACATTTTTTATTTCATTATCTGCCCCTCAGAGCTTAATCCCGTCCTTAGTTTCAATTACTAAATTATATTCAAATAAATGCATCATTTCTAAACTTTCTATTTGACTTTCAGATATTTTAGAGCACTCTTCATTTATTTATTTTGTTTTTTTTTTTTAATGTTTCAAATTTCAAATATGTGTAATTGACAATTTAACAGGAATCTAACTCAGATTATGCAGTACATGGTACAGTACCATTACCAAATTCTCATCTACATGATGAAACACATCCATTGAGAATATCCTCTTTATTTCTATATGTGTGGATAATAAATGAAGATTGAGTCAACTAGTATTAAATCAGTTTATATACCCATACTATCAAGTGATGATACAACCTGAGTAAACAATTATACTTAGTGAAATTTGGATTGTCAGCATGAATTGTAAAAGTTTTAAAAATAATATTTTGGGATTTCTATCAAGAATACTTTCAAGAAATTTAAAGAAATAAATTTACCAAGCCAAGGGTAAATTTTGTTTTTTGAGTGCAATATGCTGAGATTCAGTTACTAATCTGGTCTTATCATTAGGAGTGGTATTGCAGATTGCATTATTCTTTTGTAAAAACTTTGGTTGGTATTTTCAAGGAGATCAACATATCTTAATGCCCATAAAGATACAGCACCTATGCAGTAAGATTCTGATTTTTAGTGCTTCATTTAATCTCTTACAGGGATCCAAAGATGGCATTTTAGACCTTCCGCAAATATTTATTACCAACTCTATTACTGTTTTACCTTCAAATGATGAAGTATGAGCTGGAAGAGGAAAAAGTCCAGCGTTACTAAAGGGGACTCCAAGATACAAATATTCTTTAACTGTTTCTATTATCTGGTTCCCATACACAAGCAACTTGCATATTCTAGGCCTATCTTTCAGAATTCTCATGAGTTTAGTCTTTTATGTATTAATAACCAGTTTATTATTTTGGCAATATTGCGCAAGGGTATTGATTTTGTTGTGCATCAGTAATTGAATCAGCTATAATTGCAAGGTCATTCACAGACCTGAGCAATAATAAAACTTTATGTTTGCCAATAACATAAAGTAGGTATATTGGTGATACCATTCAAAGCAAGAAGTGTTCCAAATCACTTATGAAGATAGAGAACAAAAGGGGACCTAACTTAATAATCTATTTTATTACTGTATAGTATAATTAAATGATGATAGTTTAAATTTATAATCATAAAAGTTGGAAAGAATAAAATTACAGGCTAATATTTTATTTTGAATAAAAATTCATTGATTTGTTAAATGCGTGTTTGTAATGTAGCTTGCATTAATGAAAGTTGAAATGTAACTCTTTGAATTTGAATTATAGAAAATCCCGTAGTATATGAAGTAAGTAAGTCTTACTTTTATTAAGTTTGTAGGTTATTAAAAACTTTCAATCGATTTCGGAATTACTGATACTTCTAAAAATGGTATAAAAGCCGAGGGCGATGATTTCAAAAGTCGGAGAATAATATGGACTCCTTAAAAGCGGTTATTTCAAAAGTCGGAGAACTTAAAAGTAGCAACTGAAAAATCGATGTGTCAATTGGAGAATTGGTAAGACGGCTTGTGACGAAAAAATTACTTGAACGCTCAAGCAAGATGTGCTATTTTAAAAAGGAGGGGAAATAGTGATAAGGTGGTGGGGGCATCAGCTAGTGGTGTGTTGTTTAGTAGCAATCTGTTTATTTGAAACAGTTAATTTCATTAAACAGAAACAGTTAACTATTTCGGAAAAAAATAAACAGATACAACAGTGTAGTGAGAAAAAAAAAAGGTAAATAATAATAAAAATTAAACACAAACAATTAGCTTGCAATAGCACGGGCGTGACCTGTTTAATAAACAGTTTCGAGAAGCAGGCAGAATTAGCAGGTTAATAGGCTGTTTCCGAAACATTTTATGAATCTGTTTCTTTTTCAAGGCCACTGTTTCACGTATCTGTTTCGGTTAACAGGCTGTTGCGAGAATCAACAGGTTAACAGCCTGTTGACGGAAACAGTTTATGAATCTGTTTTTTTTTCAAGGCCACTGTTTCACGTATCTGTTTCGGTTAACAGGCTGTTGCGAGAATCAACAGGTTAACAGCCTGTTGACCGAAACAGTTTATGAATCTGTTTCTTTTTCAAGGCCACTGTTTCACGTATCTGTTTCGGTTAACAGGCTGTTGCGAGAATCAACAGGTTAACAGCCTGTTGACCGAACCAGTTTATGAATCTGTTTCTTTTTCAAGGCCACTGTTTCACGTATCTGTTTCGTTAACAGGCTGTTTAATGAAACAGCCTGCTAACCTGCTAATTCTGCCTGCCTCTCGAAACTGTTTCAGTGAAACTGTTTATTAAACAGCTTGCGCCCGTGCTGTATCTGTTTATTTCATTCGCAAATCTGCTACTCTGAGTTATGTGGCTCTTAATTTTTTTAATTATTAAATTATTTTTCTCCAGATTATTTATTCAATTAAACCATAATTTTATAAACAAAAAATCCATTAATGCCTATTACAAGTTTTGATTTATTATTTATTTTTAGTGCTGTTTAATTATTTTACATAAAGCTTTATTTTATATTAAATGTTTCGTGAGAAATTGTCATTCGAACTTGTTAGATATTTCAATAATTAAAACATAATTCAAAAGAATGCTGGAATGAGAAGTTGTTGCGACTAGTTTTTTTTCTTTTTTTCCCATATAGTATTATTTTAAATAGTTGTATCTGTTTTTGTTTAATGAAAGTAGCAGAAACAGTTGCAACTGTTTTTCAAAATTAACAGTTTTGCCCATCACTAGCATCAGCTGACGAGAATTTTCCCTCTGAAAGGGAGTGATAACTAAGTTGCGCCCACTGCTCGACCTTTAAAAATAGGCTCCTCCCATCAGCCGCTCAAAAAAAAAAAAAAAAGAATATATTACTCTATGTAAATTAAGGATTCAAATTATTAATGGAAAATTAGTCGAAATAGAAGATGAAAACAAATTACATTTGATTAGAAATAAAGAAGAAATTTTTGATTTTGTAAGACATCACCATATAGATAAGGACATAAAAGAAAAGTTATTTAATATTATTATGAAATATCCCGATATAGTTAAGTCGGAAGATGAAAAGTTAAAACCGACAAAACTCATAAAACATACTATTCGATTAAAGACGGAAAAACCCATCTATACAAGATTTACGAAACTCGACGGGAGAGAATTGAAAAAAAAACTTTATTGAAAACAAAAAGTACAATGGCTACAATGACAAGCTACATGCTACTAGTACAACACTCTGCCTAAGCCTAGGATTTATGGGGGTATATATAGGTAAAGGAGAGGGGGGAGGCTCAAAGTGTAAAGTCAGCAGTGTTCGCTGCCATAACTATTCCCTCCTTAAAAAAGTGAGGACCTCCGAACTAGGAATTTAGTTTTTCGGCAAGGTAGGCAAACCATGCTCTGGACCGAGCATCATGGAAGGGTTGTTCAACAGGATTGGTAGTAGGCGGTCGGTCAGGTGTTACAATTTTTGTTAAAGGTATGGTGGGTTTGTTAGTTTTAAATTTATAATAATATACTAAAATATGATGAACAAAAAGATATATACATAAAATCATTGTTACATAATTCATAATATCTACATAAGTATATACAGCGTAATCTTCTACCTAATGTTTCTATTTTCAAGGTTCCTAAATCTAATGTATTTATTTGATCATAGCTATAATTGGTTGGAACAACATTATTAATATTATGTGTGGATATTATAGGAATATTTACATGTTCTTCATATCGGATTGCTATAGATTTATTTACAAATATTTCGTCTTTTTCAAGATTTAACAAACTGGTGGTTGGTAAATGATATAACATAACTTGTGACATATTTGTTTCAATTGTTGATAGTCTAAACGTAAGATATTGATTAATATAAGGTATAAGTTTAATAAATGGTTTTTGGTAGATCCCTATAATTTTACAGTGCTCTAATTCTAAATTATTACTTAATTCTAAGGTACATTTATCTTCAACTAAACTAATATCTTTTTGATTACAGAAGAAATTAGAATTATATTTGAAATATTTTCCTTTATAGAATTGGTTATTATGTCTTACTAATAATGAATTTTCTACTGGAATGGTTACAACTCTTTCCTCATGAATTATTGGATATGATAACAAATAAAAAGTAGTCGAAGGGGCAACCTTTAAAGGTAATTTAATGAAAAAAATAAATCATTCCTGAGTCTGACATTGAACAAATTGCTTTGCTCAATAACCAATTTAATTGAACATCTTTGGTTAATAAAGTTTTATACGGAATTTTAATGCTTTTAATTTCGTCATACGATAAAATACTAGGGTGAGTAATGCCGATTTTACATTGTTCTAGGACATCCTCTGTTTCTTGCAGTTGGGTCTCAATAAGAGTTAGATAGGCTAAAAGATCTTGGTATGATAATTTGGTAAGTGTTATATCTAAAATTCTATTGTTTGTTTCAATGTTATTTTTGAAAGTATTTAGGATTATGGTATCTTTGTTCAGCTCATTCGTAAGCTTTCGGTTGAGACTAAGTCTCGTTTCTTCATTGTGTTCTATGTGATATAAATTGTTTTTTTCTTTTCTGGCAAATCCGGTACGTTTTCCTTTGATTCGTTTATCTTTTCGATGTATTTTTCTTTGTTCCTTTCAATATTTGCTTTGATAGCTTCTCGAGTCGTTTTTAGCTTTTCATGATATTCTTGAACCAAATATTCTTGAACTGCCGGATTGTCGTTGCAATTTTCCCTACTTATCCCAAACGTCATTTCATTGGGGCTTAATTTTAAATTTTGGTTCATGGAGTTATTATAAGCAATAGTCGCCATTTCTAATTTTTCCTCTTCAGATGCGGTTGATTGTGTATTGAAAATTTTAATTAAGTCGAGCAATGTCGAACTTGCTCTATTAAGCAGTCGTAACGAGTTGGGGTGGTTCGGTGTTGTTTCGTGTTTCTCAACACCTAGGTATTTTAAAAAATCTCTACATAAATTATTATCGTATTCACGTCCATTATCTGTTGTGATTATCAAAGGTTTTGGAAAATGGACTAAATATTTTCTGAGCGTTTTCATTGACTCGACAGCATTTGCTGTTTCACTATATCTTGTAAATAACTTCTTGGAGAATGTGTCGGCTATTATATAGACGTAGTAACCTCTCATATGTAGAGTGTCCATCATGATTGAATCAAAGGGTTTTTCGGATGTTGGTGTAATCATGAGTTTGGGTTTGATAGGTCGTCTATCATATTTTATTTTGTTACAAGTATCACACTCGTTAATGATGTCGGTAATATGGTCTTTCATGTTCGGCCAGTAATATTTTGTTTTTAACTTTAAATACGTTTCATTGATGCCCCTGTGGCACGATTTACCAATGTGTTGATCTAAAATAAGTTGTTTTTGCTCGTTCTTATCAGTAACATCAGGTAACAGCAATGAATACTTTTTTATTCTATTCGTTGGAAATTTTTCTCGGATAATTTCCGTTAATTTATTATATAAACCTTCGTACCAGTTTATCTCGCTATCTATTGTTTTTATTTTAGGCAAGCAATATATGCCATACATGGTGTTTGGTTTCAATATTTCTAAAAGTTTGAATTCTAACTGCTCTTCATTTTGGTTAGTTGGGTACGTAAGTTCTAGTGTCGTTCTATTTTTATTAAAGACCTTTTCGACCTTGATCGCGACAAGTGGTCAGCAACTTTGTTTGCCTTACCCTGGATGTGCTTGATATCGTATTCGAAATCTTCGAGCAGCAGTTTCCATCTGATGAGCCTTGCATTTTGAGTTTTGCATGTCTTGAGATACTCGAGAGGCTTGTGGTCTGTGTAAATGTAGAACTTCCTACCGTAGAGATAAGGCCTGAAATGATTGCAAGCCCACATGATCGCTAAGCATTCTTTCTCGGTAGTCGAATAATTCTGTTCAGCTTTATTGAGCGTTCTGGACGCGTAGCACACTGGAAGTTCCTTACCGTCTTTCTTTTGAGCGAGCACCGCCCCCACCGCGTAATTCGAAGAATCCGTCGTTAGATAAAAATCTTTTTCAAAATCGGGGACTTGGATAATAGGACTGCTACAGACCAAGTTTTTTAGATGTTCAAAGGCTTCTCTATAAGATTCGGGGTCTATCTCACTTTCTCCCTTTCTCAGGCATCTCGTCATGGGCGCGGCTATTTTAGCGTAGTTAGGAATCATCTTCCGGTAAAATCCGGTTAATCCAAGGAAAATTTTAATTTATTTTTCCTTTTTAGGTAATTTAAAGTCCTTTACAGCTTTGACTTTATCCGGATTCGGTTCAATTCCTCTTTCGCTGATAATGTGGCCCAAAAATAAGAGTTCTCTTTTACAGAACTCAGTCTTATCTAGCTGTATCTTGAGATTATGCCTTTTTAATTTATCTAATACTGTCTTCAGGTGTTTTAAATGATCTTCGAATGTTTCCGAAAATATAATTATATCGTCCATATACACAAGAACAAGCGGTACGTCCGCAAATATTATGTTCATTGCTCTTTGAAATGTGGCTGGGGCATTACATAGTCCGAACGGCATTCTCAGGAACTCGAAATGCCCTTGATCAGTGCTAAATGCGGTTTTATGGATTGAATCTTTATGAACTTTTATTTGATGGAATCCGGAGCAGAGATCCATAGCGGTAAATATGGTGGCTTTACCAAGTTTTCCTGAAAGGTCTTCTATATTAGGCAAAGGATAACGATCGGGGACTGTTTCTCTGATGAGTTTTCTGTAATCAATGACCATTCTAATTTTTTTCTGACCCGAGGCGTCAGCGCGTTTGGGAACTACCCATACTGGTGAATTGTAGGGAGAGTTGCTTGGTGCAATTATTTTGTTTTCTAGCATTTTATTTATTTCTTCCCTAATATGGTCTCTGAATTGCTGCGGGTACCTATAGTTTCTTGAGTAGATTGGGACGTCAGTTTTAGTTTTAATTTGGTGCTCTAGTAATTCGGTTGCCGAGAGTTTATCCTTTTCTGTTTTAAAGATAGATGGATACCTCTCTAAGAGTTCCATCAGTTTATTCCTATGTTGAGGGGGAATGTGTTTTACCCTGACCAATTCTGATATGTTTTTCAACTTATCCTCATCCGTTGGCGGGTCTACTATTTCAACTTCTTGCATATTCATTAGAGGTAATCTGGCAATTCCCTCGTTCTTACTAAGTATTTTTACCTTGTCCTTATAATTTCCGGGGGGAATTTCCAGCCCCTCTGTCTTATAGTCAATTAAAAATATTTTTCCTTTGTGTAAATCGGCTAAATTCTCTCCTTCCTTTACTTCGATTGGTATGGAATCTCTGTTTAGAATAAAATTAAACTCTCCGTGGTCTGTTTTGATTTTTCTATCTTCGAAAAATATTTTGAAGTTTAGATCGTCCATGAGTTCCGAGCCTATCAGAACGTCATGGTTAGGGCTGAAGTCAAGTATATAGAATTTTGTTTTTGTTGGGCATTTTAGAAAAGTATTTTTGATATCTGTGGTAATTGTTTCTGTCCCCTTTTCCTCGCCCGCTGCAGTTAAAACAATAAAATCTTCTTTTTCTTTTTTTTAACCCAGGCGGAACGATTCTTGGACTAATATAGTTTTTTTGAGCGCCTGTGTCCAATAGCCATTTTCGATTTTTGTTGTCTATCACGTACGGGAGTTTATGGAAATTACTGGTCTGCAACTCATATTTTTCTCTGGATCGGGATCTTCTTCTAAAAAATGATCTTCTGATCCTCCACCTTACCGTGAGCCTTTCTATCTGTTCCCTCAGTTCCCTAATTTCCCTTTCCCTAGGGTCTTCTTGCTCCATTTTATACGTCGGTTGCCGCCGATTTTTCTGAAAACCACTAACCGTACGCATGGACACGGTGTTTGAGGGTTCCCCTTTTTCTCCTGGTTTATTTTTATATTGCCCTGAACCTTGGAAAAACCTTTTCTGGTCTTCGGGCTTTCATTGTTCTCTGTGGGGGTGCTGATTTCTTCTTTCGTAATAATCATTACGATTACCATGATAGTATTCCTGATGATGATCTCGCGGAGGGTATCTAGGAGGGTGTCTAGGCTCCTCACGATAAAAATTAGGCGGATGATAATTTTTGTGATTATTTTTCTTTTTGTCAAAATTCATTTTTTTTGACTCGTGAGTCTCTCCGGGTTTTCTCATGTTCCCCGAGTAACCAAATCTTCGAACAACAAGTGGTTCTCATTTTGAATTAGATTACGTAGATCGTCTAGAGTTTTTAACTTGTCAGTTTTAGTCATCAAATATGTTCTGATGTGCAGTGGCATATTCGTGAAAAAATAATACAAAATGTTTTTTTCTAAGACTGCAACAATTGTTACCCTTTCTGGTATGTTTTGAATGCGATACCTAGATATTATTAATGTTCGGCTCCTATCCAGCCTCTGTAAGAAATCCAAGGGATGTTCCTTGTATTGGATTTTTAAGTTAAAAAGTTCAAATTGTAATTGCTCAATAGAGCGTGAATCCCTAAAGGTATCTTCTAGATATTTTAGTAGCTCGTTAACCCCTTTAAACTCGCAAGTGGTATTAATGTAATCAGCGTCTCCAGTGAGTCTAGCTAGGATTTTGCTTAGTAGGCGCTGGTCATTCAACTCTCGAAGGCCATTGTCCGGCTTGCAGACGATATTATATACTTGCCTACAAACGGTTACGAATTTTAACAAATTGTGCGGGTCCCCATTAAAGGTCGGGATATGGTCATAGTCCGCGGATTTAATAGCGAATGTGGTTGCCATTTCGTCTACGTTATTATAATCTTTAGTATTAATAGACCTTATTTGTATTAACCTTTCAGCTAGTTTAGACATACAATATTTAATTCATATATATATATATATATATATATATATATATATATATATATATATATATATTCAATGATATTGTTATGTTAAATATACTAAAAAATGTAAATTTAAAACAAAAATATTTGAATATTCTTGAATACAAAAAATAAAAATAAAAAGATGATGATTGATGTTTCAAAAATAAAGTTAACTCACAATTTCTTCGATGTCTGTCGGGGTGATCAGACGGGTTGAGCTCAGCAGCTGGTCCTTCTTCAAGATCTAAGAGCCAAAGCGGGGTGCCAGTCTCCTACAAGTGCGATATCCTCGAGAGGTAGATCGAATCTTGATTTCTGGTACTGCAGAGTTCGAGTCTAGAACCGCGATGATTTATGCATGCGGTCCCTGTTTGGGCGCCATTTACGAAACTCGACGGGAGAGAATTGAAAAAAAAACTTTATTGAAAACAAAAAGTACAATGGCTACAATGACAAGCTACATGCTACTAGTACAACACTCTGCCTAAGTCTAGGATTTATGGGGGTATATATAGGTAAAGGAGAGGGGGGAGGCTCAAAGTGTAAAGTCAGCAGTGATCGCTGCCATAACTAAGGAACTATAGATACCCCCAATATTTCAAAGAAAAGGTAAATGAAGAAATTAATAAATTATTAAAAAATGGTATTATTAGGGAAAGCAATTCTCCCTATAACAGTCCGGTATGTATTGTACCAAAAAAAAGAAGATGCATCCGGTCAAAATAAAAATCAGGATGGTAATAGATTACAGGAAATTAAATGCAGAAACAATACCGGACAGATTTTCACTACCTAACATTGAAGATATCTTAAACAAATTACACGGATCTAAATATTTCACTAAAATAGATTTAACTTCAGGATTCCATCAAATAGAAATGTCTGAGGAGTCGATAGAAAAAACCGTGTTCTCAACAGACTCAGGCATGGGCGTACCCAGCGGGGGGAAGGGGGGGGCAGCTGCCCACCCCCCTGGATGACTGGAAGCAATAATTTTTTAGGCTTTTAAGACTGGAAGCAATAATAGAATACATTTTTTTCAAGCAAATAATTGTAATAACTTAGTTGTTAAAGCACTGCTATAATTATACATGGACTCAGGTCATTATGAGTTTCTAAGAATGCCCTTCGGGCTTAGTAATGCACCTCCGACATTCCAGCAGGCGATGAACTCCATGTTATCTAATACTACCAACACGCTCGTCTACATGGATGATATTATTATATATTCCGCCACACCTGAAGACCACCTAAAATATATTGATATAGTATTAAACAAATTAAAAGAACACTTCCTCTCTATACAACTTGATAAAACAGAATTTATGAAAACTGAATTACTCTTCCTAGGCCTTATATCGACCAAAGATGGAATTAAAACAGATCCAAAAAAGTTGACGCAATAGTTAAGTTCCCATTACCCCGAACTACTAAAGAAATTAAACAGTTTCTAAGTATGTCGGGATACTATAGAAAATTTATAAAAAATTATGCCCAATTAGCAAAACCATTGACAAATCAATTAAAAGATGA